>CAWUFW010006607.1:0-600000 GCA_963921515.1 Calotriton arnoldi
TTGTGATCCAGGACCACCAACTCCAGCTGCCAGCCTGCTTGAATCTCCTGGTAGTAACCGTCTCCACGAGACGTTACCATGGAGATAGAACATCTGGCACATGCAGTTTCTAGAATGAACATAACACACATCCCCCTTACTAAAAACAATAGGAAAAGAAAGAAAGGAAGGAAAGAATGTAGGCATGAATAAGGAAAGGGGCAAGTAAATACATAACACAAATAGTTCAAAACATCACATATGGAATCAATACATTTCATACCCTTCATAACGTTTTGGAGGGCAACGTAACCTAGGAGGAAGGCTTTTGAATTAGAACCCGGACCCGGTAAGTTATCTGAACATGATGGAAACAAGGACTTGTCACCCTCAAACCTTACCAAGCGAGACATACTCCATTTGCTACCATTATGAACAATAACTACATTCTTGTAAACAGACGTGATGACAAAAGGGCCCATAAATTCAGTGATGCCTTTCTTATGCCAGCGTGGTTTTGATGAGAACCCAATCGCCCACCTTCCACGTTCTGGCTTTGGTACAATTCTTAAAGTCAAACCTCTCTTTGTACCTCGCTTGATAAGATTTTACTTTAGCCTCCACTTCCTCCTTATCCAGAACTGGACCCTCAATAGGAGGTAACCAAGCAGGATTCAGTTTGGACAAGGCAACTCTTCCTCTCAATATTTGAAAAGGAGACTTCTGTAATACAGCGTTGAGAGCAGTGCGGTGGGCCCACCAAGTATCTCTCAAAGCACTCTTGAGAGAAACTTTCTTCTCAACAGCCCTCTGCACACATGCCTTCACCACCCTGTTCATGCGTTCCATAAGCCCATTGGCTTGTGGTGCATAGAAGTGCAGTTTTCTGATGAGTGATCCCATAATCTCTCAAAAACTCTTGCATCTCTTGCGAGATGAACTGTACCCCATTATCTGTGACAAGGAATCTAGGTATGCCCTCACACGCAAATTCATCCTTCAAGAAATCAATAACAACCCTCGTGCTGATAGAACTCACACACCTGGTGGACACCCACTTGGAAGAGTAATCAACCAAAAGAATGACAAACCTCTCAGAAGGACCCAGAAGTTCAAAGGGGCCCATAAGATCCAACCCAAGCTTTATCCAAGGTTCACGCGGAACCTCTACAGGTGACAAAGGAGCAGTATTGGTGACCTGGGACTTATCACTGGAGGCACACTAATAGCATTCTTGGACAATCTTCTCAACATGACTATCCATCCTGGGCCACCAATACCTTTCACGTAGTCGAGACTTCGTGAGATTTCTCCCTAAGTGTCCCTCATGAGCGATATTTACTAGCTTAGGTCTTAAGGCTTCAGGAGGTACTACTCTCTCTCCACGCATAATCTGACCTTGACAAAGAGTAAGTTCATTTCTAACGGCCCAAAAGGGTAATAGGTCGGAATCGATTCGTTTGTTGTTGTCAGGCCACCCTTTAACAATAAAATCTTTAATGACCGGAAGCAAAACATCTCCCGACAAAGCTTGTTCCCATTCTAGCTCTTGGATGGCAGGTTCTCTTACCCAGCAAACACTGACAGGGTCACAGTCCCAGGCATCACTGCAGGAATCGATGGGGAGTCTGGATAAACAATCAGCTGCTTTGTTGGCAGAGCCCGGAAGATACTGAACCTGAAAATTGTACTCTTCCAAACCCTCACTCCAACGCTTAAGTCTAGGGGTGAGCCTTTCACTCTCCATACATGAGAAAACCTGAACTAAGGGACGGTGATCAGATCTAACTAAAAGGGAATGCCCCAAAGATAAAACTTAAAGTGCTTAACAGCCCAGACAATAGCCAAAGCTTCCCTCTCGATACATGAATACTGCTGCTCAGGTTTCTTCAAAACTCTTGAGGCAAATGCAATGACTTTTTCCACCCCCTTCAACCTGGGAAAGCACTGCTCCAAGGCCACACGAACTTGCATCAGTAGTCAAGAACGTTTTCTTCTTAGAATCAAAGTGACCAAGCGTAGGCATCTTACCTATTGCCTGCTTTACAGAGCTAAAAGCCGAAATACATTCTGGGGACCAATCAAAATGTGTACCTTTCCTAAGGAGGGCTCTGATGGGTTCAACAGTAGAGGCAAAACTTGGAACAAACTTGGAGTAAAATTCAGCAAGGCCAAGGAAAGACCTAACCTGCTCTTTGTCTGTCGGAGAGGGAGCGTCAACAATGCTCTTGGCCAACTCGAGTTTAGGTCGGACACCCTCCCCAGAAATAACATGACCCAGGTACGTGACAGAAGATACCCCAATTTTGCATTTAGCTCTGTTTACAGTCAAACCATTGTCACTCAATCTTTGTAGAACAGTTCTTAAAACTCTGTCATGTTCTAAATCATTCTTCCCATAGACCAAGATGTCATCCTGGAAGAACATGACATAGGAAATATCACCCAGGATCGCCTTCATGATGCGTTGAAAACAGGCCGCCGCAGAGGCTAATCCAAAGGCATTCTGACAAAACGGAAAGCCCCCAGTGGTGTCACAAAAGATGTTAAGTGCATGGACTCAGGATGGAGGGGCACTTGGTGATAGGCTGCGGACAAGTCTAATACGCTGAAGACCTTAGCACCATCAAGCATGTTAATTGACTCAGAGATGTTTGGCAGGGGTTGACGGTCAACCCAAATCCACTTATTCAGACTCCTCAAGTCCACACACATTCTAATGCTTCTCCCCCAACCTTGGGGGCTAAAACCACTGGGGCCAACCATTCAGAGGATTCAATTTCCTCTATCACACCAAGAAGTACCAATTTCTTAAGTTCATCTTTGAGCGGCTCAAGCATCATGTTGGGAACTTTCCTAACTTTGTGCACCACGGGTGTTGCGTTCTGTTTGAGCACAATGCGGTGTTCAAAGTTCCTGAGAAGACCAAGGTTGTCAGAGAAAACTTGTGGGAACTCTTCGAAAAATACGCTAGAGATTGCTGATTGATCAACCAGCATGACTTGCTCCGATGGAAACCTTGCATTTGGGTTAAGAATTATCCCCAAGTCTCTCTGATGTCTCCAGCCCAGAAGGTTATCGCCTTTTTGCGTACATAAACCTTCCCAATGGTCTCTCTTCCTTTGAAATTAATTTTCATAATGGCAAAGCCAATAACATCAATACGCGAGCCACCATAACTGACAGGACTAATATCGGGGCTGAAAGGTGAAGCTCAGGAAAAGTCTTGTCCCACAGCTCAATGTCAAGCATCGTAAAAGGAGAACCAGAGTCCGCCAAAACCACTACTAACTTGTCACCAATCACCATCTCACATTCTGGCATAGTGATGAGGTCGGCATCAACCATGCCATCACTCCGTACACTTAGCATGACTGTTCTTGAGACCTCACAAGTTTCAGAATTCTCCACAGTGCGCACTCTGCCACCACCGTTGCTACTGGACCTGCATACTCTGGCATAGTGGCCCTTGACCCCACATTTGTGGCAGGTAGTGCTTCTTGCATAACACTGTGGATAGTTAGAGGAGTGATTGGTGCTACCACATCTGTAGCATTTCATTTTTGAAAAATCTGTGGAAGGTTTGGTCTTGGTTCCACGCATGTTTCTAGAAACATTGTCAACGGATTCATGAGGGAGTTCCCTTTGAGTCAGTTCATGAATACAACTGGGAGTAGGATTACAATCATTTATTACCTTATGGGTTTTCATCTCTTTAACCCAACCAGAGGTATTTTCCATGCCTTCAACAATTGCTATAGCATCCTTAAGAGATGGGTTTTTGGATAAAAGCTTTTCTTGTACTCTGGGATTGTTAGTACACCTGACCAATTGATCACGTATCAATGAGTCAGTGAGTTCCCAAACTCACAGGTACGGGCAAGCGTTTTCAGCGAAGCTATATAATTTCCAATCTTTTCATTAGGTTCCTGCGTCCTCATGAAAAATTTGTGTCTTTCAAGCACAACATTGATGCGTGGTCCAAAATACATTTCCAGCATTTTTATGGACACCTCAAACACGTCAGACGGTTCACCATCTCCTTCGCCAACAGGTATTGTATCAATGCTCTCGTAAATGTTGCGCCCTTCCACTCCTAGATTATGAAGAAGAATAGCTTGTCTTCTGTGAGCAGAGAACTTTTCTCCACCTATGGCTACTAAATACGAATCAAAAAGCAGTTTCCACCTTTTCCATGGCAGCAGTGGTTCACCTTTTTCACAAAGAAATGGAGGTGGTTGGCTCATTGTTGTGGCAGTCATGGTGAGGTTATAGTTCTAGGTTAATAAGGATAAGTCAAATCTGACCAGCAGTGCTTTTAATAACTAATGTGTGTCAAACAGGCAACAGGCAGCTTGGGAGTCAATTGCAGAAGTCAAATGAAGAAGGTGCAATGTGAAAGGCAGTCAATGAAAAACAGGAAAGTGTTAATCAAGGAAGTCTTGGCAAAATAATGGGAGTAGCGATAAACAATTCTTAAAGTCACCCAAACTATTGGCAATGTCAAACAAGTATTTGAAAGTACAAGCGCAGTACAAGCGCTGCAGTCAGGAACAGCTTAAATACCTGTAACACGATCTCCATGCACAAAATGCTTAATAAACAGGAGACGCCACTCCAAGGAAGGCGGCATGCACGAAGCGTATTCTTCCGTGTGTCCGTGGTCAATTGCTCGTTGTCAAGGAGATGCGACAACAAAGATGGCTGTACGCACGTAGCGTAACGTGACGTGCGTAACGTGCGTGACGTTATGATGCACAGAGACTTTGTGCGCATGCGTGATGGTCGCGAGAGATGTCTCGAGGAGCAGTAACGGCCAAAGGAACAAAATCAACAAAAATGTCTGATTTTGGCCAGAAGCGTCGTGGAGAGTCCGAAAAACTGGAGAATCCGAAGGAGGTCGAGAAGGATGCTTCTTCACTGGTCTCACCACTTCTAGGAATGAGGAGAAGATAGCGAATCGTGGGTTGCTGAAAATGGGGAGAGTTGGTGGCGGGCTTGTCCCCCGTAAGCTGCACTCCGTCGCCAGTGTTAAGAAGAGACACACCGGTAGGTTTTCTTAGCCTTTATTTCTTGTGATCCAGGACCACCAACTCCAGCTGCCAGCCTGCTTGAATCTCCTGGTAGTAACCGTCTCCACGAGACGTTACCATGGAGATAGAACATCTGGCACATGCAGTTTCTAGAATGAACATAACACATGACTCTTTGTGATCTGTGGTGGAGGAAGGGACGAGAACCATTGTAACACCAGACCAGGAAACCCATCCTGTTCTTCAGAATGGATAGGAGGTTGTCATGATGTTCAATGAGATATGAACTAACATTTAAAAAATGAAGAACCACTGAAATTCGCCAGTTATAGTTTAGTGTTGTCATCGATGTTGTCATTTAACATGTCAGGAGTGATGTTATATGTGAGTTCATAAGCAGTGCACAACCAGGGTGAATGTTATAGTCAGTTCACATAACTAAATGGGTAAGTCAATTGAGAGGAATAGAAAATGGCCCACAGGTGTAGCGTATGAGCGAAATACTTTGAGTACACACACTCTATAGGAGAGTGTCACAACAACTCAGGCAGACGCTCAAAACCTGGCTCTTCGGCTGAACGGAGCGGCGCATCTCTCCCCCAGCACCTTGAGACCCTCACGGGTGACTAGCGTGCTTACAATTCCCTGATTGATTGATTGAACTGTAAGATGTCATCAGTTACGGCATTGTTGATGTCATTTGAGATGTCATCAGTTATGGCATTGTTGATGTCATTTGAGATGTCATCAGTGATATATTATGCAAGATCATAAGCAGTGCCTGGCAAGGAGCAACTTATGGTTCACTCAGTGGACTTTAGCATGTGAATTTCAGAATGTATTTGTTTTTTAACTGTAGTTTTTATCTTATTATAACACCTAACTCTGGTGTAGCAATAAACTTTGTTTTTCTAAGTGAATTTCTAGGGTTCTTTCTCATGCAGTCTAAGATCTTACTGTCATGCCCAATTATTTTTTTCTGTGAATTTTTGTGGTTTACTGATCATCCTCAATCAATTCCCAGACACACAGACATCGGCGGTGCGCAGTGGAGTATTCTTCAACTTCCTGCAAAAGCAAACACCCTACTACAAACAGCCTTCGGCAACTGTGTAGTATATAAATCTACACAAAAATACAGAAAAAGAAGTTCATCCACCTTGGCTCCTTTATCGAAAGGTTTGTGCTGCCCCATAAAGCAGGGGCCAAGAAAAACGGGGAATCAAAAAATGTGTGATTTTCCATGTTAATGCCTATAAGAATCTTTTCTCTCTGATACAGAAAAAAAACTAGCTCAACAGAGTTGAACGAAATGTAGTAAAAAATTAGAACTTTACAAAGCAATGAACGATTAAAAGGGTATTGGGTTGGGTATGAAGCGATTAAAAGTTAGGTATGTCTGCACTGTTGGTGATCAGGTATGCTCTGATTGGCCACTTCAGTGGGACTAGTCAATCCTGACTGAATGGAGCCAACATGGACAACATGGTGTGAGTTCTATTTCAAGATTTGTGGACATGGTTCCCATGGAAATGCATTGTATTTAATTTCAGGCTTTTAGGGTCACAAAAACAAGCATATAGAAAGGGTGACAACAGATTTCAGTCAGAATATAAATCATTTGCTGGTGGAGTAGGAAGCTGGGTTTCTGTTGCAGTAACCCCCCTTACTTTTTGCCAGACTACTGATGCACTTTGACTTGATGTGCCCTGGGTCCCTGACAATCAGGGTTCCCAGGACCTGTGTTCTTTCCCAAAACTGTACCTTTTACCCCCAATTGGCACCTCTCTGGCAACATGTCAGTCCCTTGTAAAAGTTACCATGGTTACCAAGGGCACTGTGGCCAGAGAAGGCCTCTAAGGGCTGCAGCACGTATTGTACCACCCTTAGAGGACCTGTACCTTTACACACACACACACACTGCCATTGCAGGCTGCGTGTTTTGGTGCAGAACAAAGTGAAGAGTCGACATGGCACACATACCTGTGTGCCATGCCTACAACCCACTGCTCTGGCATAGGTCAGCCACCCCTCTGGCTGGGTGCACTATACCTGAGGTGAGGGTACAGGTGCATGAACCCTGTACCCCTGCAGTGTATTGACCAATTCGTAGACATTGTAAGTGCAGTAATGCCATTAAGAGTATATGGTGCTGGGAGTTTGTCATTACCAACCATAATGGTTTTACTGAAAACTGGGAAGTTTGGTATCAAACTTCTCAACACATTAAACCCACACTGATGCCAGTGTGGGATTTAATGAAAATGTACTTAGAGGGCATCTTAGAGATGCCCCTGAAAAACAACCAGCCTCTGGTAGGTTCCATGACTGGTACACACCAGCCTGCCACCACAAGACATGTTTCTGGACTACTTGGGTGGGAACCTTCGCTCCCTGGGCCCAGAAACAAAGCCTTTCCTGGGCCGAGGTGGTCACACCTCCCCAGGCCAGAAAGAGCCAACTGTGTCAGGGGAACTTCAAAGGCCTTGCCACCTTTGTAACTTGACCCCCAGCCTCTCCTGCTATCAGGAGCAGGCCCCCTTCCTGTCTCCCCTCCTTTTTGGCAGGAAGACAGGCAGGAAAAATTAGCACAGCCCAAAGGTGTGTCCACCTCTGCCAAACCCACCCCTCAGGTGGGGAGGCGAGGTGAACCCCACTCTTCAGTGCCCGCCATCTTGCAGATGGCAGGCACTCTCCAATCAGGATTAGGGATTGTGCCCACTCCCCACGTGAGGTGAGCACACTAAGGGTGTAGTCACCCTATGGTCGAGACCCCTAAAACACCCCCTAAATACAGTATTTAGGGGCAGCCCTAAACCAAGAAGCCAGATTCCCGCAACCTACGGAGAGGAAGGATGGAAGAAGACACACAGCAGAGGAGACTGCAGAGAAGAACTGACTTGGCCCCAGCCCTTCTGGCCGGTCTGCCGTATCCAGAGATCCTGCGCCTAAAGTCACCTTAACCTGCAGCCAGTGACCTCTAGAACCCCTTGGAGGACTGACTGCCTTAAACTAAGACCAAATCTCCTGTGAACAGCAGCTCTGTCCAAAAGAAACAGCCAAGAAAGCCTCCGAGCCTGCGGAGGACAAAGAAACTGGCGCCTGGAACCACCACTGCACCCGACGCCTACGGCCTGAGTCCGAGCGGCCCACCGGTCCCAGTGAGGTCCCCCAGTGCTCCAGAGTCCGAGTCCACCATGGGTTGACCCCTCCAGGACTTTCCGACGTCACCTGCAGCCTCTGCATGGAGACCCCCCAACCGCGAGTGGCCCGGTAAGGTGAAATCCGACCTCAAAAGACACCCCTGCATCAAGCCTCCCTGCGTCCTGGAGAAAAGAACCTGAGGTGCACCTACGTCCCAAGCCCTCCAAATTACCGGCTCTGCTGTTGGTTCCTCCCGGAGGTCTTCCTGGACCGAGCCTGCAGCTAAAAAAACAAAACCAACAATCCCTGTTGAAAACAACAGGGCACCAGACACCAAAACAGCACCCTGCAGCCAGCCGCCCCTGCACCGCTGCAGGTGTACTTTGGGTGCTAAACCGGATCCCCCTTTGCCCTGAGCCTAACACCAGGAGCTTTGCTCTCACAACCTTGTGGCCTGCTCGCCAGCAGCCACCAACCGAGGCCCCCTATCCCTCATTGGATTACATTGGGCCTCATCACTCTGCACCCCGTAGTGCTGCTGAGGGTGTTTCAAGAGTGCATCCTTGACCGTGGAGGAACCCTGGTTCTAACCCCAGAATACCAACTCCTGCAAACCATTAACTTCATTTTTCTCCGTAGGAATACATTGACTGTTTTTCCTTGAAAATTGTTGTGTGTGGGGGTGGTTTGTATGGACCATTGAAAAACTGCCTATCTACTAAAATTGAATTACTTACCTTTTGTCTAGGAGATGTCTCAGTGTGATATCTAGGCATATCACACTGATTAGCAGCAAAAGTAATCTAAAAAGTAATGTGCATAGTAATCTGAAAAGTAACTGAAAAGTAATTTCGAAACATTGACTTACCTGTAATTCAATCAACTGCATTTGAACCTGCATTCAATTGTAAAACATTGCATAAGATTGTGGCAAAGCATTTATTTCACTTACCTGCACCAGGCTTGGCTTGGTTCTAGAAATAAAATATACTTAATAATATTTTTGATACAAACACATTGGTCTGAGAGTTCAGTCTTTGAGTGTGTGAATTCATTTGCTGCCTGAGTGTGTACAACAAATGCTTAACACTGTCCTCTGATACTGCCTTACTACTCGCCCACACTACCACAAATAGAGAGTGAGGTGCTATCTAACTTTACCTCTGCCTACCTTTGGGGTTCCACTGAACTCTGTGCACACTATACCTCACTTTGGTATAGTATATACAGAGCCAGCTTCCTACAGATGGCATTTACTCAGTTTGATAATTCTGGTGTATTCTAAGGTGTTTTTAGCCGATGGAAAATGCTCACCCTCTGCCGATATTTGATGATCTATGTTTAAAGGAAAACCTTTTTCTCTCATGATTTTCTCATAGAGGTTGCTGAAGGGGCTCCAGGAGTTAAAATGAGAGCACATCTTCTACAGGCCCAGACTATCTTCCTCAGCTTTGTGAGAACAAAGTCTCATATTCTGAGTAAAATACACTTCCAAGAGCAGCATCAGGCTGTCAGCTGATTCCCCAGTGTTCTACTGCAGCCTCCTACAGTGTACTAATGAACAAATAGAGCATTAACATTCTGTATTTATGATAAAGTGTGGCACACTTGAAGCCAGTTTGATGGAATTTACAGAAGGGGATGCAGTAAATGAAGAATGCAGGGGTTTCGCTTTCCCATAGAAATTATGGTTAGTGCTCTAGAAAGCAAAAATAAGGTGACATTTTTATGAGTTCTCCAATATGTTCATCGATTTTAGTAAAACATTCTGACATGCAGACAGAGAAATACTCCGAACACTAGCTGCAATCAAGCGCAGCATCACCCAGTGTTCTAATGAACAACTAGAGCACAAACATTTTTTATTAAATACAAAGTGGGGCACTCCTGAACTCCATCTTGTTGAGATAAGAAGCTCTTGAATAAAAATGCCTTTCCAGAGGAGCAGGCTGAACAAAAGGAGCAGGGAAATGTTAATGTCAGCATAAAACCAGTGGGTTAAAAATATCACGGGAGGTATGGGTTTTTCAAACTTTGAGGAACAATTTATTTTTAAGGGGATACAATTAGTTACGGAAGGAGTTGTCTTCATGAGTACAGCATCCCTTTCTGCATCTGTTTTACCGTTCCTAATTTTAAAATAGTGACATCTTGTAGGCAAATGTTTAGTCAGTGATAAAAAAAAAATGCTGAATTGATGTTATAGTTCAATTAAGTCAGAAATCCTTAACCTATGTAAAAAAAAAAATCTCTGAAACAAACAGTGATTAAAGTGATGTTTCAGTTTGGTGTTGAGGTGCGACAAGAGCTTATGTTAAAAAAAAAAACATTGAAATATGTCAGTTGTAGTTTAGTGAACTAACAATATTTTCCCCCATCAAGCACTGCTTATGACTTCATATATCACTTCACCAATGACATTTTAAATGACATCATTCATGACATCTCAATCATATCTTCCAGTCAAATACTGCTTCCAATTTGCATCAAAAATTCAATTCAGTGCCAAAATATAACTGGGGTTGGGCAGTAGGGGCAGGGTCTTTGACATTGTGCAGTGGGTGTTTGGCTGCAGGGCCTTGACATGTTCTGTGATAGTTGTGGGCAAAATTGTAATTACAAAATCATAAATTGCATATTTTTGGTAATTTTTCAAAACAAAATTTTCACATAATCTACAGAGATCTTGCCGTTACACCATATCTGGTAAAGACAATTTTATTCATGCAAGAATCCTAATGTGACTAGCCTTGCAACAATGTGATGGCCCCATGCAAATGGGGAAGCAGAGAGATTGGTGTGGACATTCACCAAGGTCATCCGCATTGCAGAAGCGGAGGCAACCAGCAGAGAGAGCAACATCTACATGTTTCTGCATGACTACAGATTCACCCCTTTGTGCCCTTATAAGCCCCATTTATTAATTTGAACTGATACTGGTGATTGATGACTCTGATCGTGCCCAGAGCTCTGCCAGCCAGGCCCAGGCCCAGTGCTCTGTTTAAAAAGTATATGGTAATTAGATGTAATTTTCTGACTGCCTACCTGTAACTCACTAATATATGGTAGGGCAGGTAGGGTTAGAGGTACCTGTAACTCACTAGTATATGGTAGGGCAGGTAGGGTTAGAGGTACCTGTAACTCACTGGTATATGGTAGGGCAGGTAGGGTTAGAGGTACCTGTAACTCACTAGTATATGGTAGGGCAGGTAGGGTTAGAGGTACCTGTAACTCACTAGTATATGGTAGGGGAGGTAGGGTTAGAGGTACCTGTAACTCACTGGTATATGGTAGGGCAGGTAGGGTTAGAGGTACCTGTAACTCACTGGTATATGGTAGGGGAGGTAGGGTTAGAGGTACCTGTAACTCACTGGTATATGGTAGGGCAGGTAGGGTTAGAGGTACCTGTAACTCACTGGTATATGGTAGGGCAGGTAGGGTTAGAGGTACCTGTAACTCACTGGTATATGGTAGGGCAGGTAGGGTTAGAGGTACCTGTAACTCACTAGTATATGGTAGGGCAGGTAGGGTTAGAGGTACCTGTAACTCACTGGTATATGGTAGGGCAGGTAGGGTTAGAGGTACCTGTAACTCACTGGTATATGGTAGGGGAGGTAGGGTTAGAGGTACCTGTAACTCACTGGTATATGGTAGGGCAGGTAGGGTTAGAGGTACCTGTAACTCACTAGTATATGGTAGGGGAGGTAGGGTTAGAGGTACCTGTAACTCACTGGTATATGGTAGGGCAGGTAGGGTTAGAGGTACCTGTAACTCACTAGTATATGGTAGGGCAGGTAGGGTTAGAGGCCGAGTGCGGAGTGTGATTTTGAAGATGATTGTATTCTCTGGTTTTATAAATTGGTGTGGGATTTTTATTGTGTATTGTGTCTTACTTGTTTACTGTTTTGGTGATAAATGCTTTACACACCTGTCTCCTAAGTTAAGCATGACTGCTAAGAGTTGAGCAAGCATTCATTTTTACGTCTTGTCTGGACCTTATTTTTGATTGTGATGTTATTACTAGATGTAGGTACCTTCCTGCACCTACTAATAAACCACCTTCCAACAACCCCTTACACTACCCCAGGACTTTCACCTAGTCTACTGTGTCTGGGGCAAGCCATGCCTGATCCCATTCCCTATCATCCTACCTGGGCAGATCACCCTGATACCTGTAACCGCTCAGAGGAATGGCAGAAGTGCTGCAACAGTTATGCCGGCCACCGGAGGCTAGCCAACATATGACCAGGAGACCTAATGCTTCTAAAAGATCGGTCCAGGGTGAAAGTTCCAGTTCCCATTTGAGCCTCAACTGTGGGAGGTCAATGGAGTAAAGGGGACCATGATCATCACGCAATGGGGACGAGAAATGGTGGCCCACAATATCCCCCAGTTTATGCTATTCAGACACATGCAGCAGGTCATGACAAGGGTCCAAGCCTCGACTGCAGAAGGCCAATAGAGCAAATTAGATGACTTCATGAAATACTTTACCCCTAAGTCACTAGGGAGCCACTCCTCACCCCTGCAAGAACGGAGGGGTATCACCCAGAAGCAACAACTCAATCAGGATTTATGATGCGACAAATCTTTTGTGAGGGTCTCAAGGCATTGGCGTCGCTAGCTGCTTTGTGGAGAAAGCAGTGACAAACAAGGTAAATGCAAGCATTCATAAACAAGCATTTGCAATGCAACTGGTCTCGCTTTTGGGACCTTATAAGTATTTAGCCATGCTGCACGTTATCCTGGGTGCTGCAACATCTACTGTTCTTTAACATGGAGGCTTCAGCACTAATAGGCACATTATCACACTCCTTTTAGGCTGATACAACTCTTTCAGCCATCTAGCCCTACATTTTAACACCGACATCTGACCGCCGGCCTGCAGCGCCCGCTATGCCTGACACCTGTACCTTGCAAAAGCCAGAACTGTTTGGCAGATGCCGTTCAAGGTGTCAGAGGGCCTGTCACAGTTTAAGTTGTGTTGAATTAAGGGGCATAGGTATCATCAGTGCAGGATGTGCAATGGCACTGGGGCCCAGGGGTAAGATGCGCCCACAGCACACTGAATATGACAAACATGTACTAGCCAACCAGGGTACCTGAGGCATGTCTTCCTGTTTGCACTGGTCCCCAAGAACCTTTACAACACCACACATTTCCAGGGGTGCCGTAATACAGAACCAAGTCACAGGAGGAATACAGCGCAGACTGGGGCACGTCTCCGCTTCCAGGCACTAAAATGGATGAAGAGGGTGATGGTTAACTAACAGAGATTTAACAATTTTTACTTACAGAAACTATGAGTGGTGTGAGAAGCAGTGTTTTCATTCAATGGCACATGCATGTATGCATCTGAGCAAGGTAATGCTCCGGTGAGCAGTGCTGTAGACGGAGTACGCCACCGTTCTAGAGTTCATAGCACTACTAAAGCTGGGATGCACAGCAGTGCTACAGGGGGGATGCCCCAAAATAGTAGGGGGTACACAACATGTGCATGGATGTGCTGAAAAAGTGTGTAGAGCAGTTCTGGTGAGAATGACGCTGCTATATTGTAGTGCAAGACAGTGGCACAGGGTAGTGCACTACAGTGCTGCATCAGTGGTGGACACGGCGCTGCCCTCGAGGTGTCCAGTGGTGCTAGAGCAGGATTGTATGCAGTACTACGAAGGGGGTACACTCCAGTACTACTCTACACCTCAGTGCTACAGTGAGGAGAAAGGGCAGCGCTACAATGGGAATGCAGGGTAGCTCGGCCGTGCTGGGATACGTGGTAGTGGAATGTCAGCCCTGAAGAACTGCTAAGAAAGAAATTTCAAGCATGAAATTCAGCGCACTTACCTCAAATTTGGACAACGGCATTTCAGTAAATCTACCAAAAGTAGTAACAAGAGCCTGCATGGGGTTGGGGGGCCGGCAAAATGATTACCAGAAGACATTGAGGACTACTGCAGGGCTATGAGGAATAGTGTAGATGGGCGGCTCATTTACGGAACCAAATCCGGGATTGCTTGAGTTGAGTCGTCCAGAGTTGCTTATGGTGGTTACTCTAGGCTTGACTGCAGCCCACACACCTCTGCTTCTAGAGCCTCTGTTGAAACTATCCCAACCATTGGCTCGTTAGAGCAATCCAGCATTCTATATGATATACCAATGTGAAGAGTGCCATCTTAGAATAAACACTTAAAACGTGTAGCACCTGCGTTTATGTTAATAGCATTAGAAAAAGGTGAACTAGAGAAAGCATCGATGAAAGTAACAAGGTTTCTGTCAAGTCGCAGCCTGTATAAACATATTGGGCATGCTAATATATTGGGCATATAGCGCTAATCGTTGCTAATACAGCGTTAGCGTGGCGATATATTCCAGCGATAGCCGGCGATAAAAAAAATCACGCTAAGCAGGGTTAGCGATGATTATCGCCTCTTCTTGCTAATATGTCCCTATGACTTTGCTTTTACTTTAGAGAACAATTATACAGTTTAAAATAAAATACAAAGAATCACCCAGCGACACTGGGGGTAGAAGGTTTTAAGCTGCTGAACATCTGAAGACTAAACTGGGACGAGAGCAGAGCGGATTTACAGGAGCAGAGAGGGAGGACGTGCCAAACTATAAACCTAGCTCACAGGCCCTGGGCACAGATTACAGGTGACGACAGGTCCATATTCTAGCGGGACTTGGACTAGGTCATTTTAAGGGCAGCACAATGCTATGCAATTAAGAGATTTAAGGCTCTTGGGATACCAGTGAGAGGTCTCACAAACGTATCGCGTCAATACCATGGAGAGCAGTTATAGTGAGGCACCGCCCTAAAACCTGGCTGTCACCGAAAGTGATCAAGTTTGCAACCACCGCGAGACACTCATTGTATTATTATAAGATGAAAATCAACTGTGCTTTGTTCCACAGTACAGTGTAACTTACGGGTGCATTAAGAGCACAAAAAACAAATGTGCACCGTTCCCTTAGACGCTGACCATCAGCCAATTAGACTCAGTTACTGTACATCATTCTATGCACTAGTCAAAACCTGCCACCAAACACCGGAGTGGATTGAAAAGCGGTCACAAAGCATCATTCACTGTACGAGGACAGGAGCTGTGTCTCTAGCATATCTATCTGCGAGAGGCCTTGAAATCACAAGACTGAGTGTCAGTATGCATCACTATTTGAGACTACAAGGGTGTAGACTGTAGCTCTACAGATCTATGGGAGAGCAAGAGGCTGTCACCGTACTTCACTCCATGAAATGGCGAGACTCGCACTGTACATTCGAGAGACACCGGATTGTAATGTCCAACCACAGCCTTGTGCTCTTAAGCTAACGGCACAGGGCCTCAACCTGCCCGTGCAATTCTATCCTCTCCCATTACAGAGCGCAGGAGTCTAGGCAGGTCATGCGCCCGCTGTCTACCGGTGTGAGGGTCTGTACTGGTCAAATGTTACCCCACGGGCAGCATGATGTAACAAGTGGACATCTTTCCACTTGCCTCGCCACAAGTAAATTCTTGCACCTGAAGATGTGTTTCAACCAGTGCCCGAAACCGGGTCAAATTAGTGTCTGTCCAACTGCCCTTCCTGCGCCTTCCATAACCCAGCATCTCACCAGAAGAAGGTGTTAGTCCCGTCTTCAAACAGATCTGACTCTCCTCTTTACGCAGCTCGCTGCTCTGCAGGAGCAGCAGATCCGTTCACCTGCCCGAGCGGCGAGCCGCGGCCCCCGGTGGGAGCCTTGTGACCCTCGCTCATCCTGCGGGTTCACCACGGGGCCGTTGAACGTGGGAAATTCAGCTATGCGGGTGCACCATCAGCCGCCGCTGTTTTACTAGCCGGCAACCCCGAAAGGTGAAAGGTAGGACATGCCCTTGTGTGTGGCATGTCCTGATAGTGAATTACTGCTAATTTTGTTTTTCACTATTGCAAGGCTACCTGTTCCCATAGGACAGAATGGGGAGTTTGTTTATAACATCTTATAAACCTAACTACCCCTTGGAACACTTTAGAAAAATAAAGTTTAGTATGCCTGAACTCAGAATCTAAAGATGCATCTTTTAGTAAAGGTGATTTTTACATTCTGTGTTTGAAAATACCCCTTTTGGAAAGTAGGTATTTTCTTGCTTAGCCATCCTGTGTGCCTCTGCTAGGATGTGTATTGACTGTCTGGCTTTGGAGTGACAGGGACTGGGGAGGAGCAGTGGCTACAGAGAGTCTAGATGGGTCAGAGATGGGCTGAATAGACCTGGGCTGCATTCAGAGTAGTGGGAGGAGTTGTCACTAGCACCTGAATAGGCCCGGTCTGCATTTAGAGTGATGGGAGGAGATATCCCTTGCACCTGAATAGGCCCTGTCTGCCTTGGAGAATGTTGTCTCTGCCTCCTGCTGGGAAGCTGGGCCAGAGAGGACCAAATTGGTTTGGAATAAGCACACACACTCTCTGCCTGAGAGGACAAAGGAATTTGGAGTATAAATATTGGGGCCCAGACCCCAGAACTTTGGAACTTGCTGGAATCAAGGATCCTGCCAAGAAGAAGGTCTGTAAGTGCTGCCAGGAGGCATACTGCCCCCTTTGCTGTGTTGTTGCTTTGTTGGGTTGGCATGCAGTTGCAGCTGCTTCTGCCTTGGGCAGTGAAAGGACAGGACGGAACTTTCTTTACTTGTGCTGAGTATCTCCAAGGGCCTGAAATCGAACTGGTCTCCTGTTCTGAAGTCTCAGGGACTGCAAAGACTTCACCAACCTCTGGGTACCGCTTCTGGAACCACTGTGTCAGTTGCCACAGAGAAGGGAACCGCAACCGACCCCATCACCGACTCCGTCGCTGGCTCTGTGTCCTGAAGGCACCGCAGACCACACCGCCCGCATCTTGCACTGCAACCCTGGTCTCACCGACGATGATGACCGAAGCTGCTGCCACTGAGAAGCTGCTTGCACCGTGACCTGGGGGCACCGCAGTCCGCACTGCCTCGCTTCACTTCGCCATCCTGGTCTCATCAACACTGTTGCTGCTGCTGACTCGACACCCGTGACCGCATCGTGGTTGGCGGCACCACTCGCAAAGTTTCACAACGTACCGCCTCATCCCACACAGCCGGCTGGGCCGACCGACGCCAGCTCCCGCAAACCGGCTCTATCACCTTCACCGCAACCTGCCAGCACCGCATCGAGCACCATCTCACCCTACACCATAAGCCTTGGTCTCACCGATGCCATCTGGACGATCGTCACTGAGCCGCTGCCTGCACCACATTGAGAGGACACCACGCCCTGCACTGCTTCCATTTTGCAATGCCACCTCGATGGTGGCCACGACCGGCTTGCACCTCAGTGTAAGCCGCAACGAGAAAGGTACTGTTACCGAGTCTGTGCACGCTTTTGCTAGCCCCTATCAACGGGTTCGGCTGGAACTGTTAGACTCTGCTGTTTTCAGCATTGCGGTAGCCCCGGACGGAGCTACTGACTCGTACAAACTGTGTTTTTGAGGTATTGCTGCAGTTTAGAAGACATCTTGCAAAGTATCTATTTTTTAAGAACTGTATTGTGGATTCTTTATCGTTTTTGGCCTTGTTTTGAGTACATAAAAATATTGGATATTTTTCTAAACTGGTGTGGTGTCCTTTTGTAGTGCTTTCACTGTATTACTGTTGGGTATGTGCAAATGCTTTACACACTGCCTCTAAGATAAGCCTGACTGCTCATGCCAAGCTACCAAGGGGGTGAGCAGGGGTTATTTTAGGAGTGTAACTCCCTTATCGATTCCTTTTTTCAACGCATTCCTAAAAATCCTGAAAATCAGGTCGACCTTTCTTCTTTAAATATTCCTATCTCCGAACAAGAAATTATTGCCGCTATTTCCCTTTTACCTAAAGATAAGACACCGGGCCCAGATGGTTTTACTGTTCGATTCTTTTTCCAATTTAAATCACTTCTGATTCCTCACCTCCTTTCCTTACTTACGCACTTTCTTACTACGGGCGCAGCGCAAGGCACTTTCTCCCAGGCTATGCTCTGTCTGATACCTAAAAAGATAAAGATCCGTCCTTATGTAAAAACTATAGGCCCATTTCTTTGATCAACACAGATTGTAAAATTTTCGCAAAATTACTCGCCATACGAATTAATAAAGTTATCCCTGACCTTGTAAATATATACCAATCCGGATTTGTCAAAGGCCGCTCTATTACAGACAACTCGCGCACTTTTCTTAATATAATCCATTTAGCCTCTAAGTTGGACTCTCCGTTAGCTGCCATAACATTAGATGCTGAAAAGGCGTTTGACAGGGTTGAATGGGAGTTTATTTTCAGTGCCCTCAAATGGCATGGTTTTGGCCCTCCTATCCTTCAATATATTCAACTACTTTATTCAGTCCCGACCACTTCTGTTTGGGTTAATGGTTGCCAGTCTAGTTATTTCCCCCTTCTCAGAGGGACTAGACAGGGATGTCCTCTTTCTCCCCTTCTCTTTATCCTTGCGCTGGAACCCTTCTTAGAAACAATCAGACGCTCTCCTCACTATTCAGGTCTCCAACTCAAGTCACTTGACCTTAAATTCACCGCTTACGCTGACGATATTCTTTTATACATTTCCAACCCATCCACTTCTCTACCAGCCTTTTTTCACTCCTGCAGGAATACTCGAAAGTATCTGTCTATAAATTAAATGTTGATAAGTCTGAAATTTTACCTCTCAACAAATTCTGCCTCCCTTCTATGTTTGCAAATACAGGTTTTGAGTGGACCTCTAGACATATCAAATGCCTAGGTATCTTATATGCTAACACCATTAAGGAGACTATCAAAATCAACCTGGCGGATATTCTAAAGAAAATTTCTGCCCTGACTGAGGGATGGTCACCGCTATTCCTTTCATGGTGGGGTAGACTGGCCACCATTAAAATGATGCTTCTCCCTATCATAAATTTTTATTTATCCATGCTTCCCATTTCTCTCCCAAACCCCTTCTTTCGCGTTATTAACAGTTCTCTCTCCAAGTTCCTCTGGAATAATCGTAAACCTAGGATTTCATTGGTCCGCCTCCAATCTCCCAAAGATTTAGGTGGTGTCAATTTTCCTAATATTCGCCACTATCACTCTGCTTTCACTTTAAAGCAAGTATGGACTTCTCTGTCTGAGACCTCTGATCCGCCTCTAACTGCATGGAGATTGTTGGAGCAAGCTCAGTATTCTCCTTTCTCTTTTACCTCTGCTGTCTGAATGTCCCAACCTCCAAAACGTTTCTCCTCCCTATTTTTATTCACTCCAAAGCAATTTCCATCTCTCTGATTCACTCACATTTACCGTCTGCTGACCCCTTTTTACACACCCCAATTTGGTACAACAAATCCATTAAGATTAACAAACGTACTTTATTTTGGAAGGAATGGATTGATAAGGGAATTATTACACCACAACACTTAATAAGAGATGGTTCTTTTATGGATTTTTCAGATCTTCAAACCTCCTATAATGTCTCCTCCTCTCATGCCCTTCACTATCCCCTGCTTAAGGAATCTCTCACAACTCTCTTCCTTCGGGATCCCTGCACCACTACTTCTAATCAGACACTACCTACTTCCATTGACTTCTCTACTCAATCTAGTGCTTCTTCAATATATAAAATACTATCAAACTCTGCGAAGATCAGAACCAAATCCAAACTGGAACTCACATGGGAAAAGGATCTCTCCCTAGAAATCCCTTTATGCACATGGAACTCCGTATGGAAAAAGATTCATACTGCTTCACGTTCTGCTAGCACTACACAGACTTCATACTATTTCTACAACAGAATCTTCTTTACCCCTTGCGATATGTACAAATTTAAGTTATTAGATTCCCCGAAGTGTTGGTCTTGCCCTAATAACAATAGTGATTTCATGCACATGTTTTTCACTGCCCTCGGGTTAAAGTTTTTGGGCTCAGGTTTGGTTAAAATTTAATGATATTTTAATGTCTAAGGTCCCTTTTGAGATTTCACATGTTTTTCTAGGAAGTTGTTCTCCTGTTTGGGATACTCTTGGTCCTGTGGGTAAATTTATTGACCTGTTTTTGCTATTACTCTCCAAATTATAACTACCAACTGGAAGGACACTTCAAAAATTTCACTACAAGCTTGGTGGAATTTACTTTGTCACCATCACAGACTTGATCGTGCCTTTGCTAATTCCACTGCTCTGTTGATCAAAAAAGATTTGTTATGGTTACCCTTGACCTCCTTTCTTTCCAAGTCGGAAAATTAGTATGCACATGATTCATTTTCCATTGTAGTTTAAATTACTACATATTCTGTGTTTCTTCTGATATCAACTCTTATCCTTTCCTCTCTCTTCTTTTTCTCTTCCCTCTTTCTTCTCTTCTCGTCTCTTCTCTTCCTTTACTTCTCTTTTTAATAAGTTTAAAAAATGCATTTGACTTTGTACAGTTCTCACAATTGAGGTGTGTTCTATTTTCTATTCTACTGCAAATGTTTATTCTCTATTGTCGCTCCTCATCAGATCAGCTGTATTAATGTTATACTTTGTTTAATACTTCAATAAAGCTTTCTAAACTTAAAAAAAAAATGTGGACCTCCCATTGGCCTTACAATAGCCACATTGACTTAGGAGCCAGAGTACCACATGTTCTCATTCATGCACTGTTAGAAAATAAAGATGAATACCTCTGGCAATATCTCAAAAACTATCTAGCAAAAGGAATTATCCATCCTTCCTAATCCCCTACAGCTTCACCATTGTTGTTGTACTCAAGGCTAATGGAAAATTAGGCACCTGTATAGACAATCTTGCCTTAAACTATAATATTATAAAAAACAAATATCCACTACCACTCATTCCTGTTGTTCTACATCAAATCAAGACAGCAGTTGGCTACACTAAACTTGACCTCAAGGGAACGTACCACTTAGTTCGAATGAGAGAAGGAGATGTGTGGTAAACCTCTTTTAACGTCAGGTATGAATTGTTTGAGTATGCAATGATGCCTTTTGTGTTGATCCGTACAGGTGATTTTAGTGGCAGTGGTCCTGGCCTGTCTAAAGAAGAGGTTGTGGGAGGGAAAATAATTAATCACAGAACACTTGCAAATACGTGTTCTTACTTTACAAGCTGTCCCTCCCTCCCTGCTGTGCCTTTCAACAAAACCCTGTCTTTGACTAACCACTTAGTAGTCTGCGCCATAACAGTATTCAGACTCGGCGGTACCCGAAGGGACCACAAGGGACAACACAGGGCAGGTGGGATGGGTCATGGGTAGCACATTTACTAGGAAGGGCATGCTGTGGGGCCAGGGCAGCAAAGAGACCTCAGAGGGCAGCAGGGAGGCACGGGGCAGCACCACACACCATGGAGGGTAGCTAGGAGGGGTTTGGGGAGCACTTGAAGGAAGGGCAGGCCACGGATATGGGTTCAGTATGCTGACCTCAGAAGGCAGCAGGAGGGGCATGGACAGTACAACATACCATGGAGGGCATGTGGGAGTGGTCAGGTGCAGCAACTGAACTACTGAGGGCAAGTGGGACAGCAATGGCAGAAATCTGACCTTGCAGAATAGCAGGGTGGGGCAGGAGCAGCACAATGGACCACAGATGGCAGGTAGGTGTGGTTAGGGGCAGCACACACTTGCAGGAGGGCAGGCAAAGGAGCCATGGGCAGCAGGTTGTCAAGGAAAGGCAGCAGGGACAGCACAACAGATCATGAAGCACAGGTGGGAGGGGTCGGGCAACACGCGCAGAAGTGATAGCAGGCTAGGAGGTCAAGGGCAGCATGCTGACCTCTGAGGGCAGCAGGGGTTGGAAGGGGCAGCCCAATGGACCAGCGAGTGCAGGTGGGAAGGGGACAGTGGCAGCATGCACAGAAAGCTGACTTCCAAGGGCAGCAGGGAGGGGCAAGGGAAGCACAAAAGACCAAGGAGGACATGCAGGAGTGGTCAGGGGCAGCAGAAGCACCACAGAGAGCAGGCCAGGAGGCCAGAGACAGCAAGCTGAACTCAGAGGGCAGTAGTGGGGCAGGCATCGCACAATAGACCATGGAGGGCTGGCAGGTAGGTGCAGGGACAGCACATGCAACAAGAAAGGCAGACCAAGGGCAGCAGGAAGAGAGAGTGACACCATAATGGACCATGGGGGTTAGGTGGGTGGGGTCAGGGGAAGAACACACAAAAAGGGGCCTAGGGCAATAAGCTGTGCTCAGAGGGGCAGATGGGAGGGCAAGGGCAGCACAATTTACAGTGGACGGCAGGTGGGAGGTGCTCAGTGGCAACACACGCACCAGGGAGCACAGGCAGGTCCCCTGAGGCAGCAACTAATCTCAGAAAGTCACACGGGCAGCATATGGACCAGAGGGAGCAGGCCTGGTTGCACGGAGCAACACACTGACCTCAGAGAACAGCAGGGAGGTAGAAGGGAAACACAACGGTCCACAGATGGCAGTTAGGAGGGGCACAGGCAGCATGGGCACTAGAGACAGCAGGCAGGAGGGGGCAGGAGAGGCACACCCACCAGGAAGGGAAGGTCAGTGGGCCAGGGCAGTAAGCTGATCTGAAGAGCTGCACAGAGAGGCAGGAGCTGCTCAATGGGCCACATAGGGCAGGCAGGTGGAGTCAGGGCAGCACATGCACCTGGGAGCACTGGTCAGTGGGCCAGGGGCATCAAGGTGACCTACAAGGGCAGTGAGGAGGGATAGGGGCAGCACAGTAGGCCATGGGGAGCAGTTAGGGCAGGGAAGTGCAGAACAGGCATTCGGGAGAGCATACCAGGAATGCTAGGGGAGTCAATCTGTCCTCAGAAGGCTAGCACGGAGGAGCAAGGCAGCATAACATACCCCGGAGATCAGACAGGAGGACACAGGAGCAGCATGCACACCAGGTAGGGCAGGCCAGGGGCAGCAAGATGACCTCAGAGGGCAGCAAGGAGGGCAGGGGCAACAACAACAGACCACTGAAGATAGTTTAGTGGGGTCACAGGCAGCACCTAGATCTCGGAGGATAAGCAGGGGTGCCAGGGGCAGCAAGCAGAGAAAGCAAGGTAAGCTAGATGGGCAGGGGCAGCACAAATGACCACAGACAGCTGACAAAACGGACAGGGGCAGCACATGATGGGCTGTGACGTCAGACCTTGTAGCCAATCTACACTGTGCATGCCATAGACTAATGTGCAGTGGTGCTTGGCCACCTACAGTGGTTGAACATATGACTAAAACATGTCTGTGCCCTTTTGCAGGCCTCACACCACCATGCTCTGCTCATGACCTCACATATTACGCCTGTCATGACATGTTAAATGACATCATTGATGACATCACTGATGGCAAAACTGATGATATCTTCCAATGAATGTGACAGTTTACTATGCACTTTTCATACTGGTAGGTATTCAGAGAGCTATATCTAGACCTAATTTTCGATCACCGATGTAGTGGAAATGGGTGTTATCTTTTGCAACATGTGACACATTAATCATATCTGTGAAATCACTCACATTTAGTAGGAATTGTGTTTTTATTTATGGGTATTCTGGTGTGTAACAAATGTAACATCTCTGCAGATATTAATGCAATCACCAATTTATTAAACCTTGTCTACTGCTCAAGAGTGCATGGTTAATATTTACCTTAATGAGATGTACCTGTTAGATATCTCATCTGACATAGAATTTAAAGTTAACAGCTTCACATATATGCATTCGCGAATGATAAGGCATGCACAACTAGGCCCTATGGACAACCCTACATAGTTTGCAAAGGTACCCTACACATATTCCTTAGATGAAAAGAACGGCATGCCCCATTATAACACCACCTACAATCACACTGCAACTTAAACTGTCTGTACTGGGTCACCAAAGCATTAATGTATATTGTCTTAAACTCTTCACTGAACTAGATATAAATACCTGCACCTTATGATTCTCCATTTTATGTATACATTGTCTATAGCACTACACAACAACTCTTTATGGTCAGTGTGTACACGGAAATCTGCAGGTCTGTAATATATTGTAAGGAGAAGCTTTAGCTGTTCACATATATTTTGGAAACAGGTTTCAGGATTAAGCCACAACCTATTTGAAACATATGGGTTCAACTCACATTAGGTGTTCTCAGTACCTGCCTTGTTTAAATGAAGGACTCCTTCACAAAAAACTTTACTGGTCACTAAATTGTGAACTATATATGTTTTATCAGACTGAACAAACTTGTCTCTAGGACTATAGTATTTGCACACATGTGCCTTCAGTCAATCTATGCTGTATATGATTGACGGTCCTTTACTACGTACATTTTTTTTTTTAAATGTGCGAGCGGTTTATAGAGTAATGTGAGAAATAGTAGTTTGGAGGATGTCATCAATGATGAAACATGGTATTTTATCAGTAATGTCATCAACAATGTCATTTAATATATCATGAGTGATGTAATATGGAAGGTCGTAAGCAGTGCTCTTGACAGCGTAAGATAGTTAGCTCACTGAATTATAACTGGTGAATTTCCGTTGTTTTTCAGGTTTTAAATGATATGTTGTGTGGGACTCTGCTTTGCCACCTAACTATAGCATCACTTAAACTTTAGTTTTTTTAAGCATATATAAGTTAGGTGAGACTTTCCACAGGAAGAGGGCTCCTTCCTGGAATGTTTTGCAGAGATCTGCCAAGTGGAGGCCCAAAAAAAGGGGCAGGGGGAGTCCCAAAATGCAATTTCCCCAAACAATTTCCATAGGGGTAATTAAACATCGCTACAGAGAAAATGGCTCAAAAAAATTTCACCAAATTTGGCAGAAAGCAAGATCTTTACACAGAAAGCATGTTTTTGTGGTTTGGTGTACATCTATACCTCCATTTAGGAGAAACTAAGATTAGCAAAATAGAAATATCTGGACGCTTGGTCATGTGGAAGGCACATTGAATTCCAGCAGGAGCGCAGATTTACAAAATAGTGTTTTGATTGGTCGCGGGGGCTTTTTTTCCTGTCAGCCGGTTCAGGTCCATGGGATTGAGTGATCTCATTGGCTGACTGCAACATGAATGAAAATATTGCAGCCACCATTTCAGGACATAGGGACGCAGCCTCAGTGTCTTGAAACTTACAAACATTTAAAGCAGAAGGAGGCAGAGTAGGGGTACCTTGACGCCCTGGCCCTCGTGGGGGCAGGTTCCAACAGAACAGAAAAAAAGGTTTGCCAGCAGCACTGTAAACTCGCAGGAGATTGTAACATGCACAAAAACACTGACATTCACTGATTATAGTACTTTAAGTTAACTAAAACTAGCCCTACTTGTTATGTTATGCTATCATATGCAGAATTGCAGAGCAAAATATCACCTGGGATGGTATCTTGACACTGGGCAGGTGTGAGTACAGGCACACCTAGAGCTGTGTGGGACTCAAAAAGCCAGGTCTTTAGCTTCGTGTTGAATTGAATCAGTGAAGAGGAGGCCCCTGTGTATAGCAGCAGGTCATTCCACGTTTTAGAAAAGATGTAGGAGAAAGCTTGATAGCCAGACCTGTTTTCCATATGGGTGGGATGTGTGCAAATAGATGACTTGGTGAGAGGAGGTATCTAGAAGGTTTGTGAAAGCAGATATTGTTTATGACCTCGCCTATGACATCACTCATAACATGCTCAATGACATCATTAATGACATCAGTAATGAGATCTCAAATGACACAATTGACAACATAACTGATGACATCACTGTTGACGTCATCGAACCTACAGCTGCTCACATTGCTCTATAAACCAGTACTGGATTTCAGACATGAAACTAAGTACTAAATATCACAGAATCATGTAAACCATTAATTGCCATTCACATACACAGAATCCAGGAGGTGAACCAAGTACTGCCTAGTGCTATAACCTCCTGCAAGGGCTGCATTTATTCTGAAGTGAACACATGCAGTGGCTGAGCCCTTTTATAAAAATGAGTAATTCTCAACCCCCAGAGTTATGACCCAACAGATCAAAAAAGAATAAAATGCCAAATTTGAAGATTTTTATTGTATCAGATAGTGCTTGTTATAAACGTGTCTTTGCAGTGTGACTCATTGACTACGGCGCCAGCTGTGGCTGGACTGTGAGAGGCTGTGAATCACTGACAACTGCCCCAGCTGTTGCTGGACTGTGAGAGGTTGTGAATCATTGACTAATGTGCTGTCTGTGGCTGGACTGTGAGAGGTTGTGACTCATTGACTACTGCACCAGCTGTGGCGGGACTGTGAGAGGTTGTGAATCATTGACTACTGCACCAGCTCTGGCTGGTCTGTGAGAGGTTGTAAATCATTGACTACTGCGCCAGCTGTGGCTGGACTATGAGAGGTTGTGAATTATTGACTACTGCGCCAGCTCTGGCTGGTCTGTGAAAGGTTGTAAATCATTGACTACTGCGCCAGCTGTTGCTGGACTGTGAGAGGTTGTGACTCATTGACTAATGTGCTGTCTGTGGCTGGACTGTGAGAGGTTGTGAATCATTGACTAATGTGCTGTCTGGACTGTGAGAGGTTGTGACTCATTGACTATTGCACCAGCTGTGGCTGGACTGTGAGAGGTTGTGAATTATTGACTACTGCACCAGCTGTGGCTGGACTGTGAGGGGTTGTGAATCATTGACTACTGCGCCATCTGTGGCTGGACTGTGAGAGGTTGTGAATCATTGTGTACTGTGTCAGCTGTAGCTGGGCAGTCAGAGGTTGTGAGTCGTAGACTACTACATCAGCTGTGGCTGAACTATTCAAGGTTATGAATCATTGTGTACTGTGCGAGCTGTGGCTGGACTGTGCGGTGTGGGAATCATTGACTACTGCATCAGATGTGGCCGGACTGTGAGAGGTCATGAAACAGTGGCCACTGAGCCAGCTGTGGCTGGACTGTTCGAGGTAATGAATCATCAACTACTGCTCCAACTGTGGCTGGACTGTGAGGTTGTGCATCATTGACTACTGTGCAAGCTGTGGCTGGACTGTGAGGGGTTGTGAATCATTGACTACTGCACCATTTGTGGCTGGACTGTGAGAGGTTGGGAATCATTGATTACTGTGCCAGCTGTGGCTGGACTGTGATAGGTTGTGAATCATTGACTACTGCACCATCTGTGACTGGACTGTGAGAGGTTGTGAATCACTGACTACTGACCCAGCTATGGTGGGACTGTGAGAGGTCTTGCATCATTGACTACAGTGCCAGCTGTGGCTAGAGTGTGAGAGGCTGAGAATCATTGATGACTTAGCCAGCTGTGGCTGGACTGTGAGTGGTTGTAAATCAGAGACTACTGACCCAGCTGTGCCTGGACTGTGAGGGGTTGTGAATCATTGGCTACTGCACCAGCTATGGCTGGACTGTCAGAGGTTGTGAATCACCAACTACTGTGCCAGCTGTGGTCAGACTGTCAGAGGTTGTGAGTCATTGACTACTGTGCCAGCTGTGGCTGGGCTGTGAGGGGTTATGAATCACTGACTACTGTGCCATCTGTGGCTGGACTGTGAGAGGTTGTGGATCATTGACTACTGCACCAGCTGTGGCTGGACTGTGAGGGGTTATGAATCACTGACTACTGTGCCATCTGTGGCTGGACTGTGAGAGGTTGTGGATCATTGACTACTGCGCCAGCTGTGGCTGGACTGTGAGGGGTTGTGAATCACTGACTACTGCGCCAGCTGTGGCTGGACTGTGAGAGGTTGTGAATCATTGACTACTGCGCCAGCTGTGGTTGGACTGTGAGAGGTTGTGAATCATTGTGTACTGTGCCAGCTGTAGCTGGACTGTCAGAGGTTGTGAGTCATAGACTACTGCACCAGCTGTGGCTGAACTATTCAAGGTTATGAATCATTGTGTACTGTGCCAGCTGTGGCTGGACTGTGCGGTGTGGGAATCATTGACTACTGCATCAGATGTGGACGGACTGTGAGAGGTCATGAAACAGTGGCCACTGCGCCAGCTGTGGCTGGACTGTGAGAGGTTGTGAATCATTGACTACTGCGCCAGCTGTGGCTGGACTGTGAGAGGTTGTGAATCATTGTGTACTGTGCCAGCTGTAGCTGGACTGTCAGAGGTTGTGAGTCGTAGACTACTGCACCAGCTGTGGCTGAACTACTCAAGGTTATGAATCATTGTGTATTGTGCCAGCTGTGGCTAGACTGTGAGGTGTGGGAATCATTGACTACTGCATCACATGTGGCTGGACTGTTCGAGGTTATGAATCATCAACTGCTGCTCCAACTGTGGCTGGACTGTGAGGTTGTGCATCATTGACTACTGTACCATCTGTGGCTGGACTGTGAGAGGTTTGGAATCATTGATTATTGTGTCAGCTGTGGCTAGACTGTGAAAGGTTGTGAATCATTGCCTACTGTGCCAGCTGTAGCTGTACTGTGAGAGGTTGTGAATCATTGGCTACTGCACCATCTGTGGCTGGACTGTGAGAGGTTGTGAATCATTGACTACTGCAGCATCTGTGGCTGGACTGTGAGAGGTTGTGAATCATTGACTACTGCACCATCTGTGGCTGGACGGTGAGAGGTCGTGAATCATTGACTACAGCGCCAGCTGTGGCTGGAGTGTGAGGTTGTGAATCATTGATGACTTAGCCAGCTGTGGCTGGACTGTCAGAGATTTTGAATCATCAACTAGTACATCAGCTGTGGCTGGACTGTGAGAGGTTGTAAATCAGTGACAACTGACCCAGCTGTGCCTGGACTGTGAGAGGTTGTGATTCATTGGCTACTGCACCAGCTATGGCTGGACTGTCAGAGGTTGTGAATCATCAACTACTGCGCCAGCTGTGGTCAGACTGTCAGAGGCTGTGAATCATTGACTACTGTGCCAGCTGTGGCTGGGCTTTGAGGGGTTGTAAATCACTGACTACTGTGCAATCTGTGGCTGGACTGTGAGAGGTTGTGAATCATTGACTACTGCGCCAGCTGTGGCTGGACTGTGAGGGGTTGTGAATCACTGACTACTGCGCCAGCTGTGGCAGGAGTGTGAGCGGTTGTGAATCATTGACTACTGCGCCAGCTGTGGCTGGACTGTGAGGGGTTGTGAATCACTGACTACTGTGCCATCTGTGGCTGGACTGTGAGAGTTTGTGAATCATTGCGTACTGTGCCAGCTGTAGCTGGACTGTCAGAGGTTGTGAGTCGCAGACTACTGCACCAGCTGTGGCTGAACTATTCGAGGTTATGAATCACTGTGTACTGTGCCAGCTGTGGCTGGACTGTGAGGCGTGGGAATCATTGACTACTGCATCAGATGTGGCCGAACTGTGAGAGGTTGTGAAACATTGGCCACTGCGCCAGCTGTGGCTGGACTGTTCGAGGTTATGAATCATCAACTACTGCTCCAACTGTGGCTGGACTGTGAGAGGCCGTGAATCATTGACTACTGTGCCAGCTGTGGCTAGAGTGTGAGAGGTTGTGAATCAGTGACTACTGACCCAGCTGTGCCTGGACTGTGAGAGGTTGTGAATCATTGGCTACTGCACCAGCTATGGATGAACTGTCAGAGGTTGTAAATCATCAACTACTGTGCCAGCTGTGGCCAGACAGTCAAAGGTTGTGAGTCATTGACTACTGTGCCAGCTGTGGCCAGACAGTCAAAGGTTGTGAGTCATTGACTACTGTGCCAGCTGTGGCTGAGCTGTGAGAGGTCATGAATCATTGACTACTTTGCTATCTGTTGCTGGACTGTGAGTGGTTGTGAATCATTGACTACTGTGCCCACTGTGGCTGGAATGTGAGGTTGTGCATCATTGACTACTGTACCATCTGTGGCTGGACTGTGAGAGGTTGTGAATCATTGACTACTGTGCCCGCGGTGGCTGGACAGTGAGATGTTGTGAATCATCAACTACTGCTCCAACTGTGGCTGGAATGTGAGGTTGTGCATCATTGACTACTGTACCATCTGTGGCTGGACTGTGAGAGGTTGTGAATCATTGACTACTGTGCCCGCGGTGGCTGGACAGTGATGTTGTGAATCATCAACTACTGCTCCAACTGTGGCTGGACTGTGAGGTTGTGCATCATTGACTACTGTACCATCTGTGGCTGGACTGTGAGAGGTTTGGAATCATTGATTATTGTGTCAGCTGTGGCTAGACTGTGAAAGGTTGTGAATCATTGCCTACTGTGCCAGCTGTAGCTGTACTGTGAGAGGTTGTGAATCATTGGCTACTGCACCATCTGTGGCTGGACTGTGAGAGGTTGTGAATCATTGACTACTGCAGCATCTGTGGCTGGACTGTGAGAGGTTGTGAATCATTGACTACTGCACCATCTGTGGCTGGACGGTGAGAGGTCGTGAATCATTGACTACAGCGCCAGCTGTGGCTGGAGTGTGAGGTTGTGAATCATTGATGACTTAGCCAGCTGTGGCTGGACTGTCAGAGATTTTGAATCATCAACTAGTACATCAGCTGTGGCTGGACTGTGAGAGGTTGTAAATCAGTGACAACTGACCCAGCTGTGCCTGGACTGTGAGAGGTTGTGATTCATTGGCTACTGCACCAGCTATGGCTGGACTGTCAGAGGTTGTGAATCATCAACTACTGCGCCAGCTGTGGTCAGACTGTCAGAGGCTGTGAATCATTGACTACTGTGCCAGCTGTGGCTGGGCTTTGAGGGGTTGTAAATCACTGACTACTGTGCAATCTGTGGCTGGACTGTGAGAGGTTGTGAATCATTGACTACTGCGCCAGCTGTGGCTGGACTGTGAGGGGTTGTGAATCACTGACTACTGCGCCAGCTGTGGCAGGAGTGTGAGCGGTTGTGAATCATTGACTACTGCGCCAGCTGTGGCTGGACTGTGAGGGGTTGTGAATCACTGACTACTGTGCCATCTGTGGCTGGACTGTGAGAGTTTGTGAATCATTGCGTACTGTGCCAGCTGTAGCTGGACTGTCAGAGGTTGTGAGTCGCAGACTACTGCACCAGCTGTGGCTGAACTATTCGAGGTTATGAATCACTGTGTACTGTGCCAGCTGTGGCTGGACTGTGAGGCGTGGGAATCATTGACTACTGCATCAGATGTGGCCGAACTGTGAGAGGTTGTGAAACATTGGCCACTGCGCCAGCTGTGGCTGGACTGTTCGAGGTTATGAATCATCAACTACTGCTCCAACTGTGGCTGGACTGTGAGAGGCCGTGAATCATTGACTACTGTGCCAGCTGTGGCTAGAGTGTGAGAGGTTGTGAATCAGTGACTACTGACCCAGCTGTGCCTGGACTGTGAGAGGTTGTGAATCATTGGCTACTGCACCAGCTATGGATGAACTGTCAGAGGTTGTAAATCATCAACTACTGTGCCAGCTGTGGCCAGACAGTCAAAGGTTGTGAGTCATTGACTACTGTGCCAGCTGTGGCCAGACAGTCAAAGGTTGTGAGTCATTGACTACTGTGCCAGCTGTGGCTGAGCTGTGAGAGGTCATGAATCATTGACTACTTTGCTATCTGTTGCTGGACTGTGAGTGGTTGTGAATCATTGACTACTGTGCCCACTGTGGCTGGAATGTGAGGTTGTGCATCATTGACTACTGTACCATCTGTGGCTGGACTGTGAGAGGTTGTGAGTCATTGACTACTGTGCCCACTGTGGCTGGAATGTGAGGTTGTGCATCATTGACTACTGTACCATCTGTGGCTGGACTGTGAGAGGTTGTGAATCATTGACTACTGTGCCCGCGGTGGCTGGACAGTGAGATGTTGTGAATCATCAACTACTGCTCCAACTGTGGCTGGAATGTGAGGTTGTGCATCATTGACTACTGTGCCAGCTGTGGCTGGACTGTGAGAGGTTGTCAAGTCACCGTTTTGAATATTGTTGCTGGATTCCTTGGTGCATATTTACAAAGGCATTTTTGAGTACGGAAAATAGTATTCCTGCAGGACGTCTTTACTTACTCTTAAATGCCTTTGTGAATCGGCCCAAAATATCTAAAATGTGAATAAACTGAGAATATTCAGGGGTTGTTTGTACATATGTTGTACAAATAGAAAGGTCTGTGTTCTCAAAGGGCTGTGAACTTTGGGGACCTGGACATTTCAGCTCCATTACACAAAGGCACAGAAGGCCATATAAAAGGGAGCTCATGTATTACTACTTCCTGTGGAGCTTTTGTGAATCAGCCTCCTTGGTTTTAGCTTCATCTAGTACGTACTGTACATTCCCCTTACATCTCCTGTGAGCCATCACCCACCTCACTTGCATTGTTTTCCTTTCTTATGTGGTACTTAGATCTCCTTATCTAGTATCTTGCTCATTCAGTGTCTTCGTAACATCCCTGTATTTCTAGGTGACATTGCATTGGTCATACAAACAAGCAATAAAAGTCTCTTGGGAAGAGGTGTGGCGCAGCGGCCAGGGCAGCTGTCTCCAGAACCCGGGGGCTCACGGTTCGATCCCTGGTGCCGGCGGCAGATCAACCCAGCACCATATGACTCTGGGCAATAGCTTGCTTAATCTTCCCGACGGCCCCCAGCACCTTGACACCCTCAGGTAATTGTTCGCACTTTAAAAATACTGGACATTTACATTTACATCTGTCTGCCTTCACCATGAGGCCTACAAAAGAACTGAGGTGATGCACTGAGTCTCACTCAAACCAGAGCCTTGATGCAGCTTAATGTTTACAAAACTCCAATCTGGAGAATGTGTGCAGTTTTGGAATCAGGGTGGCCTGGATTGTAATGAGGGTGCGCCTGGTTTCTGATGAATGCTCTTTATATAATACACAGAAGAGTTGAAACATGTTGACCTGATATGAAGATTTAATTAAGTTTTCTCCTGTGTTTAACCTTGTGGAAGGAAGTTAGCAGATTTACCGATTAAAACTCACTGATATCCTATCCTGGTGATGATTCCGTGCTTGAGAACACTTTGTTCTTCTAGAGTGATTATAATCAAGATGCAGGAATACTAGGGTGGAGCTGCCCTCTCAATAAAGTGATCAGGAAACATGTAGTGGTGATTCCATAGTTAATACTATCCATCATGAAAGAGGGACATGCTTTTAATAAACATATACTCCTGCATAATATGTTTACTTAGCCTTTAACACTGAAATTACATGCTATATCCTAGTCTATTGCCACAAGGGGCTGGTGAGCGCCTGCTCTTTCTCATTTGTATTGCCCTGCATCCCCCTTTCATTTTGAGTTTTATGAATTTGGTGTCTCTCTTTGTGCTCTACATGTGCTCAACAATGAGAGGAGGCAGCACTAGGACTAAAGGGTCTCACCTATATTACCCTGGAGAAGTTCACAAGATTAGGAAAATGATCTGATTGTTTCACCCACTAAAGAAAAAAATGGATTTACAAGTCACAGTCAATCAATCACTCAGGATTTATAAAGGGCGGCAAACATCCATAAGGGTCTCAAGGCACTGTTGAGGAAAAATCTGGAGAAATTAGTCGGTAAAATGGAGGAAAGGAAAGAGAAAGTAAGTAAAAAAAAAAAAAATGTAAGTCCGTTTTTATATAGCGCAGCTATTCACCCTTACGGGTCTCAAGGCGCTGGGGGCCGGAGTGGAAATTAAGTGAGCTATTGCCCAGAGTCACATGGTGCTGAGCTGAGCTGCCGCTGGAGATCGAACCGTGAACCCTGTGCTCCCGAGTCAGCTGCCCTGGCCGCTGCACCACACCTCTCCAGAAGAGGCAAACGAGGCAAAATCAGGAGAAAGCACTCAGAAAAACAGGGGAGAGGAAGGAGAAATTAGTAAAAAATGAGGCAAAAAGCAGGAGAAAGCACTACAAAAAAATGGGGGAAAGGAAGGAGAAAGCAATAAAAAATTAGACATAAGCAGAAGAAAGCACTCAGAAAAATGGGGGGGCGATGAAGGAGAAAGCATTATAAACAGACAAAAGCAGGAGAAAGCACTCAGTAAAGCGAGAGAAGAGGAAGGGAAAAGTAGTTAAAAACAAGGCAAAAGCAGGAGAAAGCACTCAGAAAAACAAGGGGAGAGGAAGGGGAAAGCAGCTAAAAACAATGCAAAAGCAGGAGAAAGCACTAAAAAACAGGGAAAAGGCGGGAGAAAGCAGTAAAAATGAGACAGAAAGCAGTAGAATACACTTAGAAGAACAGGGGAGAAGGCAGGAGGAAGCAGTAAAACGGGGCAGAAAGTAGGATGGGAGAGCTGGGCCTGGGACCAGTAGGATTGGCTTCAATGATGAGATGGAATGGGACCTATGTAAACCTTGTGATCTTGTGACTAATATTAACTATAATAGGTCACAGGTCACATCAATATGTAGTCTCTCAGATTTCCTGTACCAAGTCTTTACATTGCAAATATGGGTGAGCCAACATTTACTCTGGAATCCACACATGATCTGCCATAAATTTGTATGTGTATACTATCTAAAATATAAAAATCTCATTTGTTCTTATGTGTTTCCTGTTAAAATACTCCGTTTGAGTTACACTTGACTATATGCCAATAAAACGCATTAATCAGTCAGGACCGTATCACACCAGACAACATTGCACAAAAGACAATGAAGTTTATATGAAAAGGTAGACAAAGCTAAAGTCCAGGTCTTTCTTCTCACTCCTGTCATGCTCATGATGTGCGTCCGATATGATAGGAGTGTGCATTATGACAAGTCAGGTGAGGGTAGGGCAACAAATTAAAACAATGCTGGTCCCCAGGCAGTGCATTGTGCTTGTAAAGGAATATATGTCGCATACAGCACTTAAATTGAACAAAGTGGGAACACTTCCAAAATTCACTTTAGGGAAGTTTGTTACAGTATAAACTTTGCTGCTGTGCATGGCAACATTTTCTTAGCAATTGGCATTCTGAATTAGGTGACATACCTCTTATGACTTTCTCTGACCCAAATATTGAATGTTCCACTGTGGGTGGACACCGATATCATGCATATGTGTGCATCCGACACATCTGCAGTCGAAATGCACACACGGGCATCGATATATTTGTGATAAATACTCACCACCGCTGCAAGATCCCCGGCTCCACACTGCCCGCCTGTGGTCAACTCGTAATACAGCGCTCTTTGGAAATTCGTTATAAGGCCCTGACTTAATCTCTTTTGAAGTATTGTGTTGCAGTCACTAGTCATCTTCTGAGAACCATAACTATTTTTCCCAGTATTTAACATCTATTTATTATAAGACTTAAGGGAGTCAATCTTTCGCATACCGGTCATGTTGGAAAACTCTCCATCCGCACACGGCACACAGTCGAAGCAGCAGACTGGCTTCCCTTCTCTTGGAGCTTTTCGGTACCCTGGGAGGCAGCTCTCACTGCAGACAGAGCGCGGAGCCTGTGAAGCCAAGTAGAAGAAAGAAGAAGCTGGGATACATTTGTTCTTTGGCAGCTGCTAGCCGCCCCGCAATGCATCTTTCACCACAAGCACTTACGTCCATGTGGACTCATAAGCTTAGGCACAAAACAGTCAAATATATGTTTTAAATTGCATGATTTTTTTATTGATTTTAGTAAGCTTTACAAAGATTTGAATAATTTGAACATCATTGAGTGTCAGCCATTTAATTTTCAGTGTTTGACTGAAACTTCAGATACGTATGTTTTAAAAATGGGGTTTTGGGGGAAATATGCTAATATATAAAATGTGTTCTATGGAACATTTCATATTTAATGAGTCAAATTTAATTTCACACCTCATTGTAAGGAAATTAAAACATATTCCAGAATGTGCTTTTATTTTGCACTACACTAGGGTGCTTATTTACGAGCCCCTTGTGCGCCACTTTCTTGATGCTCCAGCGGAGTAAATTACAAATTTGTATCTATGAGGCCACGCAAAGTCACTATGCGTGGGTTTTGGATGGCCTCATAGATATGGAGTAAGGCAAGGCAGCGCAAATTGCTGCGTTGCTTTCCTCTGCGCTCCGGAGGTGTTCCATGGGACGTGCGGTGCGCTTTCCCAGGCAACACCCATGGATTTTGACGCTTTCCCAGATTTACATGATCATGTAAACCTGGAGATGCACCAAAACACTACACCTCCTCAGGGAAGGACAGAGAAATAACTTTATTTCTCCTAATTTTTTCCTCTTTCCATGAGTACTGCATTCAGCAGCGCACACAGAAAGAGGAAAACGACATCCAGGATTGTTTTTGTGCAGGAAGGTGTCCCTTCCTTCACAAAAACAATTCTGCTGACAACACAGGCACCCTTGCACCAAGGTGCGAGGTTCCTTGTGTTGGTGCAAGGCTGCCAAAATAGCTCCAGTGCCGGGGGAAAGGACAGGAACGCACCATATTGCATGAACACAGTGCATCCCTGCCCTTTCTCTTTGGCGTCAGGCAGCGCTGCAAGGGGACTTGCTGCACAGCCCTACGCCAAATCTCTTTAAATAGGGGCCTAGATTTAACAAGACATATTTAAAGAAAGAAAGTACGTGTAATGTGAACAGTATACCATTGTGCTGACAGGGTTCTGCATTTAAAATGTTTATTTTCACACACTGTGAAGAATCATTGGTAGATAAATCTTGCTTGAACATGAAATACCTTGAACAAAACAAGAAGAGAGGCATTTGGCACAACAGGAACAGATTGTTTATTTAAATAGTGCGCCCCAGAGCACAATTACAGGCATTGGGTCTGAGGACTGTCTCATTTCACAATCGGTCTGTGATGAGTTTATATACAATACATTGAATGTCACAAACAGTTCCATAGGCCCTTTTTTGGTAAGGAATGTGAATCGCTGTCTTTGGAGTAATAAATGAATGTACTGGATGAGAAATCCAGGTGGGCCTTGACCTTGCATGCTCACAATGCGGCCAGTGTGTAACGTGTCAGGAGTCCGGCATGGGGGTGCACGTGATCACTGCATGCACTGTGTGTGCTATGTCCTGATTGGCTATGTGTTTCTAACTTTATCTGGCATCTGACTTTGTGGTGTTTTGGGAGTGTGCGTACCCCTCTGGCCATGTGTGTGTTTTTTTGGGGCCAATCCTCCTGGACCATTGTAGTGTCGCTGCACCTATCTGTGAAATTGATCTGGGGTTTCCTGTTCGAACGTTTGCCTACCGGCTACGTACCACCCCACCTGTGACCTGTCAATCAGTGACCTTGGGCCTGAGTCTCAGAGCCTGCCTGACTATGTATTTCTGAGTCTGGTTCACATGGAGTTCCTAACTGGTGAATTTGTCAGTAAAGATGCAATTTCGTTTTTATACATGAATTTATCATTATTCATATTGACATCGTTAAATTGTGTTGGAAGATGAGATCAGCCCCACCTGATTCTCTAACTGCCCTGTGCTGGTCAGAAAAGAAGAACCGGCACACACAAAAATGACTGGCCAATGGTGCTTCAGCAAGCTCTAACCACCCTTAACTTGTCTAAAGTCTAGGACTTAAACATCAGTTTCACCACGTTTAAAAAAATTGCCAAGAAAGCGACTAAATTACAATCCTGGACACTTGACAAAGCAGAGATAGCTCGTTAACAGAACAGATGGACTGTTCTCGAAACCTACACAAACTGGTGCCCACAACCCTACCTCACAAGTCACATTTCTCTGACCATCCAACACTTTTTCCCTCTAATTCGTATGGGAGCCTTTCCATCAAAAGACTGGATCCCAGCCTTGAAACATTCCTGGTTGAACCCGTATTGTTGATTATGCGGTCACTTTGAGGAGAACTTATTACACTTTTTGTGCATTTGCCCCATTGTCAATCATCTTAGAAGGAAACTGCTATGATCAGCCTTATGGGCTCTCCAGATAAGATCCTGCCGCTCTGCTGTGATGACACTACTGAACAGCCATTCAATATATCTCTCCTGTAGGGCAACAAACTTTTTTTACAAGTTAAACGACAGCTATTATCACAGCAGGGGAGTTTTGTGTCATAAATCAGCAACTGGCTTCCTACCTCACATGTAAGCCATTTCGCAACTTTCGCATTATACTGTATTTATTGCAATCCATCATCTTTTAGGGATTAATGGATTTTAAACTCACTCATATTTTTATCAAAAGGCATGTTGTATTATTCAAAGTCGTGTTTTATCTGCCAAGCAAATTTTAACTCTGTACCGACCGTTTTTGCAATGATTTTTATTAATCTACAAATAAAGATTTACTTACTTACTTAATTACATATTGACATCAACTTTCTCAATATTAACATTCCCTCCTCTAGATGAAATTTCAACTACACTATTTAACCCACACTCCATAACGTTTCCCTTATTGGGGGCCTGTAGTTCTTCAGTTTTGACAATTACTACTTTCCCAGTTACTTGCATCCTACCCAATTTGAGGACTGCATTTTTACAGCAGGAAATCCCCAATTGCACGGATCCACACAAAAACAAAAACATAATGAAAACCAGGGGAGCCATGAGAGCCAACTCAAGAACCACTCCTGCTCAGGGGCACCTCCCTCCTCACGTATGTCTCTGTAAATGGTGCAGTGCTTGGATGGCAAGAGTCAGTGTCCCATTATCCATGTCTGTCCCTGGAATGAACGTGCAGCAGGACGCACCAATCCTGGCACACACACCCCTCCCTCATTAAGTTTAACACATACCAATGCTGCATCACCATGAGGTGGATTGCTCACAGTTCTTCCTTGATCGAATTAAGGCTGAGCACAATGATGTTCATCATTTTAAGCATATCATCTGGTAATTTGGAGCCAGTGGGCATTACCTTTTGTCTGCACAGTGAAGAAGGGTATGGACTCTCCTGCCGATAATTGTGTGTCAAAGAAAAGTCTGAATTCTTCTGGAATGTCCTTGTACTGAGCCCAGCCAAAATAATCCACAGTTCTTTTTTCATGAGCCTGATGCAGCAAGGTTGTCTTCTTCCTAGTTCTTCTCCGGGAATAACCAAGGTCGGGGTGTGTATGTTTACGAGTGAACAAAGTCCGTGTCATCTGGGACCGAGCTGAGTGTAAGCCAATTCGCCGCACTGCCACTACATATCCCTCAGTTTGAAGGTGTTCCATTACATACCCGTAATGTGCATAATCCTGCTGCAGCTTTCATTCATGCCCAGTAGAAGCGCTCCTTTACCTTTGAAACACAAGGAATAGAGTGCAAGTTTCTGTAATATTAGGGGTTGCCCCTTCACTTCCAGCCAAGTGTATCCACCCACCTTGGTATCCCAGATTTCCTGACATGGGATGTCTATGCTTTTGTTCAATCCTTCGTCTCATTTCTAGGACTGGGCGGCAAACTCCACTCTGCCGGAGGAGTTCACAGACTTTCGCTACTCTGTGCCCCGCTTCCGCAAAAACTCCCCCAACTGCCACGTGACAGAGTTTACCAGCATCTTCCCTTAGTTAGAATATAAGCCGTCTTTAAGTGAACATGTTTTCAGTGTTATAGTATTTATCTGCTAACATTTTAATATGGCCGCCTTTCTTAAAATGATACTGCGCCAGATGACGTCTTTCTGACTCGTGACTTGTTGCTTAGGTTATGGTGCTCGGAATGCAGGGTAGCTTGTGCATGCACGCTTCTTATGTTAGGGATAAATTTCACTTTGGGAAGAAGCATTAAACTTTGCTGTGCAGGTCCGATCTGCCATTCTGCGCTCTGCAGCAGATCGTGAATGACTCGAGTCACTCTATGCGCAAGAGGTCAGAAACAGGAATCTTGAAGAATGGCAGGAAATAAATGCATCAGTTAATCAGGATCTGTCAGACTGAAGTAAGTTGAGCCTTAAACGCATCACCCCTGCCAGCGATGGTAAAGTATGGTTTATTTGCTTTATTATCGTGGACCGCAGGTTGCACACTGTTTTCCGCAGTGAGCTCATTAACAGACACAGTACATGCTGTTATCTCACTTTGCTTGGTGCCCGTGACCTGTAAAGTAGGTCAACTATACATCTGCCGTAGGCACAGATGGCATCATTTACAAGATTTTGCCATCGGGAAGTGCCGCAAGATCATTTCTGTCCTTTTCCCTTGTGCTGGTAAAGCGCACAATGGGCTGCCATTTGCCACCGCAGACACCCTTGCACCATGGTGCAAGGGTGCCTGCATTGCAGGGATGATTGCTTTAGTGCAGGAAGGGGCACCTTCCTGCACAAAAACAATCACAAGAGGCTTTTTCCTCTTTCTATGTGTACTGCAAAATGCATCATACAGAGAAAATGGAAAAACAAGGAGAAGTAAAGGTATTTCTCTTGGTTGCGCCTACCTTACACTTCCCCGGGGAGGCGGAGGCTTTTGACACATTCCCAGGTTTACGAAATCTCGCAAATCTGGGGATGTGGCAAAGGCCATGGGTGTTACGTGGTAACAACCACCGTAACACCCATGGCATGCCTCCCCAGCTCTGCTTGCCTCAGTCCATATCTACAAGGCCATGTAAAGCCATGCAGGGTGGCTTTACGTGGCCTGGTAGATATGGCCCTGAGGTATGTGCCACTGGTGCGTCACAAAAAGTGACATTCCAGTGGTGCAGGTGCCTTGTAACTGAGGCCCTGTGTGTCCAGTGAATTAGATAAATTGTTTTCATAATGGGCATCGCTCTAGTCTGAATTACCCACACTTCACAGCGTTGCTGCAACTGCACTCCATTGTGAGAAGTTGGCCTGGCATATGCTGTCCACTAGTTATAGTGGGCACCTTGCACCAGTCCAAACAACCCTTATTGATGATAGGTTTAAAGACAACCTTTATTGAAAGCTATCCTAGTGGTAGCTATGGAGAGCAGCCTTCAGGCTAAGTCTTGAAGGAGTGTAAAGCAGCTTGGTTTACCAGATTATAACCTCTTGAATGACCAAATGAAAGGAGAACCACACCAGGTATATATATAAAATATATGTATATATTTCTAAACACTCACTACTAATCTCTTTATGAGATTAGAGTCCAAGATACACAATATCACAGTATTAAAACGACAGTAAATAGCACAATATACAATGGGCCCCAGGGGGGACCAAACCATATATTAAGAAAGTGGTATAAGAACCACGACTTGACTAGACACAGTGCCTAGAGCACGTAGAATCGCTGGGACCCCAAGGAACCACCCATGGTAGTGACACAGGAGACCCACGGGGGACGTGTGCAGTGTGAGAACACAGCCGCGAGCGCCGTAGGATTCTATGAGGAAAGTCGCGGTTGGAATTTTAAAGATAAAGGACACTTAGGAGAGGACTTTGAGCAAACCCCTTTAGACTTAAGGGGTTCTAGGGCCAACACCCACGGGAGCACCAGAGTACTCGAGTTACCTCACCCAGGGAAGCCGGGTGCATAGGTGTCAAAGGGCATCGGGAATCGTCGTTGTTTTCAATGGCGATCTGCTGCAAAGTGCTGCTGCCGTGAAGAAGAAAAGTGTCCAGGATGATCCAAGCCTGGATCGAAGATGTGAAGAACCTGAAAGCAGAGGGGACAGAGTCTGGGTCACTAGCCAGTGACCAAGAGCGGAGCAATCCAATGCCCACCGATGTCGGGTGCTTCAGGTGCGAAGAGGTGAAGCTTGACTCTGCAACCACGGGGTCCAGGAGATGTCGAGGACAACCAGGAGCCGGATTCAAGCTGTCCCACAAAGGATGTCGAGTGCTGGGGTGTCGGTGCTCGGATTGAACACAACAAGCCTTAGCAACAGCAACCCATGCAGGAAGAGAAAGATGCTTCTGTGAGGACCAGCAAGGTCCTGGGGACTCCCCAAGCAAGGGAGAGTCAGGGCACGTCTGGAGCAACCAGGGAAGCCCAATTAAAGTTAGTGTTGCCTTCTTGGGGACCCACAGGTCAACGGACCAGGGATCGCGAAGGGACCTCAAGAGGAATCATAAAATGGCGGCCCATAGAACACTCGCTGAGTGTAGGCCAGCAATCTTCAGTATAATTACTGCTCGGGGTCAGGGCTACAAGTAACCCAAAGCTCAGCCTCAGGGGTTGCCGTAAAGCTGATGCTTCTGCAAATGGACGCAGTGCCCAGGGGCTCGGGTTGCACGGTCACCACGAGGGATACGGGCCTCAGACTTGCTGTGGGCACAGATCGACCTCAGAGACCTTGGGAACCCACCGCCTGTGTGGCAATATTCTTCAGAGTCCTCAGGAGCTGCGGAGATGCCAACTGGTCAGTTGCGTTAAAGGTGCCTGCCTTGCAGGGGAGTAACTCCTTTACTCCAAGGGAGATTCTTCAGTCATCCAGCGTAGTGTAGATCATCGAAGAACTTGGTTTCTGTGTCAGACTTTAGTCCAGGTGTAATCTAAAGTCCTGTAGTCAGGGTTCCTACTTTATACCCAAGGAAGGGATGGGACAAACTCTGGGGACCCACCTATGGGAGGGTCAGCAAGAGAGTGTGGCTACACCCATTTCCTTTGTCCAGTTTCATGCCAGAGCAGGGGCTGGTAGCCCCTGCAACCGGTTTGAGCTGGACTATGCACAGGGACACCAAATGTGCCCCCAGTGCAGACTTCAAAGCACTCTTGGAGTGCACCCACCCAGCCCCAATACACTAAAGCCTATCTGGGAGGTGGTCACACCTCCCTGTGACAGGAAACCTATTGTCCAGGCCTCCCCTGCCGGAGTTTCATCCAGCAGCAGGAGGGCAGACTCGTGTCTGTGGCTGCAGCATCCATTTTGTGATGCCAGGGCTCTGTTAAGCTGGTACCGGGTGTACCGGTGGTGCCATGTTTCTCGCTCTAGTAGGGTGGGATCATACCTCCCATTCCAGTTACTGGGATGGAGGTATGATTCCAAGGTGTTTGACACAAAACACGACATGTTTCCATGCAGCCATTCTCAAGTTAGCATTTACCGCGAGGTTATAATGCACTTAAGAGTATATGGTTAGCTGCATCACAAACAACCGCAGAATGAAGATTCTGAAAGCTGCAGAGGGGCTCTGCTCATGCATGGGCACCCTCTCACATGAAACCCAGCACCCTGCCTTCAGGATTGTTATGGGCCTGCCATAGGTGTGACTGATAGGTTTACACGTGCAGTGATATGGAGAGATATAGGGAACCTATATCTCAGTAAGGGATGGATACACCACCTTACACAGGTTGCTGTAGCAGACCTGTTGTGTCATTTTGGGTGGCCTCTCAGGGGTGGCATAATACATGCTGCAGCCCCTGGGAGGCCTCTGGGGTACCTATGCCCTGGGTACATAGTATACCATATACTAGGGACTTATAAGGGTACCCCAGAATCCAATCTGGAGTATACCTATAGTACATGCGATCAATTTAGAGTAGAAAGCAGATAGACTGGGGTCGTGATTAGCAGGGCCTCAGTCTGGCTACGTCGAAAAACAGTGAAACATCAGCAAAAAGTGGGGGTAACTATAAGAAGCAGATCCTACTCTCCTACACAACCCCCCCAAACGTCAGAACATTAAACTAACCTTGACCAGTTGAGTCTTCATGTTCTAAGTGGAAATATATGGAGAGACCATCTGCATTGGCATGGTTACTCCAAGGTCTATGTTCCACTGTATAGTCCATCCCCTGTAGGGAAATGGACCACCTCAAAAGTTTGGGGTTTTCACCCTTCATCTGTTTTAGCCATAAGAGGGGCTTGTGGTCTGTCTGAACAATGAAGTGAGTGCCAAACAAGTATGGCCTCAGCTTCTTCAAGGCCCAAACCACAGCAAAGGCCTCCCTCTCAATGGCTGACCAACGTTTCTCTCTGGGGGTCAACCTTCTGCTAATAAAAGCTACTGGCTGATCCTGACCTTCATCATTCAATTGTGATAACACAGCCCCTACCCCCAACTCAGAAGCATCTGTTTGGACAATGAATTACTTGGAGTAATCAGGACTTTGCAGAATGGGAGCAGTGCACATGGCCTGCTTCAGGTCATCAAATGCCTTTTGACAGCTAACTGTCCACTGAACTTTCTTTGGCATTCTTTTAGAAGTTAAGTCATTCAAAGGGGTCACTATGGATCCATAACCTTTGACAAATCTTCTATAGTACCCAGTCAGGCCCAAGAAAGCTCGGACCTGAGTCTGGGTGGTTGGAGCAACCCAGTCCATGATGGTCTGGATTTTGCTCTGCAATGGTTGAACCTGGCCTCCACCCACAAGGTGGCCCAGGTACACAACCTGACTCTGCCCTATCTGGCACTTGGTGGCCTTGATAGTTAGTCCTGCTTTCTGCAGGGCCTCCAAAACATTTTGCAGGTGGACCAGGTGATCCTCCCAGGTGGAGCTAAAGACAGCAATATCATCTAGATATGCTGCACTATAGGCTTCCAGGCCTGTAAGGACTTTGTTCACCAACCTTTGAAAAGTGGCAGGTGCATTTTTCAAACCAAAGGGCATCACCACAAATTGGTAGTGCCCACTAGGGGTAGAAAATGCTGTCTTTGGCTTTGCATCATCAGCTAGTCTGATCTGCCAGTAGCCAGCTGTCAAGTCAAATGTGCTCAGAAACTTGGCTGAGGCCAAAGTGTCTATAAGCTCATCTGCCCTTGGTATGGGATGGGCATCAGTCCTAGTGACTGCATTGAGACCTCTGTAGTCTACACAAAACCTCATCTCTCTCTTACCACCCTGGGTGTGAGGTTTAGGCACTAAGACTACGGGACTATCTGAGGGTTTAATCACACCCAAATCCAACATCTTCTGGACTTCAGTCCTGATGCAGTCCCTGACATGGTCAGGTTGCCTGTAAATCTTATTTTTAATAGGCAGACTGTCCCCAGTGTCCACTTCATGAGTGCACCAGGTAGTCTGACTTGGAGTCAGTGAGAACATATGTCTGAACTGATTGAGAACTTTTCTGCAATCAGTTTGTTGCTGGTCAGTGAGGCTGCCTGCCAAGGCTACACCATCAATTGATCCATCATCAGGGTTCTGTGAGAGCAGGTCAGGGAGTGGATCACTCTCTTCCTCCTGTCCCTCATCAGTAGCCATGAGCAAGCCCATGTCTGCCCTGTCAACATATGTTTTCAGTCTGTTGACATGGAGCACCCTGTGGGGGCTCCTGGGAGTTCCAAGGTCCACCAGATAGGTAACCTCTCCCTTCTGTTCAACAATGGTATGGGGCCACTCCACTTGTCTTGGAGGGCTGCTGGGGCCACAGGTTCCAACACCCATACTTTCTGTCCTGGCTGATAAACAGTCAGCACAGCCTTTTGGTCATGCCAGGCCTTTTGCAATTCCTGGCTAGCCTCAAGGTTTTTGTTGCCTTCTTCATGTACTCAGCCATCCGGGAGCGGAGACCAAGTACATAGTCCACAATATCCTGTTTAGGGGGTTTGAGAGGTAACTCCCATCCCTCCTTTACTAGACACAATGGACCCCTAACTGGATGTCCAAACAGAAGCTCAAATGAGCTGTAACCAACCCCCTTCTGTGGAACCTCTCTGTAGGCAAAGAAAAGGCAGGGCAAAAGTATGTCCCATCTGCGTCTAAGCTTTTCTGGGAGACCTTTAATCATGCCCTTTAAGGTTTTGTTGAACCTTTCAACTAAACCATTGCATTGTGGGTGATAAGGGGTTGTAAATTTATAATTTACTCCACACTCCTTCCACATAGCAGTTAAGTAACTAGAAATGAAGTTTGCATCTCTGTCTGATACTACCTCCTTAGGAAAACCCACCCTGGAAAAGATTCCCAGGAGGGCCCTTGCCACCACAGGAGCTGTGGTGGTCCTGAGGGGAATGGTTTCTTGGTACCTAGTGGCATGGTCCACCACCACCAGGATAAATCTGTGCCCAGATGCTGTTTGGGGATCTAGGGGACCAACAATGTCAATCCCTACCCTCTCAAAGGGAACCCCCACCACAGGTAGTGGTATCAGGAGGGCCTTTGTAGTGCTACCTGCCTTACCACTGGCTTGACAGGTGACACAGGAGCGACAAAACTCCTTGGTGTCTTCAGACATATGAGGCCAATGAAAGTGAGGAAGAATTCAGTCCCATGTCTTGTTTTGGCCTAGGTGACCTGCTAAGGGAATATCATGTGCTAGGGTCAATAGGAAGCTCCTAAACTTCAGAGGTATAACCAACCTCCTGGTGGCTCCAGGCTTGGGGTCTCTACACTCTGAGTAAAGGAGTAAAGGAGTCCATCATCCCAATTGATCCTATGGGACCCACTAGCACTCCCAGCAGCCTCAGCAGCTTGCTGTCTTAGGGGTTCAAGAGAGGGGCAGCTCAGTTGCTCCTGGCTCAGGTCTGCCCTGGAAGGGCCCCCTGTCCCCAAGAACTCAACCTGATCAGGTTCAAGCTCATCTGGGACAGTTCCTTCTTCAGGACTGAGATCATCTCCCCCAAGAGACTGATCTGTATTCTGAGGCAGAGGGGAAGACACTGCCTTAACCGTACTGCTCCTCCTCTTGGGAGGCACCTGGTCCATTCTTCCAGGATCCAGGGCCTGTTCAGTTTTAGACATTTTTGCATGTGACCTGGTCATAGCAAACACATCTGCAGGGATGCCCAACATTTCTGCATGGGTCCGGAGCTCAACTTCAGCCCAAGCTGAAGTTTCCAAATCATTTCCAAGCAAGCATTCAACAGGGAGGTCTGCACTTACCACAACCTTCTTAGGGCCTGTTACCCCTCCCCAGGAGAAATTAACAACTGCCAGGGAATGGTCTGTCCTGACATTGCTAGCATTGGTCACTTGGTACATTTCACCAAGTATGATCTGGTCAGGGGCTCCAAGATCTTTTGTCACCATTGTGACACTTGCTCCTGTGTCCCTGAATGCCAAAGCCTCTTTTCCATTAATTAAGGGCTGCAGTCTGTATTTGCCCAGATTACTGGGACTCACATAGGAGGACATATCCATGCCACCATCACAGATCAGTACAGCCTGAGTTGGAAATCTGACTAGGCCAGAGTCCACCTAAGATCCCAGGGTTAACCCTACTACACCCTTATTTGGAACACCACCACTTGGAGCTGAACTAGGGGGAACAGTTGCCTTAGGGGCAATGGTGGCTGGAGTTGAGTTTTTGGTCTTGATACAATCACTAGTCCAATGGGTTTTCTGTTTACAGATTTTACACCATGGTTTCTTTTGGCCTTTTCCTTTGTTAGATTGGGACTCCCCACCAGATGCAGATTTTTGGGGCCCTTGAGAAGACTTCTGGTCTTTACCCTTCTCCCCACCCTTATCAGAGCTTTTAGAATCTTGCTTCTTAGAGTCACCACCTTGGTTCTGAACCTTCTGCCTCACCCTGGTTCTGACCCATTTGTCTGCCTTCTGACCCAATTCTTGGGGAGAGGTCAGATCAGAGTCCACCAGGTACTGATGCAACAGTTGATTTTGACAGTTGTTAAGGATCTGCTCTCTCATGATTAAATTATACAATCCTTTGAAATCACACACCTTACTGCCAAGTAACCAGCCTTCCAGAGCCTTAGTAGCACAATCAACAAAGTCAATCCAGTCCTGACTCTGTGCCTTTTGGGTATCTCTGAACTTTAACCTGTATTGTTCAGTGGTTAGGCCAAACCCCTCAATCAGAGCACCCTTCAGGACTTTGTAATTGTCAGCATCCTCTTCTCTTACAGTGAGGAGCTTGTATCTACCTTTGTCTGCAAAGGAGAGCCATAAGATTGCTGCCCACTGCTCCTGAGGGACCCTCTGTACCTTACAGGCCCTCTCCAGTGCAGTTATCCATTTGTGGATGTCATACCCACTCTGGTAGGGAGGGACAATCTTGTTCAGGTTCCTATGGTCATGAGTATGTTCTCTACCTCTAGGACACTGTTGCTGCCACCATGGGGCTCTAGCCCCAACTTCTGAGATGCTCTCTGAAGCTCCAGGGATTCCCTGTCTAAGGCCAATTGCTCTCTCTTGATTCTGAGCTTACCTCTCTCAAACTCAAGCAGTTGGCATTTCTTCTCATAAGAGGATGCCCTTTTATGAGAAGCAGAGGACCCTATAGAAGTACCAGAATGATTAGATTCCTGAGAAGGAGATCTTAATCTTCTTGGTAGACTATTAACCCTTCCAGGTGGGGTAAAGAGAGCCCCACTGGGGTCTCCTTCCTCACCTTCAGGAAGAATTGGATTTTCCAGGTTGGAATCATTTTGATCCCCCTGGCCAGCATCAGAGTCTGGGTCATAGTAGTGTTCACTACCTGGCCTTTTCTCTTCTGCTGCCCCACCCCCTTTGCCAACCTCATCAGACCCTGGGGTCTTTCTGAGGTCATCTGCTACCAACAACTGTATGAGGTGTTGTGTGGATGGGCTTTTCCCTGTCTTCAATTTCCTAGAGGCACACATAGTCCTCAATTCTTGGTATGAGACCTGGTCATACTTAGTTGGGACAGACCCACTGGTTTCTGCCCTTGAAGACATGACTAGTGTGGTGTGCTGTATGCACCTACCTACTCTAGTGGGGCCTACTAAACTCTCTTGAGTTGTAGAAAGGGTGTGCTAAGCCCTTGACACACAACTCTAAGTTCAGTAGAACTTACTGTATTCTAAACTTGATTTATATGTACCTATGTACCTATAGTGGTTTTCAGTTAGTCACTCAAAGAGATGATCTGGTAAAGCAATAGCAGGATTGAATCCAACCGCTGCACACCAATGTGAGAAGTTGGCCTGGAATATGCTTTCCACTAGTTATAGTGGGCACCTTGCACCAGTCCAAACGACCCTTATTGATGATAGGTTTAAAGACAACCTTTATTGAAAGCTATCCTAGTGGTAGCTATGGAGAGCAGCCTTCAGGCTAAGTCTTGAAGGAGTGTAAAGCAGCTTGGTTTACCAGATTATAACCTCTTGAATGACCAAATGAAAGGAGAACCACAGGTATATATATAAAATACATGTATTTATTTCTAAACACTCACTACTAATCTCTTTATGAGATTAGAATCCAAGATACACAATATCACAGTATTAAAACGACAGTAAATAGCACAATATAAAATGGGCCCCAGGGGGGGGACCAAACCATATATTAAGAAAGTGGTATACGAACCACGACTTGACTAGACACAGTGCCTAGAGCATGTAGAATCGCTGGGACCCCAAGGAACCACCAAAGGTAGTGACACAGGAGACCCACGGAGGACGTGTGCAGTGTGAGAACACAGCCGCGAGCGCCGTAGGATTCTATGAGGAAAGTCGCGGTTGGAATTTTAAAGATAAAGGACACTTAGGAGAGGACTTAAAGCAAACCCCTTTAGACTTAAGGGGTTCTAGGGCCAACACCCACGGGAGCACCAGAGTACTCGAGTTACCTCACCCAGGGAAGCCGGGTGCATAGGTGTCAAAGGGTGTCGGGAATCGTCGTTGTTTTCAATGGCGATCTGCTGCAAAATGCTGCTGCCGTGAAGAAGAAAAGTGTCCGGGATGATCCAAGCCTGGATCGAAGATGTGAAGAACCTGAAAGCAGAGGGGACAGAGTCTGGGTCACTTGCCAGTGACCAGGAGCGGAGCAATCGAATGCCCACCGATGTCGGGTGCTTCAGGTGCGAAGAGGTGAAGCTTGACTCTGCAGCCACGGGGTCCAGGAGATGTCGAGGACAACCAGGAGCTGGATTTGAGCTATCCCACAAAGGATGTCGAGTGCTGGGTTGTCAGTGCTCGGATTGAACACAACAAGCCTTGGCAACAGCAACCCATGCAGGAAGAGAAAAGATGCTTCTGTGAAGACCAGCAAGGTCCTGGGGACTCCCCAAGCAATGGAGAGTCAGGGCACGTCTGGAGCAACCAGGGAACCCCAATTAAAGTTATAGTTGCCTTCTTGGGGACCCACAGGTCAACGGACCAGGGATCGCGAAGGGACCTCAAGAGGAATCACAAAATGGCAGCCCACGGAACACTCGTTGAGTGTAGGCCAGCAATCTTCAGTGTAATTACTGCTCGGGGTCAGGGCTACAAGTAACTCAAAGCTCAGCCTCAGGGGTTGCCGGAAAGCTGATGCTTCTGCAAATGGACGCGGTACCCAGGGGTTCGGGTTGCACGGTCACCACGAGGGATACGGGCCTCAGACTTGCTGTGGGCACAGATCAACCTCAGAGACCTTGGGAACCCACCTCCTGTGTAGCAATATTCTTCGGAGTCCTCAGGAGCTGCGGAGATGCCAACCGGTCAGTTGCGTTAAAGGTGCCTGCTTTGCAGGGGAGTAACTCCTTTACTCCAAGGGAGATTCTTCAGTCATCCAGCATAGTGTAGATCATCGAAGTACTTGGTTTCTGTGTCAGAGTTTAGTCCAGGTATAATATAAAGTCCTGTAGTCAGGGGTTCCTACTTTATATCCAAGGAAGGGGTGGGACAAACTCTGGGGACCCACCTATGGGAGGGTCAGGAAAGAGGGGTGGCTACACACATTTTCTTTGTCCAGTTTCACACCAGAGCAGGGGCTGGTAGCCCGTGCAACCGGTTTGAGCTGGACTATGCATAGGGACACCAAATGTGCCCCCAGTGCAGACTTCAAAGCACTCTTGGAGTGCACCCACCCAGCCCCAATACACTAAAGCCTGTCTGGGAGGTGGTCACACCTCCCTGTGACAGGAAACCTATTGTCCAGGCCTCCCCTTCCGGAGTTTCGTCCAGCAGCAGGAGGGCAGACTCGTGTCCCTCTAGTAGGGTGGGATCATACCTCCCACCCCAGGTACTGGGGTGGAGGTATGATTCCAAGGTGTTTGACACCAAATACGACATGTTTCCATGCAGCCATTCTCAAGATAGCATTTACCGCGAGGTTATAATGCACTTAAGAGTATATGGTTGGCTGCATCACAAACAACCCCGGAATGAAGATTCCGAAAGCTGCAGAGGGGCTCTGCTTATGCATGGGCACCCTCTCACATGAAACCCAGCACCCTGCCTTCAGGATTGTTAAGGCACGCCATAGGGGTGACTGGTAGGTTTACACGTGCAGTGATATGGAGAGATATAGGGAACCTATATCTCAGTAAGGGGTGGATACACACCACCTTACACAGGTTGCTGTAGCAGAACTGTTGTATCATTTTGGGTGCCCTCTCAGGGGTGGCATAATACATGCTGCAGCCCCTGGGAGGCCTCTGGGGTACCTATGCCCTGGGTACATAGTATACCATATACTAGGGACTTATAAGGGTACCCCAGAATCCAATCTGGAGTGTACCTAAAGTACATGCGATCAATTTAGAGTAGAAAGCAGATAGAATGGGGTCCTGATTAGCAGGGCCTCAGTCTGGCTAAGTCGAAAAACAGTGAAACATCAGCAAAAAGTGGGGGTAACTATAAGAAGCAGATCCTACTCTGCCATGTGCCACCGCAGTAACCCTTGCACCATGGTGCAAGGGTGCCTGCATTGCAGGGATGATTGTTTTAGCGCAGGAAGGGGCACCTTCCTGCACAAAAACAATCACAAGAGGCTTTTTCCTCTTTCTATGTGTACTGCAATATGCATCATAGAGAGAAAATGGAAAAACAAGGAGAAGTAAAGGTATTTCTCTTGGTTGCGCCTACCTTACACTTCCCTGGGTAGGCGGAGGCTTTGACACATTCCCAGGTTTACGAAATCTCGCAAATCTGGGGATGTGGCAAAGGCCATGGGTGTTACGTGGTAACAACCACCGTAACACCCATGGCATGCCTCCCCAGCTCTGCTTGCCTCAGTCCATATCTACAAGGCCATGTAAAGCCATGCAGGGTGGCTTTACGTGGCCTGGTAGATATGGCCCTGAAGTATGTGCCACTGGTGCGTCACAAAAGTGACATTCCAGTGGTGCAGGTGCCTTGTAACTGAGGCCCTGTGTGTCCAGTGAATTAGATAAAGTGTTTTCATAATGGGCATCGCTCTAGTCTGAATTACCCACACTTCATAGCGTTGCTGCACCTGCACTCTATATTTACCATTGTTTGAATAATGTGCATTTATATAGGTGACCCCTCTATACACTACACTAGACCTTTGTGTAGATGCCTGTGCACTGTGGGAATACATAAACCTTTGAAGGTACCAGTGTATGATGCGCAACTCTCCGATGTCCGATGGCCAGCCCCTTGTATGAGTGCAAGTTCAGATAGAGTGAAAGGGGCGGAGACTAGAGAGTAGAACACCCATGGCACGCCTCCCTATCACAGGGTGATGCAACGCAGCAACTTGTGCTGCGTTGCCTCAGTCCGTATCTACAAGGCCATGTAAAGCCACGCAGGAGTATCCGAGAACTGCCCTTGTATCAGTGGAAGTTCAGATAGAGAGAAAGGGGAGAGACTAGATAGGGGAACACCCATGGCACACCGCCCTATCACAGGGTGATGCAACGCAGCAACTTGTGCTGCGTTGCCTCAGTCCATGTCTACAAGGCTGTGTAAAGCCACGTAGGGATATCCAAGGACTGGCACCTTGTATCAGTGGAAGTTCAGATAGAGAGAAAGAGGTAGATACTAGAGAGGGAACACCCATGGCATGCCTCCATAACACAGGGGGAGGCAATGAAGCGACATGCACTGCGTTGCCTCAGTCCATATCTACAAGGCAATGCAAAGCCATGCAGGGATGTCCGAGGACTGCCCTTTGTATCAGTGGAAGTTCACAAAGAGAGAAAGGGGTAGAGAGGAGACAGTAGAAGAGTGAAGAGAAGAGGAAGTGAAGTTAACGGGGGGAGGGAGGGCTGGGAGAGATGAAAAGAGGCCACAGTGGTATACAGAGGGAGGAAGGTACAGAGACAGATTAAAGGAGACAGGAATATACAGAGACAGTGTGATGTGAAGTTTAGAAACGGAGTGGGAGAGAGAAAGACGGGAAGAGAGAGGGAGAAAGAGAGCCCATGAGAGATGAAAAGAGGGGCTGGAGGTATGCCATAAGGGGGCATTGGAAAGTTCAGAGAGAGAAGAGTGAAAGAGGCAGAAAGTGCTGTTAGTTTTACCCTGGTAGGCACAGAAGGTGCAGAAAGAAATAATTTGATCTGGGCTACCATGTGTTTAATTGGTACTTTCTAGAATATTTTAAATTTGACCTTTAGCCTCCCCAGGTCCAGCTCTCTGCAGAAGTTTCAAACACTTCTGACAGATAAACAGCTGAGGTGGCAGGATTCACGTACACATTGCAGGCTTGATGTCTGGCGGTAGGAAATCACAGCTTACAGGCTAGGCCTAAGACAGGAGGAGGCACATATCTTACAGGCTCAGCCTCGGACAGAAGGATATACCTGTGTCACAGGCTCAGCCTCAGACAGCAGCATACCCACGCACATCTTACACACACATCTTACAGGCTAGGCCTCAGACAGAAGGCCGCACATATCTTACAGGCTCAGCCTCAGACAGCAGCATACCCATGCACATCTTACACATACATCTTACAGGCTAGGCCTCCGACAGCAGGATGCACATATCTTACAGGCTCAGCCTCAGACAGAAGGATATGCCTGTGTTACAGGTTCAGCCTCAGAAAGCAGCATACCCACGCACATCTTACAGGCTCGTCCTTGGGCAACAAGATGCTCACATCTTACAGGCTCAGACAGCAGCACACCCACACACATCTTACAGGCTCGTCCTTGGGCAACAAGATGCTCATATCTTACAGGCATAGCCTCAGACAGCAGAATACCCATGCACATCTTTCAGGCTCAGCCTTGGCAACAAGATGATCACATCTTACAGGTTTAGCCTCAGACAGCAAGGTACATATATTGCAGGCTTGATGTCTGGCAACAGGATGATGCATCTTATAGGTTGGGCCTTACAAAGCAGCAGGCAGTGGACACCCCTCCACTGCACACAATCCTTGCCCTCTGAAGAGATGTCTGCCACCTCAGTGTTAAGATATGTTCTTGCTGCTCGTATGCTATACCATCAGGTTTTATCCTCACAGTATTGGATTTAGTCCCTTTGCATCAGTTTATTGATTTTGATAGCTTGCTATGTGTGCCATAAGCCACTTGCTGTGCCTGTGCGTGTGTACAAAGTCCCCCGAACAAAAGTCATGTATCTTTCCCGTCTGGTCGCTGAATTAAAATAACCCTTTGAAGGAACCATCCTTCCAAACTTTCAACAAAGATTCACATCCCCCAAAATGTTTACTCGCTCCGACTCCAAGCTCACATCTCTCAAATTCGGATCCATACTTGTTATTGAAACAACCCGCCGTAATATTGATTACTGTGGTTCCCTTTGTGCTTGCCACCGATTCCTACAATGCCCCAAAAGAGCAAGCGATTCCATTGTGTGTCCAGCCTTCGTCACATTTTCACTCACAAGCACTTTCTGCCTCGTGTACAGCGAGCACTGGTAAAGCTTCCACCCCATCTGCTGAGCCCCCAAACCTACCCCCTGGTCTCCCACACTTCCACTAAGGCCCGCATATTAGCCTAGATGTTATAGGGTCCTGAAAATAAAGAACTCCATATCTTCCAAGCGTCAATGGGCATTTCTACCGAGACAACCATTTCACTTCTAGAGCCATTTTTAGGTCTCACCTAGGTGTCATGTTCTTCGGTCAGGAAGCACGCAGGGACAGGTAAGTGGTTATACGCTTTATTTTTCTTCCTCGTTGCTGTGCCCACATGCATGTCTGTCCCCGTGCCCTCGTTGTCCAGGAATGCCCTCCCCACTCCCTGACTGGAAGTGGTGTCCGGTTGCTGTCCCCTCCCAACATTCGGGTGCAGGGTCCTAGTGCCCTCTGACCCAGGTCCCTACATCTCCCCCTTTGTAGAAAGAAAATGATGGAAGAGTGAGTGAGAGAGAGAGAGAGAGAGAGAGAGAGAGAGAGAGAGAGAGAGAGAGAGAGAGAGAGGTCCTGATCCCCATCATTACATTTCCTCAATCAGTTTTTGGACCTTTTGCTCACTCTTCTTGGACATGCTCCTTCCGTATCCTTCTGTGATACCTCTTCTTGTCTCTCACCGTTGTGTGTCCTTCCTCCCTTGCTGTCCATAACTTCCTCTCTTCCATGTGTTTCATTGTTCTTTGCTGCTGTGTCCTCTCCATCTTCATCCAGGGTCTTTAGTCCCTTGAAGTGAGACCTATTTCTGGTGATCCGGTAGGGGCCCGATGCAGCTGTTATCATTGGCCCCTTGATGTTAATTATTGTCAGTGGTTCATCTGAAAATGGACTGACGATTTTCTTGATTGCCGCTGACGCACCAACACTGAGTCCCCTTTCTTAAGGTGCGACGGACTGGCATGTCTCCTGGCGTCCGCATATACTTTAATCTTGTCTTTCACCTCCTGGTCTCTTACTGCAATGCTGTTGTGCTCTGGTGGTGCTTTTGCTTCTAGTTGTGGTAATCTTGTCCTTTCCAGCACTAGTTCGGCTGGACATCGTCCCGTGGAGCTGTGGGGGTGTTTTGATAGTCTCTTAGTATTTGACAGAGTGCTTGTCCTATGGAGATCTGCGCTAGCTTTGCCCTTTGGACTGCTTTCTTTATGTTCCCCATGAACCTCTCCACCATGCCATTTGCTTGTGGCCACAGAGGCGTTATTTTCCGGTGGTGAATGCCTAGGTAGTCCATGAACTTGCGAAACTCCTCTCCTGAGAAAGGAGGACCGTTGTCTGTCTTTAATGTTTGTGGGGAACCCCAGGCTGCAAATATGTCATCAAGTATCGGCAACGTCGCGGTCGCTGATGTTGACGAGACGTGTCGCACTATGGGAATTCTGGAGTATTCATCAATGACCACTAGCAAGTAATTGCCGTGTCCAATGGCCCATAGAAGTCTGCTGCTAATGTTGTCCACACTGCCCCTGGAAGCTCCGACATCTGTAGCTGTTCTGGCTTTGCTGGTCGTCCTGTTATTTGGCATAGGTGACAGTTTAGGATGGTGTTCTCCACCAGTCGATCTAGGCGAGGGAACCATACTTTCTCCCATAGCATCTTTTTTGCTGCTACCATGCCTCTGTGGGCCTCATGTGCCAAATTTACAATCTGCCAACGTAGTGCATTTGGCATGACTATCCTTGTTCCTCGCAGTATGATTCCTTTTTCTGTCTCTGAGAGTTCTTCATGTATGTTTTTGAATGCCAGCATTTCTTCCCTGTTAACTCCTTATCCCATGGTGCTGTTGTTGTTTACGTATCTCCATCTTTGCTGTCGTGTTGTCATGTTGACTGCTTGCATTGTGGCATCCTTCGCTGTCTCTTGCTCTAGCTCTGCGATTGTTATTGGTGCAAGAGTGTTCTGCCTTAACGCAAAATTGAGATATTCTTCTGCCACTGATGCGTTCTCTGGTGCCTGCGGCAGGGGATGTCGTGACATGTAGTTAGCTGGGTTGTGTTCTTTTCCCGGCTTGTGCACGATCTTGAAATCATAATCCATCAGTCTTATTCCCCATCGTTCAATGCATGGCGGTATCTTTGCGTTTGGATTTCCATATATTGTCACTAGGGCCTGATGGTCTGTTACGATGGTAAATGGTTTCCCGTAGATGAACATGTGGTAGTGTTCACACGCCCATACCACTGCTAGGCTTTCCTCCTCTGGCTGGGAGTATGCCCTTTCAATGTCAGACAAACTTTTGCTCGCATATGCGACAATTTTCCTGGGCGAATCTCTTCCAGGCATGTGTTGTGCTAGGATTGCTCCTAACCCTACCGGGCTGGCGTCCACAGTCAGCTCAGTGCATAGTGATGGGTCGAAATAGGCAAGATGATCTACAGCCATTACTGCGGTCTAATGGCCTCAAATGCCCTATTGCATTCCTGTGACCAGAGAAATTTCTGACCCTGCTTTGTTAGGTCCTGAAGAGGTGTGCTCACTGTGGCAAAGTCTTTTAGGTAGCGAGCACAGTAGCTTGCTAGACCAAGAAATGACCTCACTTCCGCTACTTCTGTTGGAGGACTTGCCTTTTCCAGTCCCTCCACTTTGCTGGGGTCCGGCCTCATTCCTTTTTTGAAAAGATGTAACCAACAAATACCAGTTCATTTCTCCCCAGTTCGCACTTGTCTTCATTTAGAGTTAGGCCTGCTTGTTCCAGCTGGTTGCAAACCTCACATAGGGCCTTGTCGTGTTCTTCATCTGAACGACCGAACACCAGGATGTCGTCACTGTAGTTCAAACTGTTTTTCACCGGCCTTATTACTTGCCTTATGATCTCTTGAAATATCTCTGCTGCTAATGATATTCCAAAACTGAGTCGTTTGTAGCGAAAAACCCATGTGAGTGGAGAAGGTAGCGATGTACCTTAATGGTATCCTTTGCACAGGTCTAGCTTTGAAAATCGACAGGCGCCAGTGAGACAGCTGATCATGTCATTTAGGTGAGGTCCAGGGTGCCTTTCCGTCTCAATTGCCGTGTTTGGTACTCTCATGTCAACACATATGCAAATCTTTGAGGTGTTCTTCTTTGGTACTGCTACTATTGGAGACACCCAGGGGGTCGGTCCGTCTGCTGGCTCTATGATGTCCTGTGCCAGCAGGCTTTGTATTTCTTCTTCTACCTGTGGTTGCAGGTGTATGGGCACTCTTCGGTGATGTTGAGCCACAGGTTTTATCGCTTCAATGATATGCAGTGTTATTTGTTTTTCTTTTAGTTTGCCTAGCCCACGTAGTATGGCCGGATTTTCCACAAGAATGTTCTGTCCTTCTGACATGTTGTAGGTCATTGCTAGGAGACCCATCACCTGTGCGGTGACGTTGCTTAGCAGACAGGGTGCTGGAATGTCTCCTCGTAGTACAAGTATTTCCTCTTTGCTTGACCTTTCTTTGTAAGTTAATGTCTCTGTGAACTTCCCCATGTTCACTACTGGTTTTCTCGAGCCCCAGGTGAATACATCAACAGTGGACGGTGATAGTGGCGGCTTCACCCTCATCTTCTCATATTCTGACATGCACATGATGTTGCATGTAGCTCCACTATCTAACACGAAGCTTGTGCTGTCTTCCTACTTCAATGTTTACTGTCGCTGTTTTCTTTATCTGATGTTTTTCCATGAGATGAATGTGTTCTGGCATGCGGTCTTCCGCTGGGGCATCTGACATCAGATACATTCGTTCCGCAGCCTCTGGCGCGGTTGCTCCATCCGATTCAGCTGAGGGACTGCGATTTTCTGTTTCCATGTGCCTTGCGTATCTGCTCGTCACTGTCCATGGTCTTGCTGGTCTTCCTTGCTCAGTTTTGAAATGTCCACTCATGCAGGCGCTTGCGAAATGGTTGTCTCTGTTGCATTTCCTGCATTTGTGGCCCATTGCCGGGCACGCGCCGGCATCTTGAAACTCAAGTCAGCATCGATAGCACATTCTTTCTTGCTTCTTTCTTGGTGGTGGTGTATTGTCTCTCTTCTTGACGTTTCCAGTTACGCGGTTCGCTTGTTCCACTCTTCTTGCCTTTTTCAGTTCCATCTGTCTTGCATGTGTTTATGCTCTGGCTTACGCTCGGGCCATGGTCAGTATTTTCTCTAGCGAGGACGGCTCCTTCAGAATTCGTGCGCGGAACTCCACTAACTGACAGCCTTCAATGATGCACAGTTGTATCGCTTGTTCGTTGTCAACCTTGTCGAATTCGCAATATGTTACTAGTTTCCGCAGTCTGGTTGCGAAATCGTCAAGGGACTCCTATGCTAGTTGACACGTGGTATTGAACGTGTACCTCTCGAAATCTACATTTGTTTGCGGGTCAAATTTGTCTGTGAGACACTTTTTCAGTCCCTTGTATGTTGTTGTTTGATCTTGGGGAAATGTTATTAACAGGTCCTCAACTTCATCACCTACGAAATTTAGGAACAAATCTATTTGTTGGTTGTCTGTGTACACCTTGCATGTGGCATGCATGTATCGTTCGAATTGTCTTATCCATCTCTCCCACCTAATGCCTGTTTGTGGTTCCGATAAGCTGAACGGTAGTGGTCTGCGGAATATTGCATTTGCACTATTCTTGTCGCTTGCGTCTTCTGTCATTTTGTTGTGGTGCCTTTCTTTTCTTTGTGTGCAGCATCTTCCTTTGCTGTCTTTTAGTTCTTTGTTTTTTTTCCTTTACTTCCTTTGTTCCACCTTTGTTTGTTGTAAATTCCTTTTGTTTCCACCCTTTTCCTTCTTTTTCTATTGGTTTCATTCTTTGCCTGACTTCAAAATGGCCGCCTGGCCTTCTCTAGCCTCTCATTGGTTCTCCCGTCTGACTTCAAGATGGCCGCCAGAATTTCTGTGGGGCGAGATTTGCTATCTGTTCTATGGCCTGACTTCAAAATGGCCGCTGGATCTTCTTCAGCCTTTCATTGGCTCTCCGGGCTGACTTCAAGATGGCCGCCGAGATTTCAGCTTGAAATCTTCACGCTGGAAGCTCAGGGCTCTCTTTACAGTTGGCTTTTGTCACGGTCGGGTGCCCTTCTTCTTTCTCCTCACCTCACGTTTATTGATGCGGCCGGGGTGGGCTCCCGATGTCGCTGCAGGCTCTTGTACATGGACCAGGGTGGGCTCCTGGCTCCGCTTTTCTCGTGACCGGAGTGGGCTCCCAATTTCGCATTTTCTTTCTTTGGGGGCCGATGGACCAGGGTAGGCTCCTGGTTTCATTTTCTCGCAACCGGGTGGACTCCCCTTGTCGTGTTTTCGCTTCTTGGAGGTCGGTGGACCAGGGTGGGCTTCTGGCTCCGTTTGGATGTTGTAGGGGCACGCACTTCTGGTGGTGACTTCGGATCCCACCTCCTCGTCGCCAGTTGTCGTGTTCTTCGGTCATGAAGCACGCAGAGACAGGTAAGTGATTATATGCTTTATTCTTCTTCCTCGTTGCTGTGCCTACATGCATGTCTGTCCCCGTGCCCTCGTTGTCCAGGAATGCCCTCCCCACTCCTTGACCGGAAGTGGTGTCCGGTTGCTGTCCCCTCCCAACATTCGGGTGCAGGGTCCTAGTGCCCTCTGACCCAGGTCACTACACTAGGCAGGTCTTGCCCTGTAGGCGATCTGTTGTGTACACTTTGTGGAGTCCGACTCCTCCCACGCTGTGGATTTGCATTGGTGTTTGTCATTTAAAAATCTTAGCCTCCAAATGGCTAATGGTGGTTTCATGTCCCACCTTTTCTGAGAAGTTAACTCCCTTGGAGTATTGCCGCTGGTGCGAGCAGGGGCGCGCAGGGGAGGCTGCCACCTCCTTCCAAGCCAGAAACAAGCCTGATAATGTATTTACTGTTTCTCCCAGCTGATCTGCCAACTCGGATTATTCCTTTAAATAAAAAATAAAAATTGTGATCCCAGCATCTATGGGCCACGTGGGTCCCACCGTGACCCTCTGTTGTCACTAAATAAAGGAAGAGCAAGTGCGCCTATGCAGTTTCACTTGGGTCAGGCAGCCTGTTCTCTTGCTTTCCAGCACAGGTATGTCCCCAGTAATGTGGCCTAAGCAAGCTGTCCTTTGTCTCTTCCCTGTGCTGCCTGTGCCACAGAGACACCGTGGCTCTGTGGTCCTGCACTGCAGGGGTGTTTTGTGGCCGGTGCCAATGGGGGAAGAGCCGTATCACATGGCTCTCCTTGGCTGTGGTGCCCCATGCCACCGCCCTGATAATGGGGTGGTGATAATGTCACACATCAGCCCCAGTGCATTGTGTTGTTGACACCTCTGTGTCAACAACCTTTAAGTTTTGGTTGCCGACCCCCCTGGGTATGTGTATGGGAAGGGCTGTGTCATGTGTGGGGGGGTGCATTCATAAGTGCCAGGCTGCCAAGACACTAGGTCGCCGCCAGGCCAGTATTCTACCAGCCGTAAGCTGAAACATTCAGGTCAGAGGCCTAAACTGGTAATAATTAAATCCCGGCAATGCATTGCAGGTATGTCTTTGTCCTTCCCATGTGTTCAAGCATATCAGTAGCATTTATAAATGACGAAGGTCATTATAAATGAACAGGTTTTGTTACGAACATGTGATGTTAAGAGCCGTTTCAATGACATCATTTCAATGGTAAACATCTGAGCTGGAGACAAGTGTTACCAAGAGAGCCCCAGCTACATGTGTTGGTCTGCATCAGGGGCTTCTTGTTTAGGACAATGTGGCAAATTGTGCACTCGAGATCTACTAATGTGCCCAGGATCACACAGAGCAGCAAGAGCTCTCTCTGCTGTCTGACTTTTAATAATTTCTGCCAACTAATTACTCTTTCCTTTCAACCACCTCGTGAAATGCCAGTTTGTGTCTCTTCTATCTTTGTTTATCATTTCAGAGGATAGTGCCTTCCTCAGGTGGTGGGGGTTATATGGAGGCATCTAAATATCTGATATGTGCACCATTCGCTCATTTGCAGCCAGGGCAGTAGCAGTCTCTCTCTGTAGCTCACATGTTGTAGGCAGAAATTGCAATTCTGTGTTTGGGGTGGCCTGCATTTTTTCCCAGCAAGGTGGCAACTCTACCCACACATTGTCACAGAGCTCCTGTGAGAGGACCCGGCAGTGACAGTGACAGATCAGAGAGAGCCAGTGAGTGGCCATGCAGCAACGAGGCAAGCCAGCGAGGCCTCTCTCAGAGCAGAGACAGCGCCCACCTACATCACTGCCTGCAGCTATTTGAGTGCCCCCTGGCTGGTCAAACACCCAGCCAAAGCCACTCTATGGCTTAGCCTGGCACTGCAGTGAAGATGAAAGCTGCAGCATAGGCGAGAGTTCAGCAGAGCAATGAAGATGTGCAACAAGGTTACGGGGTCAAATACATTATGGCTACAGAACAAAGCATTTTGCCATTTCATCTTCAGATAAACACATATAATATGCATAATCATACTCCTTAAAATAATAAAAAATCATGCAAGTTACAAAAACTGGGAAAAAGCCCAGTTTTTTCTTTTACATTTACCTGATAAAGACTCAGGGCCCGATTCACAAAAGTAATCTGAGACAAAATCCTAACTTTACGACTTTCGGTATTCACAGAAGGCATTTAGGAGTACTAAAGTTAGGATTTTGTCTCAGTTAATCTTCAGTTTTGGTCTTAAATTAAACTTAAGACAAACTTAAATTTAACTGGGACAAAATCATAACTTTACGTAAGTTTATAGTGAGCTCAATTCTTGCCACTCATAAGTCAAGGAAAGCTGCCCAGAGACGCTCTTAAGACTGATCCAACAGTGACTGCCTTTAAGATCAAAACTAAATTAATAATTTAAACAGCGGGCCTTATCTACAAGTAATGACGCAGTACCGTGCTGCGTCATTTTCAATCCACAGGAATGCATCGTATTAACAACAATATGTCCTTTCCCCTGTGCTGACGCACAATTGGCTGCCACGCACCAGAACAGGCACCCTTGCGTCATTTTACAAGGGTGTCTGTGCTGCAGGGATGTTTGTTTTTTGTGCTGGAAGGGACACCTTCCTCCATAAAAACAATCATTAAAGGCATTTTCCTCTTTCCATGCGCAAAGAAAGAGTAAAGAATGAGGAGAAATAACAGTATTTCTCCTCGTTGCACCATTCCTACGCCTCTCCTGGGGAGCCATAAGATTCTGACGCATTTCCCAGTTTTACATAACGTTGTACATCTGGGAATGCATCAAGTTCCATGGATGTTGCGTGGGAACACCCACAGCAAAACCCATGGAACGACCCTTTCACGTAATGCTTAAAAGGGCCCCATATTTACAAGGCCATGAAAAGTCCCACAGAGTGACTTTACCTGGCCTTGTAAATGTGGGGAGGCGCACTGCGCTGCCCGTGCTTTAAAAAAAAGTGACGCACTCGGCGGCGCAATTGGCTTGTAATTAAGCCCCAGCATTTCCAGTGTCTGAAGAGTCTTTGCTTAGAAGCAGTGATCAATTCAAGCAGGTGGGGTCTACAGATACTCATTTATTGGGATTGACACTTATTGTTTCTTAAAAACTTTGAGCCAGAGCTTAAAAGTGTGTGCTATTCAGCTTTCTCATTCATTGACTCTTAGCGCCTAGACAGAATGTGCTTAGCAGTGTGTGTTCCTCATTTTAAATCTATAAAGGTGGTACGACACTTCTGACATTTGGGACATTAGTTGATCCCAAATTAAAACAGTTGAAATCGGTCCCACCTGATTGCCACTAATTGGCTACATGAAGGATATTACACTGACCTGATTCTTGTGGTCACCAATAACACGCCACAATATGGAGCTCTTGTTGATGACAAGTTGTTGCCCTGGTTGTGCTGTGAGATCTAAATGTCCAACTTTAACATCTTCCAAGATATAGTTGTCTATATAAACCCAGTTCAGAATGTCATACTTTGCTGGCACTTGCCCTTTGTCATCAAAAATTATAACATGCCCAGCTGCAGTCTTAAAATGTGTCTTCTGGAGGAAACTGTTCGCCTGAAACACAAAACACAAGATCAGAAGGTCACATTCAGGACTAACAGTGTGAGACCAAAATAAAGGATGACATCACCGTTCGGGGTGAATTCTAGAACATATCCAAGTTGTTTACCTACTAATAATTTAAACTTAACTGGGTCAATAGGAAAGGCACTCCTAAACATGGTAATTACACTCTGGGTCATAGCTTCGGATACCTCATGGTGTAAATAAATGATGAACAGCTTCGGAACTCACTATAATTGTATGTATCAGTTGAATATTTTTGCACTACTTCAATGTAATGCACCCTTACTTCCTAAGTGGATGGACAAACTGTTTACAACTGGAAAAAGGCAATCCTTAACTCCCTATGTTTCCATAACTAATACTGATGTATATGTTTATATTTAGGAGGTAACCTTCAACAGTAATATGTACCTTTCCCAATGCACTTGCACCTTACTATGCCCGAAGAACTCACAGAACACATCATAATTTTATGTATAAGTCGAATAATTTTGCCCTACTTCATTGCACTGCACTTTTACTTCTTGGGTGGGGGAAAACTGTTTACAACTGGAAAAAAGTCAATTCTTGACTTTTTTATGTTTTTTTAACCAACAGTGATGCATATGTTTATATTTAGGAGGTAGCCTCTGACTGTAATATGTACCTTTCCCATTCAAACATGCTTTTCTTCTCAGGTTGTATGCCTTACATTAAAAGACACTTTCCTGGCACTTTACCATCTTTTGTATTTTAATTATTTTTAATACATTTATTGATAGATTGATGTTTGCATGTTTTTATTGAATTGTCCTTCAATTGCATGTTTTTCTTTTTAATATATTGTAAGGCTGTCAGCCAAAACAATAAATAAAATACTACATACATACAATATCTATAAATATATACATATATATATATATTTCCTACTGGTGGTCACCAGTAGGTAGTTATAGAAAGGACTAAGGTTTCCATAGGAGAAGCTTTTTTTGTCACCGCTTGACGAATCTCCACAACATTTTCCAAAAACTTCCCTTTTTTGGTTCAGCTGCTGTGTTGAAAGTCACGGGGTGATCCATCAAGCGGAGGCAGAGAAAAAAGGGGGTCCCAAAACATGTTTTCCCCATGTTAAGTTAATGGGGAATTTTCATTTTTTACAACAACTACAGCCCGAACCAATGAATGGAATTACACCAAATTTGGTAGAAAGCTAGATGTTGGTCCAGAAAGCATGATTTTGTGATTTGGTGTAAATTAATTCATTCATTCGTGGCCCGCCTCGTTTTTCTACCACTCTGCAAACACTCTTCCTGGTGCACTACTAGTTGGGGCATGAAGTCCCCTTGGCTGCTGAGGTTACTTGGGAGCAAATAACCCCTCCAGATACCTCCAGTAAGTCCCACGCAGAGGCATTGCTAAGAGGTCTTCGGAGGCCATGCCCTTTCCTCACCACTCTGCAAACGTGTCTTCTGGTGCACTACTGGTTGGGGAATGAAGTCCTCTTGTATGCTGAGGGACCTTGGGGGCCAAGAAGCCCTCCTGGTACTTTCTGTAAATCCTACAAAGCAGGATTTCTGACAGCAGGTCAGAGGCCCTGCCCCCTTTCTCCACCACTCAGCAAACACCATTACTACTTTAAAATACATAGCAATTCACTGACAAAAACAAAGGTTACAGAGACGTTATAGTTAGGAATTAACATTTAAAAAACTTTAGAAATTCACTGAAAAAAACCAAAGGTTACAGGGACGTTATAGTTAGGAAATGGAATTAAAAAACCTTAGAAATTCACTGGAAAAAAACAAAGGTTATTGGGATGTTACAGTTAGACTCAGGTTCCACTCATACAAAACCAGTGAAATTCAGCAGTTATATTTAGCTGAACTAACTATAACTTATGTCCCCATAATACACTGCTTATGACCTCACATATTACATCACTTTTGACATGGTCAGTGACATCACTGATGACATCACCCATAAAAATCACTAATGCATCTACTCACACCCCTATAGAACCTTTCTTACACCCGCTTCCACACAATCATCACAAACCCATTCACAGACCCATACCAGTACTTACTCACTGATTCATAGATCTACACACACACACACACATTCACTTACTCACCCATACAGCCACTCATACACCCACTCACTAATACAGCCATTAAAATATCCACTCATATACCCATACAGCTACTCAAACACTGAGTCAGTCACCCATAGAGTAAATCAAACAGCCATGTACTCACCCATACAGTTACACACACACCCATTTACTTACTCATACAGATACTAACTTGTACTCACTCACCTATACAGTCACTGACATATGCACACTCACCCGTACTGCCACTCTTACATTCTCTCAGTTGCCCATACATTCACTCATATACCCCACAACTCACATACTCTGTCTTTTATATACCCAGTTACTCACCCATATACTTACACATCCACTCTTTCACTGACACAGCCATCCAGATACTCACTCACCCACACAGCACCACACACATGCACTCACTAACCCATACAGCCACTGACTCACCGACTCACTCATCACCCACCCACAAAGACACTCAGACAGCTGTAGAGATACTCAGACAATCACTTACCCATACAGAAACTCACATATCTACTCACACAGCCATACAGTCATTTAGACACCAACTGACAGACAGATACAGACATTCACATAACCAGTCACTCACCCATACATTCACTGAGACACCCGATCACTCACTTATACGATTAGTCACGCACCCACTGAATGACCCAATCCGGCACTCATACACCCAATGATTCACCAATATACCTTGGTGTATAGTTTAACACTCAAATGTTTTAAAAACATTCACAGTTACCGGATGATGTCATCAGAGATGTCATCAGTGATGTCATTTGAGGTCATCAGTGATGTCAGTGACCATGTCATGAGTGATTTAATATGGGAGGTCATAAGCAGTACATTCAGGGGCGAGAGTTATAGTTAGCTCACTAACCATAATGGCTAAATTTCTCTAGTTTTATGAGTGAAACGTGAGCCTAACTGTAATATCTCTGAAACCTTTGTTTTTTTCAGTGAATTTCTAAGGTTTTTTAAATGCTAATTCCTAACTATAACGTCCCTGTAACCTTTGTTTTTTTTGTGAATTTGTAAGGTTTTTCAAATGTTAGGTTCTAATTATAATATATATCTATGCATTAGTTTTCATATTGAAATATAGATTTTTTTATTATGTTTTCTAACTAGAACATTCCCCTAACATATTCATACTGCATATGTTTGTTTAAATAACAAAATAATTTTGTAGATTTAAAACCAGAAATTAAAATATTTCAAGAAATTTGTTATTCATAAGAAGTAACTAAACATTTTTTTATTTCTAAACTTTTATACTCTGAAAAATTTGTGACAGTGATTGTACAGTGGAATGCATTATTGTATAATAGAGTGTATGTATAGATATGTAAGTATTTTATTGTATATGTTGATGAAATTGTTTTAATATATATATATATATTTGTAATTTAATGCATTAGTTTAAGTATTTCAGTAATACGTTTATTTGTTTTTAACGAACATTGTATTATTGGTTGTATACAGTTTTTTTTTTTAAATGTGGTTCGCATTACGGGCGCGGATCCTCGCATATGGTAAGCAAATTCGGTGCAGTGTAGCTATTAAAATTTTATATGTATAGAAACATTTTCAAATTAGTTTGAAGTGAGACGATTGTTAATATAGCAAATACTAACATATAGGATGCAACAAATAAAAAAGTTTAGATGTTTATCACCGATTTTGAAAAGTTGCGATGGTGTTGCATACATTTTTGGGGAATCGCCTCAGGTATGCTATTCCAACGCAGTTTTGGCACTATTAACACAGATATATATATATATGTATTTATGTTCTTCATTTTTAGATTATAGTTTTAGTTACGCACAAATAAAAAGAATATTTTAGCAGGTTTTATTGAATTTTTAAATCATTTAGTGGAACTTCGATACCATTGCTCACCGTTGCATCACACATTTCCAGTGTTGTGTAGGGTGTGCGACTCTAGCGATTTTTCTAAAGTTTTACAATGTATATTTAGTGATGTTTTTAGTTTACATTAAATGAGAAGATATACTTATAAGAATTTAGTATGGTATTTTTTTAAAGAAAAGTACATACAAATTAAACTGTAATACTTGTTTACGGATTCGTGGTGGAGTTGCAAGGGGGACGTGTAGGTGTCGCGCATCCCATCTGACATAAAATTAAAAGGATTTCATTGACTAAAGAGCTTTCTAACACATAGCGAGAGAAATCACACCCATTTGCCTTTTCATTTGGGTGTGGAAACGAACAGTATCATTTGTAAAGAGAGCAACCATTTTGAAGATTAGTTGGTGCTTTTTCTCGTGCTTAAGAGAAGATGGCATCTTCTGATTTGCAGCAGGAGGAGGAAGACAACATGAAGGGAGAAGAAGAGGAACCAGCAAACTAAAGGAATGAAAGTGTACTGTGGGAATTTTTTACAATTCCTGAAGGGGAGAACAAGGTGAATGCTCGCAAGGTAACTTACAATATCTGCAGAAGAGTACTGTCTCGTAGATCTGAGAGGAAGTACTCTTGTGGTACTTCCTCCAGAGCAGAACTACAGCGTTTGAAAGAGCAGGAAGCAGAACTAGGTGCAGGAAGTTCTCAGGCTGGACCATTATCTGCACCCGTCCAAGTTTTAACAATGCCACAAACTTTGCCTGAGTTCACCAATGCTGGACTTTTCTGCCCTAAGTGCCCAACCTTGCTTAGCGTCGGAGAGCTAGTAGTTTTTAAGATGCTTGAGACAATAAAAAATCATCGTCGTAAATTTCTATTTCCCCCTGCTGAAGCACATCTTTTGTGTGCCTGTTTTTTTTTATTTTGAACAAAAATAAAAAAAATAAAAAAAATTCAAACTGGTTACAAAAAACACAAAAAATATAAACTTGTTAAAAAGGTTCTTTTTGCAAGAACCGCCTAAACTGGTTAAAGAAAGATAAAATATGTTATAAGTATATTTGTAACAATGTGTATGTGTTTTGTGAACGGTGTGTATGTGCGATTAACCCTTTCCATGCTCATGATGAAATGGTTCCGTCATGAGCACAAGTTCCAGTGTGCTCATGACGGAACCATTCCGTCATGAGCACATGCTCAGAAAATCCCTCTGCTGCAGACAGCAGATGGATTTCCCATTTTTTTGCCTGGGGAGGTGGGGAAGAGCTTCCCAACCTCCCCAGGCCTCTTTAATTTCGTTGCAATGACGATCGCGCGCATGGCGCGCTTTCATCATTGCAACGAAAACGAAACTGAAACTTAGTTTCAGTTTCAGTGTTTCAGTGCTCATGAGGCTATCTCAGCCCCCGAGCATCGAAAAATATGGGAGAGGTATCGTTGGAAAGGGGAGAATCTCTGCTTTCCAATGGTATGCTTCTCTAGTGGATTCCTGCTTGGGGATCACCCCAGGGATGCGATCCCCAAGCAGGGATCTGCCCACTAGACACCAGGGAGGGGGAGCGGCCCCTTGGGCAAGGGCCTTTGCTCCCCCATATTTGTTTGGGCACCACAGTCTTTCTGCCCCCCTGGGGGCAGAAAGCCCACTAGAAGCCAGGGATTATTATTTTTTATTGACGTTGGGGTGGGGGCTGCCCAAAAAGGGCATGGCAATGCCCCCACCCCCCCAGAGATATGTGAGTCTTTCTGCCCCCCGAAGGGGCAGATGGGGGCAGTAGCCCCTAATCTGCCCCCCGGGGGCAGAAAGCCTCTGTCAATGTCTCTGTCTACACCCATTCTCTTAGGAGCCCGCAATGCCCACCTGTTGAATTATCAGCCTGAAGCTTTCTCGCTGATCCTCCTGGTAATTTATTTAATGCATTTTTAACAGACTTCTATGTCTCCATGCTGTTACGCCACCGCAATAATCCTATTCCATTTCTTTAGGTGCTTTTTAACCTCCAACACCCCAGTCCTGAGGAAGACCCCACTCACAAGGCATCAAATTAGCTGCTTTCTTAGGGGTCGAAACGTCGACACTGCTCTTTCCTTGTGTTCATACACTGATGACAGAGATTTATTATCTGCATCTGATACATTGTGTTATGACTTATCATTTCTGTACTTGCCAGACATCTGGCTGGATAGGCTGTAAATATTGATTGTTGATGTATATATGCTCACTACCTTCCTTTTGCACATCACCTTCACCATCCTTTTCATGCACCCACTACCCCTCCCTTTTGCACCGGTTTTCATAAATGTTTAATCCTGAAATACGTTTGTTGTTTATGATTTGGATAACATCCAACATTGTGATGGAATAAAATCACAACCATTTATGGTGAATGATTTCAATGGTGGTGTCTAATTTTGAAAAAAGTAACAATGTTTTTCTCTTGCTTTGGATAATATGTGACTGTCTCCCACTGTGACATTATTTTTCTCACTCTTGTGGGAGGCCCAAGTACCCGCGACAGGCAAGGGCCCAAAACGTATTGAGGAGACATCAAAATTGCCTATCACAAAACGACCTGGCTTTGCAGGGGGGGTCACCTGGGTTTTTGGCCCTGTGCTCGGCGGCCAGCTAGGGAAACCTACCAAACCCACACATGTCTGAAAACTAGATACCCGGGGTGTTCCAGGGAGGTATGGCTTGCGTGGACACATTTTTGTGTGGGAAGTTGTGGCATCACCGGGCTGACACAAATTTCCTACCACCCAGCTTTCCCCCAGGTCTCCCGATAAAAATGGTGCCTCACTCGTGTGGGAGGCCCAAGTATCCGCGACAGGCAAGGGCCCAAAACGTATTGAGACGACATCAAAATTGCCTATCACAAAACGACCTGGTTTTGCAAGGGGGGTCAAATGGGTTTTGGCCCCGTGCTCGGCGGCCAGCCAGGAAACCTACCAAACCCATACATTTCTGAAAACTAGAGACCCGGAGGATGCCAGGGAGGTATGGCTTGTGTCGATCCCCCAACGTTTTCTTACCCAGAATCCCCTGCAAACCTCAATTTTAGCTGAAAAAAATCACTTTTTCCACACATTTTTGTGTGGGAAAGTTGTGGCATTACTGGGCTGACACAAATTTCCTACCACCCAGCGTTCCCCTACGTCCCGCAATAAAAATGGTGCCTCAGTCGTGTGGGAGGCCCAAGTACCCATGACAGGCAAGGGCCCAAAACACATTGAGGCAACATCAAAATTGCCTATCACAAAATGACCTGGTTTTGCAAGAGGGGTCACCAGGGTTTTTGGCCCCCTTGGGCCTCCCAAGGATTCTGGGTAACAGAACCTGGTGAGAGCCAGTCAAGTCACCCCATCCTGGATTTCCCTGCGTGTCTAGTTTTAAAAAATGTATAGGTTGGCTAGGTTTCCCTAGGTTCCGGCAGAGCTAGGGTTAAAAAACTACAGCTAGGCACTTTGCAAAAAAAGGGTCATTTTTCAGTGTGAAAATGTGGTGTGTCGACCTTGCGTTTTGGTCCATTTCCTGTCGCGGGCACTAGGCCTACCCACACAAGTGAGGTACCATTTTTCTCGGAAGACTTTGGGGAATGCGGGGTGGGTTTAATTTTGTGGATCCACGCAGATTCCAGAACTTTCCACCACAGAAATGTGAGGAAATGTGTTTTTTGACAATTTGTTAGGTTTGCAAGGGATTCTGGGTAACAGAACCTGGTGAGAGCCAGTCAAGTCACCCCATCCTGGATTCCCCTGGGTGTCTACTTTTTGAAAATGTATAGGTTTGCTGGGTTTCCCTAGGTGCCGGCAGAGCTAGGGTTCAAAAACTACAGCTAGGCACTTTGCAAAAAAGGGTCATTTTTCACTGTGAAAATGTGGTGTGTCCACCTTGCGTTTTCGGCCATTTCCTGTCGCGGGCACTAGGCCTACCCACACAAGTGAGGTTCCATTTTTCTCAAAAGACTTTGGGGAATGCGGGGTGGGTGGAATTTTATGGATCCACACAGATTCCAGAACTTTCCACCACAGAAATGTGAGGAAAATGTGTTTTTTAAACAATGTTTTAGGTTTGCAAGGGATTCTGGGTAACAGAACCGGGTGAGAGCCAGTCAATTCACCCCATCCTCGATTTCCCTGGGTGTCTAGTTTTCAAAAATGTATAGGTTTGCTAGGTTTCCCTAGGTGCCGGCAGAGCTAGGGTTCAAAAACTACAGCTAGGCACTTTGCAAAAAAAGGGTCATTTTTCATTGTGAAAAAGTGGTGTGTCCACGTTGCGTTTTGAGCCGTTTCCTGTTGTGGGCACAAGGCCTACCCACACAAGTAAGGTACCATTTTTATCGGGAGACTTAGGGTAACACAGAATTGTAGAGCAACTGTTATTACCTATTGACTTCCGTTGCATTTCTGCCTTTCAAATGAAAGACAATGTGTAAAAAGAAGTCTTTTTGAAAAAATGACCTATAATTCTCATGCTAGTATGGGTACTCCCAATTTTGGAAATGTGCAAATATCTACTGTTTCTAAACTCTATATTTTGTTCCCATTTCAGAAATACATAGGTGTCTTTCATACCGATTTTTCCATGTATACATTTTCCCAAATAAATTGCTATATACCCTGTACATAATAAAAAACACTGCAAGACGCTGCTCAGTTATTGGCTCTGGGTTCGTCGGGTTCTTGATGAACCTACAAGTCCTATATATCCCCACAACCAGAAAGGTCTAGCAAATGTAATGGTATATTGCTTTCAAACAACTGTCATAATTAGAAGAAGTTACAGGTGAAAACGTTGACACAAATGGCTGTTTTTTTCAACTAATTTTCAATTTTCCTATATTTAACTGTTAGTTTCTATGAAGAAACCTTGAAGGATCTACACAAATGACCCCTTGATGAATTCAGAATTTTGTCTAATTTTCTAAAATGTAAAGCTTTCCAGGATCCATCATTACTCTCATACCCATTTCTACCATTAACTGGAAAGAGGTTGAAAGCACAAAAAATAGCAAAAATAGGCTATGTCCCAGAAAAATGCCAAAACTGTTTAAAAATTTTTGGTTTTCTGACAAAAGTCTGCTTGTCCCTGAAAGCTGGGAAGATGGTGATTTCAGCACCACATCCCCTTTTTTGATACCATTTGTAGGGAAAAAAACAGACGCTTTCATCTGTAGCCCTTTTTTCCCATTTTTCAATTTAACCCTAAAATTTTGCTGTATTTTGGCTAATTTCTGGGTCCCCTCCAGGGAAATCCACAAACCCTGGGTACCTTTAGAATCCCCTTGGTGTTGGAAAAAAAGGACGCAAATTTGGCGTGGATACCTTATGTGGTCAAAAAGTTACAGGGGCCTAAGCGCAAACTATCCCAAATAGCCAAAAAAAGGCTTAGCACAGGGGGGAAAAGGCCTAGCAGTGAAGGGGTTAAGTACATATATGAGTGAGAGGCATATTTACAAGGGCATTGCACCACAGAAATGTCACTTTTAAATACTAAATGGACTAGGATAGAGGTTAATACACTTGGCACCATATTTTAAATCTCACATTCCTCTACCACTTTCTTTAAAGACAAATATCGCTGTGCCAGGTCTGACGTAAAATAAAAGGGCAAGTCCTGTCATGTCACTCATATTACTGTCACCATCTTCCTAGAGACTTCAATGAGAGCGTCTGCACCTTTTATGGGTAAGATGACGCCTATAAAGTATGGTGTAGGTACTAGACTACCTTTGTTTCACACCACATGCTCTGTAATTGTGTGTAGAAGAAGCTGCATGGATCAGTTTCTGCTTATCACACAGGGCAGCTGGGTATCAAGATCTGTGTGCAAGTGCTTCCATGAGGCCTACCTAACAAATAGATCTGTGCTTGTGGGACTGACAGGTGAGGCAGCTGTGACAATATTTGTCCAAGAGTATAATAGACCATATTATTTTTAAGTTAGGGTCATCAGTTGTACCACAGATGCCACACTTCACATAGAATAGCTGAGACATGGTATTAGTCACATATCCAAACTTGGCAGAATACATTTTCAGTTTGAAGCACACACATTACTATCTATGGCCAAGGATAGAGATTAATACATTTATCAACACATTTTAAACCTCATATTTTCTACCAGTTTCATTAGAGAGGCACAGTTTGCAATGCCAGGTCTAACCCAAAATGAAGGGCCAACTCCTGTCATGCCACTCTTATGAGCGTCACCATCATTCAAGAGACCTCAATGAGTAAGGCAGTGCCTTTTAGGGGTAAGACAACACATGTAATGAAGCCTAGAGGTCCTAGACTACATCTGTTTCACACCGCATGCTCTCTAAATTTGTGTAGAAGAAGCTGCATGCATCACTTTCTACTTATTACACAGGGCAGCCGGGTATGAAGCCGGGTATGAAGCTGTGTGTTCAAGTGCTTCCATGAGGTCTGCCTAGCAAACAGAACTGTGTTTCTGTGACTAAATGCTGAAGTAGCTCTGACAAGATGTGTGCAGGGCAATGATTGACTGTATAGTTTTTAAGTTAGGGTCATCAGCTGCAGCACACGTGTCAGACTACACATACAAGTAGAGACATACTTGAGACATGGTAGCAGTCAGACATTCAAACTTGACAGAGTACGCTCAGTTTCAGTTTAAAGCACACATCTCACTATCTATGGCCTTGAATAGAGGTTAATACATCTGGCAACATGTTTTAAACTTCACTTTCTCTACCATTTTAATTAGGGAGGCAAAGCTCTCAATGCCAGGCATAAGCCAAAATGAAAGGCTGACTCCTGGCATGCCACTCTTCTGAGTGTCAGCATCTTTCTAAAGACCTCAATGAGTGTATCAGTGCCTTTTTAGGGGCAAAATGACACATGTAAAGAAGCCTATAGGTACTAGACTACCCCTGTTTCACACTGCATGCTCTCTAAAAGTTTGTGGAAGAAACTGCTTGGCTCACTTTCTGCTCATTATACAGGGCAGCCAGGGTATGTAGCTATGTGTTCAAGTGCTTCCATGAGGTCTGCCTAGCTAAGCGATCTATGCTTCTAGGACTGAATGCTTAAGTAGCTCTTTTGTACTCCATGTCTATATTCATGAGGAGTTTGGAATGTTGATTCCAGAAATGCAGGAAAACAAGTGCGTATGTATGCTGTGCCTCTGGATAGCGCTTAAATGATACCTCATCAAAGCTGGAATACATAAATTAGCTGTTCTGTCGGTTGGCACAGCATGAGACTTGGTTTCTCATCCAATCACATCTCACAGTATTTTAATGTATTACAAAACACGTGCAATATTTACACCTGTGTACGCTTTCACAAGCTGTTTACCAGCTCGCGTGCTAAAAAATAGCAAGAGGCCTTTTGCTCAGGAACAGCACATTTGAACACTGTGGGTTTAAAAGGTACATCATGTTTGTTCAACTCATCAAATGTCCCAAAAGGCACCGATGTTAAAAAATAGACCTTTTCATCGGCATCAAAAATGCAATGAACATTTTTAAGTCTAGCGTTGCCAACACTTTTTTTAACAAAAATAATACGCAAAATCTACTCACTTGTAGGGGTTTCCAGCCAGCCCTTATCAGTCACTGGTATATTGTCGTATCATTTACATTTTTTTCTGCCTACTACAGCATCCAGCATAGGGCAATCTGCTCGTTCACAAAGAGCACGTCCACACACAAAGCAATTCCCTGCAGTTCAAGGGACTGCTATGGCAATGAGTGCATTTTTATGCAAAATAAATATTTTGAGATTCTAGTAATTGCCCCATCAAAAAATATTACAAAAACCACGATAAAACACAACAAGCATTGACAAAGCCAAAAGGCTAAGCACCAATTCAAGAGCTATTGGCTATGTCAATGTGTGCTTCGTCACCACTCTAAGTATAAATCATTGACATGTTTGTACCACTGCTTCTTTTGCCAGTTGCAATTGACATCCTTGTCTGGTCTACACCACTCTTCACACACCAGAAGGAACAGGCTTCGGTGTGGGGCACATTAACACTTCTCACAAGTGCTTCTTCAATAACGAGCACAAAACCCACACTTTAGACATGGTTTAGTCACTCTATGCGTGTGTGGATACAATCTGCAATTGGATCAAGCATACATTTTAGGCACAGCATGCTGCATACAACAAAAGGAACAGGCTTCATTTTGGGGCACATTAGCAGATCTTTCATAATCCATCACCAGTGTGGTTTACTGACCACAAGAAGTCACTTTTGCACTCTTTGCAGCTAGCTGTTGTATGTGTGCACCTAATAACTCCTACCAGATTCCTCATCTACGGGTTCCATTACTAACTCAAAGGCAGTTTTCGAGACAGCAGAGATAACATCCTCAAACACACGTTGGAGCATGTTTACAAGGAAGTGGTGTATTGCAGGGTTAGACTCCTTGGCTTAACGTCATGCTCCCCCACTTCTGAAACGCAGGGCTGCACCGTATTTGCGTTTCCCCCTGCGCTGGTGCTAATTTAGCTGCCTAGCGCTAATGCAGGCATCCTTGCACCATAGTGCAAGGGTGCCTGCGTTGAGGGGAATGCACATAATGAATCTGATCTGAAATGGCGTTTTGAAAGTTCTATGTGAGCTGCATAATGCCGATGGGGAGATAATGCACCACAGCATTCATCATGCCCTAGATCCCAGGGTGGGTGCGAGCACATGGAGATTGGGAAAAGGTAGGAACTCATTAGATAGATGAGAAATTCACACAATTTACTTGTGAAGATGCTGTTGCAAGACAGCGGACAGGCTCACATGCGCCAGGTGGTCAGAGGCAATAGTAGTGTGGAGGGAGAGAGGGAGGGAGGGAGGGGTGCAGCAACAACATAGATCTTTGATGGAGCTCAGGTGCAAAATTAAGAATAAAGATTTCTCTATTAATTAGTCTTCAATCATTTACTGCGTGTTTTAGTCCAAACGTGTCATGACAGGAAACTCCGTTGAGTGTTACTGATTCTCTTAGGAGCATGTTGCATGACTGCATGTTTGAGGTATTTTGTGGTTTTATGTAGTGACATCCTTACTGGGGTACAAGTGAAAGGGGAAGGCCAGTATTCCAGTCGTTTTGTAACACAAATATAAATACAGGCATGTGCCGGCTTTAGCACAAAATATCCCAGCAGTCTGCAAGGTACAGCCAAAAACCTAAGAGGGGTGATGTCGATGACTATTACCCCAACTGAGGACTGTTCCAGCCCAGCTGGTTAGAACCCGTCATTGCACTGGCATTTTCTGAAGTGTGACAAGCATGCATAGCCTCAATAAAAGCATTATTACTGTCCAAGGGCCTAGCAGGCTAGGGGCACCACTGTGCTAGAGAAACTACTCACAGGGATGTCTCAAGTTCACTCAAAATAAGCCTGGTGTCAAGATCCAGAGGCACTTGGGAAAAACACTTCACCAGCACATTTCAAACCAGTCTCAAACGCCTGCTTCTGTCAGAATCACATCAATTCCTTTATGTTCTCTCTTTGTTCATCTAATGTCCAACCGCCAATCATCTTCGGCTCCTTACTTCTCCCTCTGCCGGCTATTATAACTCCAGTGTCCGGACACACCTGTGTCGTGCTGGACTGTAACAGTGTTACCATTCAATCAAACATTCATTCATCCATGTATTCATCCTTCCATTCATCCTTCCATCCTGCCTCATTATCTTGTGATTTAGCTTATTTTCAGAGATTCTAAATTGCCCAATGCCATCTTTGGGACCTGAAGCCAGTCTTGGCCTTTTTGGCTCAATTTGCTGTTTGGTACTTTATGGTTCTGCATGCGCAATAGGAAAAGTCAGACTACATGCAAAGGCATAAGCAAACGACTGTACATCTAGCACCTAAAATGGGACAATTTGGGATCTCTGTTGTTTTCAATACCTGTGATGAGTGGAGTCGGGCGGTTACTTCTTGCTAGCCTTCACCTCCAGGACGTAGCAACTTCTTGGCAGTTGCCTACCCTTGTGGACCCTTGATACCACAGGGGGTTTAAGTGGAGCGGGTCCTGCCGGGTCTCAAACATGACAGTATATAAAAAATGACTATGAAATGGAGCCCTATATTCATGTCATTAATTTACTGGAAAAATCACTGATAGATTTCTAAACAATGACTGTAAAGACCCTTAAGGGATTCCATGTCAGCAATGACATCCCTGTTTACTTTTCTAGTGTTTTACCTTATCGTGCATTCCCTAAAAGCATTTGCATTTTTTTTTTTAAATATGTTTGGTTTCTGTAATTTTTTATTGCAACATATAACTCTTGAATAGTGCATACTTGCTTAGTTGTCTTCACATGTCTGAGTTAGTTAATATTGTTTTATGTGTGTTTATGATACACACAGTTGAGAGCTCTGAACTTGGTGAAGGCAGTGTGTCCTAAAGGTGTGCAGACTACATGCACATCCAATTCCTGACCTCTCTGCGGAGCACACAGAGTCACAGTTACACATGTTCGAATTGTAGTTGTGGAAAAGTGCGAGCTGTGCACATGGAGTATTGGGGATAAGAAGGGCATACATGTCTTGAACAGTGAGAGCCTGCAGAAGAAAGTGGTGTGAAGGGTAGAAAGGGAATGTATGAGACACTCTGAAGACAGTGCTGCTACTACAGATCTTAGTAATGTTTAATTCACAGTCTCATTTCAGACCTGAAACATTTTCAATTCTAAATATTCACAACAAAATCATTGTTGTTATTCATTTATCTGATACAACTAAAAAGCATTGCAAAAGCCAACAGGTCGACCTTGTTTTAGATATGTGTGTTTGTTGTTTTGTGACATGTCTGGATGAAATCACGTTTAACTCACAGAGATGCACCTACATACTGCTTAGGTGGAACACTGTGTGTAGCACAAGATTTTAGTGTACATGTTTTAATCCTCACTCTTAATTACATAGGCCACACCTCTTGGAAAAGATTCCTAGTTATAGTTCATTGGCCACACCCATTTTTGTGACCCTTCCACCTTTTTCATCCTACTTGAAACACTGACTACCACTACTTAATTGACAGGTTGAAGAGCCCTGGGTTTAAAAGTTTAGAACAGTTTTTACTGTACACCTTGTCTGAGAGGCTTTTTAGGTCGAGGCAGTGCATGCGCTGCTCTGCGAGGCATGCTGTTCCTGGATATGGGCTTTAAGCACCGCCCATCTTTTCAATTGGCATCCTCTTACTGTCGTTTGTAAATGCCCACTTGTGATTGGTCAATAGGCTTAGTAGTCCCTCCTTTTCGTATCCCCCCATGAGGTCTGCCACTGTTACATGTGCTTTGATGCTTCATGTTATTTCCCAAACTTCGAGCACACTCTTTTTCAGTTGGCCTGCCTCTGCTCATGTTCCTGCCATGAAACCTTCGCTTCATTTTTCGGCTGTGCCACTCTTAATCTCTCTGTGCCCTTCCCCACACCACCTCACCCCTCCCACACCAGTGCATGCCCACCCCCAACACCCCTCCAAGGTTGCTGCTTGTTCGGACTCATGGTGGTGCTTCGGGACTGCTGCTCCGTCCTGCCCATCGGTGCTTATAAGGCAGCAAAATCTCTAGCATGTGTTTGTTCCCTGGCGCCGCGGACCTCCCTACCCGCTTCTGGAGACAGGAGACCGATACAAATCTCAGCTGACAGTTGCTGAGAGCACGGTTTCACCGCTGCCTCCCAAAAGGTGTTGAAAAAGCAAGTGCTTTTAAAAATGGGGTTCTACATCTTATTTTTAAAGGGGGCTTCTCATGAAATCTTCATGGCCGCTTCATTTGTTTGCTTCCGGTGTGTCACTCTTAATCTTCCTGTGCCCTTCCCCACCCCACCTCACCCCTCCCACAACAGTGCATGCCTGCCCCCAACACCCCTCCGAGGTTGCTGCTTTTTGGACTCATGGAAGTGCTTCTCAATCACGCACCAGTGTGGGCCAGAAGGGGATAATGCTCAGAGTTTAACATACTGGCAGTGTAAATATACATGTTTGCAAGCACAGACACTGTAAGGGGTGGAGGGTGCCCGAGATATGGATTTCCTGACTGTCCTGGGTCGCCTTCCAAGCATCAGGCTCCCAACTTTACTGCAACATATATTTAGAGCGCTATTGTAGATTAATCGTGCATTTCTTTTACACACGCAGCTTCATAGAAAAGCCGCTGTTTCTACCCAGTTAAAGCAGGAGCTCCCCAGGTCGCTTTGAAATAAATGAAGAAACAGCTAGCACGAAGAAATCGCAAAACTATACACTCAAAACATTCTATAGGTGCACACCAAAGCTACATTAAGGGGAGGCTAGTTCTCTTACTAAGGAGGTTCTTAAATCAAGGTTAACTCCTCCTCGCACCTCCCTGGATATACAGCATTTACTTACCACATGCATCAATTCACTACAAGGATCCTCAGCACTGCTGCCCGCCTTTTGCTGTAACTTTTGCATACTCACTACGGGTGAATAGTTATCACTTTTGGAACGTGCACAGCACCACAGAATATCGTTCATTAGTGTTCACAGTATAAATACATAGTGCACATAGCAGCTGACATGCCCCATATACCACATCCAACCATCAACACGCTTCTTTTTAGATTCATTGTAAAACATACAATTGCCATCACTTACATCCACTCCACTACAAAACACATATGTAAAAAACATTTCCATTACAACGCTAGTAGCTCTAACTGTAAAAAAATGCAAGACCTATTGCATTCTAAATGCTTGTTTACTTTTATTCTGGGACTCGGCTTCAAGCCGAGTCCCAAGATGACTGACAACACTTCCTTATTGAAGTGTTGGTAGCCAATAAAATTTTAGTGGGATCCCCGACTCCACTGCAAGCACTCATGTCTCCAGATATCTATATTTTTTAAACTATAATTTCTCTGAAACTACTGAACAGATTTATACCAAATCACAAAGCATGCTTTATAGACCAAAATCTAGCTTTCTGCCAACTTTTGTGTTATTCTGTTCAGCAGTTCGGGCTGTAGTCGGGTTCAAAAAATGAAAAATCCCCACAGACTTATCATGATGAAAATGCATTTTGGGGACCCCCCTTTTCTGTCAGCCCCCACTTGATGGATCACCCCAAAACTTTAAACAGAGCAGCTGACCCAAAAAGGGGACGTTTTGTGAAAATTATGTGGAGATTTATCAAGCGGGGCCTAAGTTATTAAAACAAAAACACTTTTCCTATAGACGCATGGTCCTAACTATAACATATATATATAGCCACCTCCCGGGGGCCAAGTATTAAAAACAAAATGGGAGAGGGCCACCACCTTGCTGGGGCCTAAGCCCCCATCCTGGACGCCACCTCCTATGTCCCAGGGTGCCCACCTCTGAGACATCGGTGTTTGCTCTCACAGCCCCTGCCAAGTCAGAGCAAATACTCCACTTCCAACACGCGAGAGCTGATAAATGCTCTTGCTTGCTGAAATCGGAGGTGTTGACAGGGAGCTGCATGTTTTGCAGCTCCCTCATAAGAACGAGTCGTATTACCCTGCAGGGTAGATTACTTCACAGGCAGAGGAGCGTGCATAGATTAAGTGCTGCGCTCCAGTCTTGTTTTTCTGAGCACCACATGAACCCCAAAGCATGTCAGGGTCTCCATGCTTTGAAATGACTAATGCGTGACTAATGCGTTTTAATGTAGTGATGCGGACACCAGCATTAAATTGCATTAGTCTAACCCCTGATGCGTGGTACTTGGCAGGACTGCAATCCATTTCAGTAGATTTCAATGAATCGGAATCTTAGTACTTCAAACCATCTGTTCCAAAAATGCTGATTACATACTGCACTGTCTGAAAATAAAAGAGCTTGAAATGTTCGGTAACAGCCAGCAGGTGGTGCTGCAACCAAACAAATGTTCTATAAATGACCGATGAACTCACAGAAAGTTCTTGAAATTCAGACAGTCGTACTGCCAGTGAGGTAAGAGTTTATCTTTTTATGGGGCATATTATCAAGGGCATTATCGCCGATTTAGCGGCACGTTTTGCCGCTAAATCGGCGATATTTTTAACGCCCTATTAGCAAGCTGTCGCTAACAGGCGTTAGCGACAGCTTTCAGGCGTTAGAGGCCGGGAATTACATCGCCTTGCATGTCAGCAATATTTATCGCTAATGACATGCAAGGTAGGCGTTCCCCACTAAAAGCGACTGTAGACAGTCGCTAACACCACTAACCCCTATTATCAAGGCAGGCGAAGCGATAAAATAAATCGCGCTAAGCGCGTTTATCGCTATATTTTAACACCTGCTACTGACTATGACTTACCTGTTTAAAGTATAGGAGGTGGATTCTAATGCTGAATCCACCTTAGTAGTTAATGCAAGAATATCGCTGGTTTTCCAGCGATATTCTCGCATTTTAGCCGCTATCGCTGGAAATATTATCGCTATGGAGATAAACCTTACTAATAGGGTGTTATCTCAGCGATATTTTCCAGCAATAGGCGGCGTTAACAGGATTCGCGCTAAGCGCGTTTAGCGATAAATATCGCTATTCCTTGCTAATATGCCCCTATATTTTTTAACCATTAACTTCTTAAAGACAGCCGGCGCTTCAGATTGGAAGTCCAAGCTGCAGCTTCCCCCGGCTCTATGTACACGCGGCTTGATGACGTATTACCGGAGGCCCACGCGGATTGATGACGTATTACCGGAGGCCCACGCGGCTTGATGACGTATTACCGGAGGCCCACGCAGCTTGATGACGTATTACCGGAGGCCCACGCGGCTTGATGACGTATTACCGGAGGCCCACGCGGCTTGATGACGTATTACCGGAGGCCCACGCGGCTTGATGACGTATTACCGGAGGCCCACGCGGATTGATGACGTATTACTGGAGGCCCAAGTCCACAGTGGATGGACCACGTGGAAGGAGGAGCTGCACGAGATGCTCAGGAGAGCCTCGTGAAAGTCATGAGCTTCATATATAGAAGGAGCCCAAAGTTTTGATCACACTTTTAAGTGAACTTTAAATCTTGAAAATAGCAGAAGACAAGTATAAGAGCTGGGCTGATAAATGCCAAAGCAACGAGGAACACAAGTACGTGGAGTCCAGTATCAGTAGTAGGCGTACATACCAACCCTTGCGATTCAGGCGGGAGACTACCGATTTCAAGGCTAGTCGCCCATCCCGATTCCTGTATGCAGAAAACCGACTCCTCGGTAGGCTTCTGCAGACCGGGACTCGTCTTGTGTGACTCAAATATATGCACTGGCAGTAACCCCCTCCTGCAGGCCTGTGCACAACATTTTTATTTCACTCTCTGTGTTCCTGACAGATATGGTAAAAAAAACACTGTATTTTCATTTAGTCCCATATATGACAATAGACCCGATTAAGGCCTCAATAGAATTCAATGGAAGAAATACATTCTGAAAAAATCTCCCACTTCCCCCTTCTAAAATGTTGGCATATATGGCCGTAAGGTTCATTACCAAATGTGACGGTGCGTGAAGGGATAGTTGCGCTTAAACCAATCAATCAATCAGAGGTTTGTGAAGCGCTCTACTCACCAGTGAGGGTCTTAAAGCACTGGGGGGAGGGAGGGGGTCGTGCAGCTCTATCTCATCCGAAGAGCCAGGTCTTGAGGCTCTTCCTGAAAGCTTGCAGAGTGGGGGATCGTCTGATGCTGAGGGGGAGTTTGTTCCAGGTCTTGCCCGCGATGTAGGAGAAGGCTCTTCCACCCGTTCTGGCTTTGCGGATGCACGGGTTTCTGCTGGGGCGAGGTCGGCGAAGCGGAGGTTTCTCTTGGGTGAGTGGAAGGAGACCCTTTTGTTGAGGTATTGGGGTCCGGTGTTGTGAAGGTATTTGTAGGACTGAATGACCAGGAGGACGATGTGCTTTAAGAGGGGTTATTGGTAACACCCCGGCCACTGCACAGGCACAGCTCTTCACTGAGGGGGAAACTCTATTGGTAACACCCCGGCCACTGCACAGGCACAGCTCTTCACTGAGGGAGAAACTCTATTGGTAACACCCCGGCCACAGCACTGGCACAGCTCTTTACTGAGTGGGAAACTCTATTGGTAACACCCCGGCCACAGCACAGGCACAGCACTTTACTGAGGGTGAAACTCTATTGGTAACACCTCGGCCAAAGCACAGGCACAGCACTTTACTGAGGGGGAAACTCTATTGGTAACACCCCGGCCACAGCACAGCCACAGCTCTTTACTGAGGGGGAAACTCTATTGGTAACACCCTGGCCTCAGCACTGGCACAGCTCTTCACTGAGGGGGACACTCTATTGGTAACAGCCTGGCCACAGCACAGGCACAGCTCTTCACTGAGGGGAACACTCTATTGGTAACAGCCTGGCCACAGCACAGGCGCAGCTCTTCAAGGAGAGGAAAGCTCTATTGGTAACACCCCAGCCACAGCACATGCACAGCTCTTCACTGAGGGGGAATACTCTATTGGAAACACCCCGGCCACAGCACATGCGCAGCACTTCACTGAGGGGGAAACTTTCTTGGTAACGCTCCGGCCACAGCACATGCACAGCTCTTCATTGAGGGGGAAACTCTATTGGTATCACCCTGGCCACAGTACATGCACAGCTCTTCACTGAGGGGGAAACTCTATTGGTAACACCTCGGCCACAGCTAGGCGCAGCTCTTCACTGAGGGGGAAAGTCTATTGATAACACCCCGGCCACAGCACAGGCACAGCTCTTCACTGGGGGGGAAATTCTATTGGTAACAACCCGGCCACAGCACAGGCGCAGCTCTTCACTGAGAGGGGAACTCTATTGGTAACACCCCGGCCACAGCTAGGCGCAGCTCTTCACTGAGGGGGAAACTCTATTGGTAACACCCCGGCCACAGCACTGGCACAGCTCTTCACTGAGGGGGAAACTCTATTGGTAATACCCCGGCCACAGCACAGGCACAGTTCTTTACTGAGGGGGAAACTCTATTGGTAACACCTCGGCCACAGCTAGGCACAGCTCTTCACTGAGGGGGAAACTCTATTGGTAACACCCCGGCCACAGCACAGGCACAGGTCTTCACTGAGGGGGACTCTCTCTCAACAGTTGGAATATCATATTGCAACGCTCTATTGTCCCAAGGAATGGAGGGGGGCACAGGCAATGGGGGGAACCACTATGAAGGATACCACACACTCCCTTTCATCATCGAACAAGATGCAAGTTTTAAAGCGACAGGGAACGAGGACGAAGGGAGGGATGGCCCACACTGACAACACAAATGAATGAGAGAAGGGGCAGTCCTGAGGTTGAGAACTGATGGTCGCATAATACTATGCAAACAGGTGAGTAAACATTTGTATAACATACAACTCGTAGGGTACAAGGTACAAATGATAATACATTTTGTAATCCCAAACATTGTCTTATGAGCATCTGTATAAGATACGCTCTATAGGATCTAACGCACACATGAACGTTTCCTTCTAATGTCGGATGTAACCTTTCAAGTATCTTAGTAGTCCAATGGGACCTGCCCGTACTCTATAAGGGAAACTCCCATTGGGATGTTCATTTTGAGCGGTATTCAATAACTGATTCCCCATTCCAGGAGGATTGTCGTTGCTTGAGTCTCCTCCTGCTGGCTGATGGTCGGCATCATTTCCGAAGATAGTGTGACTGAGCATTGCAACCCTCCATAATTTCCATATTCTACCATCTTCAGTCTTATGGTATTGCAAAAGTTTGATTACTTTAATTGCTTTTGAAAACTTGGGGGCATATTTCCAAGCCCCTATCTCCATGGGAGCGTCACTTTTTGCAACATTCCTGTGGCGAAAGGGGCTTCGCCTTATTTACAAGGCAGCGTTAAGCCACTTAATAAGGCACCCTTTCACACTATGCTTAGCGTGAAAGGGGTGGGCAGTGGGTGTTGCGGTGGGCATTCAACCGCAACACTCATTGATTTTGAGGCTGCCCCCTATTTACAAGGACAGCGTAAATAGGAGGCAGCGCCAAAATTAAGAGCAGGGAATACCTGCTCTTATGTTGGCGAAACAAGGAGAAATGCTTTATTTCTCCTCATTTTTGCTTTTTCCATGTGTGCTACCTTGTGCAGCACACATGGAAAAAGCAAAAATCCTTGGATTGTTTATATACAGGAAGGTCCCCCTTCCTGCACATAAACAATCTTTAAAATAAATGACATTTTGTGACTTCTATGTGTGCTGCATTAAGCAGCACACATAGAAGTGATAAAATGGCATTTAAAGATTGTTTATGTACAGGAAGGGGGACCTTCTTGTACATAAACAATCTTTCCCCTGCACACAGACAACCTTTCACTATGGTGCAAGAGTGACTGCATTGGCGCTACTCTGCTAAGTGCAGCGCCAGCGCAGGGGGAAACGCAAAGCTGCACCATATTCTCGTCAATATGGTGCAGCCTTGCTTTTCTGAAGTGGCGTAGTGAGGCGTTAAGCCATGACAGCTAACGCCTCACTCTGCTGCTTCGACACCCCCTCTCGGAGACTTAATCTTTACCCAATCTCTTTCTACAACATTGGAAATTTTGGTGTATTAGCCTTGGTCATATCTTTCTGTTATGACTTCCTGGTGTATAATTTCTCGTTGTCTGGTGTTCATGTCTATTCATCCTTTACCCCAGTTCATCCATGAAGGAACAAGTTGAGAAAAGGGGTGTGATGAAGGCGGTGAGATCTTATGATTCAGGGTGCAACTTTATCTGTTAACCATACCCGGAAAAGACCTTATTAGTGGACTGCTCCTTTCCCTGCACAGCTCCGCCCGGTAGCTGCTACCCCCGTTGCTAACCATCTGGTCAGGCGTTTGAGGCTCTCCTTCACCCACAGGCTCCCTCCTGTGCCTCATCCCTGGTGGTTTAGTGGTAGAGCGTCACTGCTCTGCTGCTGGGCTGCACTCTGTCTCTCTCTTTCTCCTTTGTGGATTATACCTTTTTCTGCCTTTTCTGATTCTTTTTCGGTCCCTGTTGCCGCTATTGCCCCTGCTGCTTCGATTCCCTGCAGCTCCGCCCCCCTTCAGTGATACTTTCTCACTCCCGTGTTTCCTGCCTCCCAGCTGTCCAGCCCCCGCACACTACTTAATGGTGGCCGATGCATGGTGAAGGTGCAGTTCACTGAACTTATTAGTGGACTGCTCCCTTCCCTGCACAGCTCAGCCTGGTAGCTGCTGCTGACCATCTGGTGAGGAGTTTGAGGCCCTCTTCCACCTGCAGGCTCCCTCCTGCACGTCATCCCTGGTGGTCTAGTGGTAGAGCGTCACTGCTCTGCTGCTTGGCTGCCCTCTGTCTCTCTTTTTCTACTCTTTTCTGCTTTTTGGATTCTGCTTTTTTCTGATTCTTTTTCTGTTGCTTTTGCATTTTCCTTTTCCCCTTTTGCCACTCTTGCCCCTGTGATCCCCGTGGCCCTGCCCCCTTCTCTGACACTTTCTCGCTCCTGCGTTTCCCGTCTCCCAGCTGTCCAGCCCCCCTGCACACTAATTAATGGTGGTCACTGTGCGGCTGTGCTGCTGGCACTCTGAAGGTGTGCCAAAGGCAAGCCCGTCCGTGCCCATCTGTGCCTGGATCGCGCTGAGTGCCAGGGACCCTGGTTCTCATACCTTCCACTGATACTAAGCCTGCACCCTCCTTGCCCTCAACACAGGACACCACACCCTCTGCCACCTTGCATTACTGAAGGATACCCAAGGACCCTTCTCCTGCCAAAACTGCAGCTACACCCTCGCCAACCACCAAACTCCAGCTCCTCTCGCTGCCCAGCTGACCCAAGAGTATACCCGACCAGCTCAGCTGCATCCTCCTCAACACAAGCTCCCTCCGCAAACATGCCACAGAAATCTGGGACCTCCTCGACTCCATCTCTCCTTATATCACCTTCCTCACGTAAACTTGGACTAGCCACAGGTCTTGCCCGGACATGACCACTGCCATCCCAGATGGCTGCAAAATCACCCACAAGGACAGCACCCACTGACCAATAGGAGGCATTGCCATCATCCACAATAACACCCTCGGCCTGACCCCATTCTCAGACAACCTAACGACAAACATGGAACACCTCCACTTCCAGATCCAGACCAACCCCAATACCACCCTCCACGGCACCCTCATCTACAGGTCTCCTGGCCCCCACCCATCCTGCACCGATGTCATTGTCAACTTCATGGCACCCCAGACTCTTGTATCCACTGATTACATCATACTCGGCGACCTCAACTTTCACCTGGACAACTCCAGTGACCAGAACACCACATCCCTTCTAGAGAACCTCGCCAACATCGGACTCAAGCAGCTAGTCACCACTCTGATCTACCCAGCTGGACACATGCTCGACCCTGTCTTCTCTGCCAGCAGAAACATCACCTATAACCACACCACCAAACTCTTCTGGACTGCGTGAACTTCGCCTTAACCACACCCACCATATATCACCTCCCTCACTGTCCCCCGTCGTAGCTGAATCAAAGTCACTGAAGAACATCTCACAGCCTTTCTCAGCATCACCACACCGCCAACATCAGCAGATGTTAACACGTCAGCACGCAACCTCCATCAATGGATCTCCAACTGCGCAGACACTCTGGTACCCCTCAGGAAGGCACCAGGCAAGCAACACACAAAGGAAGCCAGCTGGTTCACACCCTCCCTCCATGAGTCCAGACACACCTGTAAATGAATTGAGAAGGGAACGAGGATCAATAAAACCCTGGAAATCCTGCAACCTTCAAAACTGTCGTCAACGCACACCACCTCCTCCTCAAAACCACAAAGACAACAGCCCTCCAAGCCTGACTCCACACCAACACACACAACAGCAAAGAACTCTTCGCCATCATGAAGGAGTTTTCCACGCCCAACAGCGAGACCACAGACGCCCCACCCTCCCAATACCTCTGCAACAAACTCAGCACCTTCTTCTACCACAAGATCAGGTGGATCTTCAACAGTTTCAATACCTAGACCCTCCCACCACACCTGACACCACCACACCCAAACATGCCACACTCCAACAGATCCTGCTCAACTAGACCGCGCTCACCACAGACGACACACTCAAGACCATGAAGAGCTTTCACTCCGGAGCACCCTCGGAACCTTGTCCGCACCACCTCTTCCATAGAGCAGCCACTTCCATCGCCCGAGCTTCACTGCATCATCAACTGCTCCGTCAAGACCGTCACCTTCCCTGATGACTGGAAACACGCCAAGATCAAGCCCCTGCTGAAGAAGCCATCCGCTGACCTGACAGACCTCAAGAACTTTTGACCAATCTCCTCGCTCCCCTTCCCAACCAAGGTCATTGAGAAGGCCATGAACGCCCAACTTTTGAGTTCATCGAAGTGCACCACATCCTGGACTTCTCCCAATCCAGCTTCCAAAGCAACCACAGCACAGAGACTGCACTCCTCACTACCACCAACAACACCCGCTCCCTCATTGACCGGGGCAAAACCGCAGCCCTCATCCTGTTGGACCTCTCGGCTACCTTTGATACCATCTCCCACCATACCCTAATCATGAGACTCCATGATGCTGGCATCCATGACAAGGCCCTGGACTGGATCCACTCCTTCCTCACCGGCCAAACACAACAAGAAAGACTACCTCCGTTCCTCTCACGCCCCATAGAGATCAGCTGTAGAGTGCCCCAAGGCTCCTTCCTGAACCACACCACCAATGTCTACATGGCCCCCCCTGCCATCGTCAAGAACCACAGACTCAACATTGTCTCCTACGCCAATGCCCCCCAGCTGATCCTCTCCCTCACCACCAAACCCACAGACTCCAGAATCAACTTCCAAAGCGGGATGAAGGCCATTGCCATCTGGATGAAAGCCAGTTGCCTCAAACTCAAATCAGACAAGACCTAAGTATTCATCTTGGGACCCACCCCCTCAGCTTGGGACGACTCCTGGTGGTCAGCCACATTGGGAACCCCCATTCCCACGGACCATGCATGTAACCTCTGCATCATACTGGACTGCTTGTTCACAATAAACCGCTAGATTAACACTGTATCCTCATCTTGCTTCTACACGCTCCACCTGCTTTGAAAGACATTCATATGGATCCCCATTGAATCCAGAAAGACGGTCACCCACGCACTCATCACCAGCAAACTCATCCACAGCAACGCACTCTACGCCGATGTCACCCAGAAACTCCGGAGGAAAATACAGAAAGTTCAAAACGCCATAGCCAGACTGGTCCTCAACATCCCCACTGCAGCCATATCTTTGAACACATTCCAGAGCTCCACTGGCTCCCAGCCAACAAATAAATCACCTTCAAGCACCTCACATATGCCTACAAAGCCCCCCACAATGCAGGACCAGCATGTCGGAACCACCGCCTCTCATTCCACATATACGCCAGACACCTTTGCTTTGCCCAACTGGCCCTGGCCACAGTCCCACTGTTGCAGGGATTCTGCACATACACAGAACTATGCGCAGGAAAACAGGACCTCAGTGAATAGGGGTGTACCAACCTACCACATTAGTGCCCAAAATCCCAACAGACTAGCTATAGTGTCTCATTCGTTCTCCTCCAAATATCAAGGAGCTACCATTGATTAGACAACCCAGAACACAATGCTCCCGACTCTCTCAGGAATCGCGAGTGCAAGACACACTCTTTCGCTCACTCACTCGTACTTGTCCACAAAGAGAATTGTTACAGTCACTGAAATAGTTCAAAATGTTTATTAAAACTATCATGCTCTACAATACAGTATGCGAGCCACTATCAGCAGCAAAATGCATAAACTTGGCACAGTTAGCATTGTTACAATCCCATAGACTACAAAGGGAGTAGTCATTTTATAAAGACTGTGGCAAATGCAAGGCTAGAAGGCCTAACCACCCTCCCCTTGGCCAGAAGAAGTTTATTTAATAAAAAGGAAGACCTCTGGGCTTTGACAGCAGACCCCATACCTGAAAGCCTGAATGTAAGATTTACATCATAGGAACAGTGGAGGTCTTCTCCATGGAATGGCTTTCTCAAAGAAGTGTGTTAAAAAACATGCATCAAAGTAATATCAAAGCACGAGTCCTTGGTACCGCAGCTGTGTGTAGCATGTTATGGCTGGGCGCTAGGGGCTGACCAGAACAGAATAACAAGGGGCATTGTTTATCGACCTTGCACATCGTGTTCAGACTAAACTCCAGGAAAGGCAGAGTTTGTGAAAAACAAAATATTCTCATGTGAAAGGTACAGATAAAGATGTTGCAATAATAAAGACATGTAGTAATGTGCGCAAAAGCAGCAGCATGGCAGCAAAGCTTATGCTAACTTAGCAAAGTCGAGAATGTCCCCAAGTGCCATATAACACCCTCCCCCCGGTAAGTCCATAGGGCATAGACAAAGGTTGAAAACAGAGTTCAAAAGTGAAGCATAGTTCAAAGATTTAGTTAAAAAAAAAACGAATTGGTAAAAAAAAAATGAAAATTAAAAAGGTGTAGGTCAATATTGACATGAGTTGCATGGGGAATGAGAACCAAGATGACGAAGTCAGTCAATCCATGAAAGTTTGTGAGCAGATGAATGCGATTCCCTCCAAAAGATCATCCCTATCGTTTGTGGAAAAAAGGGATGCCATCCAATTGAGTAAGTCGAAGTGAACAAACGTGTTCCACATAAACAGATGCCGTTAAGATTCTAATCGGTGTACTTGCGTGGTATTCGATGAAACTTTGTTGCAGGAAGTTCTGTGCAGCCGCACAGACATCCCATTCAGCCAAAACTCCAAGTGCAGCCGCACGCGCCATTTGGCCATCCACAGAACAAGCCTTGTCATGCACCTCTAAGGGACCCATCAACCGGCTAAAATCAGAGATTGGACAGGACGTGTTGGAGAGGCAAACATCCATTGCCCAATGAAAGGGGCATCGCAGGCAGTAAAAGACTGGTTGCACGCAAGTAAAGTATGCAAAGCGAAAAGTTAATCCATAACTGACGCCATTCTTGGCTAATGGCAAGCATCCGAACGCCTGTTGAATGTGATTACAGTACAGTTGTAGCTGGGCTGGTCTGTCCAGTACCACATGATGAGCAGCCATTGCGCAGCAGTAAAAGGATGAGCAGGATACCAGCAACTAAAGCCAATTTTAACGGGAAACCGCCGAAGACACTGGTAAAAATGGAATGAATAAATGCTGGTATTACTCCAAATATAGTCTGAAAAGAAGTCACAAGGCCAGAGCCCACAAGCGTAAAAAAATGTGCAAGGCCTGTAGTGTCAGACGCATTAAATATTTGGTGTATATGCTCCCCAAAATTAAGTGGGAGGTTAGTGTTCAGAAGGGACTGGATCTCACTAGAGGTCCTAGCCACCTGTAATTCGAAGGTCTCTCGGGCGGAAGTGAGAGCCACCTCCTGTTGGAATAACAGAGCTTTGAGCCTGCTCAACTTGTTGAAATCTGTTTTCAAAGTTGGAATGGAAGGCCAGAGTGAACTATCTAAACTCCCATGCGAGGGCGGAAAAAGTACATTGCTACAAGAAGTTATGCGCTGGGAAACAGTTAGTAAATACTGGACACTGGCCCGCAAACCACAGCAGTCTTGGTTGTTCAAAATAAGATAACTGCCGTTTGTAAGCAATGTGGAAACGGGAATTATTGATGGCACTGGCGTCCCTTTAAAAAAATAAGCCAGATTGGGTGCTGACACGTTGCAAGCGCCGTGCAATTTACCAAGGAGTGTCCTACTGTGGAATCGCAGTCCTCCCCTGTAAGAAAAACTTCTTTTCCTTCCCTCTGACATTGATAAGTAAAAGGTAGGGACCATAATTCATGGAGAAAGGCACTACCTAGCGGTTTAAAACGGCCCACAGGAAAATGTTGCATGCACGGTTTGAATTGAAAAAGTGAAAAAGGTAGAGAGATAACCCCATGGATTAACCAAACAGCAGAGTCCGTCTCCGCTACGGAGAACGGCAAGGGTTCTAATTGTTCAATATGTAAAAGTGTGTATACAGCATCTTTCATGGACATAAACCTCTGTTTATCAGTTAGGTTAAATGATAAAAACAAAGCAGTGGCATTCAAATCATCCCAAGGTACTTTCCCCATTTTCAAAGTTTGCAATGTCCAGGCGAATTGCATAACTGAGCGCAACTGATTTTGACCATGAGATAATACAGAAACATAATTTTGAACAATATCGATAACAGACGGAACAATATTATCCAACGTATAAATGAGTGAGGAAAGCATGTTAATGCTGTTGTCCACTACAGCAAGGACTTTTTCTAGATTTGCTTGATCAATTTGGCGCAAACGAAAGGCTGCTTCCATCTGCGAAAGTTTCAAAATTTCATTGTAAGCAGCATAAATAAATCGTTTGGCTCTAGGATTTCTAGGCCCTAATATGAAATCAGCCAGTTGGACATCATTCGACAGGAGGGCAAGATGTTGTTTCACTGCAGACAAAGTGGAATGCTCCAACCATTGTTGGCATAATTTACCCACTGAGTATGTAGTGACCAAATGGTTTAGTGGATAACGAGGGTCGGGCTTGGTTTGAATGAAACCAGGTGTGATGTTATAAAAACGTAATTGACATGCATTTGTGTTTGTTTGCCACACCAGCCAACCTGAAGAATCAATTCCAGAGACATTAAACGAGTTATCACGAAGTAAAATCTGCAGTGCCTCAATGGTGTAATTTGTGTGAGTATGCCAATTGTCATATTCCGCTAATGATGGAATAAAGGGGGTATTCAAATTTTTGACCGTTGCCAGTCCAAAACAAGTGGTTTGGTAAATTGTGTCATTCAAAAACAAAATTTGTGCCGGGATCAGGCAGGCACGATGTAAAGCCTCAGTCCCTCCAACCTGCCAAGGCTTTGTGCCCCAGATTGATTTTAAATCAACAGTCTCCTTCTAGTGTTCATAACCCTTTGTAGCTAATTGAGTTCTAAACAAGTTAGCGTAAATAAATTTAGTGTGGGTTAACATAAATTTGGATTGTGAACCCTGTTGAATCTTAAAAAAAAATGATTCCGGATGAATGGTATCATAATCTGAAAAATATGTGAATTTACTTCTAAGAGTTTTGGAACTCCCTTCTAAGGGAGTAGGGCAATGTTCCCATTGTGTATAATTAAAAGCAGGTCTTAATGTGTTGGTTTTGTGTAAATAATGATGCCCATAATGTTGGTGGCAAAATAGATCACCAAAATTGGCGGAATTCAAATATAAATCTTCAGCATCAAAGGCAGCGTAATACTTTAAATCAGAAAACAATGCATGAACTGCTTGCACATCCCAATCATCAGAATGTATGTCTCGTGTCACCACATCTCCTAATGAGACGCAAAACACGTAAAGAACTCTAGGGACCTCAGTCAGGCCGTGAATTTTGAAAGCCACTTTCTCCCAAACGATGCAATCAGGAATTGGGAATGCAGACAATGTTCACAAGGGACTGATCACGTTTCATGATATGGGACGATATATGAGGGTCCAGGATCCCATCGACCAAGTTCACAGCAGAGTGGTCTAGGAGGTAGTGACCGTTGATCAGCAAAAAGAAAACTGTCACAAAACCAATTGACATGAAGAGGAAAATCATGGTAAGCACCAACCAAATGTAGGTCCGTGGAGGGACCAGGTAAGTCTTTCTGAACCAAGAAAAGAAAATACTCAATTTTTTGGGGGGTCAGCCAAACTGGAAGTCGAGGAGGACGAACCAGAAGAAATGCTGGCCTGATCTCCATAGTAGCCACTTGCAGGACGAACAAGCAGAGGAGGTAGTGCCGGATCCTCAGGATGTATAGGAGGACTCATCGGCATCTCACTCTCAGACTCATCAGCAGGACACATGTACGGGACATCCATGGTGGAAGATAAAGGTCGAACTGGTGAAAGATCAATAACAGTGTCCATCACTTGCTTGGCTACTCGTGGATAAATGGAAGATGATGAAGTCAGTGGATCTAATGAAATTGCGTTGCACGAAACTGCAGGCGTGACACTATTCAGAATCGGCCACACGGTGTAACTTGACATTGTCCACTGAGATGTATCTATTGTCCTTGCGACCTGGTAACAGTGGTATAATGACTGTACGAGTACCCTTCAGCCCAAGCACTGGAACCGGAGCATGGTAAGAGGGGCCAAATTCTTTTCTGTTCTCAATTTTTTCTCGCACCGTATCTCCGATTTTTGTGAGCCATCCGGCAACTGGAATCAGCAGAGTTGCATCAGCGAGTGAGGGTAAATGTTCAGTAGCAAAGTTGTCACGTGTCTTTTAAAGATCCTGTAACACAGCAGAATGATTATCTACGTCAAAGGTTGCGGCAGTCGCCAAAACGTCTAGACCATCAAGGTCTTGGACAAACATTTTAATGCCAAAGAGCATTTTGTATGGGGTCCGCCCACCCAGAGATCTTCTAGGGAGATTATTAAATGAACGTTGTACTCCATACAAGTGGGCCAGCCAGTTCCTGCCAGTACCTAAGACTCTAGCTGTCAAGGATTGCTTTAAGTCACAGTTCATTCACTCCACATCTGAATTGCCCTCAGGCCTGTATGGAGACGAAAACTGCACTAGTACCCCCATAGACTTCATCGCATCCTTGTACGCCCTAGAGGCGAATGCTGGACCTTGGTCAGAATGAAGGGTAACAAAGGCAAACATCCCTACAAAGACACGCAAATCCCTGATGACATTTCGAGCGTCAGCACTGCTTTGTGGCCAAACCCATAGCAATCTAGTGCACGAATCAACTGCAACAAAAATTTATTTGTACACAATATCAGAAAAAAGTGGACCGCAGTGATCAAGATATGCACAGCCAAACAGTTGATTAGAAATACAAAGCTGTGTTTGTGGTGGACGCGGGACCGTAGAAGGCTTAATTTGTTGACAAATGTCACAACAAAGGACATAATTACGGTTCTGTTTATTTAAACCACGCCACCAGTAACGTTGCTGTAGAATGAAAACTGTCGCCGACACACCAGCATGCGCCGAAGCTATGCCTTCGCATGCGGCCTTGATCAAAGATTGTCTGCGGTCAGAGTTGGGAATCAGCCGATCCCCAACTGCAGGAATAGTAGCATAAGGAACCTGTTCGGGAGTTATGTGATAAGAGTATTTCGAAGGGAAACCCTGTGGATAAGCACTTCCCTCCCTCGTAGCAGCGACCGCTGCCAGAATCTCATTATCTATTTTAGTCATGGATCTTGTAACTGCTGCAACTGAACACGTGGCTACTGCAGATTTGGCTGCTTCATCAGCCAAAGAATTACCAAGAGCATGTGCTCCCACACGCTGATGGCCAAGAGTATGTATTACGTGTGTGAGTGGCAGATGTTGTTTAAGATCTGCCACTCGAACCCAAAGCGTTTTATGTCTAATTGCGCTGCCTTTAGAATCGCGATAGTAATTTTGCAACCAAAAGAATAAGTTGTCATTAAAGGACTGGACACAATAATTTGAATCTCATACAATAAGAGTTTTCACATTTGGATCAGCAAACTCGAGAGCAAGAACAAGAGCACGCAGCTCCGCCAATTGTGCTGTACAGTCCCCTAGTGCCTGAGTATGCACAATGGAAGACTTAAATTCTCCATTAATTATTCAGCCAGCAACAATCGTGCATGCGGCAGAATAAGCGTGTTTTGAACCCGTGGCCGGCTGAGCCGAGCCATCGGTATAAATGATACATTCATATTCCTGAAGAGGAAGCAGCAACAAGGGAGGAGGATAAAAGGGTTCATACTGTAAAAACTCCTGTGTCTGGATGGATGGATTAAAGATAAACGTGACATCCGAGGATGTCAAGGAAGTAGCCCATTGTAACGGGGATGTAGTGCTTTCGCGTTGGGTACACTTGCTTTAGTCACCGCTTCCAAAGCAGGGAAGGGCGTGACCATAAGAATGTGTTTGCCTTGCACCAGAGAGCGTTCTTTTAGAATCGCCATTTGTACTGCAGTCAAGATTTTTCAACAGAAGAAAAATGCATTTCCGCCGCAGTTTATAAATGTGATTTGTATGCAATAGGTATTGTGTCCCCCTCATTGAACGTTAAATAAGTGAAACCCACTGCCCCCGAAAGGATGCATATTACGAGGTTGGTGGTGTTATCACGCGTCAACAAGTAGTTAGTTGCAAGTAAGTCAGATTGCAAAGAATGCCAGTTGGCAGAAGAAAATGTAGGTTGTATCAACGCATAAAGCGGTTTGATACGCTGGGCATAATCAGGAATGTATGTCCTCCTGAAATTAAAAAATCCCAGGAAGGACTGAAGCTTCTGCAGTGTAGAAGGTGGTTGCAAATGAGCACATTTCTCCAGGAAGTGAGGGGCTAAGCCCTTTCCTTCATTATTGATCTCATAGCCCAAAAAGAGCACCGCTAAATGTGCGATGAGTGATTGTGCAAAGTTGAATTTATACCCGTAGTCGGCAAAGGACAAGATTATTCTGTCGACTCGGTCAAGATGCGGCATAAGTTTGTCGTCCGTTACATAAATGTCATCAACGTATGATAACGTGTCGGGATCAATTTCATGTAACAAAGACACAATACGCTCCGCATATGCCCCGGGGCTATTCTTATATCCCACAGGCAAACGTGTACATTTTTTCTGAACCCAGACGGCTGTAAATGCTGTCAAATCATGACTCTCAGGGTCAAGATTGTGACTGTAGAAACCATTGGAAATGTCAAGCGTGGTTTTGTGTTTTTTACAAACTAAATTGTTCACGTGCGCTGAGCTGTGTGTGTTTTGCACTGCAAAATTGCGGCAATGACTGTTCAAATTTCTATAATCCAACACAATCCGATATGTACCATCAGGTTTTGATACCATAAAGAGAGGATTATTCATTGGTGATGTACAAGATTCAATCACCCCTTGATTTTCTAACTGTGTTAGAATGTCACATACAGAAGCTTTTGCTTCACGCCTAATGGGATATTGCGGTTGAGGTTGTGGCATAGAGCGTAAAGGGATTACATGAGCCGGTGAATCAACGTCCCAACCCACTTGATTATGATACACCTCTGGGGCTAAGGCCAAAGCTCAGTCTTCTGCGAAATCCTTTGCTTGTTCCTCAGGGACGTAACGCGAAAAACTCAGAAGTATCACGTTCTACCCTCTGGAAGAGGCTAACACAAAAGGTGGAGGCCAATCTGCCTCCGCTAATAAAATAACATATGAGGAGGTCAGATTCTCCCAGAAAACAGCATTGATTGCACGAGGTATATCACCCTCAATTAAAAAAACTACTTCATAGAGCCTATCCGGGGGGGCAACCCGGGTATCAGCAGTCTCAATAGTAACAAATGTCTCAGTTGCTGTCGCATCCAGAAGGGGACGCACAGCCTCCCGTACTATGGTAACCTCCGCTGCGCTGTCGAGCAGAGTCACTGCCCACGTCCAGTCCCGGAGTCGCGTTCTCACCGTCTGAGGCTTATACCGCTGTTAAAACGGCGACTTTCTTCTTTTGAAATGGGCGTCAAAAACGAGGTAATTCCTCTGGTTTTCCTTTGAGCTCAAATTGTCGAGGCTGCTCACGACTGTGGTGCAGGTTGACTTTTGGCTCGATCCTGGCGTTCTCCTTCACCGACTTGAGAGCCTGATGGGTCCTGTAAAGAACGAGGAGAGCGCTGATCAGGAATTTGAAATCTATAAGGAGACTTAATTTTCACGCGATCGCGCAAATAATAAGTACGCTCAGAAGACTCTGGGGGTCGGTGAACTAGCACACAAACCCTGCTTCTATTGTTGCTGCCCCTGTTTCTTATTTTTCCAGTTCTTTTTAGGAAAGAACGGACGACCATCTTTATCTGTTTTAGTCTTTTGTTGAGTTTGAGACTGCGTCTGTATTTGAGTAAAAGGCTTATTTCCCAAACTATTGTGGCCTATGGTCTTATAAGCCTTTGCAATAATCTTTGGTAATTCGCGTGGTTTGTCGGCATCCGGAATAGCCTCTAAGCGATTCGCCACTTGAAAGCTCACCGCGTCGCCCTTGACATTTGCAAGGATCATATCAGCAACCATGTCGAACACTCCCACCAGTCTCATCCCCATCTCGACAGCCGCTTCGGCTCCGTGTTCATCTTGAACACGTTTTATCACAGAGGGGAGTACAGTCATGGAGGGGGTGCCGAAGCACATCGAATATACCGCTGCGAACACCCTGCCCCAGGTGTTACAATCAGCCACTTTGGGAATAAGGTCTTTTGGTAAACTAATTCCATAGGAGAGGTATTAGGAAAAACAGCTTCTAGCTGTCCAAATTTTTCAGCAAGCCAATAAGGAAATTCATCCTTATTCTGTGGGCGTTTGCCCATAACCGAATTAACCATAAGGGGCGTGTAGGTAACCCCACCAGGACCCGCAGGTTGAGCAGCAGCGCCAGGCGGTCCCACCTGTACGTTGCACGTGATATACTGTATAACAGCTCTATGTACGCGTATTAATGAGGTATGTAATACGCGAAGATCTGCAATTGCAAGAGTCAAATAACGTGGGTGTAGGGTATACCCAGCCAAAACGGGCCAAGTGGCCCCATGAATAGATTAAGGGCCTAAACGGACCAGAGTTCCTAGGTGAGGAAGGGCACCATTAAACCAAATCTGTTGTTGCCAAGCTGTAAGTGGAACTTCAAGAGCCCAATAAGATAATTGAGGGGTACAGCCGTGTGAGTATATTAATGAAACAAATCATCTGTACCATCCACAGCTGGGAAAGTTACCCAAGAATAAAATACCTCGAAGTGGTAAGCCGGATTAGCTTCCACAACAAAGATCAGCTCGGTACCCGCATTAGGCCCTTCATATTGGGCTAAATGTGCCTTGAGCAGGAAGCGGCTATGAGCCGCAATGGCGACCGCCATTATGAAAAGTATTGACAACTTAAAGAGAGGCAGCACAAAAGTGGGCTATATAGAAAAAAAAACATTTACATTTTCAAGCTTGAAAGAACCTATAAAATTCCCTATAGGAGGTTACACCATCACAGCTGTCTCCGGAAACAGCAATGAGGGTTTTGTGGACAAGCACAAGCACTACTCAAGCGTCTCGCAGATAAGAACCAGACCAAAACGTTGGCGGCGCCATGTTGCAGGGATTCTGCACATACACAGAACCATGCGCAGGAAAACAGGACCCCAGTGAATAGGGGTGTACCAACCTACCACATTAGTGCCCAAAATCCCAACCGACTAGCTATAGTGTCTCATTCGTTCTCCTCTAAATATCATGGAGCTACCAATGATTAGACAACCCAGAACACAACACTCCCGACTCTCTCAGGAATCGCTGGATCAAGACACACTCTTTCGCTCACTCACTCATACTTGTCCACAAAGAGAATTGTTATAGTCACTGAAATAGTTCAAAATGTTTATTAAAACTATTGTGCTCTACAATACAGTATGCAAGCCACTATTAGCAGCGAAATGCATAAACTTAGCACAGTTAGCATTGTTACAATCCCATATAATACAGAGGGAGTAGTCATTTTATAAGGACTGTGGCACATGCAAGGCTAGAAGGCCTAACCACCCTCCCCTTGGCTAGAAGAAGTTTATTTTATAAAAAGGAAGACCTCTGGGCTTTGACAGCAGACCCCATATCTGAAAGCCTGAATGTAGGATTTACATCATAGGAACAGTGGAGCTCTTCTCCATGGAACGGCTTTCTCAAAGAAGTGTGTTAAAAAACATGCATCAATGTAATATCAAAGCACGAGTCTTTGGTACTGCAGCTGTGTGTAGCATGTTATGGCTGGGCGCTAGGGGCTGACCAGAACAGAATAACAAGGGGCATTGTTTATCGACCTTGCACATCATGTTCAGACTAAACTCCAGAAAAGGCAGAGTTCGTGAAAAACAACTTATTCTCATGTGAAAGGTACAGACATAGATGTTGCAATAATAAAGACATGTAGTAATGTGCGCAAAAGCAGCAGCATGGCAGCAAAGCGTATGCTAACTTAGCAAAGTCGAGAATGTCCCCAATGGCCATATAACACCACAGATCCACAAGACCAGAGCCAGAGGAAGATCCTCCTCCTACCTTGCCCCCAAGACCTGGAACACCCTGCTTCTCTACCCCAGACAATCCCCGTCGCTAACCCAATTCAGGAAAGATCTCAAGACCTGGCTCTTCGACTGAACCCCAGCGCCCACAGTGATCAGGATTCCATTCATCCTCAATGGCTTAAGACCCTCATGGGTGAGTATCCATGCTTAATAAACCGTTGACTCATTGATTGAAGCTGAAGACAGGTCAAGGGTTGAAAAAATGTTGGCTCCCTTAAGGATGTGAACATTTTGGTAATCGTGGTTAGAGGATAACTGTCCACCACTGCTTCTTTGTTCAATGCTTTTCAATCAACACATAATCTCACCTTGTTGTCCATTTTGCACGCTATCACAATAGGAGCTAACCATTTCATGTCTTCGACTGGTTTAATAACATTCTGATCACATATCTCCAATTCCATTTTCATTCATCTTGCATGTTCACTGGTAGTCTGTAGACTTTAGATAACACAGGGGTTGCGTTAGATTTTAACTTTATTTTGTGAATGTAGGATTTGAGGCATCCTAGTTATCCACTATTTACTTTTGGAGACTTGTTACAAAACAGTTCTCCTGGATTGCCTGAACTTGGATTTGTGTTGAGGCATTATTGTCCAGCACTACTGCCAAGGTTTTCTGTACTGGCCAACCTAAGATGTTGTTACCTTTCTCAGAGATGTACACTTTAGATTTTCTTCCCATCATTCTAGACATTCCCCACAAAGTAGCCTTTTATGTTGTTAGTCTCCAGTTTGTATATGTCCATGTTCATCAGTTGAACCCTATTCATGAAATTGTCTTTGAATACCTGGTCGGAAATAATGGTTAGTCGGGAGCACAAATAAAATATTGCATCTACCTTTACATCATCTATTTTTATAGTGTCCTTAGGATTACCTTCAACTGTATCATTCATTTGCTAGACAATTTCATCATATATTCCAAGTACTTTCAATCAATCAATTAATCAATCAATCAATCAAGCAGGGTTTTATAAAGCGCGCTACTCACCGAGAGGGTCTCAAGGTGCTCGGGGTGGGGTTAGAAGCTCCAGGTCAATCGAAGAGCCAGGTCAGAGGCACTTCCTGAAGGTGTGCAGAGTGAGGGAGAGTCTGATGCTGACTGGGAGCTCGTTCCAGGTCTTTGCTGCGAAGTAGGTGAAGGCTCTTCCACCTGCTCTAGTTCTGTGAATGCGTGGGGTCTCTGCCAGGGCGAGGTCGGCAGAGCAGAGGTTCCTTTTGGGTATGTGGAAGGAGACTCTTTCGTTGAGGTATTTGGGTCCGATGTTGTGGAGGGATTTGTAGGCGTGGGTGAGTAGTTTGAAGGTCACTCTCTTCTCGATGGGGAGCCAGTGGAGGTCTCGTAGGTGCAGGGTCATGTGCTCGTGTCGTGTGGCTCTGAGGATGAGTCTGGCTGCGGTGTTCTGGATGGTTTGGAGCTTGTGTAGGAGGGTTTTGTTGATTCCGGCGTAGAGGGCATTGCTGTAGTCCAATCTGCTGGTTATGAGTGCGTGGGTGACGGTCTTTCTGCATTCGGGGGATCCACTTGAAGGTCTTGCGGAGGATGCGGAGGGAGTTGAAGCAGGTGGAGGTGACAGTGTTAATCTGGCGGGTCAGGGTGTGGGAGGAGTCTAGGATGATGCCGAGGTTTCGGGTGTGGTCCGTCTGGGTTGGTGGGTTTCCGAGGGCAGGGGGCCACCAGGAGCTGTCCCACGCAGTCAGGGAGGGTCCGAGGACAAGGACCTCTGTCTTCTCCGAGTTGAGCTTCAGGCAGCTGTTCATCCTGGCCGCAACATCTTTCATTCCTTCTTGGAAGCTGAGTCTGGTGTCTCCGGGGTTGTTCGTGAGGGAAAGGATGAGCTGGGTGTCGTCGACGTAAGATACTATGCTGAGCCCATGCTGTCTGAAGATGGCAGTGAGGGGGGGCCATGTGGATGTTGAAGAACGTGAGGATCCTTGGGGTACTCCGCAGTTGACCTCAGTAGGTTCGGAGAGGAAGGGAGGGAGTCTGATCCTTTGGGTTCTGCCAGAGAGAAAGGAGCGGATCCAGTCGAGGTTCCCCGTATACAGGCGTCGTGGAGTCTTGCTGCAAGAGACCGATGGGAGACGGTGTCGAAAGCTGCAGAGAGGTCTAGTAGGATGAGGGCCGCAGTGTGGCCTTGGTCGAGTAGCATGCGGATGTCATCTGTGGCAGCAAGGAGGGCGGTCTCCTGCTGTGGTTGCTGTGAAATCCGGACTGGGAGGGGTCGAGGATGGTGCTCTCTTCGATGAAGGTGGTCAGTTGGGTGTTGACAAATCTCTCTGTGACTTTGGCTGCGAAGGGGAGGAGAGAGATGGGCCGGTAGTTTTTCAGGTCTGTCGGGTCAGCTGAGGGTTTCTTGAGAAGGGGCCTGACCTCTGCCCGCTTCCAGTCATCGGGGAATATGCCGGAATCGAGGGAGGCGTTGATGGTTCGGCCTAGTTCGGGTGCTATGGCGGCGGCAGCTCAGTGGTAGATGTGTGGTGGTCAGGGGTCCGTGGGGGCTCCTGAGTGGGTGTTCTTCATGGTCGTAGTGTTGTCTTCAGTGGTGGCAGGTTTCCAGGTGGTGATGGTCGGCTGGTTGTCGTGGTGGGGAGGGGCTCAGTGACCAAGGTCAGTTTGTTGAAGTTGTCGTAGAGGGCCTTGATTTTTAGGTGGAAGTAGGAGCTGAGCTTGTTGCAGAGGTCTTGAGAAGGAGTGACATCTGTGGCTTCGCTGGGGGGTTTGGTGAACTGCTGTATGACATGGAGAGTTCCTTTGCGTTGCTTGCGTTGGTGAGGATCTTGTTCTTGATGAAGGTCCGCTAGGTGGCTCTGATGCGCTAGTGCTATTCATTCATGGCGTTTCTGTAGTTGTTGTAGTCTTCGGTAGTTTTCCTGTTCCGCCAGAGTTTCTCGAGGCACCTGCAGGAGTGCCTGGCTTCTTGGAGGTCGGTGGTAAACCAGGCGGCCTTCGGGGGGCATTGTTTGTCGGTGTGGCAGAGGGGTACGAGCTTCTCAGCGCAGCTGGCGATCCAGGGGTGTAGTTCTTTGGCTGCGGAGGGGGGTCATGGAGGAGGATGGTGTTGAAGTGTTCCTCTGTGATCTTGTTCCAGTTCCTCCGTGGCGGGCACGGGTGGGTTTGGGTGCGGTGGTGATGTTAAAGGTGAAGTGTACACAGTGGTGGTCTGTTCAGAGGGATTGCGTGGTGTGGCTGAAGTGGATGTTTGTCCCTCCTGCGAAGATGGGGTCCAGGGTGTGTCCGGCTCTGTGGGTGGGGGTGGTGATGAGCTGCTTCAGTCTGATGTTGGAGAGGTTGTCAAGGAGGGTGGTGGAGTCGGGGTCGCTACGGTTATCGAGGTCTCCGATGAGTATGTAGTCCTTGGAATCAATGGCGTGGGGTCGGAGGGAGCTCTTGTGCGTGATGGCGAGTCCTCCTCCTGGGTGGTGGGGGCGGTCCTTTCATTGGATTTTGTATACGTCGGGGATGGCGGTGGCAATGTCGGGGGCGGAGGTGGCGTTGGTCCATGTTTCCATGAAGAAGGCGACGTCTGGCGAGAGGTTGTAGAGCAGGTCCCAGATCTCTACGGCGTGTCTGTGTAGTGAGCGTACATGGAGGAGGATGCACGTCAGGGCTTTGGTGGTATGGGCGTCTGGTGTGGGTTCAGAGGTGGTGGGGGAGCTGTCGATGGTAAAGGATTGTCTGCAGTGTAGGCAGGAGTACTGGCCGTGGGTGGTGTTCGGTGTTGATTTCTGGCAGTTGTTGTTCCTTCCGGGGTTGAGTGCAAGGAGGGCGGTGGAGTTGTAGTGCAGGGTGGTCATAGATCCAGGGTCCCTGGCTCTAGCCACAGTCGGGTCGCAGATGGGCGCAGATGGGCTTGCCTTAGGTGCGCCAGCAGCACGCCCGCTGCGTGCCTCGGCTGCGCGACCATGCAGCGGCCGCCATAAACTAGGGGAGGGGCGGTAGGAGGTGCTGGGAGACGGGGACGGGGGCTGTCCAGGGGGAAGGGGCCGCAGGGGCAGCAGCGGCTGGAAAACCAGCGGGAAAACCGGCCGAGATGTGGTCAGGTTAGAATTAAATTAATTAAATTAAATAAAGCACGTCACCAAGCGGAGCAGGGAAATGCGGTATCCCAGGCAGGCGAGGTGCTGGCTAAGGCTGGAGCAGCGTAGAGGCAGGGAACTGGCAGCAGGCGCGAACCCTCAAGGAAGGGGGTCTCGCTACCTGCGGCGCGCGACGGCACTGCGGAGCTGCTGGGAGAGAGTTGGTACCAGACCTGAGGTCAAGGTCCCTACTCTTTGGAGCGTATATATTTTTCATGCTTTTCTTGCATCTACAGCATGCAACAAAAATCTCTTTCTTGCCACATCCGTTACACACTGCCTTTCAAACTGGGCATTCCATCCAGTTAGTCATATGGCCTCTCAAACTACACCTGAAGCACTGCCCTTTGAAGCTCTGATCATTGGTTTTAAATGTCTTCTTCTTTTCTTTCACAACATTTATTTTCCCCTTATTTACATTTGAATTGCTTTTATTCTGAACTCTCATTACTTTCACACAGGACAAAATGTTTTCTACTTGCTTCAAAAACTATTAAGACTTTGTTAAGGGGGATCATCCTTGAGCCACAATTCTTCACATGTTCTATCTGTATTACAAATTAATAAAACTTGATCACTGATGTGTGCATCTAGTGAAGCACCTAACGTACATGTTGCTGCTAGTTTTCTCAGCTCAGACACAAATTCTTCTATACTCTCACCCTCTCTCTGGCTCCTCTTACCAAAGTGATATCTTTCTAGGATGGTGCTTGTTCTAGGTAAAGAGTGTTTATCCAATTTCTTTGTACATATTTCATAAATATTAGAATCTTCTACCTCATTATCAGAAATATCTGGTAGGTGCTCTAGAACCTTCTTCCCTGCTGCTTCTAGGCAATGTGCTTGCAGCGCTATTCGGGCCACACACTATGAGGTAATTATTAAAAACCTTTTCCATTTACTCCATAACATTGGGGGTTCGTCCGGCATGTTCATGAAGAATAGAGGTGGTGTCATGTTTTGCACTGTTAAAGATAAACACGAGCAGGGTTATTTACAGTAATGTTCCACAGTGTCATTTATACAGTGAGTTATTAGAGGATAAGAACCTGGTATTTGTAAAGTGCGAACTGATCACCCCTAAGGTTCTCAAGGTGCTGGAGGCCGTCGGGGAGATTAAGCGAGCTGTTGCTCAGAGTCACAGGGTGCTGTGCTGAGCTGCCGCCAGTGCTGGCAATCAAACCGTGAGCCCCATGCTCTGTAGTCAGCCGCGATGGCCACTACGACACACCTCTCCTACTAATTACTCTCCTACTTGGAGAGTAATTTAGCCAGTGTGGATCCTTGAAGTAATTTATATCAATTCAAATGCTTTGCTTACTCATGGAGCAATATTGTGTGAATCACTGTTCCTGGTTGTGTGAGTCACTGTGTCTAGAAAAGCCAAAACCTGAATTAAAAATTTGCGAACAGTCGTGACAAGAATTTTCAATTCTATTAAGGACACGGAGGCGAGGATTATGCTTTCTCATTTCTTTACTGAAATGCTCAGCAGCCAATAGAAACTTAGTAACCACAAAAAACTACAGTACCCATGAATACTGTATGGGTCACATGCACAACCATAGAGACTCTGTCTATAAAAGGTCCATCCACCAACACAGTGTCCTCTTTCTTTTGCCAACTAAAATCAGGTAAGTCTCTGAACAACTTGCTCCAACGATCGTATCACTGCAAGAACTCCTCTTACTCAAAACCTCCGAGGCCCAACGCGGCTTAACATCAACCAGGGACGTGGCCCGAAGAACACGGACAGGATCCTGTAGTCACGAAAACAGTCTTCACCAAAGAACTCAAGCTTTACTTGGAATCTGCACCTGAAAGGAGTAAAGAGAGTACCCGTAATACCATTCCAGAACTGTTTGAATATACATCAACAGAAAAAAGGGCCGGGAAAAAGAATATGAATGCAGTACAATACATAACAATTCAACACAGCCTGTAAAAGACATGATAAACAAATTTTTTTTTTCGGGTGGGATAATCCTCGCCTCCGTGTCCTTAATAGAATTGAAAATTCTTGTCACGACTGTTCGCAAATTTTTAATTCTATGTCAGGACCGGAGGCTCCGATTATGCTTGTTCAAAGCTTAGCCACCACAACAGAAGCAACATCAATAATAGGTTTATAATAAAAAACTTTAAATGTACTCTCCGTAGACCAGTCGGCAGCACTCATAATGTCTGACAAACTGACCCCAGCTGAAAAAGCCTTGGATGCCATCGCTCCTCGAGCTGAATGGGCCCCAAATTTTGAGATGTCTATACCCGCTTCGCCCATGAGCCAACGCACCCATCGAGACAAAGTGGCTGGCGTCACGGGGCGAAAGGGTTTTGGAGAGCAATCAGTAATTGACCCTGCATATCTATTCGGAATTCAGCAGTACTTACTTCATAATCTTTGACACACTGCACAACACACAACTTCGGATTGTTAGGAAATGCTGGGTAGGAAACTGAGGAAGTATTACACTTAGTCCTACGTGAGATAGTGAAAGACACCCCTTCTGGGGAAAAACGACGCCCTGCTAAGTCTAGGGCTCGAACATCTGAAACCCTTTTGCAAGAGACCAGGCATAGTAACATAGTGAGCTTAGCAGATAACTGTTTCCGAGAAAGATATTTGTTAGAAGGCCAAGATTCTAGAAACTTTAGGACTACAGAAACGTCCCATAACTGCGAGTATTTTGGGCATGGAGGTTTTACCATCCGAACACCTCTGAGCAGTTTACACACCAAAGGATGCTCACCAAGTGGTTTGCCATCCACGGGTACATGCCCAGCAGAGATGGCCGAACGGAAGTTGTTCACTGTCCTGTAGGCTAAGCCAGAGGATGCCATGGAAGCCAAAAATTCGCTGCTAGAGAGACATGTGCTGTAACGGGATCCACGTCCCGTTGAGAGCACCAATCACACCACCGTCTCCAAGAGGAAGCATATCGTTTGTGAGTGTTGGCTGACCAGGCCTCGTTGATGAATTTGTCAGCTGCCTCTGAAAGGCCTGGGATTTTCCATCTGTCCCTGAAACCCGCCAAGCCACCAGAGGAAGTTGGCCGGACTCTACCAATGGATGTGGGTTCTGCAGAGGGTCCTGCAACAGGTTCCGTAACCGCGGAAGAAGGATTGGAACCGCACAGAGCATTTCCAGAACCCCCGGGAACCACGCCTGAGCTCTCCAGAGTGGAGTGATTAGAATTACGTCTGGCCCGCGCCAGAACCCTGGGGATCATCATGAACGGAGGGAAGGCATAACACAGGGATGTCGGCCACTCTTGAAGGAATGCATCTGTGGCCAGGGCCTCCGGGTCTGGACGCCAGCTGTAAAAACTGGGGACCTGTCTGTTGAGACGGGACGCAAACAGATCTATGTGACAGGGACCCCAAAGGTTGTTCAGGTTCTGGAACACCCGGGGGTGCAGCCTCCAGTCGCTGAAGTCCTGCAAGTGACGGGAGTGCCAATCCGCCACCTCGTTGCTGTAGCCCGGAAGATATTCCGCCACTACCGAAATTCTGTTCTGGAGGCAAAAATGCCAGAAGTCCTTGGCAATTTCTGCCAGCATTCGGGACTTCGTGCCGCCCAGTTTGTTGACATACCGTATCGCCGAAATGTTGTCCATCCGAAGGAGGATACAACAATCTGTTTTCTGTTGCGACAAACACCGAATCGCAAATGAACCAGCCAATAGTTCCAGGCAGTTGATATGCAAGGTAAGTTCTTCCGGAGACCAACGGCCGCCCGTGGACAACTGACCGCATCGGGCTCCCCAACCCCACCGGCTGGCATCGGATTCGATCACTATATCCGGAATCGATCCGAAGACAGCTCGGCCATTCCAAGCCTCCATGTGGTGTAACCACCATAACATCTCGAGCCTCGCCTCCTCTGAGAGGGGAATCATTTCTGAGTAACTGAGGCCTTTTTGAAGATGCCTTATTTTCAGCCGTTGAAGGGCCCGGTAGTGAAGGGGACCTGGGAATATCGCCTGAATGGAGGAGGCTAGTAAGCCCACAATCCGGGCTACGGATCTCAAAGACACTATTTGCTTGTGAAGTGTCGCCCGCAATTCCCTCTTGATGTACCTGATCTTTTGTGTAGGTAATAGGAGCTGACAAGTCAGGGAATTGACGAGGAAACCCAGAAACTCTATTGATTGAGACGGAATCAGCATTGATTTCTGTTGATTCACAATAAACCCGAGACTCTGCAAGAGTTTGATTGTCCATTCGAGGTGCAGGATGACTAGTTGGGGACATTTCGCTAGAATGATGATGTCGTCCAGGTAGACGATCAGCCGAACTCCCCGCGCCCTCAGAGATTCTACTACCGGACGCAGGAGTTTCGTGAAGCACCACGGTGCTGACGAGAGGCCGAACGGGAGAACCCTGTACTCGTAACAAATCCCCTGCCAAAGAAACTGTAGGAACCGTCGATGAGGGGCGAAGATAGGAATGGATAGATACGCGTCCTTCAGGTCCAGACGGACCATCCAGTCCCCCTCTCGGAGGAGATCGCGTAGAAGATGGATGCCCTCCATCTTGAAGTGACGATAGATTATCCAGGCATTGAAATCTTTTAAGTTTAATACTAGTCTCGAACCACCCCCTTTCTTCTCTACTAGGAAAATATTGCTGCGAAAACCACGGGGGTGGAGAGTCGAAACCACTATGGCCCCTTTCTGCAGAAGAGATTCTATTTCTGCGGAGATAAAGGTCCGATCTTTTTGGGAAAAAGACATTGGCATAGGGGGTCTGATTTGGTAAGGATGGTCGTACAGCTCTAACTTGTACCCCTGTACGGTTTCCAAGACCCATGCATCGTGAGAGATCATGCGCCAGCTGTCTAGGAAAATCCTGACTCTGCCCCCAAGATTACTTCTGAACAGGGAATAAGTCTCACCTGTAGCGCCGGACTCTTGTTGTCCACCCGCATTGCCTCCAAATCTGCCTCTGCGGAATCTACCCCTGGAACGTCGTGTTGGATAGAAGGAGGAGTTATTAGTTGAGTTGGAGTCCTGATAACCTCCTCGTTGCTGGCCGCGCGGGGCGCCTTGATTATAACCCCGGCCGAACGAGCGCCCCCGAAAGCGTACGGCCCTGCCGAAAACCGGGCGAAACGCCCGTCTGAGGGATCCTTGGGCTTTGTCTAGACCACTGAACGTGGCAACGAACTTGGTCAATTCCTTGAGGAATGGCTGTCCGAAAAGCAAGCCCTGGGCCAGTGGGCCCGATTCCGATGAGGAGAGTTCTGCCAATTTGGGGTCTAACTTCAATAAAATAGAGCGACGACGTTCTGCAGATAGCGCACAATTGGCATTGCCGAGCTGACACACTGCTCTCTGGGCCCAACCAACGAGCTCCTCCGGATCAATACCCAGACCGGTCTCTTTGGCTCTAAAGCCCAACTCAAGGATCTTCGTCAGAGGGCCAGTCATGTCTAACAACTTATCCTGACATGACCGCCAAGATCTATCCAGACCCTTCTTGGGATCCTTTGAGTATTTCTTGAGGTAAGTAATCATGGAGGGGTCAACCTCGGGAGTCTCAGCCACCTTGCCTGCCAAATCGGGTCGAGGGCATTCCGACCGAAGTCGAGCCCGTACATCCTTGTCGAAGGCCTGGCGCAGATGAGTCTGGACATAATCAGCCACCTCTTGGGGTGGCAGCCAGGCGGAAGAGTTGGGGTGAATAATTTCGGTTGGCTCAAAATTGAGTACCTTGTGGGTTGAAGATTCAGTCGCGTGCCGCTCCTTTCTGGCTTTTTTGGCAGGTCTAGGCGCCTCCTCCTGATCGGTGGAGGTATCGGATGAGGTGTCCTGGTCATCTTCCTGGGTGATTTCCGTGATAGTCGCCTTGCTAGAGGAGGTGGAATTCTCCTGCTCCTCCATAGACTTTGCAAGTCTGGCGAAATCCGCAGCGTGCGGATTCTTAATTCCTATTGCTCCATACTTAGGGCGATTGCTAGAGTTAGGTAGCCAGCCCTGTTGTTTGGCGTAGGTACACAGGTGACGTTTGAGGGGTTCTATGGCTTTCACCAAAGCCTTGTTAACCGAATGTTGAACACCTGCGTCCAAGGCCTCCACGAGGTCCTGTTCCATTGACCCAGAGGGTTCATCTTCGTAGTAATAGTCCTCCTCATAATAGAACTCAGCCATAGTGACACACACTGGAAGTGTTAGTTTAAGACCCCCGGAGGACACAGATGTATAGGTATATATATAAATATATATATATAGATATAAGTCAGGGGAGTGGCAAAAACCCCAGGCAAGCTCAGTACAATCCTGAAGGATGTAAACCAAAAAGTACAAAATTAAGATGTGGAGGGAGGAAGCTTGCCCAATAGCCACTCTAGGCAAAGCCTATGCACTATTATACAGCCCCAACACTCATATACTGGTGGAGGGCGTCTGGGGAGATCAACGAGCAGATTTTCGCCGAAAACGCTGCGAAAATCGGGGTCAGGAGCAAGAAACGCTGCTCCGGCATTCAATTTAAGCCCTGATAATGTATTTGGGCAAAGATGGCCGCCGCGCATGCGCGGAACCAGCCGCTCGCTGAAAAACAAAGAGAGGACTGCGCGTCAATAGAGACGCGCGTCCTCGCTCCCCTGCACCTCCCGCTCCACTTCGCGGCAAAACCAATCGGCCGAGGATGCCGAAATGAGGCGCGCTGTCTGCTAACAGACCCGGCTCGTCCTGGGACACGAAGCGGCGCACAGTGCAGGGCAGCAATACTGAGGCACAGCGGCAAAGCAGCGCTAAGTCAAGAAGTACGCGCACACATCGCGCTACCAACGGTAAGGAAATAATATCACCATCGTGATTACAAGCGCAATAGCGACGCTATTAAGAGATATAACAATACAATTAACCATTAAGTAATAGACAAAGGTAAGAGCACTTAACTGGCTGCAGAGCAGCAAAGAAAGAGGACACTGTGTTGGTGGATGGACCTTTTATAGACAGAGTCTCTATGGTTGTGCATGTGACCCATACAGTATTCATGGGTACTGTAGTTTTTTGTGGTTACTAAGTTTCTATTGGCTGCTGAGCATTTCAGTAAAGAAATGAGAAAGCATAATCGGAGCCTCCGGTCCTGACATAGAATTACTGACACAAACCAATACATAGATTACTGACATATTTGTATTGGTCTTACCCTTTGTATTTTTTTCTTCTTCAAGCCTTCCTGAAATAGCAGTTAGAGGACATTGTGAGGCTAAGCAGCTAGGAGGCAGGAGCACAGCCGATAAGAATATGTGAAGATAGCAGCAATGAATACTGAGCAAGCCACAAAGCATTACCAGCGCCAGCATAGAGTTCGCCAGCTCACATTCGAAGTGTAGAGTCCAGCAATCCTCAGCATGCACAAACATTCAAAATGGCATGCGCTGCCTTGGGGCTGATAGTGAGGGGACGCTGACTGTGGGGAGGGGATCCGGGAATGGCTTGGGAGAGGCAACACTCTCAGATACAAGCGTGTGTTGAAGTAGCTGTCTGCCAAAGATAGTCAATCACCAGCAGGCGGCTCACACAGCAATTCATACAGCAATTCCAGGCCCAAATAAATGAGCGCAGATGACTCTTATAGACACATTGCTAGGGCACTTCAGAGTTGGATTAATACTGGGAAGCGTTGAGAGTTGCACAGAGCGCTAGAGCTGATGGGGTCCAGATATGCTTTATACAGATATTAGTCAAGGTTTGCCTCCTGCTCACCAGCCATCTTCTGCCTGGTGCTTGCAGGCACCACAAGCTCATTTTGTTAAGACATGTACAGCCTCACTTGGAAAGTTGCCATGAATGATCTCTCGCTTCCCCCGATCACCTTCTGGGTTCAGTCAAACCTGTGCCCATACTGGCGTGCTGGTGTGTCCTTCAGCATGATCCCATTCTCTATCGCCAGTGTAGACACATGGAATTAATTGGTAACTCCCAGCACAGGTATAGCTCTTCACTGAGGGAAAACTCTCTCAACAGTTGGATATCATGTCAGAATGTTCTATTGCCCCAAGGAACCAAGGGGGGGGGGCATAGGCAATGGGAGGAACCATTATGTAGGATACCACAGGTTGTTTATTGTAAAGTTAGAACAGGTCTGCGGCAGAAAGGGAGTCCAGCCAGAGTCATCGGATCCAGGACTTAAAAAAGAACTTCGCTAGAGTTCCAACCTAGAACACCTGGCAGCCAATGAAGTTACATGGACCGCATTTACACCATACGGTAACGAGGAATGAAAAAGTATTAACAGCAAAAGATAAACCTCGGTTTGCCACAAAAGGTCCACCCCAGAAGAGGGTTGGCAGCAATCCAGAGACACTCATTACATCTCAGCTATTTCAGAGATGAGCCTGGTTCCATGTTTGAAAGCTTCGGAGTGGAACTTCGGGGAGTAGATATAAATCATGAAAAGATTCAAATTTGCTACCACTCTCCGGTGGACAACCAATTCTTCTTAGGACAACTTATGGAGCTCATCACATGCTTTATGCTTAATTTTGCATTATTTCACCCAAATGTCATGTAATTACGCATAAGCAAATTACGTGAATTTTTCACACCCCTACAAAATACCTGGGCGGAAAAACTGACTATGTTAGGAGGTCGTCCCTCGCGTTGCAATTCTGAACCCTTATGCCAAGGACCACCTAGGCTGAAAAATGCACCCAGAAAATAGAATTTGATCTATTGACAAATACACACAAACCGAATGTATGACGTTACAACGCGGTCTTTACACCGCGATACATTTACAACACAGTCATTACAACGCAAGTCGTTACAGCGACTTGCGCTAGAGGTGCTGGACTTAGGAATAGTATGATTTACTATTCCAACTCCAGCCTACGTAACAGTTGGGAAGGTGTTGGAATAGTAAATCATACTATTCCTTAGTGTATAGCGCCATCCAGCGCAAGTCATTGTAATGACTTGCGTTGTAACGGCCACATTGTAAACGTATCGCGGTGTAAAGACCGCGTTGTAATGGATGTCTCCCACACAAACCACTCATCTGTAGCCTTCAAGAACTATCTGAAAAAGTTATTCATTCACAGGTACTTATACAATTAACAGCTACCAAGATAGAAGGGCCAACAGCAATTCAAGGCAGATGGACCGACATTTGATACAGCTGTTTGTGAAACTTGATCCCACAAGAGATGTGCATACATCTCTCTTGCAGGATGACCACAAAGAACCTTTTGCTATTGTATGTAATCACCTTTTCCCCCAGTCAATCTGGAAATAAAATCCTTTTTTTCTCCACCTCTAGGGGCATATTTATTAAAATATCATGCAGCGCAGCACATCAAGTCACTTTGATGCGCTGCTTGATAGGGAAAGTGCAGGAATGGGCTGTACTTAACATTGTACAATGCACTCCTGTCTTTTCCCTTTTCTGGCACACAATAGGCTGCCTAGCACCAATGCAGTCCTTTGACCCATGGTGAAATGGAGCCTGCATAGTAAACAATTTTTTTTTTTGTGTGCAGGAAGGACCTCCCTGCACAAAAAACAATCCTGAGAGGCATTTTCCTCTTTCTATACGTGCTGCAGAATGTTGCACACATAGAAACAGGAAGTCCTTGATACACGTTGCCTGGGAAGTCGTAGCATTTTGTCGCATTCCTAGGTCTACCAGTAATGGTAAAACTGGGCATACACCATAATCCACTGGTAGATGCATGGGTATAGCAATGCTTCACCCATGGAACGCCTTTCTAGTGCATAGTAGATTTGCGCTGTGTAGCATCACTCTAGATTTATCATGCTGGGCAAGGGCATGTAGGGTGGCCTGTCGTGGCCTGATAAATCTAACTTAAGAGTTGTGTCACTCTTGTGTCCTGTTGTGTGGCATAAGTGTAATGCAAATACTTGTGAGAAAGTTCATTATTGGGGTGAATGATCGTCCACCACCAGTTAAAGTCTCAGACTTGTTACGTGCAGTCAAAGGGCGGTAATTTAAAGCTGAGCTTTAAATTACTCTGAAGGCTAGGCACCTACCAGACTGGCTTTACATAAGGAAAATGTGTAAAACATTTAGAAGTACCAAAACAATTGCGAAGTTGATAACACAATAAAAATCCTTCTCCAATTTATGAAAATAAAGTAAAATCTAATGAACAAAATGACATCAAAATGACATAAATCAAATCAGATGAAACAGAGATATGACTTTTATTAAAAAAAGAAAATAGCACCAAGAAATGAAAAGTGCCAATTGTAGTAGCGGGCATGGTGGATCGCGACGTATGAACAATTTGAAGCCGACCGCAATCGAGCACAGATCGAATCCACCAAGTAGACTGGACCCACTTATGTTTTTAAGTCCCAATCTGAAAAGGGACTTTGACATTTGTTTCTGAAGAAAAACTTGTTTTCATGTGGGACAAACCAGAAATACAGTCCATTGCCATGGAACTGCTGGTCGGATACTGTCCTTGATCAGTCATCCCTAAGCTCTGAAGCAAACATTTTGAAAAAGTTACCAACTTCTTTTGGGGCCATAACAACCATGGTAGTACACTTCTAAGGCACCCATGATATCACGGTGAGCAATTAGAGAGTGTTTCAGGGAGAAGGCAACAGCAAAGTCCACTGCAGGTGCAGTTTCCACTGATCAGTAGGGATTCTTCACAGAAATGTCGTCTTCAGCCTTTTTCATGTTCTGAGAGCTTCTGAGGGGATCAGTGTTATGCTTCTTTGAGACCTTTCTGTCTTTGGATGAAGGTGGTCAGACCTGCTTGGTCCTTCTTACAGGTGCCACGTGCAGGAGGTTCAGTCAACAGTGTATCCTTCCACAAGTCCAGCAGAGTTCTGATGAGATACCCTGGGGTGCTACATTTATGTCTGGCACTAGCTTATGGGTAGATATGACTCCTCTGCACTCCCTAACGAGCAGGATAAAAGTTCCCAGTGCAATCCTACCCACTTTTTCAGTAGCTTATGTGTGCCTTACTGCAAGCAGACCCATAATGCCATGTGCCAGGATTTTTCAAGATGGTGAAAGTCTTTGGCCATTCTACACGTGGGCTGTAAGGGCAGTAGGTGCATATGGGAGTGTCCTAGGGAATTCATCAGTGTCCTTCCACATCTAATACTAAACTCCAATTTGAAGCAGAAACTGTACCCACAACAAAGCCAGAGAAAGAAGGTTGGTAGGAGAAAAGCATGGTCCTTCAGCAATTAGACGCAATACAGACAAATTGTCTCGGCATCATTTTCTGTTCCTTTCAAGTGGTGCCCAAGTCTTGCTTGTGGATCAACAGACCTATCCAATAGGATATGGCACTGTCTTGTCAAAGGATGCCCACTGAACCCACCCTGAATATTCTATGGAGTTCAGAGGAGTCATCACTGTCCGCACAGGTCAACCTATTGTTTGCTCCTGGGCTCATGAGGAAAAGGTCACACCTCTTCCTCGGAAGAGCACAGGATGGAAGAAGGTGGAGAGTTAATGCAAATTAGCCTCAAGGGACTTCAGATAGGGAAAAGGTAACTTTCAAAAACTTACTTTAATAATTATTACAAATTCAACTTCACAATAGAATTACATTTTTAATAACTATTTCATTTAATTATCTTTCTAGCTGGTCCCATTTCCCAAGATTTAGTATTAGTATTTCAATTTATTCTCTGATTTTCTAAATAGGACATCTAGGGCTGCCACAGTCAAAATAGCATTTAGGGTCTGGTCACTGTTATGACATGGTAACATTCATTTTCTTCATGTCCCACTTATAAATATAATGAACCCTCCCAGGTGGGCTTCAAGACCTACACATGAGTGCATTTCTGATATTTGAAAGGGAGGTTTTTACCTGTCAGAAGGGTCTATTTAACAAGTCCCACCGCAGGTTTTAGACTGCAGCTGTCAGGGTACAATTATAGACCTGATCATTGTTACCTGAAGCCATGTTTTCCTCTCTAACACTAGTGAATTGCACAATAAGTGCTCCAGTCCATGGGAGTCATTTAACTATTCATGCCATGGACATATTTGTGCACCAATATTATGGCCTTATGGAAAAGATAAACATGAAGATGTCAACGGGTGTTTGAGGGCAGAGCACACACACTGGGCAAAAGACAGCAGTGCCCCATTGTGTAGAGTCTAAAAACCAGCAATACAAATTCAGAAAAAATGGGGATGACCTCACAAAAAGGGGCATTTTCTCACAAATAGTATTTGAAAACCTCTTATTAGTGTAACTTTATGAGTTATATTGTTAAGCACCCTCATACCCTTGGTTCTAATACTTATGTAAAACGGCAAACAAATAATAATAAGAATAAAGACGTATCTATGGGGCTGATTTAGAGTTTGGCGGACAGGTTACTCTGCTGTGATGGATCCCCTCTCTGCCAAATGAATGTTCTGCATATCTGATTTACAGATGGGTGGACTTTTCGTAGGTCAGCAACAGAGGCTACTCCATCTCTGTCACTGCCCTACTTCGAGAACAGAGTGTCACCAGAGGTTTGGCCATTTGACCACCCAACCAATTGAAAGCAGGCCTTAGAAAAGCTGTTTTATATTGTCCATCACAGCCAGGTTAAATCTGAGAGTGAGGGGCAGTCAAATCTGCAAAATGACACCCACACCATTATAGACAACTCTCATGAAGGGACGGTCATAGTTATCAAAAACAAAAGCACGCTTTCCAATTTTATTTTTAAAAATGCAAAAAACAAGTTACAATTTGGACACCATGTTGACGGAACAAGAAGTCAAACATTTGGGGGAATATTTATTAAACAATTGCATCACACTTGTGCCAAGCAATGAGGTACAAGAGTAACACAACTGTTAAGTTAGATTTATCAAGCCACGCAAGGCCACGCAACATGGCTGGATAAATCTAGAGTAACGCAAAGCAGCGCTAATCACTGCCTTGTGTTAATCTGCCCTGGGAAAGCGTTCCATGGGTGGAGCATGGGTGTTCCCATGCATCCACCCATGGATTTTGCCGCATTCCCAGATTTAGTATTACTGGTAGACCTACTAATGCATCAAAATACTACACCTTCCCAGGTGAGGCGTAACAAGGAGAAATATCTTTACTTCTCCTCTTCTGCAGACCACATAGAAAGATGAAAATGCCTGAGGGGATTATTTTTGTGCAGAAAGGTACCTCCTACAGCTCAGATGTCCTTGCAACGGTGCAAGGGAGCCAGCGCTGGCACTAGGCAGCACATTGTACGTCTGTGCTGGGAAAAGACAGGAATGTGGCATATTATGTTAAATATGAAGCATTCCTGCCCTTTCCCTATTGACGAGCAGCGCAAAAAGGTGACTTCGCTGTGTGATTTTTTCATAACTATGCCCCTTAATACATTGACAGAAACTGCTGTCACAGAGGTTCCTTCCATTGATAACAGATATCCGCTGCTTATACGCTTAGGCTGTCACAATGTTGTTAAGCACTCCATTACAAACTCCCGGAGAACCTAGCTGTTGTAAATAAGCTGTAGCAGTCAGATAATGTCTAAAATTGACATCCCGTAAGATTGGGAACAGAATTCTAGAATTTAAAGATTTGTATAGAGAGCAAAATAGCATAAAGTAAACTGTGCTTTGACTTGAAAACTTGTTGCAGGGACATCTGGGGAGGGACCTGAAACAAGTGCCCTGTACGGGAAATGCTAATAAGAAGTGCACAGTATTCAATTGCAACTGTGTGAGGTCAAATGTATGGGTTGGAAAACTTATTAGTACCAGATAAGGCTCCAGTCCCAAGGAGGAAGTTAGGTTAGAGTAGACAGCAACCGAGTACAGGGCTTGTGCCTTCATTGAGTGGACTGTCTCTGACCTAATCACCTTGTGCCTCTCCTATGCTTAACTTGCTGCGACAAGCACTCTGCACTTTAAGTTTTTATTCTTTATTGATGCGTAGGTATTCTGTTTTAAATGTTGTAGGAATCTCTTTTTAACCTTTTTACATTATTTTAAAGCCTTTTAAGACCTACCTTTCCGTTATTGCTGTACCTTATCTCCATTCTTTTTGGTGGCTCCCCTCACTTCCTCGTTCCACCGCGGCTCTGCCGTTTGTTGCAGAGGGAAGTGAGGATACTTTACATACTCCCTAGACTCTCTTCCAGTTGCAGGGGGCAGGCTGCGCTCCAGTGATTTTTCCGACCCAGCCTATCTCAGGGCATGCTGGGTCGGACGCGCAGCGGACGCGAGCAGCCGGCGCGCCACCGGCACACCAAAGGCGTGCCAAAGGCAAGCCCGTCTGCGCCCGTCCGTGCCTGGACTGCGCCTAGAGCCAGGAACTCTGGCCTTTCTACAGTAAATGAGAATAAAAATTGTACCTATACAAGGGAAGAGCTACTAGATCTACAGCAGCTGGGATCCTCTCGCTGCCTTTTTGTGGACCTGGAGGCCCCAGCTGATATTCAGTCCTATTCCTGTCCCTTTTGCAATTTATGTCTGTCTCAGGTAGGCGCTGGTAGTGTCTCCGTAGAGAGCTACACTCCTGTGTCTCCGTCAGATGACCACGCATTTTTGGGTTTTCTCATTAACGCTAGATCCCTTATCAAAAATAAGATTGCTTTTAGGGACTTTGTCTCGCTTAGCAAGCCAGACTGGGTGTTTGTCACTGAGACATGGGCAAGGGAGTGTTCAGATCAGGTCCTGATCTTCTGGATGCAACTCCTTCTGGATATGCCCTAGCTAGGTTTGATAGGGTAGGCAGAATGGAAGGGGGTCTGGGCATTCTTTATAAGGATGTCTATACCTGCCATACCGAGCCACTCACTATATCTTCTGACACGTACCAGGCTTTATATTTTTCTATAAACATTCACCCTACTGAAAGCTTTACTGGTGTTGTTACTTACCGGCAACCCGGACCGTGATCATCATTTAGCCAGGACTTCAGCAACCTTTTTGAACCGTATCTGGCAAGACCCAATCTCACCCTGTTGGATGACTTTAATTTTCATTAGGATAAAGCCTCATGTAAAGATACTCAAACCCTCTTGGAAACCCTGGGTTGCTATGGGTTGCCACAGTTGGTCTTGAGCCCCACCCATGTGGCAGGACATATATTAGATGGCATATTTTCCAATGATTTACGAATCAAGGTAGGAGAGCCCATACCTCTCTCCTGGTCAGACCATTACGCTATTCCTTTTAATCTCCTGAGTTTGGTACCAGGTACTGTCCTCGCTAATAAAATGGTAACAGAGAAAAAGAGAAATCTTAACCTTGTCAGTAAAGAGGCTCTTCTTAACTTTTTCCATAACCACCAGGCTCCCATGCACCCGATGCTAACGCAGCAGCTGCTGATTTCTCTAATTGGCTTTTAGCAGCCATGGATACCTTAGCGCCCCTTAAGGAGCATTACGCAGCGAGAAAAAAGCCCTCTGCCCCATGTTCTCCGAAAGACTTAGAAAATTGAGGCAGTCCTGTCGTAGGCAGGAAAGGATATGGCGTTCAGACCTCAGTCCTGCAGGTAGAGAGCTACACAAAGTACGCCTGAGGGAATATAAAATGGCCATTATTGAGGAAAGGCTAGTATTTTACTCAAAGGCTACTGAACTTTTTAAATCCCCTAGAGAGCTTTTTAATGTTATTAATTTGCTTGTTTCTCCCCCGGTACCTGATTTGACGGACACATCCCAGGAGCTTTGTGATAAAATGGCTGATTTTTTCTGCACTAAAATTATGGATATATACTCCTCGTTGGAAACTGCCAATGTTGAGAGGGCCCCATCAGTCCTCTTAAATCCCTCTCATCTGTATTCCAACAACTCTGCAACTACAGAGAAGTTACCTACGCTTCTCACTTTTTCCCCCTTATCTCCAGAACTCACGGATCACCTGTTAGGGGATTACATCTGGGGCCCGATGGAATCATGCCCTTTGAAGATCCTGAAAGTAGGAAGGGAAGCTATTGTCCCCTCCTTACCTCAGTACTTAATGTAGCTATTTCAGAGGGGCAGTACCCCATCCCTTGGAAGACTGCAGTGGTTAAACCTCTTTTAAAAACCTCCTTTGGACCCAGCGGAATTAAAGAATTATCGCCCTATCTCCCTGTTACCAGTTCCAGCCAAAATCCTGGAGAAATATTTGAATTCTCACCTTAGTTCCTATTTAAGGGAGTACCAGCTGCTTGATGGTTCGCAGGATGGTTTTAGAGGTGAACATAGCACGGAGACAGCGTTAACCTTGGTATTCGATAATATTCATGTTCAGGTTGACGCAGGACATTCCACGCTGTAGGTTCTCCTTGACCTGACCGCAGCTTTTGATACCCTGTCTCCTTTGAGACTGGTGGAACGGCTCAAGGAGATAGGGATTGGGGGCATGGCCCTCAAGCTCCTTACCTCCTTCCTTTGTGATCGTTCTCAGATTGTGAAAATGGGTAAATTCTACTTGGCTCCTAATCTTCTGTCATTTGGAGTCCCGCAGGGCTCCCTCCCTGAGCCCGACCCTTTTAAAATTTATGTCGCCCCACTGGCAAGGGTTGTAAGATCATTTGGATTGGAGGTACTGTCCTATGCCGACGACATGCAAATCTTGGTGTCTATTACTCACAGCATTAGGGAATCTGCTACTAATTTTAAAAACTGCATGCAGGCAGTCTCTTCTTGGATGGTTGAGAATTACCTCAAACTTAACGGGGAAAAACAGAGGTTCTGATCTTTGGAAACCAGCAGAATATCTGGTCTAGCGACTGGTGGCCAGATACGCTCGGTTGCTGTCCTAGCCCTGTATCCCATGGTGAAAATCTAAGGGTTATAGTGGACAACTCTCTCTTTGAGTCTGCAGATAAATAGAACGGTTTCCATGTCCTTTGGGATCATCAGGATTCTTAGGAAAATCTCCCATTTCTTTTCTTTCGCCTCCCGAAATCAGGTGGTGATTGCCTTAGTGATGTCCAGATTGGACTATTGAAATGCCCTCTATCTGGGCATTAACAAGGGCCTTGTTCGTCGGATGCAGCTGGTGCAGGATGCAGCGGCCGGGCTGGTGATGGAGCTTCCGAAATTCCACTCTGTCTCAGCCTCCCTCAATAAGCTGCATTGGCTTCCTTTAAATCAAAGAATTTCCTTTAAGGCCCTATGTCTTACTCACAAGGCTTTTTATGGCCTAGGCCCGGAATTTATTAAAGGGCAGTTCCGGCGCTATGCCCCAACCAAGCAGCTTAGATCAGCTAGTAAAAATCTGCTGGTAGTTCCAAGGTTCAAGAAGACTAGATGGGAAGGCAGGGCGTTTTCCGTTGCCGCTGCCAGGCTGTGGAATTCCCTCCCTGACGATCTTTCTGGACAAACGTCTCACTCTCTCTTCCGCATTCTTAAGACCTGGCTCTTTACAGAGGCATCAGCTTGAGTTCTTCTTCCTCTCCTGTATGACAGTCCCTCCTGTAGCGCCTTGACGACTCTGGGCTAAGTTTGAGCTTTAGAAGTCTAATATTCATTCATTGTCCATTTTCACTGGTTGTTTATAAGCTGCGGGGATCAAATCTGGGTTAGAAAAAGAACCTGTATCTCTTAGTTCTATAAACATCTGCTTAACATGATTTAGCCATTGAATCTCATCCATATCCTTGAGGCCTAAACAACCTTAAAGGAGTTTACTCCATTACTGCCTAAGAGCCCAGCCTGGAGGAGAAGCGAAAAACTGCTCTGTGGCTCTTTGAAATTGTTGGGATCTAATTTTAAGTAAATAGCCCCAGTTATAACCGGAATCAAAGGGTAACCTCAAATAATTAAAGTAAGGAATTCTAGTAAGTTGAAAACCCCTGATCTGGTAACATTTGGTTTTAGTGGTTTTTAGGCCATTAACCACAAAAAATAATTTTGAGTTATTAACACTAAAATGTAAATCATGCATAAAGGAGAATAAATGACTCCAACAATAATTGCAGTCCATTAGCTGTCCTAGCCATCAAAACAGCATTGTCGGCATATAGTATCCACATATAGGAGAGAAGGGACTGGATGTATCCCAGTCTGCAGCATATCTTTCCCTTTGATTGACATAAAATTATCCAATCAAATGATATATATAAGAAACATAAATGGATCCAAGATGCCCCCCGGCACCCTCCTCTGTTAGAACTGTTTGCAGTGTAAACTCCCCATTTGGGCCACAGCATATCTTACCTGAAGTGTTGGAGTGTAAGTGTCTGAACAGTGTTACAAGAGCCCCTTCTACGCCCATAGACTTCATCATGGACCATAGCTTGCAGTGATTTACATTATTAAATGCACATAAGAGGTCCATAAATGCCAAATTTAATGCACCGCTCCTGGCTCTGACATACTAGGAGAGATCATTTCAAACATTGCCAATAACAGCCTGAAAACTAAATTAGACAAGCTTTAGAACATTATTAGATTCTGCCCAAGTCTCTAACTAAGAAAGTAAGACCCCACCCAAAATCTTACTTGTAAAGTCCAATTGGGCAATGGGTCAGTAACAAGTTGGCTGAGTTTTCTCCCTTTCTTAAAAATGAGTACTAATATTGCCTCCTTTTAGGACCTTGTGATGGGACCAACAACTGCTGCTTGTAAAACATTCATAATTAAAGTTACCCAGGATTCTATATTTCCCTTAAAAAGGTCCATCGGTACCACATGAGGGGTGTTTTTAATTGCTGTGTAAACTCTATCTATTGTAAGACTGATGGCTAGCACTGCTGCCAAATCATTGGTGTTTAAACTCCCCTTTACACTGGAATTCATAAAAACAACATCTGAGTTGAAGACTTTGGAAAAGTGGGTTGACCTTTTCTCAGCCGAAATTAAACAATCTATCTCAGGGTCAACCTAATTGGCCAAAAAACGGTGATTCACCACTTCCCAAAATCTTCAGGAGTCATTTAATCTGCCAGCGGCTTCTAAATCATCCCTTACATCCCGCCTGATCTGATCTTTCCTGATCCCAAAGGCTTCTTTGTAGGCCCTTCCAGCAAGTTTAACATGTTCCTTATTTCTAGGGATTGTTTTAAGTATCACTTTAAGGTGGTTTTGGATGGCAGAACATACGGAATCAAACCATCTACAAACGGGTACACTCTTCTTGGGGTTCCTAGCTATTAAAATTAGTGATACGTTAGAACATAAAGCAGCATTTCCATTAATGACTGTACTTGGGTCAGCTTCTGGCGATAAACAGAACACATCCTCACTATTCTTAATTAGCTCTCGAATGAAAATGTCAGGATTCATTTTATTCCATTTGATTCTCGGACCTTTGTTAGCTGAATAATTTAAATCCCTAACCCGTTGCATTTGTGCCTCTCTCGCAGATTAAATTCGAAAACCAGAGATAGAGGATCATGATCACTTGTGCAGAATGCAGACGAATCTTCTAAGACCAAAATAAAATAAAAATAGTACTTCCTCTACCATTTCCATTATAGGTTGGACGTAGTGAGCTGAAAGGGAGCCCCAAGACTCCTACAAATATCAGGTGGTTTTTAATTAGAGTGTTATTTAAGGTTTCTCTGTAAGAGGTATGCTGAAATGAGAGACGTTTTCATCTTTCCCATCCACCAGACCACAAACCGACTGCCCAGTGAACTTGCAAACATTAATATTAAAATCCACAGTGCACACAATTGATACCTATTGGTGAATTTTCAAGATAAAAGCCATAATAGAGTTATCAAGGTCATCAGTGACCTCAGAAACCCTTTGTTCAAAGGAATTATAATAATAATTAACAAGCATCAGATCTGGAGAACCTGGTAAGGTCAAATGTTTGATTTGGAACAACATGTTGCAGCGAAGTTCAGTAACCTTCAGGGCTGTCAAATCTATCAACAGCAAAACAGCCCCCCCTGCCCGTCCAGCTGTGGACTTACATGAACAGAGAACTATATAGGCGGGCGGAGATCTCAACATAAAAAGGACAGGAGAGGCGGAGACAGAGACCTTCACGTGTAGGTTTGTGAATAGCATTTTATAACACATGAGCAGTACTATTCTAGTACTACGAAACACACTACAAAATGCAGTTTGTGAATAGTTCCCGGAGTGCCAAGAGTCAGACAAACCTGCCAGAGAATCTCTTATCTACAGGTAATGAACCCCACCAAAGTCATCTCTATATACAATATTTTCTAATGTATAATTCATCTACAAATCATATTTCCTGGAATATTAATGATTATAAAGAAATCAGAATTTAATATTCAAATTATGGCAGATGTTAGAAGCACTTACTCACGGTTCATCACTCAACCCTAACCTTTTAGTTATTCCCTACCTAAAGCAGCTTATATATTATTAGCGATCTTTCTACGGCTGTATTTTTGTTTTGTTTCGCTAAGCCTTACTAGACCAAGACATGCCTTTTGCTGTCATCGGGTCATTAGTTGAAATGTAGTCATCCAGCGTTCAGAGTTTCCCTTCAGCACCAGGTTCACGCGGAAAGCCCCGCCCCTGTAGGTGGGCCTTTTATATTTACTATCAATGGTTTTGTATGGAGCGAAGAGGGGTTGATTCTCCTTGGCTCCTGCTTTTCTTTGCTTTCTCACAAGGTCTACATGCAGCCATGATTAAGCCGCAGACCAGAGATGTGGTAAGTTCTACTTCCTGGCCCTGTTAGTTTGACAAGTTGTAAGATACAACATGGCGACCAAGCACATTTTTGTTTAGCTTCACCATTGAAATAATGTGCTTGTTTTGGCATACAATCAGCTCTGCCTCTTATGACGTAGGCAACATGCATTTATTATAAAAAAGCCACACATGAAACAGTACTTTTTAAAGGATTGACTAATTACGACAACTCAAAAGAACTGATTACCATATCATGTGTATTTGTAAAGCGCACTTTAGTCCCTAACGGGGTATCTTGGCGCTGAATAACAGATGTTTATTGTTACCCAACTCAATGGCACTCATTTTATCAACCTCAGATGGATGAAAGGCTGAGTGGACCAGCCGTGATTTGAATCTGTGACCATGAGGTCAAACACAGGCCTATGCAGTGGATGCATTAGTCCACTGAGCAACCAGATCCAGCTTTAGACAATCTCCGAAACTTTGGAAATAGTGTTAGATTTTAGAAAGAGTATCTTAGTGATCATTTCTACTCCAATGGCCGACAATTGCCCCACCCTCAGATAGCAAACAGTTACTCCCAGAAAAGACTTTCTATTTGTTCCTGCAAAGGAAGAACAAGCATTGGCAAGACCAATAGTTGTGGCCTTTACAAACACTCTACTGTACCAGTTGAGTATAAATAAAACACTGTACTGACTGATGACTTGTCAGAAAATCCCATGTGTGACATTCTCAGACATCAGATGTCAAAAGGTTTCAGTGCTAACATCAAATCACACAATGACAAAAAGTGCAAGGAAATGCCTCTTTTTGCATATTCACCCCCAAATGTTTGGACTGATGTTGCTGGTTTTTCAGCTCTGAGAGTGCACTGAGGCCTCCCAACCAGACCTCAGTGGCAGTGCCCTGCCCATATACAAGTTGCATGTTGAATTGGGTACACCCAATTGGCAAGGACTGACTTACTTATGAGTCCCTATTATATGGTACCCATGGTACCCAGGGCATGTAAGGCAGAGTGTTCACTCAGGGTTGCAGCCCTATATGTGCCACCCTGTGTATGACAGAGCTCAAAATGGCTTCCAGCCTGCCACTGCAGAATGGGAGGACAGTGTTTCACTGCCAGTTGGACTTTGCCATTTACTCCAGTTGCAAAGCAACCCTGGGCCACATGTAAAAAGCTTTTTCACATGTACCAAAAACTATTTTGCGATTCAGTAACCTATTACCGAATCCCAAAATGGGTTCGCGATTCGGTATTAGGAAGGGGCAGGTTAAGGGTGTCCATTCATAATACGGAATCTCAAGGGTATGTATGAATTTTTGTGACTGAAATGCAGTCGCAAAACATTTGCATTTTACCACCAACTTCAAGTCAACTCCCCAAGTCCCTTTCCCATTTGTGAATGCATGCAAAAACGTTTTTTTATAAGCAGGCAGTGGTCCCACAGACCACTGCCTACTCTTAAAAACTGAAAAGAACAAATACAAATACAAAAACTGAAAAGAAAACCTTTCATTTTTGTTTTTGAAACACATCCCGTTTTCCTTTAAGGAAAGCAGGCTGCATTTAAATTTTTTTAAAAACATTCCTTTATTTAAAAGCAAACACAGACATGGTAGTCTACTGTCCCCCGCAGGCCACCATCCATGAGTTTTTAGCGATTCCCAATGGGTCACAAATTGCGACCTACCTCATGAATATTAATGACATAGGTCAATTGCTACCTACTGGGAATCGCTAACAGTGTAAAACACTGTTGTACATAGCTGTTTGCGATTTCCTAATAACGAATCACAAAAAGTTGCTATTAGGAAATCACAAATTTAAAGCTACGTACATGAGGCCCCCTATCCCTAAACATTACATATAAGTCGCCCCTCAGGAAGGCCTATGGAATCTTATGGGAGGGACCTGTATTTTGTTAAGTAAGACATATATTTTGGTATGTCTTAACAGCAACACTTACAAATTGTAATTTTGCTGTGAATAAAGTTAGTAGCTCAACTGGCTAACGCAAGGTTACTTATTGGCACCCCAACCCAGCTAACTACTGAATAGGACTACATCAATCAGTCATGTAAGGTACGAAATGAAGCATGGCATTAACCCTTCGCTGCTAGGTCTCCCTCCCCTGTGCTAAGCCTTTTTTGGCTATTTGGGGTCGGTCACGCTTAGGCCCCTGTAGCTTTTTGTCCACATAAGGTATACACGCCAAATTTGGGTCCTTTTCTTCCAACATCTTGAGGATTCTACAGGTACCCAGGGTTTGAGAATTTCCTTGGAAGGGACCTAGAAATTGGCCAAAATACATAAAATTTGTGTTTTATTTAATAAAAATTGGAGAATGTGCTGCAGAAGAAAGCGTCTGTTTTTTTCCCTGCAAAAGGTATCAACAAATGGTTTATGGTGCTAAAATCACCATCTTCCCAGCTTTCAGGAACAAGCAGACTTTTGTCAGAAAACCACATTTTTCTACCCAGTTTTGGCATTTTACTAGCCTATTTGTTCTATGCTTTCAACCTCCTTCCAGTTAGTGGTAGAAACCGGTGTGAAAGCATTAATGGATCCCAGAAAACTATATATTTTTGAAAATTAGGCAGAATTATGTATTCAGCAAGAGGTCATTTGTGTAGATACTTCAAGTTTTTTTTATAGAAACTAACAGTTAAAATAAAAAATATTGAAATTGAGTTGAAAAAACAGCCATTTGCACAAATGTTTTCACCTGTAACTTCTTCTAAGTATGACAGATTTTTGAAAACAATATACCTTTACGTTTGTGGGACCCTCCTGTTTGCGCGGATATACAGGACTTGAAGGTTCACCAATAACCCGAGGAACCAAGAGGCAATAACTGAGCTGCATCTTGCAATAGTTTTTCATTGTGTAACAGGTATATAGCAATTCATTTGGTAAAATATAAAGAGTGAAAAATAGGTATCATGAAAACCTATATATTTCCGAAATGGGGGCGAAATATAGAGTTTAGAAGCAGTAAATATTTGCATGCCTCTGAAATTTAGGGTACCCATATCAGCATCTGAATTAGAGGACATTTTTCAAAATGACTTCTTTTTTGCACATTGTCTTACATTTGGAAGGCAGAAATGCAAAGGAATTCAATTGGCAATAACACTTGTTCTACTATTTTGTGTTCCTCTAAATCTCACGATAAAAATGGCACCTCAATTGTATTGGTAGGTCTAGTGCCTGCAACAGGAAACGGCCCATAATTCAACGTAGACACATCCCATTTTTCCAGTGAAAATGGAACCCTTTTTGCAATGTGCCTAGTTGTGGATTTTGGACAATAGCTCAGCCGTCACCTAGGGAAACCTAGCAAAACTAGACATTTTTGAAAACTAGACACCCAGAGAAATCCAGGAGGGTGTGACTTGTGTGGCTCTCATCAGGTTCTGTTACTCAGAATCCCTTGCAAACCTCAAACTTTGTCACTAAAAAACACATTTTCCTCATATTTCTGTGATAGAAAGTTCTAGAATCTGCGTGGATCCACAAACTTCTACACACCCAGCATTCCCACAAGTCTCCATATAAAAATGGTACCTCACTTGTGTGGGTTGGCCTAGTGCCCGCGACAGGAAACAGCCCAAAGCGCAATGTGGACCCATCACATTTTTCCAGTAAAAACTGACCTTGTTTTCACAATGTGCCTAGCTGTGGATTTTGGGCCTTAGCTCTACCAGCACCTAAGGAAGCCTAACAAACATTTAGGGCCACATGCATCATTGTAAATTGCCTTGCAAAGGGGCAGATTTTCAGAAACTGCCCCTTTGCAACCGCAATTTTTGCATTTGGGATGCATCATCACAAATGCAAAAATCCCTATTTAAGTAATCGCTAAAATTGCGATTACTTAAATTGCGATAGCATTTAGGGAATCGCAAATTGTGATTCCCTAAATGCAATGCAACAACTAAAAAAAACGTTTAATTTCGCAATTAAAAAACGCAAATTACCATCAATTCAAAGTTGATGGTAATTTGCGAGAACTTTGAAAAATGCACAAAAGTGCATTTTTCAAAGTTCTATGTTGCACACAGACATGTCCTTGGGGCAAGTGTGTGTGCAACATGTGTTGAAATTACAATTTCAGGGGTGCATCAGGGTGTCCTTTTGGCACCCTTGCACTCTTGAAATTGCGCATGCAATTCCCATTGATTCCTATGGGCCTCTACGCCCATAGGAATTAATTGGAAGCAATTCCTTATTTGCGAATCGCAATTTGCGAGTCGCAAATAAGGAATGTGTAGGAATTGCAATTTCTTTTGCGATTCCTACATGCATGGGCATTTGTGATTCCTAAATTGCAATTTCTTAAAAATCACAATTTAGTAATCAAAAATGCACAGTTTGATACATGTGGCCCATAGTTCCTTTGCTATGCCTTACTGCTTACAGCCACAACTACCCAGGGTTGAGCATGAGGTTAAGTAAACAAGCCCGACTGGACCCAAGATGGTATCTGTGAGTGTGCTGTACGATAAGGCCCCAATGCCATATCATATTGTACACCCAAACCCTCACTTTGGTGGCAGCGGTGGGATCCAGAACTTTAGCTGTACCATACAATTGATAAGTCAGTGACCACAGAAACAAATATCCAAGTCGACATTGAGAAAAGGTTTTTCTGAGACTACTATGCACTTGCTTCTAAAGGAAAAAAGTTTGCAAAAGTTTTCGCCAAAAGTTTTCAAAGTTGGAGAACCAGGGAGTCAATTTGGCCACCTTGCCCACAGTGAGGATCAATTAGCACTGTGCAAGGAGAGGACCTTTTCCAGGTCTATCGGCTAAGACAGAGGAGCTGGAGAAAGCCCGAAGAGCCTGGGAGGAAGCCAGAAGGAACCAGGCTCAAATGGAGGAATTAATATCCCCTGAGAATGGGGATGAAGAAGAGGGCAGTGCCCATTCTGACCCACAGGTGGACCCTTGGAGTGTAGTTCCCTCCATGAGAGCAAGAAACAACTCCCTGTCTGGGAGGGGAAGTAGCTCCACAGTGGTGAAGAGACCAAGAAACCTAGAGCCCTAGATTAGCCTTTTGGAGATCCAGGAGTAGAAAAGCTGGCCCTAGAGGTGAGAAGATTGGCCCTGGAGTAGAGGGCCAAGCTGGGGATCAAACTCCAAGGACATGATGGCAGCAGTAAAGAGACAGCGGTAACTGCAGAGGGTGCCTATGATCCCAGCTGCCAAGGGAATTGTACCTAAATATCACCTAACATCTTTTCTCCCCCGCCATTTTACCAGGCGCATCAAGACTCATCTAAAACCCAGTCTTACAGCATCTCCCGGAATTTACAAAATGCTATCCTTGAAATCAGAAACATCCTACAACTCGCTGAAAAATCTCTTTCTACACTTAAACATCTTCAAAAGTCTCTAGCAACAGTCGACAAGGTGATCGAAACTCTCCCCCTGCCTCTAACCAACCGAGTCTTACGCACATGCATACCCCCCAACAACATAACGGACCAGGAAATCCAAACATTACTACTGTCATATGAAACTCCTTCCTGCCCCACCACAAATAAAGAAGAATACGCTATTCTCCCAGTCCCCATCAACACAAGCAGAACATCCCATCCAATACACAGAGGAATAAACCTGCATAACCTCAAATCCTTAACCGCTAACACCGAGATTCTTGAGCCTACTTTAAAGAACTCCCCAAACTCGATCTCCTGCCTCCTACTGAACTGCCGGTCAGCATGAAAACACGCCTCGGACATCGCCGACCTCGCCCTTAACACGCAAATGGATATAACCATCCTCACAGAAACTTGGCTCAATGACTCATCCTCACCATGCCTAGACTTTCTAGTCCCCCCAGGCTACAACATCATTAGACTAGACAGTACTCACAAAATAGGTGGAGGCTTAGCCTGCACTCATCGCTCTGACATCACCATCACGAAGTTTCACGCGGAACCCTTGGACTCGTTTGAATACCTTGGGATTTCTGTGAAATCATCAAGCATCCACCCCCACAAACTACATATACTCTACCATCCTCCAGGTTTGAACGCAGAGTTCACAGAACAGCTTATGGAAATCATTACCTCTAACTCTTCCCCTCACTCCAATGACATACTCCTTGGAGATTTCAATCTCCATTGAGAAAACGCCTTGGACAAGCAGGTTAACGCCCTCAAAACCTTCCTAGCAGACCACTCCCTGATCCAAGCCATCTCAAAACCGACTCACAAAAAGGGTGCTACCCTCGACTGGATCATCTCTAAACAAAACATGATTGATTCGCTCTCGGGTACCCCTTGTGACTGGTCAGACCATCATTTTATCACCTTCCAAATTCCCTCAGCTAACAAGAAAACTTTTGCGAAACAAATCAAGCCAAAACAATGGATAAGAGACACAAAAAACATCGATTGGACCGACCTAGCCTCCCAATGTGAGAAGGTTCTCACTCCCCCCAATAACATGTCAGACGTCAATGACCTCACTGCCCACTATAACTCCTCGATGACCAAAGTCTTCAACCAAGCTGCTCCACCAATACTAAAAAGAATCCAGGACAAAGACAAAAACCCATGGTTCAGTGGAGCCCTGAATGAAGAGAGACGCAAACTTAGATCTATGGAACGGAAATGGAGACAACATCCTTCCCCCCACCATCTTAAACTTCTCCGGAAATATAGAAACTCCTACAATAAAAGCATTCTACAATTAAAAAAAGACTTTTTCAGATCAGAACTAGACAAGGCTAAGAATAGACCAAAGAGACTCTTCGAAATTCTGAGACAACAATCTAACAAATTGGCCAAATCCGCACTCTTAACATCGAAATCATAGCTGAGCAGTGAAGAATTCTCCTCATTTTTCACAACAAAAATGAACTCCCTCAAACTCGAGCTTAGTGCAGCGGTAATTAATTCAGTCACACCAAAGATCATGCAAGCTGATAATTCTGTAATACTTGAGCTACCACTGCCCAAAAATAACTCTCAATGGTCTACATTCAAACTATACGATCTGAATGACATCACTACTATCCTAGCAACTACCAAACTCAACAACCACTTCAATAACCCTGTCACCTCAAATTGCATACCCCACCTCTACCATATCATCGCACCTCTCTGGACCAAAATCATCAATGCCTCGCTAGCACAAGGTCACATACCGGATTGTCTGAAGACAGGGCAAGTCACCCCTATCCTAAAAAAACCTACAGCTAACACCTCCGACCCCAACAACTTCCGACCAATAACCAACATTCCCATGCTAGCTAAAGGCTTTGAAAAATGTGTACAGCAACAACTGAACCAACACATCTCGAACTTCAATCTACTGAACATCCACCAATCGGGTTTCAGACCTGGTCATTGCACAGAAACAGCCATCCTGCACATAGTAGACGACGCCCTCCAAGCTCTTGATCGCAACGAAACATGCCTACTAGTACTACTTGACCTCTCATCAGCCTTTGGTACGGTCAATCACGACAAACTGCTAAGAAGACTAGAATACAGGATGGGCTTATCTGGGAAAGTCCTTCAATGGTTCAAATCCTTCCTGGAAAACAGAACACAATCGTACATGATCAACAAAAAGCTCCCCGCTGCCTCACCTAACCTACTAGGAGTTCCACAAGGCTCTACCCTATCCCCCACGCTATTCAACTTATATGTCGAATTACTTACCGAGCTATTACAGCAGGCGAACATCTCCTTCCACATGTACGCGGATGACTTATTAATAAAACACATTTTTTTAATACTCTCAGATTCTTTTTTCTTTTCTACCTGCACACTAAATTGGTGTCCTCCTCTGGGGTTCCTTTATCTTGTTACACTCAGTACTTGTCACATCTTTCTTTCTTCACAGCCTTGAGAAAGCCCTGGCTCAACTTGCCACGTAGGGCGAAACACGTGTCAGCTGTTCCTTTTCTCGAAACACTTGCCATCAAATAAGCCAAAAAAAGAGTAAAATGGTTCAATAAAGCGGTGAATAAAAATAAAATATTAACTTTCACTCAAACCAACTTGGACTACTGTGCTATGTCATAAAAAGGAATTACCCTACTTGCTAAAACAGATTGCTTGGAAGGGAGGAACATATGCTCACACCCTTACCCTCACTTGTTATTACGAGGCTGGAAAGATCCAGAGCCTCGAGCAAAGTTCCTCCAGTACCTTGGGAATTCATATCCAGAATCAGGATCTCGGGACCATTCGCTTTCCCTTGAAACTAATCCAATAATGTTTAACTTGTGTGCAGCTACAGGAGGCTCTATTTTAACACTGCCCGCTGCAATGGCAGTTCACGGTCTGCGCTTCATTAATTTTTTGCTGCATAACAAGTTTGCAATCAGTTGTGATTCCCACACATAGTTACAGATCACTGCCGCGCTTTGCAGTTGTCCTTGAAACAGCTTAATTGAGTTAGTGAAAGCTCAATAAAATAAAATGCAGTGCTTCATTATCCTTAAAACCTGCGTTTAGGGCATGCAGAAATTCACTCTTCTCACGCTGGCCCGCTTTTACAAAAAATGCAATATTTACACCGATTAAAGGACTGCTGTAACTGCTTCACTTTAGAGCAGATGGCAGCAGTCTTATTTTAAACCAAACATATTGCCACATGACAGCACTAAAGGTGACACTGGCAGGTAAATGATTTATAACCCATCCATTGCTCAGGATTGAGGTGCAGTGAGATAGTCACAGTAGATACTGCCTGAAATGCCAACAAATGCAGTCTCACCTCACACAGGAACTGTTGGAAGGAAATATCTCCTACAGCCAAAGCACATTTTCAATACGTTTCTCCTGCTGTTGTTAGAGATGGAACAGCGTCATTAGATAACACTCCATTTTTGTTGTTGTCTCTTCTCATTAATTTGTTCCTGGGTCCTCAGCATCCCATCCACGTCGCCACTGTACGAAGGGACCCACAGAAAGGAGCAACATGAGACTGTAGTGTTGAGCAAACACAAGTAGTTTATTTACATAACGAGAACCCGTCCATCCAGTATCTAATCTCCTTCACTATGCTCCTCCAACTGTCATCCCTACTGCTAAGGGTCACTATGACATCATCACCGTCTAGTCTGATGATTCCTATTCAGACCCGGCCTAAGATCAGAAGGCCTGAGTCAGATACTACTCTAGTGTATATACCACAGCCCTACTTGTTTGGGACTCACTTCACAGTTGAATCTGATGATAGGGCTCTCAGAGGGTTAATGCTGATGAGAGGTGAGAACCCCAAGATGGTGAGGTGGTCAATTTCCCTACAGGGAATGGACTTTACAGCAGAACACAGACCTAGGACTGACCATGCCAGTACAGATGGGCTTTCCGGGTTCCTGCACTTAGCTAATGAGAATTACCAGGATAAGGGTTAGTTGTTCATCACCTTTTGTCTGGAGGGGGGCCATGTAAGACAATGCCTTTTTCTGCATGTTCACCCCCACATATTTGGACTGGTGCTGCTGATGTTTTGACTCTGAGAGCTCACTGAGGCCTGCAAACCAGACCTTAGTGCCAGTATTTTACCCCTATACAAACTGCATGACGAGTGGCATACACCCAATTAGCAAGGACTGACTTACTTATAAGTATTACTTACAGTATATTGTAGCCAGGGTACCCAGGGCATCTATGGCAGCGTGTCCACTCAGGGCTGCAGTACTGTTTGTGCCATCCTGGGTGTGGCAGAGTTCAAAATGGCCCCCAGCCTGCCACTGCAAACTAGAAGGACAGTGTTTTCACTGCCAGTTCGACTTTGCCATTCACTCCAATGGCAAAGCCACCCTATCCCTTAATATTATATATAAGTCTCCCCTAAGGAATGTCATTGAGCGGTATGGCAGGGAGCTGTATTTTCTTAAGTAAGACATATATTTTTGATATGACTTAACAGCAACACTTCCAAATTGTTTTGCTATGGAGTAATTTATTATTGGGTAAGTGGCTAACTCAGTGTTACCAGTTGGCACTCCAAAAGGGCTAGCTCCTAAATGGGACCACCTAACTGGGTCAAGTAAGGTATCAAATTAATTATGGCATTAAGCCCGACCTGATGCCAAGGTTGAATTTAATACCACTATTAAAGTTTAGCAACTTTTAGAAAGTTGCCACTCTGTGCTCTAGCTAGTCCAGTAGCCTAACAAAGGCCCTGGTACACAGACAGCTTTCTGGCCACCTGTGGAGATGTTTGAATGACTCCCCAGCACAGGAACAAAGGCAGTTGCTGTGGAGAGAGGTGTCACCTCATCCCACAGGATGGACAATCAGGGTGTTAACCCAAAAGGCAAGCTTCAAAGGTGGAGACGCCTTTGTGAGGGAAGTGGCACCAACACCCCTGAGCAGGATGCCTTTTGTTCATGCAGACAAAGTGGATATAGTGTCAAGGAGGAAAAACTCACCCCTAAACCGGTTCTACCGTGGGCGTGTAGCCCTCTGGCAGCCTGACCTCTAGGGTGGGCTACCAAGCTTCTAATGACCAAGGAAGGCTCATGCCATCTTCAAAGGGGCAGGAATATGGCCCTCTGGGATAGCCAGATGCCATATATCATAGGAACTCCATCACTAGGAAGGAGGGGACCCAGTAGCCCATGGGCTAGTGACTGCGTGGTCCCTTAGGGCACTTTTCTGGGATAAATATGGCACCCCTGGCCCTCTGGCCCTTAGATCACACTGGATTCAGAGAGAGGACCAAAAAAGGAATACCCAGCTGTCCTTGAAATCACACAAACAGAGGCTGCAACATCGGAAGGACCATACCTGCTGGACTTTGGACTACTAAAGTTTGGACTGTGCCTGGGGCTCCTGGATTAGGGAAAAGTTGATTCGCAGCCCCAACCTACAACAGTGACTTCAAGCATCAGCTGACTGACATCCTGGAACCAGCTAAAGGGACACAGGAGCTGAAGTTGCCCTAACTGACAAGTTGGTAGCCACTGCTGACATTTTACCATTACTAGTCACCTAGCACTGAAGAGGACAAATCCAAGATTGCCAAAAGTTGTGCCCAATTCAACTTGACTTGGAAGTGCTATCCAAGTCCGGATTTGTCACACCCAAGGGACACTAGACCCCACCTAAGGATTTTGCCCCAACTGCAGTGCAGACTGACTAGTGGCCCAACATCGGCTGGCCTGCTACTGCAACATAGAGGACTTTGAGGGACCCCGATCTCTGTGGCCAAGTTTGTCCCACTTTATCTGTGGACTGAGGAGCACCCACAAAGACATTGCTGTCGATCGGACCTAAACCAGAGCATCCTTTGAGCATCTTTTGCCTGCATTCCTCAGCATCAGGACCACTTCATTAAAGTCTATATACAGTTTGGATTTTGCTTCAAAAATGCTCTGGTGGCCAGGTAACTACCCAAAGTGTCCACTCTAGCCACCTGGACCTCTGTCCTGCTGGAATTGGTCGCCCAACCCGTGCCGGAGTAGCCTAACTGACTGTTTCAAACTTTTCAAAAGTTTTCAAAGTTTGGTGATACTATCTTCTAAAATCTTTATTTCCGGAACCCTTCGATGAATTTTGTTCATCAAGGTCTCTAGAAAATTCAAATAGACCAAGCAAAAAACCGTCCAAAACAACTGTTCGAACTCATCAAGTCCCAAGCCAATAATCATCCGAACTCTGCGTCACTGGGTCAAGGGACACTGCCTAATTGTAAAGAATTTGCAGACTTCTTCACTGCTAAGTCTAGTAAGATTGAAACTGAATTACGATCTGCCCTGGACCACCTGTCGATCAGTCCACTGACCTCCCTCTGTCCACTAGGCGTGGTTATCTCTGACCCTGTGCAACCCGACCCCCCTAAAAACAGTGCATCCTGGAGTCTGTTCCAAACCCTGGATGAATGCACTATACGCAAAACACTGTCGACTCTGAAACCTTCCAATCATTACAATGACCCTCTGCCATCGAACCTATTCCCGGAAGTTAGATCCTCCTTACTAACATTGTGGACTAAGATCGTCAATGCATCACTTCGGCAAGGCGATATTCTGGACTGCCTAAAATTGGGGCAAGTTACCCCGATTTTAAAGAAACCAACTGCTGATCCCACGGACCTGCATAACTTTCGCCCAATCTTCAACATCCCCACCCTGTCAAAGCTCCTGGAGAAATGTGTGCTGGCCCAACTCTGCAACCACATCGACCATTTCCAACTCCTGGACCAATGCCAATCTGGTTTCCGCCCAGGCCATAGCACAGAGTCAGCACTAACGCACATTGTCGATGATGCGCTAAGAATGCTGGAACACAATGAGTCATGCCTACTGACCCTTCTTGACCTCTCGTTAGCATTTAATACTGTCAAACACAATAACCTAATTGACCTCCTGGAACACAGGATGGGGTTGTCGGGCCGGTGCTTAATTGGTTCCCTTCGTTCCTCCTGAATAGATCTAAAAGCTTCAAGGTGAACCAATCCCTGTCCCATCCTGCACTGGTTTCGCTGGGGGTTCCACAAGGTTCGGCACTCTCTCGCACGCTCTTTAACTTGTTCATGGAGCCTCTAACAGAAATTCTGAAATCATCCAGCATTCACTATCACATGTATGCGGATGACACCCAACTATATTTGAAGATCACCTCCCCTGAGGACATTCAGTCCCTCAATTCAGATCTGCTGGAAACACAAACCTGGCTGACACGGAACCACCTGAAGCTAAACACTCTAAACACAGAATTCCTCCTAATCTCACCCCACAAGCAATCCCCGGTCATGGAACAATGGTTGAATCAGCTTACTGCTCTCAATTGTAGACCTCACCTCATGGACTCAGCATCCTCGCTTGGTATTATATTAGACAATAGTCTGAACATGCAAAAGCACATCAGCTCCCTCACCAAAGGAGCGAATTTCCAACTCAGCATCCTAAGGAAGCTCAAACCCTTTCTCCCTGCTCATGACCTAAAGGTTGCAGTGCAAGCATTAGTGATCGCAAAGCTGGACTATGGCAGCGCAACGCTTTGTGGCTTGCCCACCGTGAAAACGGCTCCTCTTAGGGTGGCCCTCAATTCTGCTGCTAGGCTCTTAACGGGTACTAAAAAATACAACCACATCTCTCCAGACCTGCTGGCCCTGAAATGACTCCCATATGAAGCTCGGATACAGTTGAAAATTGCTTGTATGGCACACAAAGCCATTCACATCAAGACCCCGTTGTACCTCGCTCAGACACTGGAGCTCTCATGTGGTACAAGAGCCTCCAGAAGTGCCAGCACCCTTTTACTCAAACCACAAAATGTCAAGAAAAAAAAGACTTACAATCGAGCCTTCTCAGGCATGGCGCCGAGGATCTGGAACTCTCTCCCCCCTGAAGTCAGGGTGATCCCTTCCACTGTCCGCTTCAAAATGGAAGTTAAAGGACTCTTGATGAAGAAATATCTGCTCCAGTCCGCCTGCCCCACTTGACTCTGGGTCCATAGTCGCTGTTTTGAAGCCCAGAGGCTTTGCTCGCGTAATTTTTGGACTTTTTTCAAATTTGTACTTTTCGCTTTGTTGACTCTGTATGTTTGCCTTTACCCTTTCTTGCTACATAATCTGTAAAGCGTTCTGACACCCTCGGTGGTCATGTTCGCGTTATATAAAACTTTATAAATAAATAATAAGTAAAAATATAATCATTTATATAAATTGGTGTGTTCTTTCTTTCGTTTTCTTATTTCGTTGTTTGGTGCTGTTAAATGGTTAACACATATTTCCTTTGCTAAGTCTTACTGCTCGCAGCCACAGCTTCACTTGTAACATCCACCATCCACTGTCAGTAAGTGCTCTTTATCATTCACAGAATAGTAGCCTCCTAAGAGCTCATTGTCCGAAAGTGGCACTTGTAGCATTCCAAGGCCCCCAGTGACAGAAAGTGGCAACTGCATTATCCCACCATCCACCTTGATGAAAGTGGCATTTTATCATTCACAGACAATGCCAATGACACCATCCCAAAGCCTCAATGTCAGCATTCCAAGACACCCAGTGACAGAAAGTGACATTTGACACATTCCATGACACCCAGTGACAGAAAGTGACATTTGGAAGATTCCAAGACACCCAGTGACAGAAAGTGACATTTGAAACATTCCAAGACACCCAGTGACAGAAAGTGACATTTGGTAGATTACAAGACACCCATGGACAGGAAGTGAAATTTGGAACATTCGAAGACACCCAGTAACAGAAAGTGACATTTGAAACAGTCCAGGACATCCAGGGATAAAAAAGGACATTTGAAACACTCAAAAGTGGCACTTGTAGCATTCCAAGCCACCCAGTGACAGAAAGTGGAAACTGTATTATCCCATACTCCGCTGTCAGAAAGTGGCACGTTATCATTCACAAACACCATCAATGTGAATGACAATGACACCATCCCAAAGCCTCACTTTCAGCATTCCAAGACACCCAGTGACAGAAAGTGACATTTGGAACATTTCAAGACACCCAGTGACAGTAAGTGACATTTGGTAGATTCCAAGACACCCATGGACAGGAAGTGAAATTTGGAACATTCGAAGACACCCAGTAACAGAAAGTGACATTTGAAACAGTCCTGGACATCCAGGGATAAAAAAGGACATTTGAAACACTCAAAAGTGGCACTTGTAGCATTCCAAGCCACCCAGTGACAGAAAGTGGAAACTGTATTATCCCATACTCCGCTGTCAGAAAGTTGCACGTTATCATTCACAAACACCATCAATGTCAATGACAATGACACCATCCCAAAGCCTCACTTTCAGCATTCCAAGACACCCAGTGACAGAAAGTGACATTTGGAACATTCCAAGACACCCAGTGACAGTAAGTGACATTTGGAACATTCAAAAGTGGCACTGGTAGCATTCCAAGCCACCCAGTGACAGTAGGGTGGAAACTGTATTATCCCATCCTCCTGTCAGAAAGTGGCACGTTATCATTCACAAACACCATCAATGTCAATGACAATGACACCATCCCAAAGCCTCACTGTCAGCATTCCAAGACTCCCAGTGACAGAAAGTGACATTTGAAACATTCTAAGACACCCAGGGACAGAGAGTGACATTTGGAACATTCTAAGACACCCAGGGACAGAGAGTGACATTTGGAACATTCCAAGACACCCAGGGACAGAGAGTGACATTTGGAACATTACAAGACACCCAGTGACAGTAAGTGATATTTGGAACATTTCAAGACACCCAGTGACAGAAAGTGACATTTGGAACAGTCCAAGACACCCAGGGACAGAAAGTGACATTTGGAACATTCCAAGACACACAGTGACAGAAAGTGACATTTGGTACATTCCAACACACCCAGAGACAGAAATTTACATTTGGAACATTCCAAGACAACCAGGGACAAAAAGCGACATTTGGAACATTCCAAGACACCCAGGGACAGAGAGTTACATTTGGAACATTCCAAGACAACCAGGGACAGAAAGTGACATTTGTAACATTCCAAGACATCCAGTGACAGTTAAAGAAAGTGACATTTGTAACATTTCAGGGCAACCATGGACAGAAAGTGATATTTGGAACATTCAAGACACCGGGCGGAAAGGGACATTTGAAACATTCCAAGACACCCAGGGACAGAAAGTGACATTTGAAACATTTTAAAACACCCAGGGATAGAAAGTGACATTTGGAACAATCCAAGATACCCAGTGACAGAAAGTGACATTTGGAATATTTCAAGACAACCAGGGACAGAAAGTGACATTTGGAACATTCCATAACACCCAGGTGCCGAAAGTGATATTTGGAACATTTAAAGACAACCAGGGTCGGAAAATGACATTTGGAACATTCCAAGACACCCAGTAATAGAAAGTGACATTTTGAACATTCCAGACACCCAGTGACAGAAAGTGACATTTGGAATATTCCAAGACACCCACTTGAGAGAAAGTGACATTTGGAAACTTGCAAAACACACAGTGACAGAAAGTGACAATGGGAACATTCCAAGACACGCAGGGACATAATGTGACATTTGAAACATTCCAAGACACCCAGGGACAGAAAGTGACATTTGGAACATTCCCAAGACAATCACGGACAGAAAGTGACATTTGGAACATTCCAAGACAACTAGTGACAGAAAGTGTAATTTGTAACATTCCAAGCTACCCAGTGATAGAAAGTGACATTTGGAATGTTCCAATACCACCAGTGATAGAAAGTGACAATTGGAATGTTCCAAGACCACCAGTGATAGAAAGTGACATTTGGAACGTTCCAAGACCCCCAGTGACAGAAAGAGACAATTGCAGCTTTACAAATAGGGCAGAGAGTCCTACTCGTAATAAGCCAACCTTTGCTGTCAGTAAGTGCCACTTATATCGTCCTCAGACACCCAGTGTCAGAATGTGACAATGACAGTATCCAGGACCGCAACTGTCAGAAAGCAGCACTGGTTCAAAGGCACATCCTGCCAGAAAGTGGCACATTGAATATCCCCAGGCAGATATTGCCAGTGAGTGGTACTTTAGTGTCCCAAGGCATTTATAGTCAGAAAGTAGCAATTATAATATCCCCACTCATCAGTAGTTTGAACTCATAATGCCCAGAGACATCTACTATCAGAATCTGGTGCTAGTAATGTCCCAAGACACTGGGCTAGATTTATCATCATGTTGGTGGGGGCAAGGGCGACACAACACTAAAGCCAGATTTATCAAGCCATGCAAGGCCACCTTGCGTGGCCCTGCATGGCTTGACCTATCTGGAGAACGCCTTGTGTTCCTCTTCCCCAGGGAGGTGTTCCATGGGTGGAGCGTGGGTGTTCCATGGGTGGAGCGTGGGTGTTCCATGGGTGGAGCGTGGGTGCTCCACCCATGTTCCCACGCATCCATCCATGGATTTTAGCACATTCCCAGATTTACCATTAGTAGTTGACCTGGGAATGCATCAAAATGCTACACCTTTCCAGATGTAGGGTAACTAGGAGAAATATAATTATTTTTTCTTGTTTTGTCCCCTGTCTATTTGTGCTGCATCTTGCAGCACACATAGAAGGAAGAAATACCTCTAAGGATTATTTTTGTGCAGGAAGGTTCCCCTTCCTGCACAAAACAAGCCTGCCTACAATGCAGGCACCCTTGCATCACGATGCAAGAGTGCCTGTGTTGGCGCATGGCAACACATTGTGCACTGTGCAAGGAAAGCATAGGGATGCGCAGTATATTAAATACGGTGCGTTCCTGCCCTTTCATGCAGCACAGCAGATGGCTTGCTGCGTTGCGCTACATAAAAGTGTGATAAATCTGGGCCTCTCTCGCTGAACCTAGCACAGGCAATAACTGAGGTGGCCACTGTGAGAAATAGATATTTGTAACATCACAACATCCAAAGCTAAAAAGCTGCACTTGCAACAAGCCAATAAACCCAACCATCTGATAACTGAAATAATATTACAATTGCCAGATAATAACTACCAGGGAGAGAGAAGCTGATGATCCGAACTCCTCAGGAGAGGAGCTGCTGATCCAAACTCCCAGGGAGAAGAGTTGCCGATGTAAACTCTTAGGGAGAGGGAGGCTGCTGATCCAAACTCTTAGAGAGAGGACCTGCTGATCTAAACTCCCAGGGTGAGAGGAGCTGCTGATCCAAACTCCCAGGGAGAGGAGATGCTGATCCAATTCCTACGGAGAGAGGAGCTTCTGATCCAAACTCCCAGGGAGAGAGGAGCTGTTTATCCAAACTCCTAGGGAGAGAGGAGCAGCTGATCCAAACTCCTAGGGAGAGAAGAGCTGCGCATCCAAACTCTTAGGAAGAGAGGAGCTGTTGATCCAAACTCCTAGGGAGAGAGGAGCTGCTGTTCCAAGATCCTAGGGAGAGAGGAGCTGCTGATCCAAACTCCTAGGGAGAGAAGAGTTGCTGATCCAAACTCCTAGGGAGAGAAGAGTTGCTGATCCAAACTCCTAGGGAGAGGAGAGCTGTTGATCTAAACTCCCAGGGAGAGAGGAGCTGCTGATCCATACACCCAGGGAGAGAGGAGCTGCTGATCCAATTCCAATGGAGAGAAGAGCTGCTGAACCAAACTTCCAGGGAGAGAGGAGGTGCTGATGCAAACTCCTAGGGAGAGGAGCTGCTGATCCAAACTCCTCAGGAGAGGAGCTGCTGAACCAAACTCCTAGGGAGAGAGGAGCTGCCGATCCACACTCTTAGGGAGAGAGGGAGGAGCTGCTGATCCAAACTCTTAGAGAGAGGACCTGCTGATCTAAACTCCCAGGGAGAGAGGAGCTGCTGATCCAAACTCCCAAGGAGAGGAGATGCTGATCCAATTCCTATGGAGAGAGGAGCTTCTGATCCAAACTCCCAGGGGGAAAGAAGCTGTTGATCCAAACTCCTAGGGAGAGAGGAGCTGCTGTTCCAAGATCCTAGGGAGAGGAGCTGCTGATCCAAACTCCTAGGGAGATAAGTGCTGCTGATCCAAACTCCCAGGGAGAGAGGAGCTGTTTATCCAAACTCCTAGGGAGAGAGGAGCAGCTGATCCAAACTCCTAGGGAGAGAAGAGCTGTTGATCCAAACTCTTAGGAAGAGAGGAGCTGTTGATCCAAACTCCCAGGGAGAGAGGAGCTGCTGTTCCAAGATCCTAGGGAGAGAGGAGCTGCTGATCAAAACTCCTAGGGAGAGAAGAGCTGCTGATCCAAACTCCTTGGGAGAGGAGTGCTGTTGATCTAAACTCCCAGGGAGAGAGGAGCTGCTGATCCATACTCCCAGGGAGAGAGGAGCTGCTGATCCAATTCCAATGGAGAGAAGAGCTGCTGATCCAAACTTCCAGGGAGAGAGAGGTGCTGATCCAAACTCCTAGGGAGAGGAGCTGCTGATCCAAACTCCTAGGGAGAGAGGAGCTGCCGATCCAAACTCTTAGGGAGAGAGGGAGGAGCTGCTGATCCAAACTCCCAGGGAGAGAGGACCTGCTGATCCAAACTCATACTAAGAGAGGAGCTGCTGATCCAAACTCCTGGGGAGAGAGGAGCTGCTGAATCAAACTCCTAGGGAGAGAGGAGCTCCTGATCTAAACTCCCAGGGAGAGAGGAGCTGCTGATCCAAACTCCCAGGGAGAGGAGATGGTGAATCAAACTCCCAGCGAGAGAGGTGCTGCTGATCTAAACTCCTAGGGAGGGGGAGCTGTTGATCTAAACTCACAGGAAGAGAGGAGCTGCTGATCCATACTCCCAGGGAGAGGAGCTGCTGATCCAAACTCCTAGGGAGAGATGAGCTGTTGATTCAAACTCCTAGGGAGAGAGGAGCTGCTGATCCAATCTCCAAGGGAGAGAGGAGCTGCTGATCCAAACTCCTAGGGAGAGGGGAGCTGTTGGAGAGAGGAGCTGCTGATCCAATCTCCAAGGGAGAGAGGAGCTGTTGATTCAAACTCCTAGGGAGAGAGGAGCTGTTGATTCAAACTCCTAGGGAGAGAGGGGCTGCTGATCCAAACTCCCAGGGAGAGGAGCTGCTGATCCAAGCTCTTAGGGAGAGGAGCTCCTGATCCAAACTTCAAGGGAGAGAGGAGCTGCTGATCCATACTCCAAGGGAGAGAAGAGCTGCTGATCTAAACTCCTAGGGAGAGAGGAGGTGCTTATCCAAACACTCAGGTAAGGGAGCTACTGTTCGAAATTCCTAGGGGGAGGAGCCTCTGATCTAATTTCCTAGGGAGAGGGGAGCTGCTGATCCAAACTTCTAGGGAGCAAGGAGCTGCTGATCCATACTTCTACGGAGAGAAGAGCTGCCAGTCCAAAAACCTAGGGAGAGGAGCTGCTGGTTTAAACTCATAGGGAGAGAGGTCTGCTAGTTCAAACTTATAGGGAATGAGGAGCTGCTGATCCAATCACTCAAGGAAAGGAGCTGCTGATCCAAAATCCTGAGAAGAGGAGCTGCTGATCACAATTCCTAGGGAGAGAGGAGCTGCTGATCCAAACTCATATGGGGAGAAGAGCTGCTGATCCAAACTCCTACAGAGAGTGGAGCTGTTGATCCAAACTTCTAAGGAGAGAGGAGCTGCTAATCCAAACTTCTAAGGAGAGAGGAGCTGCTGATCCAAACTCGCAGGGAGAGAAGAGATGCTGATCCATATTCCTGGGGAAAGGAGCTGCTGGTCCAATTCCTATGGAGAGAGGAGCTGCTGATCTAAACTCCCAGGGAGACAAGAGCTGTTGATTCAAACTCCTAGGGAGAGTGGAGCTGCTGATCCATACTCCCAGGGAGAGGAACTGCTGATCTAAACTCCCAGGGAGAGAGTAGGTATTGATTTAAACTCTAAGGGAGAGAGGAGCTGCTGATCCAAACTCCAAGGGACAGAAGAGCTGCTGATTGAACTCTTATGATGAGAGGAGCTACTGATCCAAAATCTTAGGCAGAGAGGAGCTGCTGATTCAAACTCCTACAGAGAGTGGAGCTGCTGATCCATACTCCCGGGGAGAGGAGCTGCTGATCCAAACTCCAAGGGAGAGAAGAGCTACTGATCCAAACTCCTAGGCAGAGAGGAGCTGCTGTTCCAAACTCCTAGGCAGAGAGGAGCTGCTGTTCCAAACTCCAAGGGAGAGAGATGCTGCTGATCCAAACTCCTAGGGAGAGAGGAGGTACTGATCCAAACACTCAGGGAAGGGAGCTGCTGATCTAAACTCCTAAAGAGAGGGGAGATGCTGATCCAAATTTCTATGGAGAAGAGCTGCCAATCCAAACTCCTAGGGAGATAGGAGATGCTGATCCAAACTCATAGGGAGAGAGGAGCTGCTGATCCAAACACTCAGGGAAAGGAGCTGTTGATCGAAACTACTAGGGAGAGGAGCTGCTGTTGATCCAAACTTCTATGGAGCGAGGAGATGCTGATCCAAACTTCTACGGAGAGAAGAGCTGCCGGTCCAAACACCTAGGGAGAGGAGCTGCTTCTCTAAACAAATAGGGAGAGAGGAGCTGCTGGTACAAACTCATAGGGAGAGAGGAGCTGCTGATCCACTCACTCAGGGAAAGGAGCTGCTGATCCAAAATTCTAAGAGGAGCTGCTGATCAAAATTCCTAGTAGGAGAGGAGCTGCTGATCCAAACTTCAAAGGAGAGAGGAGCTGCTGATCCAATATCCTGAGAAGAGGAGCAGCTGATCCAAATTCCTAGGGAGAAAGGAGCTGCTGATCTAAACTCCTACTGAGAGAGGAGCTGCTGATCAAGACTCCTACAGAGAGGGGAGCTGCTGATCCAAACTCCCAGGGAGACAGGAGCTGCTGATGCAGACTCCCAGGTAGAGAGGGGATGCTGATCCAAACTCATAGGGAGAGAGGAGCTGCTGATCCAAACTCCCAGGGAGATGAGCTGCTGATCCAAACTCCCAGGGAGAGAGGAGATGCTGATCCAAACTCCTACAGAGAGAGGAGCTGCTGATCCAAACTCCTACAGAGAGAGGAGCTGCTGATCTAAACTCCCAGGGAGAGAAGCTGCTGATCCAAACTCCTAGGGAGAAAGGAGCTGCAGATCCAAACTCCTACAGAGAGAGGAGCTGCTGATCCAAACTCCCAGGAGGAGGAGCTGCTGATCCAAACTCCTACAGAGAGAGGAGCTGCTGATCCAAACTTCTAAGGAGAGAGGTGCTGCTGATCCAAACTCTTGGGAGAGAGGAGCTATTGATCTAAACTCATAGGGAGAGAGGATCAGCTGATCCAAACTCCTAAGGAGAGAGGAGCTACTGATCCAAACTCCTAGGGATAGAGGAGCTGCTGATCCAAACTCCTAGGGAGAGAGGAGCTGTTGATCCAAACTTCTAAGGAAAGAGGACCTGCTGATCTAAACCCCAAGGGAGAGAGGAGCTGCTGATCGAAACTCCCAGGGAGAGAGGAGCTGCTGATCAAAACTCCCAGGAAGAGATGAGTTGCTTATCCAAACTCCGAGGGAGAGAGGAGCTGCCGATCCAAACTCCCAGGGAGAGAGGAGATGCTGAACCAAATTTCTACGAAGAGAAGAGCTGCTGATCCAAACTCCCAGGGAGAGAGGAGATACTGATCCAAACTCCGAGGGAGAGAGGAGCTGCCGATCCAAACTCCCAGGGAGAGAGGAGATGCTGATCCAAACTCCTACAGTGAGAGGAGCTGCTGATCCAAACTCCTACAGAGAGAGGAGCTGCTGATCTAAACTCCCCGGGAGAGAAGCTGCTGATCCAAACTCCTAAGGAGAAAGGAGCTGCAGATCCAAACTCCTACAGAGAGAGGAGCTGCTGATCCAAACTCTTAGGGGAAGGAGCTGCTGATCCAAACTCTTAGGGGAAGGAGCTGCTGATCCAAACTCCTACGGAGAGAGGAGCTGCTAATCCAACCTCCTACAGAGAGTGGAGCTGTTGATCCAAACTTCTAAGGAGGGAGGTGCTACTGATCTAAACTCATAGGGAGAGAGGAGCTGCTGATCCAAACTCCCAGGGAGAGGAGCTGCTGATCCAAACTCCCAGGGAGAGAGGAGATGCTAATCCAAACTCCTACAGAGAGAGGAGCTGCTGATCCAAACTCCTACAGAGAGAGGAGCTGCTGATCTAAACTCCCAGGGAGAGAAGCTGCTGATCCAAACTCCTAGGGAGAAAGGAGCTGCAGATCCAAACTCCTACAGAGAGAGGAGCTGCTGATCCAAACTCCCAGGAGGAGGTGCTGCTGATCCAAACTCCTGGGAGAGAGGAGCTGCTGATCTAAACTCATAGGGAGAGAGGATCAGCTGATCCAAACTCCTAAGGAGAGAGGAGCTGCTGATCAAAACTCCCAGGGAGAGAGGAGCTGCTGATCAAAACTCCCAGGAAGAGATGAGTTGCTTATCCAAACTGCCAGGGAGAGAGGAGCTGCTGATCCAAACTTCTACGAAGAGAAGAGCTGCTGATCCAAACTCCCAGGGAGAGCGGAGATACTGATCCAAACTCCGAGGGAGAGAGGAGCTGCCGATCCAAACTCCCAGGGAGAGAGGAGATGCTGATCCAAACTCCTACAGAAAGAGGAGCTGCTGATCCAAACTCCTACAGAGAGAGGAGCTGCTGATCTAAACTCCCCGGGAGAGAAGCTGCTGATCCAAACTCCTAAGGAGAGAGGAGCTGCTGATCTAAACTCCTACAGAGAGAGGAGCTGCTGATCGAAACTCTTAGGGGAAGGAGCTGCTGATCCAAACTCCTACGGAGAGAGGAGCTGCTAATCCAACCTCCTACAGAGAGTGGAGCTGTTGATCCAAACTTCTAAGGAGGGAGATGCTACTGATCCAAACTCCTGGAAGTGAGGAGCTGCTGTTCCAAACTCATAGGGAGAGAGGATCAGCTGATCCAAACTCCTAAGGAGAGAGGATCAGCTGATCCAAACTCCTAAGGAGAGAGGAGCTGCTGATCCAAACTCCTATGGATAGAGGAGCTGCTGATCCAAACTCCTAGGGAGAGAGGAGCTGTTGATTCAAACTCCTAAGGAGAGAGGAGCTGCTGATCCAAACTCCAAGGGAGAGAAGAGCTTCTGATTGAACTCTTACGGAGAGAAGAGCTGCTGATCCAAAATCCTATGCAGAGAGGAGCTGCTATTCCAAACTCCAAGGGAGAGAGGAACTGCTGATAAAAACTCCTACAGAGAGTGGAGCTGCTGATCCAAACTCCCAGAGAGAGGAGCTGCTGATCCAAACTCCTAGGGAGAGGAGCTCCTGATCCAATCTTTTAGGCAGAGATGAGCTGCTGATCCAAACTCCTAGGGAGAGAAGAGCTGCTGATCCAAACTCCTAGGGAGAGGAGCTGATGATCTAAACTCCTAAAGAGAGGGGAGATGCTGATCCAAATTTCTAGGGAGAAGAGCTGCCGATCCAAACGCCTAGGGAGAAAGGAGATGCTGATCCAAACTCATAGGGAGAGAGGAGCTGCTGATCCAAACACTCAGGGAAAGGAGCTATTGATCGAAACTACTATGGAGAGGAGCTGCTGATCTAAACTCCTAGGGAGAGGGTAGCTGTTGATCCAAACTTCTACGGAGAGAAGAGCTGCTGGTCCAAACACCTAGGGAGAGGAGCTGCTGGTTTAAACTCATAGGGAAAGAGGAGCTGCTGGTACAAACTCATAGGGAGAGAGGAGCTCCTAATCCAATCAGGGAAACGAGCTGCTGATCCAAAGTCCTGAGAAGGAGAGCTGCTGATGAAAATTCCTAGTAGGAGAAGAGCTGCTGATCCAAACTCCTACTGAGAGAGGAGCTGCTAATCCAAACTCCTACAAAGAGAGGAGCTGTTGATCCAAACTTCAAAGGAGAGAGAAGCTGCTGATCCAATATCCTGAGAAGAGGGGCGGTTAATCCAAATTCCTGGGGAAAGAGGAGCTGCTGATCCAAACTCCTACTGAGAGAGGAGCTGCTGATCAAAACTACTATAGAGAGGGGAGCTGCTGATCCAAACTCCCAGGGCGACAGGAGCTGCTGATGCAAACTGCCAGGGAGAGAGGAGATGCTCATCCAAACTCATATGGAGAGAGGATCTACGGATCCAAACTCCCAGGGAGAGGAGCTGCTGATCCAAACTCATAGGGAAAAAGGATCAGCTGATCCAAACTCCTAAGGAGAGAGGAGCTGCTGATCCAAACTCCCAGGGAGAGAGGAGCTGCTGATCCAAACTCCCAGGGAGAGAGGAGCTGCTGATCCAAACTCCTACAGAGAGAGGAGCTGCTGATCCAAACTCCTACAGAGAGAGGAGATGCTGATCCAAACTCCTACAGAGAGAGGAGCTGCTGATCTAAACTCCCAGGGAGAGAAGCTGCTGATCCAAACTCCTACAGAGAGAGGAGCTGCAGATCCAACCTCCTACAGAGAGTGGAGCTGTTGATCCAAACTTCAAAGGAGAGAGGAGCTGCTGATCCAAACTCCTAGGGATAGAGGAGCTGCTGATCCAAACTCCTACAGAGAGAGGAGCTGCTGATCCAAACTCCTAGAGAGAGTGGAGCTACAGATCCAAACTCCTAGAGAGAGTGGAGCTGCTGATCCAAACCCCTAGGGAGAGAGGAGCTGCTGATCGAAACTCCCAGGGAGAGAGGAGCTGCTGATCAAAACTCCCAGGAAGAGACGAGTTGCTTATCCAAACTGCCAGGGAGAGAGGAGCTGCTGATCCAAACTTTTACGAAGAGAAGAGCTGCTGATCCAAACTCCCAGGGAGAGAGGAGCTGCTGATCCAAACTCATACAGAGAGAGGAGCTTCTGATCCAAACTCCCAGCGAGAGAGGAGCTGCTGATCCATACTCCTACAGAGAGAGGCGCTGCTGATCCAAACTCATAGGGAGAGAGGAGCTGCTGATCCACACTCCTAAGGAGAGTCGTTGCTGATCCAAACTGCCAGGGAGAGAGGAGCTGCTAATCCAATTTCCCAGAGAGAGGAGTTGCTGATCCAAACTGCCAGGGAGAGAGGAGCTGCTGATCCAAACGCCTAGGCAGAAATGAGCTGCTGATCCAAACTGCCAGGGAGACAGGAGCTGCTGATCCAAACTCCTAGGCAGAGAGGAGCTGCTGATCCAAACTCCTAGGGAGAGAAGAGTTACTGATCTAAACTCGCCAGGAGAGAGGAGCTGCTGTTCCAAGTTCCCAGGGAGAGAGGAGCTGCTGATCAAAAACTCCTAAAGAGGGCGGAGCGACTGATTCAAACCCCTAGGGAGAGATGAGCTACTGATCCAAACTCCGGGGGAGAGAGGAGCTACTAATCCAAACTCCTACAAAGAGATGAGCTGTTGATCCAAACTTCAAAGGAGAGAGAAGCTGCTGATCCAATATCCTGAGAAGAGGAGCGGTTTATCCAAATTCCTAGGGAAAGAGGAGCTGCTGATCCAAACTCCTACTGAGAGAGGAGCTGCTGATCAAAACTCCTATAGAGAGGGGAGCTGCTGATCAAAACTCCTATAGAGAGGGGAGCTGCTGATCCAAACTCTGGGGGAGAGAGGAGCTGCTGATCCAAACTCCTGGGGATAGAGAAGCTGCTGATCCAAAATCCCGGGGAGAGAGGAGCTGCTGATCCAAACTCCTAAGGAGAGAAGAGCTACTGATCCAAACTCTTAGGGAGAGAGGAGCTGTTGTTCCAAACTCATAGTGAGAGAGGAGCTGCAGTTCCAACATCCTAGGGAGAGAAGAGCTGCTGATACAAACTCCTAGGGAGAGAAGAGCTGCTGATCCATACTCCCAGGAAGAGAGGAGCTGCTGATCCAAACTCACAGGGAGAGGGGAGATACTGATCCAAACTCCTAGGGAGAGGGGAGCTGTTGATCTAAACTCAAAGGGAGAGTGGAGCTGCTGATCCATAATTCCAGGGAGAGAAGGTGCTGATCTAAACTCTCCCAGGGAGAGAGGAGCTGTTGATTCAAACTCCTATGGAGAGAGGATATGCTGATCCAAACTTTGAGGGAGAGAAGAGCTACTGATCAAACTCTTACGGAGAGAGGAGCTGCTTATCCAAACTGGTACAGAAAGTGAAGCTGCTGATCCAAACTCATACAGAGAGTGAAGCTGCTGATCCAAACTTCCAGGGAGAGGAGCTCCTGATCCAAACATCTAGGGAGAGAGGAGCTGCTGATCCAAACTCCTAGGGAGAGGAGCTGCTGATCTAAACTCCTAGAGAGAGGAGAGATGCTGATCCAAACTCATAGGGAGAGAGGAGCTGCTGATCCAAACACTCAGGGAAAGGAGCTGCTGATCCAAACTCCTAGGGAGAGTAGCTGCTGATCTAAACTCCTAGAGAGAGGGGAGATGCTGATCCAAACTCTTAGGGAGAGAAGAGCTGCTGATCGAAACTCCTTGGGAGAGGAGCTGCTGATCTAAACTCCTAGGGAGAGGAGCTGCTGATCCAAACTTCTAGTGAGCGAGGAGCTGCTGATCCAAACGTCTATGGAGAGAAGAGCTGCCAGACCAAACACCTAGGGAGAGGAGCTGCTGGTACAAACTCACAGGGAGAGAGGAGCTGCTGATTCAATCACTCAGGGAAAGGAACTGCTGATACAAAATCCTGAGTAGAGAAGCTGCTGATCCAAATTCCTTGGGAGAGAGAAGCTGCTGATCAAAACTCCTATGGAGAGAGGAGCTACTGGTCCAAACTCCTACACAAAGAGGAGCTGTTAATCCAAACTTCTAAGGAGAGAGGAGCTGCTGATCCAAACTCCCAGGGAGAGAGGAGATGCTGATCCAAACTCCTAGGGAGAGGAGCTGTTGATTCAATTCCTATTGAGAGAGGAGCTGCTGATCTAAACTCCCAGGGAGAGAAGAGCTGTTGATTCAAACTCCCAGGGAGAGAGGAGTTGCTGATCCAAACTCCCAGAGAGAGAGGAGCTGCTGATCCATACTCCCAGGGAGAGGAGCTGCTGATCTAAACCCTCCCAGGGAGAGAGGAGCTATTGATTCAAACTCCTATGGAGAGAGGATCTGCTGATCCATACTCCCAGGGAGAGAGGAGCTGCTGATCCATACTCCCAGGGAGAGAGGAGGTGCTGATCCAGACTCCAAGGGAGAGAAGAGCTGCTGATCGAACTCTTATGGAGAGAGGAGCTGCTGATCCAAAATCCTAGGCAGACCGGAGCTGCTGATCCAAACTCCTAGGGAGAGAGGAGCTGCTGATCCAAACTCCCAGGGAGAGAAGAGCTGCTGATCCAAACTCATACAGAGAGTGGAGTTGCTGATCCAAACTTCCAGGGAGAGAAGAGCTGCTGATCCAAACTCCTAGGGAGAGAAGAGCTGCTGATCCAAACTCCTAGGGAGAGAGGATCTGCTGATCCAAACACTCAGGGAAGGGAGTTGCTGATTGAAACTCCTAAGGAGAGGAGCTGCTGATCTAAACTCCTAGGGAGAGGGGAGCTGCAGATCCAAACTTCTATGGAGCGAGGAGCTGCTGATCCAAACTTCTACGGAGAGAAGAACTGCTGGTCCAAACACCTAGGGAGAGGAGCTGCTGGTTCAAAGTCATAGGGAGAGAGGAACTGCTGGGACAAATTTATAGGGAGAGAGGAGGGGCTGATCCAAACTCCTACTGAGAAAGGAGCTGCTGACCCAAACTACCATAGAGAGAGGAGCTATTGATCTAAACTTCTAAGGAGAGAGAAGCTGCAGATCCAAAATCCTGAGAAGAGGAGCTGCTGATCCAAATTCCTAGGGAGAGAGGAGCTGCTGATCCAAACTACTACTAAGAGAGGATCTGCTGAGCCAAACTCCTACAGAGAGGGGAGCTGCTGAGCCAAACTCCCAGGGAGAGAGGAGATGCTTATCCAAACTCAAAGGGAGAGATGAGCTGCTGATCCAAACTCCCAGGGAGAGAGGAGATGCTGATCCAGACTCAAAGGGAGAGAGGAGCTGCTGATCCAAACTCCCAGGGAGAGGAGCTGCTGATCCAAACACCCAGGGAGAAAGGGGATGCTGATCCAAACTCAGAGGGAGAGAGGAGCTGTTGATCTAAATTCATAGGGAGAGAGGAGCTGCTGATCTAAATTCATAGGGAGAGAAGAGCTGCTGATCCATACTCCCAAGGAGAAGAGCTGTTGATCTAAACTCCCAGGGAGAGAGGAGCTATTGATTCAAACTCCTAGGGAGAGAGGAGCTGCTGATCCAATTCCGATGGAGAGAGGAGCTCCTGATCTAAACTCCTTGGGAGAGAAGAGCTGTTGATTCAAACTCCTAGGAAGAGAGGAGCTGCAGATCCAAACTCACAAGGCGAGAGGAGCTGCTGATCCAAACTCCTAGGGAGAGGGGAGCTGTTGATCTAAATTCAAAGGGATAGAGGAGTTGCTAATCTAAACTCTCAGGTAGAGAGGAGCTGTTGATTCAAACTCCTAGGGAGAGAGGAGCTGCTGATCCATACTATCAGGGAGAGAAGAGCTGCTGATCCAAACTACAAGGGAGAGAGATGCTGCTGATCCAAACTCCTACAGAGAGTAGAGCTGCTGATCCAAACTCCCAGGGAGAGGAGCTGCTGTTCCAAGCTCCCAGGGAGAGAAGAGCTGCTGATCCAAACTCCTAGGGAGAGAGGATCTGCTGATCCAAACACTCAGGGAAGGGAGTTGCTGATTGAAACTCCTAAGGAGAGGAGCTGCTGATCTAAACTCCTAGGGAAAGGGGAGCTGCAGATCCAAACTTCTATGGAGCGAGGAGCTGCTGATCCAAACTTCTACGGAGAGAAGAACTGCTGGTCCAAACACCTAGGGAGAGGAGCTGCTGGTTCAAAGTCATAGGGAGAGAGGAACTGCTGGTACAAATTTATAGGGAGAGAGGAGCTGCTGATTCAATCACTCAGTGAAAGGAGATACTGATCCAAAATCCTGAGAAGAGGAGCTGCTGATCCAAATTCCTACTGAGAAAGGAGCTGCTGACCCAAACTCCCATAGAGAGAGGAGCTGTTGATCTAAACTTCTAAGGAGAGAGAAGCTGCAGATCCAAAATCCTGAGAAGAGGAGCTGCTGATCCAAATTCCTAGGGAGAGAGGAGCTGCTGAGCCAAACTCCTACAGAGAGGGGAGCTGCTGAGCCAAACTCCCAGGGAGAGAGGAGATGATTATCCAAACTCAAAGGGAGAGATGAGCTGCTGATCCAAACTCCCAGGGAGAGAGGAGATGCTGATCCAGACTCAAAGGGAGAGTGGAGCTGCTGATCCAAACTCCCAGGGAGAGGAGCTGCTGATCCAAACACCCAGGGAGAAAGGGGATGCTGATCCAAACTCAGAGGGAGAGAGGAGCTGTTGATCTAAATTCATAGGGAGAGAGGAGCTGCTGATCTAAATTCATAGGGAGAGAAGAGCTGCTGATCCATACTCCCAAGGAGAAGAGCTGTTGATCTAAACTCCCAGGGAGAGAGGAGCTATTGATTCAAACTCCTAGGGAGAGAGGAGCTGCTGATCCAATTCCGATGGAGAGAGGAGCTCCTGATCTAAACTCCTTGGGAGAGAAGAGCTGTTGATTCAAACTCCTAGGAAGAGAGGAGCTGCTGATCCAAACTCCCAAGGCGAGAGGAGCTGCTGATCCAAACTCCTAGGGAGAGGGGAGCTGTTGATCTAAATTCAAAGGGATAGAGGAGTTGCTGATCTAAACTCTCAGGTAGAGAGGAGCTGTTGATTCAAACTCCTAGGGAGAGAGGAGCTGCTGATCCATACTATCAGGGAGAGAAGAGCTGCTGATCCAAACTACAAGGGAGAGAGATGCTGCTGATCCAAACTCCTACAGAGAGTAGAGCTGCTGATCCAAACTCCCAGGGAGAGGATCTCCTGATCCAAACTCCCAGGGAGAGGATCTCCTGATCCAAACTTCTAGGAAGAGAGGAGCTGCTGATCCAAACTCCTAGGGAGAAAAGAGCTGCTGATCCAAACTCCTAGTGAGAGAGGAGGTGCTGATCCAAACACTCAGGGTAGGGAGCTGCTGTTCAAAACTCCTAGGGAGAGGAGCTGCTGATCTAAACTCCTAGAGAGATGGGAGATACTAATCAGAATTTCTAGGGAGAGGAGCTGCCGATCCAAACTCCTAGGGAGAGAGGAGATGCTGATCCAAACTTATAGGGAGAGAGGTGCTGATGATCCAAACACTCAGGGAAAGGAGCTGCTGATCGAAACTCCTAGGGAGAAGAGCTACTGATCTAAACTCCTAGAGTGAGGGGAGATGCTGATCCAAACTCTTAGGGAGAGAAGAGCTGCTGATCGAAACTCCTTGGGAGAGGAGCTGCTGATCTAAACTCCTAGGGAGAGGAGCTGCTGATCCAAACTTCTAGTGAGCGAGGAGCTGCTGATCCAAACGTCTATGGAGAGAAGAGCTGCCAGACCAAACACCTAGGGAGAGGAGCTGCTGGTACAAACTCACAGGGAGAGAGGAGCTGCTGATTGAATCACTCAGGGAAAGGAACTGCTGATACAAAATCCTGAGTAGAGAAGCTGCTGATCCAAATTCCTTGGGAGAGAGAAGCTGCTGATCAAAACTCCTACGGAGAGAGGAGCTACTGATCCAAACTCCTACACAAAGAGGAGCTGCTAATCCAAACTTCTAAGGAGAGAGGAGCTGCTGATCCAAACTCCCAGGGAGAGAGGAGATGCTGATCCAAACTCCTAGGGAGAGGAGCTGTTGATTCAATTCCTATTGAGAGAGGAGCTGCTGATCTAAACTACCAGGGAGAGAAGAGCTGTTGATTCAAACTCCCAGGGAGAGAGGAGTTGCTGATCCAAACTCCCAGGGAGAGAGGAGCTGCTGATCCATACTCCCAGGGAGAGGAGCTACTGATCTAAACCCTCCCAGGGAGAGAGGAGCTGTTGATTCAAACTCCTATGGAGAGAGGATCTGCTGATCCATACTCCCAGGGAGAGAGGAGCTGCTGATCCATACTCCCAGGGAGAGAGGAGGTGCTGATCCAGACTCCAAGGGAGAGAAGAGCTTCTGATCGAACTCTTATGGAGAGAGGAGCTGCTGATCCAAAATCCTAGGCAGACAGGAGCTGCTGATCCAAACTCCTAGGGAGAGAGGAGCTGCAGATCCAAACTCCCAGGGAGAGAAGAGCTGCTGATCCAAACTCATACAGAGAGTGGAGTTGCTGATCCAAACTTCCAGGGAGAGAAGAGCTGCTGATCCAAACTCCTAGGGAGAGAAGAGCTGCTGATCCAAACTCCTAGGGAGAGAGGATCTGCTGATCCAAACACTCAGGGAAGGGAGTTGCTGATTGAAACTCCTAAGGAGAGGAGCTGCTGATCTAAACTCCTAGGGAGAGGGGAGCTGCAGATCCAAACTTCTATGGAGCGAGGAGCTGCTGATCCAAACTTCTATGGAGAGAAGAACTGCTGGTCCAAACACCTAGGGAGAGGAGCTGCTGGTTCAAAGTCATAGGGAGAGAGGAACTGCTGGTACAAATTTATAGGGAGAGAGGAGCTGCTGATTCAATCACTCAGGGAAAGGAGATACTGATCCAAAATCCTGAGAAGAGGAGCTGCTGATCCAAATTCCTAGGGAGAGAAGAGGGGCTGATCCAAACTCCTACTGAGAAAGGAGCTGCTGACCCAAACTCCCATAGAGAGAGGAGCTGTTGATCTAAACTTTTAAGGAGAGAGAAGCTGCAGATCCAAAATCCTGAGAAGAGGAGCTGCTGATCCAAATTCCTAGGGAGAGAGGAGCTGCTGATCCAAACTACTACTAAGAGAGGAGCTGCTGAGCCAAACTCTTACAGAGAGGGGAGCTGCTGAGCCAAACTCCCAGGGAGAGAGGAGATGCTTATCCAAACTCAAAGGGAGAGATGAGCTGCTGATCCAAACTCCCAGGGAGAGAGGAGATGCTGATCCAGACTCAAAGGGAGAGAGGAGCTGCTGATCCAAACTCCCAAGTGAGAGGAGCTGCTGATCCAAACACCCAGGGAGAAAGGGGATGCTGATCCAAACTCAGAGGGAGAGAGGAGCTGTTGATCTAAATTCATAGGGAGAGAGGAGCTGCTGATCTAAATTCATAGGGAGAGAAGAGCTGCTGATCCATACTCCCAAGGAGAAGAGCTGTTGATCTAAACTCCCAGGGAGAGAGGAGCTATTGATTCAAACTCCTAGGGAGAGAGGAGCTGCTGATCCAATTCCGATGGAGAGAGGAGCTCCTGATCTAAACTCCTTGGGAGAGAAGAGCTGTTGATTCAAACTCCTAGGAAGAGAGGAGCTGCTGATCCAAACTCCCAAGGCGAGAGGAGCTGCTGATCCAAACTCCTAGGGAGAGGGGAGCTGTTGATTCAAACTCCTAGGGAGAGAGGAGCTGCTGATCCATACTATCAGGGAGAGAAGTCCTGCTGATCCAAACTACAAGGGAGAAGAGATGCTGCTGATCCAAACTCCTACAGAGAATAGAGCTGCTGATCCAAACTCCCAGGGAGAGGAGCTGCTGATCCAAGCTCCCAGGGAGAGGATCTCCTGATCCAAACTTCTAGGAAGAGAGGAGCTGCTGATCCAAACTCCTAGGGAGAAAAGAGCTGCTGATCCAAACTCCTAGTGAGAGAGGAGGTGCTGATCCAAACACTCAGGGTAGGGAGCTGCTGTTCAAAACTCCTAGGGAGAGGAGCTGCTGATCTAAGCTCCTAGAGAGACGGGAGATACTAATCGGAATTTCTAGGGAGAGGAGCTGCCGATCCAAACTCCTAGGGAGAGAGGAGATGCTGATCCAAACTCATAGGGAGAGAGGTGCTGATGATCCAAACACTCAGGGAAAGGAGCTGCTGATCGAAACTCCTAGGGAGAAGAGCTACTGATCTAAACTCCTACGGCGAGGGAAGCTGCTGATCCAAACTTCTATGGAATGAGGAGCTGCTGATCCAAACTTCTACTTAGAGAAGAGCTGCCGGTCAAAACACCTATGGAGAGAAACTTCTGGTTCAAACTCATAGGTAGAGAGGAGCTGCTGGTACAAAGTCATAGGGAGAGAGGAGCTGCTGTTCCAATCACTCAGGGAAAGGAGCTGCTGATCCAAAATCCCAAAAAGAGGAGCTGCTGATCCAAATTCCTAAGGAGAGAGGAGCTGCTGATCCAAAATCCTGAGAAGAGGAGCTGTGGATCCAAACTCCTACTGAGAGTGAGCTGCTGATCGAAACTCCTACAGAGAGGGGAGCTGCTGATCCAAACACCCAAGGAGACAGGAGCTGCTGATGCAAACTCCCAGGGAGAGAGGAGATGCTGATCCAAACTCCGAGGGAGAGAGGAGCTGATGATCCAAACTTCCAGGTAGAGAGGAGAAGCTGATCAAAACTCCTGGGAGAGGAGCTGCTGATCCAAACTCCCAGGAAAAGAGGAGATGCTGATCCAAAGTCCTACAGAGAGAGGAGCTGCTGATCCAAACTCCTACAGAGAGAGGTGCTGCTGATCGTAACTTCTAGGGGGAGGAGCTGCTGATCCAAACTCTTCGGAGAGTGGAGCTGTTGATCCAAACATCTAAGGAGAGAGGTGCTGCTGATAAAAACTCTTGGGAGAGATGAGATGCTGATCCAAACTCATAGAGAGAGAGGATCAGCCGATCCAAACTCTTAAGGAGAGAGGAGCTGCTGATCCAAACTCCTAGGGATAGAGGAGCTGCTCATCCAAAATCCTAGGGATAAAGGAGCTGCTGATCCAATCTCTTAGGGAGAGAGGAGCTCCTGATCTAAACTCCTACAGATAGAAGAGTTGCTGATCCAACCTCCTAGGGAGAGAGGAGCTGCTGATTCAAACTCCTACAGAGAGTGGAGCTGTTGATCCAAACTTCTAAGGTGAGAGGAGCTGCTGATTCAAACAACTAGGGAGAGATCCGCTGCTGATCCAAACTCCCAAGGAGAGAGGAGCTGCTGATCCAAACTCCCAGGGAGAGACGAGCTGCTTATCCAGACTGCCAGTGAGAGAGGAGCTGCTGATTTACACTCCTATGGAGAGAGGAGCTGCTGATTCAAACTCCTACAGAGAGAGGAGCTGCTGATCCAAACTTCTAGGGAGAGAAGACCTGCTGATCCAAACTCCTACAGAGAGAGGAGCTGCTGATCCAAACTCCTAAGGAGAGAAGAGCAGCTGATCCAAACTCCCAGGGAGAGACGAGCTGCTGATCCAAACTCCCAGGGAGAGGAGCTGCTGATCCAAACTGTCAGGGAAAGAGGAGCTGCTGATCCAAATTCCTAGGGAGAAAAGAGCTGCTGATCCAAATTTCCAGGGATAGGAGCTGCTGATCCAAACTGCCAGGGAGAGAGAAGCTGCTGATCCAAACTCCCAGGGAGAGAGGAGCTGCTGATCAAAACTCCTAGGGAGGGAGGACTGCTGATCCAAACACCTAGGGAGAGAGGAGCTGCTGATCCAAACTCCTGGGGAGAGAGGTGCGGTTGATCCAAACTCCTGGGGAGAGAGGACCTGCTGATCCACACTCCTAAGGAGAGAAGAGAAGCTGATCCAAACTCCCAGGGAGAGACGAGCTGCTGATCCAAACTCCCAGGGAGAGGAGCTGCTGATCCAAACTGTCAGGGAAAGAGGAGCTGCTGATCCAAACTCCTAGGGAGAAAAGAGCTGCTGATCCAAATTTCCAGGGATAGGAGCTGCTGATCCAAACTGCCAGGGAGAGAGAAGCTGCTGATCCAAACTCCCAGGGAGAGAGGAGCTGCTGATCAAAACTCCTAGGGAGGGAGGACTGCTGATCCAAACACCTAGGGAGAGAGGAGCTGCTGATCCAAACTCCTGGGGAGAGAGGTGCGGTTGATCCAAACTCCTGGGGAGAGAGGATCTGCTGATCCAAAATCTAGGGGAGAGAGGAGCTGCTGATCAAATCTGCTAGGGTGAGAAGAGCTGCTGATCCAAATTCTTAGGGAGAGAAGAGCTGCTGTTCCTAACTCCTAGGGAGAGAGGAGCTACTGTTCCAAGATTCTAGGGAGAGAGGAGCTGCTGATCCAAACTCCTAGTGAGAGAAGAGCTGCTGATCCAAACTCCCAGGGAGGGAGGAGCTGCTGATCCAACCTCACAGGGAGAGAGGAGCTGCTGATCCAAACTCCTAGAGAGAGGGGGGGGTTGATCCAAACTCCTACTGAGAGAGTAGCTGCTGATCCAAACTCCTTCAGAGAGAGGAGCTGTTGATCCAAACTTCTAAGGAGAGAGAAGCTGCTGATCCAAAATCCTGAGAAGAGGAGCTGTGGATCCAAACTCCTACTGAGAGATGAGCTGCTGATCAAAACTCCTACAGAGAGGGGAGCTGCTGATCCAAACTCCCAGGGAGACAGGAGCTGCTGATGCAAACTCCCAGGGAGAGAGGAGATGCTGATCCAAACTCTGAGGGAGAGAGGAGCTGCTGATCCAAACTTCCAGGTAGAGATGAGATGCTGATCCAAACTCCAGGGAGAGACGAGCTGCTTATCCAGACTGCCAGGGAGAGAGGAGCTGCTGATTCACACTCCTATGGAGAGAGGAGCTGAACATGGTCTGTCGCACTGAGGAGACAAGATGGCGCCTGTCTGATGGCCCCGCAGGTCGCCCCTTGTCGCCGGAGGACTTTTAAGGGACATAAGGATGTTTTCCCACCCCTAAGATAAAGTTCAGACCCCCTCCATGACTCACCAGCCGGAGGTGGATGATTTCGATGCCCTTCGTGAATTCGAAACGCTTCTGACGCTGGTGTTGGCAGCCATCCGAGAGGTGCAGAGAGCGCTCCGATCGATAGCTGCAGAGAGCTGGCTGAGAGGCGGGGCTGGAGAGCCAGGAGCACCGGCAAGGGCTGAGTGGCTTGCGGCGCGAAGAAGCACCAACAGAGCGGAGGAAGTGAGGATGCCTCCCAAACCCAGCCGGTTGACACGTGTGAAGGCTCCTGAAGCACAGGCGAGTGCAGAGCCAAACGTCAACATCATGGCAGGACATGCAAAGGGGGCCAAACCGGGAGGCTCCGTGAATACTAATGCTAATAACCGGATCTCAACAAAGGGAAAACAGATGCAGGATGGACAAAAAAAGGTGAGAGCCAGGAGGCTCTAAAACAATTAAATGACATTAATATGGGGGTTAAGGGAAAGAAAGTGTATCCAAATGATCCCGTGGTACAGCACACCATTACAGAATTTTTCACCACAACCCCCCAAACCGATGACAATGATATATTACCCGCGTTATCCAATGGCGAGGAAAAAATGAATAAACAGGGGGATGCAGACAATCCTAGGGAGCAGCTGGACTCTCCATATATGGGGGATGCCTCCTGTAGCAAACTTTCAGTTGGTAATGAGTCAATCCAAGTGGATGAACTCCATGGCGAGACTGTTATTACAATGGAAAGACCTGAGGATGCTGAAGGCACCTACTCCTCCCTGGCACAGAAAAGGCTAGTTGGCACCGCAGACCAACTAGACACTAGTATGTTAGTTGAGGAGGCAACAGGCTCTAAGGGGCTAGAGGACACCCTGGATCTGGGGTACAAATTTTACTCAGTTACTGATGGTTCCAAAGTTAGCTCCTCTGAGGCTGAATGTAGCAGTAGTGCACAGCTCTCCAGCTCTAGTCTTAGTACCTTACAGAAAGACACGGTTGTTAGGAAAAAGAGGTTCTTGAAGAAACAAAGAGAATCTCACACACTGGAAAGAGGCGTAGAAGATAACACGAGATCCAATGTAGATCCTAGCCTGAAATGGGACTACTCGGCTACCAGGAGTGTTTATACAGAAATCTCAGGGCAGGAGGAAGATGCTACACCTTTGAAAATGATTTATGAATCCATAAAGCAACTGCAGGAAGAGACCCGAATGGATGGAAAAAAAAATAGACTGGCAACAAAGAAACTCCAGGGCGCGGTGAGGAAAATGGCTAAAGCTTGTACCGAAATGAACTCAAGATTGATGCACGTTGAAGAGCGCACAAGCACGCTGGAAGATGGACTGGCCAGAACACAGACCCAGGCAGAAACGTACGCAACACAGTTCACGGATCTTCAATGGAAAATGGAAGATTTTGAAAATAGGCAAAGGCGTAATAACCTCCGGATACTTGGTATTGAAGAGGGAATAGAAGGGGATGAACTGCGGGCCTATATACTGAGAATGATCAAGGGAGTCTTTCCAGAACTCCAGCATTGGAGTTGGGAGACAGAGATACAGCGGGTTCACTGATTCCCTATGACCCTGAGAAAGCCCTTACAACCGTGTAGAGAAGGAACTGTCATGCCAAGTGCAATTATTATTTACTTTGGGAATTTTCTACTCTGAGAGGAAGTATATGCTAAGGCCCGCCCGAATGCTAGACGGACTTATGAGAACCAATCTTTCTTCGCGAAACCGGATTTTTGCCATGTTACCGTGGAACGTCGATGGAGATTAAGAGAACTGATTCAGCCCTGTCAAGCCTTGGGAGCACAAGCGTACCTGATGAATGCGGCCAGACTAAAAATTATACACGAGAACACTACTAGAGTCTTTACCTCAGAGATCCAGGCCAAAGATTACATGGAGAAACTAAAATCATAATGTTGTTTGTTGGAGTAGCTAGATTGAAGCAAGGTGAAGGGAATAATTGACATTTATCTATTTCACCTTCACCTTATTATTAGAATTGCTCAGTACTTTGGTGGTGTATTCTGTGGGGGGGGAGGAAATTTTTTGGTATGCACGTATCACTGCAAGAGGAACACCGGAGGATAACAAAAAAACAAAAAAAAAAAGGGGGGGTGGGGAAAACTAGAGGAGGGAAAAATATCTAGCGAGCTGGCAACAAGGGGGCCGACTTTCAGGCTCCATCACAGAGACCTTAGGTCTGCTTGTCTCACAATATAGGGGGGGGAGGAGGATGGGGGTCACGAGGACAGGGATGGCAGAGTGGGGATAAGTGGAGGCTTATCGGGAGGGGGGTTGGAGAGGGAGGGGGAAATGAAAAAACACCATCATCTGGGGAAGGTAGCGTGTGGAAGCAAGTGACAGAAAAAGGAAGATTAGGAAATTGGGGACAGGTGGTATTACGTATACATTATGCGTATAGCAACAATTAATATCTGCGGGTTGAACGATGCTGCCAAACGTAGGATAGTGAAGGAACATCTTAAAACACTACATGCCGATATAGTTTGCATACACGAAACCCATATTGAGGGGTTGTGAAAGATCCTCCTAGAACAGCTGGGATTTCAATTGATAGCACATACCACACAAGGGACAAGGACGCGAGGGGTAGCAATTTTGGCTCAGAAGAGGGGGATTGTGTTTAAATCTTGCTTAACTGATGGGTATGGTAGATGGGCAATCGTTGAATGTCAAGAACAGGGATTTAATTTTACATTATGCTCAATCTATGGGTCAAAGGGGGACGATCCCGAAATATTTAATTTTTTAAACTCAGAATTGGCTAGATGGCCCTTACCGATTATTATATGTGGGGATCTTAATATAAATGGAATAGAAGGACTGTGGAAGGGGGATCCAAGGAAATATACAGGCCGGAAAAGAAAAGTCCGTAGGGCCTTAATCCAGATGATGGAGGATAATGGGCTTATAGATGCTTGGGCGCAACTGAAACCACAGGACGCGGGTAGCACATATTACTCGGCACCGCATAGAGCTATTGCATGGCTAGATTATTTCTTGGTGTCATCCTCTCTTCTCTCTGTTTGTCTTATCAAGAAACTCCCGCAAGTGATTTCTGACCACAACCCTTTGGTCCTAGAGGTGCAAAGTTGTGTTAGGGGGGAGCTCGAACGCAGCTGGACCTTCGAACGCGCTTTGCTGCAGGACTCGAATTATATTCAACATATGAACAAATGGCTCGAGGAATTTCTGGAGATCAATAGGGGAAGTGCCAGATGTGGGGTAGTATGGGATGCTCTCAAGGCTGGTATCAGGGGGGAAACGTTGAGTTACTCCGTGAACCAGAATAAAAAAGCAAATCAAGAAATTAAGACGAACCATAGAACAATCATGGATATAGAAGAAGAACAGGTCAGGGCTATTGTCACGGGCGCAAATACAGATGAGATTCATCAGAAATTAGTGCTAGCTAAGGCTGCAGCAGGGGAGATCATGGCAGCAAGAGCAGCAGGGACATTTTTGGCTTGGAGACAATCTTGCTATGAATTTAGCGAGCAAGTCGGGCACATGCTAGCTGTAAGGACCAGACAGAAAGCCAGCGGGAGAGATATTTTAGAGATCAAAAATGCAGAAGGGGATGTAGTTACAACACCTAGGGAAATACGCATGGTTTTTCATAGGTATTATGGAAATCTATATAGGGAAAATACGCTCAGTGAACCCAAAAATATAAAAGAATATTTAGCTTTGCTCACTGCTGAAACATTTTCACCAGAAGACTCAAGGGCTTTGGAGGAGAGATTCTCATATGAAGAAATCCAGAGAGCCGTAAAGGGGCTGCCTTCAGGCAAGACTGTAGGCCCAGACCAAATACCACTAGAATTTTATAAGTTTTTTTTTTCAATTTTGGGAGAAGACTTAAGTTATGTAATGCGTCAGGCACAGAGTGGGGGAACATTTCCAGAATCATGGGCAGAAGCGAGCATGGTAATTTTTAAAAAAAAAGGAAAGCCCCCTGCTGAACCTGGTTCTTATAGACCGATTAGTTTAATGAATAGTGACGCAAAAATGTATTCAAAAATCCTCGCGAATCGCTTTAGTACCATGATTGGGAAGGTGATCTCGCCCCGCCAGCATGGGTTTATCCCTGGTAGAGGTACGGCCGAACATATCCGCAGAGTCTGCACTCTGTTTGACGGTACCTCTGTCACGCGAGATCCTATGGCGCTTATACTCTTGGATGCAGAGAAAGCGTTCAATAGGGTCTCGTGGGGCTATCTTTGGGCCGTACTTGAGAACTCGGGGGTAGGAAGGGGGTGCATCAAAGCTATTCAAACATTATACAAGAATCCTAAGATCCGACTCCGAATAATGGGGGGGCAAAGCGACCCAATTGATATCACGCGAGGGACGAGGCAGGGGTGCCCCTGCTCTCCCCTCCTGTTCGCTTTTTATATTGACCCTTTGATTAGGAGAATTGAGGCAAACAAAGGTATCCTTCCAATTCGATTAAATGGATTCGAAACTAAGATTTTGGGATATGCCGATGACCTGGCAATAACTGCCACAAATCCATCCGTGGCTTTAACAGAAATAGAGCATGAGGTGGAATGTTTTGGGGCGGTTTCTGGTTATCGACTTAATTGTGGAAAGACCCAAATTGTAGTTAATGATAGGATTTCTATGGTGGATCCAAGAGTGACTGAATCCGCTACCTATCTCGGAGTCATTATAACATCAGAAGTAAGTAAGATTGTTGAGAAGAACCTTGTCCCCGTGATTCAAAAATCCAAGAGAGACTTTGACAGGCTGAATAATTTGCATCTCTCGATCGTGGGACATTGTAATATCATTAAAATGATATTTCTGCCAAAAATGTTATATCTATTCAGGACGATTCCCTTGAAATTTGAAAATCATTGGTTTAAGGAAATGGAGAGAATGATTAATCGATTCATCTGGGCTCAAGGGAAGACGAGAAGAGCACTTAGATATATGTCTCTATCTAGGGAGAGAGGGGGCTGGGCGGTACCCGATTTAAAAATGTATTATTGGGCCACGGTGATTCAATATATTCGCGGGTTTTTGGGTGGAAAGGTCACTGATCAGTGGAGGGATGACCCTCACCCAGATGTATATGAACTACTCCTAGAAAGAGAAGCCCCTAACTGGCTTTTGAGGTTCAGTGAAGCCAGCTACTATAAAAAAGTTAAATTTAAGACTCTTGGTGCAGCAGTAGCGGTTTGGACCGGTGTCAGGAAAAGGCTGGGGCTAGGAAGAATGAATTATTATACCACTTTATTTGGGAATCCGTCACTACCCGAGATTTTTCATGATGGACGGTGGGATGCTCTAGGGTTGAAAACAATCGGAGATCTCTTTGACTTAGACGGTATAATATCATTTGAGAAAGCCCAAAATCTTTATAACCTTGATCGTAGGGAGTTTTTTTAATTCCTCCAGATTCGGTCCGTTATAGCAAGGAAGAAGGGGGGAACGAGAGTTTTTACCAGAGATTCAGTTATGGAAGGGGTCAGAAACCTTGACGGATGTACTATCACCCAGATCTATGGAGAGCTGAGCAGACTACAGAGCGATGATTTAGAAAAACACTCGGAGAAATGGCAGCGGAAGCTTAATATTGAAGGGGACGAGTTCAGGGCATCACTTAACATGGGGTACACCGTTTTAAGAGTAGCGAGCCTCCAAGCACAACATTACAAAACTGTTTTTTTGCTTTATTACACCCCAGCTAAAATAGCCCAATGGGGCGGGACTGAGGGTATTCTATGTCCCCGCTGCCAAAGCGGTGAGGCAGACATAGTCCACATGTTTGCCTCTTGCCCTGCCCTGGAACCCCTTAAATGGGGCAAACTCTAAGGATCCAAATACAATTATCTGCTGAATTGATAGTTTTAGGTGTTGCTAGAGACGGGACAGTGATAATCCACAGGGAGTTTTTGTTTCTTGCTATGGCTGTGGTAAGAATCTGTGTGTCATCTGCATGGGTGGACCCCAACCCTCCCACATTTCAACAATGGTTATCACGCCTCTTAGCTATGTACAATCTGGAAAAGAGCCTGTATGAAAAGAAAGGATGGACAGATTCCAGGTATAAGCCAAGGACATCGGAGTATTGCTTATGTTATGATTTTCCCTTTTCTTTTTTACCTCCCTTTTATCTTTCTTTTTTTCTCTGGCAGTATTGTGATATGCGCTGTAATTCAGATACAATGGTATTGTATAAGGCATTTTCTGTTACCGGAAGGATTTATTCTTTTTAATGCTTTATTGTTCTTCTTTCTTCCTTTTCTATATGTAAATATGCTTTATTAACCACGGATGCTCTTGTAATGATGTACCACATTTGATGGTGGAATAAAACATTTTTTTTAAAAAGGAGAGAGGAGCTGCTGATTCAAACTCCTACAGAGAGAGGAGCTGCTGATCCAAACTTCTACAGTGAGAGATGCTGCTGATCCAAACTCCTGGGGAGAGAGGAGCTGCTGATCTCTACTCCTAGGGAGAGAGGAGCTGCTGATCCAAACTCCTGGGGAGAGAGGAGCTGCTGATCCAAACTCCTACTGAGAGGAGCTGCTGATCCAAACTCCTACTGAGAGGAGCTGCTGATCCAAACTCCTACTGAGAGGAGCTGCTGATCCAAACTCCTACTGAGAGGAGCTGCTGATCCAAACTCCTACTGAGAGGAGCTGCTGATCCAAACTCCTACAGAGAGAGGAGCTGCTGATCCAAACTCCTACAGAGAAACACGCTGCTGATCTCTACTCCTAGGGAGAGAGGAGCTGCTGATCCACACTCCTAAGGAGAGAAGAGCTGCTGATCCAAACTCCTACTGAGAGGAGCTGCTGATCCAAACTCCTACAGAGAGAGGAGCTGCTGATCCAAACTTCTACAGTGAGAGATGCTGCTGATCCAAACTCCCAGGGAGAGAGGAGCTGCTGATCCAAACTTCTACAGTGAGAGATGCTGCTGATCCAAACTCCTGGGGAGAGAGGAGCTGCTGATCCAAACTCCTACTGAGAGGAGCTGCTGATCCAAACTCCTACAGAGAGAGGAGCTGCTGATCCAAACTCCTACGGAGAGAGGAGCTGTTGATCTCTACTCCTAGGGAGAGAGGAGCTGCTGATCCACACTCCTAAGGAGAGAAGAGCTGCTGATCCAAACTCCCCGGGAGAGAAGAGCTGCTGATCCAAACTGCCAGGGAAAGAGGAGCTGCTGATCCAAACTCTCAGGGAGAGAAAAGAGCTGCTGATCCAAACTCCTAGGGGTAGGAGCTGCTGATCCAAACTGCCAGGGAGAGAGAAGCTGCTGATTCAAACTCCTACAGAGAGAGGAGCTGCTGATCCAAACTTCTACAGTGAGAGATGCTGCTGATCCAAACTCCTGGGGAGAGAGGAGCTGCTGATCCAAACTCCTACAGTGAGAGATGCTGCTGATCCAAACTCCTGGGGAGAGAGGAGCTGCTGATCCAAACTCCTACTGAGAGGAGCTGCTGATCCAAACTCCTACAGAGAAACACGCTGCTGATCTCTACTCCTAGGGAGAGAGGAGCTGCTGATCCACACTCCTAAGGAGAGAAGAGCTGCTGATCCAAACTCCCCGGGAGAGAAGAGCTGCTGATCCAAACTGCCAGGGAAAGAGGAGCTGCTGATCCAAACTCTCAGGGAGAGAAAAGAGCTGCTGATCCAAACTCCTAGGGGTAGGAGCTGCTGATCCAAACTGCCAGGGAGAGAGAAGCTGCTGATACAAACTCTCAGGGAGAGAAAAGAGCTGCTGATCCAAACTCCTAGGGGTAGGAGCTGCTGATCCAAACTGCCAGGGAGAGAGAAGCTGCTGATACAAACTCTCAGGGAGAGAAAAGAGCTGCTGATCCAAACTCCTACAGAGAGAGGAGCTGCTGATCCAAACTCCTACTGAGAGGAGCTGCTAATCCAAACTCCTACAGAGAGAGGAGCTGCTGATCCAAACTCCTACAGAGAAACACGCTGCTGATCTCTACTCCTAGGGAGAGAGGAGATGCTGATCCACACTCCTAAGGAGAGAAGAGCTGCTGATCCAAACTCCCCGGGAGAGAAGAGCTGCTGATCCAAACTGCCAGGGAAAGAGGAGCTGATGATCCAAACTCTCAGGGAGAGAAAGAGCTGCTGATCCAAACTCCTAGGGGTAGGAGCTGCTGATCCAAACTGCCAGGGAGAGAGAAGCTGCTGATCCAAACTCTCAGGGAGAGAAAAGAGCTGCTGATCCAAACTCCTAGGGGTAGGAGCTGCTGATCCAAACTGCCAGGGAGAGAGGAGCTGCTGATTCAAACTCCTACAGAGAGAGGAGCTGCTGATCCAAACTTCTACAGTGAGAGATGCTGCTGATCCAAACTCCTGGGAGAGAGGAGCTGCTGATCCAAACTCCTACTGAGAGGAGCTGCTGATCCAAACTCCTACAGAGAGAGGAGCTGCTGATCCAAACTCCTACAGAGAAACACGCTGCTGATCTCTACTCCTAGGGAGAGAGGAGATGCTGATCCACACTCCTAAGGAGAGAAGAGCTGCTGATCCAAACTCCCCGGGAGAGAAGAGCTGCTGATCCAAACTGCCAGGGAAAGAGGAGCTGCTGATCCAAACTCTCAGGGAGAGAAAAGAGCTGCTGATCCAAACTCCTAGGGGTAGGAGCTGCTGATCCAAACTGCCAGGGAGAGAGAAGCTGCTGATCCAAACTCTCAGGGAGAGAAAAGAGCTGCTGATCCAAACTCCTAGGGGTAGGAGCTGCTGATCCAAACTGCCAGGGAGAGAGGAGCTGCTGATTCAAACTCCTACAGAGAGAGGAGCTGCTGATCCAAACTTCTACAGTGAGAGATGCTGCTGATCCAAACTCCTGGGGAGAGAGGAGCTGCTGATCCAAACTCCTACTGAGAGGAGCTGCTGATCCAAACTCCTACAGAGAGAGGAGCTGCTGATCCAAACTCCTACAGAGAAACACGCTGCTGATCTCTACTCCTAGGGAGAGAGGAGCTGCTGATCCACACTCCTAAGGAGAGAAGAGCTGCTGATCCAAACTCCCCGGGAGAGAAGAGCTGCTGATCCAAACTGCCAGGGAAAGAGGAGCTGCTGATCCAAACTCTCAGGGAGAGAAAAGAGCTGCTGATCCAAACTCCTAGGGGTAGGAGCTGCTGATCCAAACTGCCAGGGAGAGAGAAGCTGCTGATCCAAACTCCCAGGGAGAGAGGAGCTGCTGATCCAAACTCCTAGGGGTAGGAGCTGCTGATCCAAACTGCCAGGGAGAGAGAAGCTGCTGATCCAAACTCCCAGGGAGAGAGGAGCTGCTGATCCAAACTCCTAGTGAGAGGAGCTGCTGATCCAAACTCCCAGGGAGAGAGGAGCTGCTGATCCAAACTCCTAGTGAGAGGAGCTGCTGATCCAAACTCTCAGGGAGAGAAAAGAGCTGCTGATCCAAACTCCTAGGGGTAGGAGCTGCTGATCCAAACTGCCAGGGAGAGAGAAGCTGCTGATCCAAACTCTCAGGGAGAGAAAAGAGCTGCTGATCCAAACTCCTAGGGGTAGGAGCTGCTGATCCAAACTGCCAGGGAGAGAGAAGCTGCTGATCCAAACTCCCAGGGAGAGAGGAGCTGCTGATCCAAACTCCTAGTGAGAGGAGCTGCTGATCCAAACTCCCAGGGAGAGAGGAGCTGCTGATCCAAACTCCTAGTGAGAGGAGCTGCTGATCCAAACTCTCAGGGAGAGAAAAGAGCTGCTGATCCAAACTCCTAGGGTTAGGAGCTGCTGATCCAAACTGCCAGGGAGAGAGAAGCTGCTGGTCCAAACTCCCAGGGAGAGAGGAGCTGCTGATCCAAACTCCTAGTGAGAGGAGCTGCTGATCCAAACTCCCAGAGAGAGAGGAGATGCCGATCCATAGATACCGATACTGACTATTGGAAACATCCTGAACATCTAGTGTCAGAAAGTGTCATTTACAACATTGCAAGGCATCACAGGTAAAACAAGCATTTGCAATGCAATAGGTCTTGCATTTACGCAAGTTTAAGCTATTGGCATTGTAAATGACAATGCCTTTTCTTTATGTTTTTAAAAACAAAAATGTAAGGCATTGTTATTTGCAATGTCAATAGCTCAAACTTGCTTAAATGCGAGACCTATTGCATTGCAAATGCTTGTTAGATTAGTGATTAGAAATGCTCCCTTTCGGCCCGCGCGGCAAATTAATAAAAAAAAAAAATAGTGCTTACCGACTTATGAAGGAGACAGTGCACAAGTAAAAGATCCAGTCCTCATGGGAGGTAACAAATGGCGACAGGGTGGTAACAAGGAGGGACTAACAAGCCTCATAGTCATTATCAATCGGAAGCCAGCATTTACCAAGGACAATGACACCAGCCAATCAAAAAATTGGGAGGAGAGTAGGCGAGGCTTCCACAGAATACTCGACTACTGCATCCCTCACGGAGCAATCAGCGCATGCGCGCTGCTGCTAGGCTCGACCTAATGACATTGAAACGGGTCCCCGACCTAATGACATTGAAACGGGTCCCTATCAAGACCTATGGTGATGTCCTAGCCCTACAGCAGAGGCACTGGCCGATTGCTGAAATCCATGTCAGCAACCTAGTTCCTGTTTACATTTCACGTTTTCCTTAATCTTGCTTTCCCAGAGTGTTTGCTTTTTCCAGGATTTTCTGCTTCTGTATTTTTTTCATGCAGGATATTACTCTTTCATTGTACATACTGTGGATGGAGTCTCCTCTAGGTGTCTGTGTGAGTGGAGGTGGTGGGTGTTTTTAATAAGCTATGATTGAGAGAGCTGGAGTTGAGGCTGAAGGCAGTGCGAGTTTCTCACAGTGCCAGCCAGTGGTTCATGAATGTTTTCAGAATGCACCCATCCATTCTTTGGCCTCTCTCTATATCGCACACAGAGCAAAACCATGTGTGCCACCTGTAACTGTGATTTTATGCTTAAGTGTGTGAAGAAGGTGCACAGCTGTTGCAGTATAGACAAGGCGCAAGCAGAAGAAAATGCAGTGCTTAAGGGCAAAGGGGTGCGTTAAGGTGTAGCAGGGATAGTGAAGGAGAAACAAAGAATTACACGAAGGAGACAATGAAAAGAGTGCTGAAGATGAAAGAAGTGTGAAATATGCAGATGGAGAATTTCAGAAAAATCCGGGGAGACAAGGGCATAGGCATCTTGCAGAGAAGCTGCTGAAGAAAGGAAGAAAAGAAGAAAGGAAGTGAGTGACTGATGCTCCGAAGACTGCTACCCTTTCCACAAGCCTTAGTAACACTTCAATCACAGTCTCGTATTTTCAAAAGTTGAAACTTTCCAGTTCGAATTATTCACAATTAAATCATTGTTGTTAGTCATTCTTGTGATATTGCTAACAAGGTTTGGTTTGTGTTAGGGGCATGGCTGTTACTGCACATGTCTGATAGCAGAGTTCACATAAAGAAAGGCACCATAACACTAGTCGGATATGCAGACGGGGCGGAAGAAGAGGACTTACGTTTACATGTTTTAAGCCACACCCTTCAATGCACAGGCCTCTTGGAAAGGTTCCTGCTTATGTATGTTTCTAAGACCACACCACTTTAAGAGACCCCCCCACACACACTTTTTTTCATTAAGTTTAAGCCCTGCTCTCACAGGTTTGCTTGACCAACCACTGCAGCCACTGATGCAGACGGAGAAAGCGCTAGCTTCATTGCATCATGGCACTGGGGCATGGTGGGGCCAACATAGAAGGCGAGCAAAAATGCACTGACCGAATCTAGCGCGTCACCCTCTTTGTCTTGTTGTATACACACTCCTGGGGCGCCAGTTAATTTTTAAGCTAACACAAGGTCGTGCACACGCTATCTACAAGGTACGCCACCTTTTTGATGGGGACCACTTTCTATCCTTGGAAATCATAAAACGTGAGCTGGGAGTCCTAGTTGCAGGTCCACCGGCATGACACCACCACATCTGAGGGCAGGTCCACCGGCATGACCCCACCACATCTGAGGGCAGGTCCACCGGCATGACCCCACCACATCTGAGGGCAGGTCCACCGGCATGACCCCACCACATCTGAGGGCAGGTCCACCGGCATGACCCCACCACATCTGAGGGCAGGCATCTGAGGGCAGGTCCACCGGCATGACCCCACCACATCTGAGGGCAGGTCCACCGGCATGACCCCACCACATCTGAGGGCAGGCATCTGAGGGCAGGTCCACCGGCATGACCCCACCACATCTGAGGGCAGGTCCACCGGCATGACCCCACCACATCTGAGGGCAGGCATCTGAGGGCAGGTCCACCGGCATGACCCCACCACATCTGAGGGCAGGTCCACCGGCATGACCCCACCACATCTGAGGTCTTAGACAAAGCAGTCAGGATGAGAGGGTCGTCGAAACTTATCTTGATGTTTCTAAAAATAGGGCGACCACCTCTGCCCGTCCGGGTTAATACGGACATTAGCTCTGCTCCTGAGCTATTGTTTAATTACAGAATGCATTCCGGGGTGTTAGTCTAACACACCCGAATACACTGATATGTAGGTGAAAATGTCCAGACAGTGTCCATAATGACCTGATGTGAGGTGGTTATGTAAAAGGCATTGGTAAAGTCAATAAGTTTTGCCTCTGCAAAATCTATTGGTTTTGTCAAAGTTTCTTTAAGACATGTAGAACAGCGGTACTAGCTACTGTAGAACATGTCCGATTACTTTCTAATATCCGTAGTCCCGCACACTTAAGTGGTAAAAAGACAAACTACAAGTACCAGATTGTGAAAAACCACACAAGCGTGCTACTCGTGCCAGACACAGGACTGATCTCAAAAGTTCTTGAGCCCTCGTGGGCGAGTAAGATTGCTATATCGTCGGTAATACACCTGTACGGTATTGTATTTCTCTGCTATTACAATTGTGAAAACTGTGCTTGATTGACACACCTGTATGTCTCTCAAACTTCACTGCGTCTCCCACAGGAAGGCACTTGAGTAAATTGTTGTTTGTTTCTTTCTCATGATTTCTTATGATTTGTCAATACTCTGTCATTTTGCCTTTGGTTATTATCTTACCATTGTATTCATCATTATTTATTTGTTCTTTTCTTGAAAACTCAATAAAAACGATTTGAAATAAAAAATTAAAAAAAAGTAAAAAATGTCTGCCTACCACAATTCCAGTGAACTTTGTTGCCACCAATGAAAGCAGAGGGCGTGGGCGGCTAGATTTTTACGTGGGGGTGTGGGGAGGAATGTGACTTGTTAGTTTAAAAGCAACTTCGAGTGCAGGTTTGGTTGAAAAGTGAGCTCGTTGCGCCGGAATGAAAGAGATATTTGAGGGCTGTGAAGCCTACAGTGAGCCCTCTGTGCTGAACCACAGAGGACACAACTCAGAGTCAAGTGCAAACAAGCATTGGCAAAGCCAGAACATCTGGCCATCCTTGAATGAAAGAGACATGTGAGAGCTTTGAAGCCTATAGTGAGCCCTCTGTGCTGAACCACAAAGGCTACAACTCAGAGTCAAGTGCAAACAAGCATTGGCAAAGCCAGAACATCTGGCCATCCTTGAATGAAAGAGACATGTGAGAGCTTTGAAGCCTATAGTGAGCCCTCTGTGCTGAACCACAGAGGCCACGACTCAGAATCAACTACAAACAAGCATTAGTAAAACAGGAGATCTACCATCCTTGAATGAAGGAGAAGTGTGAGAGCAGTGAAGGCTAAAGTGAGCTCTCTGTGCAGAACCACAGAGGCCACAACTCGGAATCAGTTGAAAACAAACATTGGTGAAGCCAGGACATCTTGCCATCCATAAAATAAAAGAGATGTGTGAGAGCTGTGAAGCCTCTGCTGAGCCCTCGGTGCTGAACCAAAAAGGCCACAACTCAGCATCAACTCTACAAACAAGCATTGGCAAAAGCCATAACATCTGTGCATCCTTAAATGATAGAGACGTGTGAGAGCTTTGAAGTCTACACTGAGCAGTTTGAGCAGACCACAAAGACGACTTCTCGGCATCAAGCACAAACAAGTATTGGCAAAGCCAGGACATCTGCCATACTTGAATGAAAAAGACGTGTGAGAGCTGTGAAGCCTACAGTGAGCTCTCTGTGCTGAACCACAAAGGCCACCACTTGGCATTAAGTACAAACAAGCATTGGCAAAGTTAGGATATATGCCCATCCTTGAATGAAAGAGATGTGTGAGAGCTGTGAAGCCTAGAGTGAGCCGTCTGTGCTGAACCACAGAGGCCACAACTCGGCATCAAGAACAAACAAGCATTGGGAAAGCAAGGGCATCTGGCCATCCTTGAGTGAAAGAGATGTGTGAGAGCTGTGGAGCCTACAGTGGAGTGGAGAGGTGTGGTGCAGCGGTTAGGGCAGCTGACTTCGGAGCACAGGGCTCACGGTTCGATCCCCGGCTGCGGCAGCTCAGCACCATGTGACTCTGGGCAATAGCTCACTTAATTTCCACAACGGCCCCCAGCGCCTTGAGACCCGTAAGGGTGAGTAGTTCGCGCTTTACAAATACGGATTTAGATTTTACAGTGAGCCCTCTGTGCAGAATCACAGAGGCCGCAACCCGGCATCAAGTACAAACAAGCATTGGCATAGCCAGGGAATTTGGCCATCCCTGAATGAAAGAGATGTGTTAGAGCTGTGAAGCCTTCAGTGAGCCCTCTTTGCTGAACCAAAGAAGCCACATCTTGGCATCCAGTATAAACAACCACTGGTGACGCCAGGATATCTGGCCATCCTTGAATGAAAGAGATGAGTGAGAGCTGTGTAGCCCTTCGGTGAGCCACCTGTGCTGAATCACAGACGCCACAACTCTGCATCAAGTACAAACAAGCATTAGCAAATCCAGGACATCTGCCATCTTTAAATGAAAGAGACGTGTGAGAGCTGTGAAGCCTACAGTGAGATCTCTGTTCTGAGCCACAGAAGCCACAACTCAGCATCAAGTACAAACAACCATTGGCAAAGCCAGGGCATCTGGCCATTCTTGAATGAAATAGACATGTGAGAGCTGTAAAGCCTACAATGAACACTCTGTGATGAACCACAAATGCCACAACTCGGCATCAAGTACCAACAAGCATTGGCAAATCCTGGACATCTGGGGGCATATTATCAAGGGCAGTATCACCGCTTTAGCGGCACTTTTTGCCGCTAAAGCGGCGATATTCTTATCGCCCTATTAACAAGGCGGCGCTAACATGCATTAGCGCATGTTAGCGGCCGAATCTGCAACGCATCTCATGACAGCGATAGATATCGCTAATGAGATGCAAAGTAGGCGTTCCCTCCTAGGACAACATGGTAAGTCATCGCAAAACCAACATCACGGTATTAACAACACTGCCCCTGAACAGTGAAGCGATGAGAAAAGGCGCGCTAAGCCCCCATTATCGCATGATTCTAACGCCTGAATAAAACCTGACTTAGCATTATTGCCTATGGGAGGTGGATTGTATGGTTAAGTACACACTCCCCTATTACCAAGCTTTTCATTAGCGCTGTGAAATCATCGCTGGATTTCACACGCTAATGATCATTATCGCAGTCTATCGCTGGATTTTACTTTGCCTGTTAGCACAGCGTTGCTAATTCGCCGCTAACACAGCGATGTAATTCAGCGATAGAGGGCGATAATGAAAAACGCGTTAAGCGCGATTTGCGATATTTATCGCGTGTTCTTGATAATATGCCCCCTGCTGTCCTTGAATGAAAGAGACGTGTGAGAGCTGTGAAGCCTATGGTGAGCCCTTTGTGCTGAGCCACAGAGGCAACAACTGGGCATCAACTACCAACAAGCATTGGTGAAGTAAGGACATCTGCCATCCTTGAATGAAAGAGATGTGTGAGAGCTGTGAAGTACAGTGAGCCCTCTGTGCTGAACCACAAAGCCACAATGCTGCATGAAGTGGATACAAGCATTGGCAAAGACAGAGAATCTGGCCATCCTTGAAGAAATAGATGTGTGAAAGCTGTGAAGCCTACGGTTAGCCCTCTGTGCTGAATTACAATGCCACAACTCGGCATCAAGTACAAAGAAGCATTGGCGAAGCCAGGGCATCTGGCCATCCTTGAATGAAAGAGCTTTGTGAGAGCTGTAAAGCCAACGGGGGGCCTTCTGTACTGAGCCAAAAAGGCCACAACTCAGCATCAAGTACAAACAAGCATTGGCAAAGCCAGGTCATCTGGCTATCCTTAATTGAAAAAGAAGCTACACTTGTTGTGATTCTGTATGTGTGGTCCTGCAGACTTGTTAGTTTGCCAATGCGAGAACGAGTTAAAGGCATATGAATGGCTCAGCAAGTGCACATAAAGAAATGAATCAGTAAGTTTCATGGATAAAAGAATGAATGGATGAGTGATCTTAAACTTAGATGAATGAGTGCTTTAATGAGTGAATGCATAAATGAACATGCGAGAATTATAACCTAGTTCTAGTATAAAAATAGCTCAATACTTAAATACTTTCTTATGAAAGCCTGAATGAATGAAAGACAAGTAATTACTGTGCAAACAAATCTTCGCCAAATGCAGCAGCCTTGTCATTTCTGAGGAACCGTGAATGAGTTTTGTTCATCCGCTTTTTACACATGAACTGTTTCTCATCTGTATTGCTTCCCCAGGAGGATGCTACCAAGGCAGGATGAAGTGACCTGTGAACCACAGTGCTGTAAACAATCATTGCTAACACAAACTTTTGCTCCTTCAGCAACAATGCAAAACTCTTTGTCAGTTAGAGGGAGCAACTATAAAATAAATGCACTCGATTTTTCACTTCTTCACGGCAAGTACATTTTTTTACTGAAAATAAACAAAGGAAATTAAATCATTTCCCAAACGAGAATGTATTAACACGTCAATAGATGTGCTTTAGTTCCTGGAAGTCCCCATTTCTGACAAGGCACGCATTGCTGTATTATATATTTTATGCCACTGAAAGTTTCTAGGTGCTTGTTCCTTAATGTTAGAAATGGGATCTCTAGTTGGCAAGGGCTTGCACCTTTGTCCAAGTAGGGACCCTTCTTCCTAGTCAGGGTAAGGGTGTTACACTCGTGAAGTAACCCCTGCTCACCCTCGTGGTAGCTTGGCACGAGCAGTCAGGCTTAATTCAGAGGCAGTATGTAAAGCATTTGCACATAACCAACAGTTATACAGTGTAAGCACTACAAACGGACACCACACCAGTTTAGAAAAATAACCAATTTTTATATACTCAAGACAAGACCAATTACGACAAAAATCCACAATACTATACTTTAAAAATGAATGCTTGATAAGGTAACTTCTTCTTTGCAGGAATAGTTCAAAAACAAAGTTCGTACGAGTCGGTAGCTCCGTCCGAGCCTACCGCGATGCTGAAAACCACAGAGTCTAACAGTTCCAGCCGACCGCGTCGATACGGGCCAGCAGAGTCGTGAACAGACTCGGTCACAGTACCTTTCTCGTTGTGGCTGGTACGGAGTGTACGAGCCGGTCGGCGTTCGTCGCGGTTGCGGTGCAAGATGGAGTGATGCAAGGTGCGGTGTCCCTCGATGCGGTGCAGGCAGCGGCTCGATGAGCGTCGTGCAGACGGAGTCGGTGAGTCCAAGGCGTGCGATGCAGGGTGAGACGATGCTCGATGTGGTGCTGACAGTTTGCGATGCAGGCGACCAAGCCGGAGTGTGGGAGCTGGCGTCGGACAGCGGTGCGAGTCGGAGCGGTGCGTCGCAAACGTGCGAGCGGTGCCCCAAATGCGATGCGGTCACGACTGTTGAGCCAGTTGCAGCGACGGCGTTGGTCGGGTCCGGCTGGTTCAGTGAAGCGATGCGAACTGCGGTGCCCACAGCTCACGGTGCAAGCAGCGGCTCGATGTTGACGGCGTCGGACGTCGCCTACGGTGAGACCAGGGTTGCGATGCGAAGCGGGGCGATGCGGTCTGCGGTGCAAACAGGTCACCGGTCAGGGATGGATTCGGTTGACGGAGTCGGTTGCAGTTCCCTTCCTCTGTGGCAACTGAAACAGCGTTCCAGAAGCGGTACCCAGAGGCTTGTGAAGTCTTTGCAGTCCCTGAGACTTCTTAACAGGAGGCCAGCTCGGTTCCAGGCCCTTGGAGATACTCAGCACAAGTTTGTAGAAAGTTCAGTCCTTTCACTGCCCAAGGCAGAAGCAGCAGCTGCAGGCCAACCCAACAAAGCAACAACACAGCAAAGGGGCATTACTCCTCCTGGCAGCTCTTCCAGCTCTTCGTCTTGGCAGGTTCCTTGATTCCAGCGAGATCTAAATTCATGGGGTCAGGGCCCCAATATTTATATCCCAAATTCCTTTGTTCTCTGAAGGCAGAGAGGCCTTTGCCTAGTCCAAACCAGTTCTGGAGCACTTTGTTGACAAGTCTCCGTCCCTTCTTTCAGTGAGTAGGCCAGGGACATCAGACGCACCACAGGAGGTGGAGCCAGCATTGTGGAGGGAAGGCACTGTCCTATTCAGGGCCCAGGTGCGACCCCTCCCACCCATCTACATGTAGATCTTGCTATTCAGCCCTGTGCTGACTCACCCTGTCTCCTGGCATCCCCCAGCCCCTGCCACTCACACTCCAGACAAGGAATACACAACCTCGCAGAGGCAGGCTTGGATGGTTAGACAAGAAAATACCCACTTTCTAAAAGTGGTATTTTCAAACACAGAATGTTAAAACCAACTTCACTAAAAGATGCATTTTATCATTCTGAGTCCAGGCATACTAAACTCGAATTTCTACCATGTTCCCGGCGTCAGTTAGGATTATAAGCTGTAATAATCAAAACTGCCCGTTCTGGCCTATGGGGAACAGGTAACCTTGCAATAGTGAAAAACGAACTAGGCTGTAATTCACTATCAGGACATGCCACACACACCAGGGCATGTCCTACCTTTCGCATACAACGCACCCTGCCCACAGGGGTACCTTGGGCCTACCTTAGGGGTGACTAACATGTAGCAAAGGGAAGGTTTAGGGACTTGCAAGTGTGTGCACTTGCCAAGTCGACATGGCAGCCCCAGGCTGCGCACAGGCTCTGCGTTGGCAGGCCCGAGTTACACTTTACGGGCTGTTTGCGTGGGTGGCACAATCCAGTGCTGCAGCCCACCAACAGCATTTGGTCTATAGGCCCTGGCACTCGCAGTGCACTTTACAAGGGACTGACACATAAACCAAATAGGCCAATCATGGAAACACCAATCCATAACACATTTTATACAGGAGCACTTGCACTTTCCCACTGGACAGCAGTGAGGAAAGTGCGCAGAATCATTACACCAGCTAAAACAGAGTCAAAACCGGGAGGTCAGAAAGCAAAAAGTCAGGGGAAACACGCCAAAAGATGCCAAGTCTAACACATGTCCCCTCCAGCTGAAAGTAGGGAGAACTACCCAACCCCATTGGAGTTCTCTTCACTAAGGCGGAAGAACCTGGACAGACCATCTGCGTTGGCGTGTTCTGTACCAGGACGGTGTTCCACCGTAAAGTCCATTCCCTGTAGGGAGATGGACCACCTCAGCAGTTTTGGATTCTCACCCCTCATTTGCATCAACCATCTGAGGGGCCTGTGGTCTGTCTGAACCCGGAAGTGAGTCCCAAACAGGTATGGTCTCAACTTCTTCAGTGCCCAGACCACAGCAAAAGCTTCCCTTTCTATGGCACTCCACCTCTGTTCCCTGGGAAGTAGTCTCCTGCTAAGGAAGACTACAGGCTGATCCAGGCCCTCTTCGTTCAGTTGTGAGGGCACCGCTCCCACACCATGCTCTGAAGCGTCAGTCTGCACGACGAATTCCTTGGAGAAGTCAGGTGCCTTGAGCACGGGCGCCGTGCACATGGCTGCCTTCAGGGCATCAAAAGCTTTCTGGCAGGACTCAGTCCAGATCACTTTCCTGGGCTGCCTCTTAGAGGTCAGCTCTGTTAAGGGGGCAACAATGGTGCCATAGCCCTTAACAAATCTCCTATAGTAACCGGTGAGACCTAAGAAGGCTCTCACCTCTGTCTGGGTCTTGGGGGGTTCCCAAGCCAGAATGGTGTCAATCTTGGGTTGTAGGGGCGCCACCTGGCCACTTCCTACCTGGTGTCCCAAATACACCACAGAACCCTGCCCGATCTGGCACTTACTGGCCTTGATCGTGAGGCCTGCACCTTGCAGAGCCCTCAACACTTTCTCAAGGTGCTGTAAATGTTCTTCCCAGCTGGAACTGAACACAGCGATGTCATCCAGGTAGGCGGCACTGAAATCCTCCAGCCCAGCCAACACCTGATTGACCAACCTCTAAAAGGTGGCAGGGGCATTCTTCAACCCAAAGGGCATCACCCGGAATTGGTAATGACCTTCTGGGGTTGAGAATGCTGATCTCTCCTTGGCCCCATCGGTTAAGGCAATCTGCCAGTACCCAGACGTCAAATCAAACGTGCTGAGGAACCGGGCAGCTCCCAACCGATCAATGAGCTCATCAGCTCTGAGGATGGGGTGCGCGTCAGTCCTAGTGACGGCATTGAGCCCACGGTAGTCCACACAAAACCGGAGTTCTGGAGTGGCACCGGGCGCAGCAGCCTTTGGGACCAAGACCACTGGGCTGGCCCAAGGGCTGTGGGAGGGCTCAATCACCCCTAACGCCAACATCTTGGAGACCTCCTCCTTGATGCTGGCTCTGACCCGGTCAGTCAACCTGTAAATCTTGTGCTTCACAGGAGGGCTGTCACCAGTGTCCATGTCATGGGTACACCAGTGAGTAACACCGGGAGTCAGAGAGAACAGTGGGGCGAACTGTCCCAACAACTGGCGACAGTCCCCCTGCTGCTCCTGAGTCAGAGTAGGGGAGAGGATCACACCCTCTACTGACCCATCATGCTCCTTGGTAGACAGGAGGTCAGGGAGAGGCTCACTCTCCTCTTCCACCCCATCATCTGTCGCCAAGAGCATACTCACTTCGGACCTCTCGAAGTGGGGCTTGAGGCGGTTCACGTGAAGGACCCTCAAAGGGTTCCTTGGAGCCTGCAAATCCACCAGGTAGGTGACGTCACTTTTGCGCTCCTTTACCTCATATGGCCCAGTCCACTTGTCCTGCAAGGCACAAGGTGCCACTGGGGCCATGACCCACACTTTTTGCCCAGGTTGAAATTCAACCAGAGTGGCATTCTGGTCATACCATCTCTTCATTTCTTCCTGGCTTGCTTCTAGGTTCGCCTGAGCGAGTTTCCTGAAGCGGGCAGTTTGGTTTCTAAAGGCCAGCATGTAGCTAAATACATCCTGGGGAGTTTTCCTGGGAGCCGCCTCCCAGCCTTCCTTTACCAAACTCAGAGGTCCTCTGACATGGTGGCCATACAGGAGCTCAAAGGGGCTGTACCCAAGAGACTTCTGAGGCACCTCCCTGTATGCAAAGAGTAGGCATGGCAAGAGGACATCCCACTTACGCCTCATGGGTTCTGTTAGACCCTTGATCATGCCTTTCAAGGTCTGGTTGAATCTCTCCACCAGACCGTTTCCTTGTGGGTGGTAAGGAGTGGTGAACTTGTAGGTTACACCACACTCTTTCCACAGGGATGTCATATACTTGGATATGACAAATGGTGTAGGACTGCGCACGCCAGGAAGGGGAAGAAAATTTAGATTCTAACAACCTGGTGATCAACATTTCTTCTTATCCTTTGAGTTCATTTGAAGAAAAGACTCTACAAAAAGGTTCATCCTTTGTTCTTACGAATCACACTAACATACTGGAACTTGAAATTAGTTTTTTTCGTTTGATGCGCAATTGTCGTCTAAGGAACTTTTTGACAACATTCTTACACAACAAGTTCCGGAAGAGGATTCTCTCCTTAAAGGTTTGCGCTCTAAAAGCACGTTTATGGCTCCTGTTAGCCACAAAAGCTTTGACACATTTGAATCATTAGTCAAACATGAATTACAATCTTTTAATGTTCAGAGAAAATCCAAGAGGCACAACATGACTGAAAAAGAAAAGACAACACTACAAAACTTAGCTCAAAATACTTCCATCACTTTTCAAAATGCAGATAAAGGAGGCGCTCTTGTGTTAATGGATACTAGCTTTTACAACCAACAGGTACTTAATCATGTACTAGATAAAAACACTTACGCTGTATTGGATTACAATCCAACCAAAGAATTCACTCAAATTCTTAAAGCTTTGCTTCAACAAGCTGTAGACAACGGTGTCATCACTGCAAAAGTTGAGAAGTATCTCTTACAATTGGATCCTAAATCACCCACTCTATATATGTTACCCAAGGTGCATAAGAGTCTACAACAACCTCCCTTCAGACCTATTGTGACAACCAGAGGCAGCTTACATGAACCTGTTGGCAAGTTTCTTGATAGACACCTCCAACCTTTTGTCTTCAACATGCGAACATACATCAGAGATACCACTGATTTTATTGCAAGATTGAGTCAAATCCAAATTCAAGAGGATGAAGAAGTTTGGTTGTGTACTATCGATGTCAAATCATTGTATACTTCTATACCACATGACTTGGGTTTAGCGGCCATAGAAAAAGTGCTCCTTAACTCAGATTTAGATTTCAACCTACAACTTTTCCTGATGGAACTGCTCAACTTCACGTTATACCAAAGTTACTTTAAATGGGATGAACAATGGTTTTTACAGTTATCGGGCACTTCAATGGGCAATTGCGCCGCTCCGGCGTACGCGAATATCTTCATGCAACAATTTGAGGAAGAACACATTTTGAACAAGAATACGTGGATTGAACACGCGAGACTTTTTGTCAGATATATTGACGATATTTTTGTGTTATGGCATGGATCACAACAAGACTTGCTTAGAGCTTTAGATGAGTTGAATCATATCAACGAACGCATCCAGTTCACCTTTGAAATCAACCAGGAGTCCATGACATTCTTGGACGTGCTCATTAAGAAAACAGCTAACAGCCTTGAGACAGACTTATTTCGCAAAAATACAGACAGGAATAATTTGTTGCACTACACCAGCTTTCATCAACAACCTCTGAAAAACCATTTACCCTATTCTCAATTGTTGAGAGTGAAGTGCATTGTTTCACAACCAGAAACATGCTTGAAACAAATTGACAACATGCTGAACAGATTTTCTGACAGGGGTTATCCTCCCAAGATTTTAGCACAAGCCAAGACACGTTGTGCATCAAAAACACGAGTTGAATTGTTAGTCAAAACGAACAAACCAAGTCAGAACCGCATGGTAGTGGTATCTAAATTCTCAACCATGAGTCAACGTTATAAAAACGTCATCAACAAACATTGGCCCATCCTTGCTATGGAACCCGACTTCAAGGGCTTGTTTTGCAACAAACCTTTATTCGCTTATACTCGAGGGAGAAATTTGAAGGATTTATTAACATAACCTTCCAAGATTATTCCCATCTCTACCTACAAGGGCACTCTACCTTGTCTAAACTGCAGCAATTGCAACAACGTCATCAAAGGCACATGGACGACCCATCCCATGAAAGGTACACGTATCAACCTCAAAGTCACAGCCACATGTGACACCACCAACGTGGTATATTTGCTCAAATGTCCATGTGGGTTGCCGTATGTAGGTAAGACTGAAAGAAAAATCAAAACTAGACTGCATGAGCACAAAAGCAACATTAGAACCAAAAACATCAAGTCTACAGTTGCTACCCACTTTTCAGATAACAATCATAACATCAGCCAATTAAAATTCCTCATTCTGGAAATCGTGGAGAAGGTTGAAGGCAGAAATAACAGTACTCATCTTCTACAGAGAGAGAACTATTGGATCAAGGCTTTGAACTCTTTGAAACCTTTTGGTTTAAATGACAGAATGGAGTTTTCGTGTTATCTTTAACCCCCTGGTCTCTTTGGGATTTGAAATATTTTACCCTCTTTACATGTTTCCTTATTTAGGTTTCTTTCACGGTATTTTTTTGTTTATGTTTTATACACATTTGGTTTTCTTAACATACTTCAAGACTATCTTTTTTGTTTCCTTATTATTTTCGTTTGTTCGTGGTTATATGTCATTCTTATTGGTCGCATTACTTTCCATTCTGATCCTCGACTGTCACACTTCATCACTGCTTGTTGCTCGCACTCATTTTTTTTTTTTTTTAATTATTTTTTTTTTCACTGCACTTTTCATCTCAGACATATGATTTTATACGCAATCTTCCTTTTTCTATTTTTGTTCACTGCTTAAGTACGCCAACAATTCTCATAAGACTTGAGCACTTGTATTGTAGTACACGTCCTCTTGGACGTTACAAAATGGCCGCTATTTTTTCATTACACACCGGCTCGTTTGTGAGTCATTTTTTTATACACATTATATTCACGTTGCATGGTCGGTTTAACACTCTTGATCAACGCGCTCTCACGCGGCAGCTTCTAGGAGCACCGTTGTGTGTTCTTTTCGGTTTTATTGTGGGTTTCGCATGAGTACTTGCACTGTAATATACATCCTCTTGGATGTTTCAAGATGGCCGTCACACTTTCACTACACACTGGCTCATTTGTGAGTCCTTCTTCATATATATTTCATCCTCGTTGCATGGTCGTCTTTACACTTTTGATTAACGCGTTCTTACGCGGTAGCTTCATGGACCACCGGTGAGTGTTTTCTCTGTCCTATTCTTGGTCTGGGGTGAGCACCTTATCAGTCCTATTTTCGATCACTCGTGGTGTTAGTGTGTCATCAACACGGTTGCAACTGTTATGCACTGGGCTCTTTACAAGTTTTTCAACTCATGAGACGTTCTTCTAAGTTCTTTGTCTTCACGTTGTTGTTTCACTTTTGGCATCCTCGTTGTTCGGTATATGTTTGCTTCTCACTTTTTAGTATTGCACGCGAGCGTCGCCACTTCACATTTCTTTTGACTTGGCTCAGTTTTCGATTAGGATTGATTCACTTCGCTTCACTTTTTTAATATTTCGTCACGCAAAACTTTATCACTCACTATCACAGCACTTGACACTGGTATCATACTTTGATGTTTGGTATTTGTTCTTGTAGCATGTATAGTATATTTCGGCTGGACGGACTGTTTGTTTTCATTGTATCCTTTGCTGATTTTATTTCAGATCATTTGCCCCTGATGAAGGGCTTTGACAGCCCGAAATGCATCGGGATTTTGAAATGTTTATTTGAAGCTTCATGGTATATTTTTCACTGATGGGACCGATATGACTTTTGGAATATCAATGACCCAAATACATTAAAAAGATAACAGTTCATTTCTCACAGTTTGGATTCATCCATTGTTCGTTATCAATATTTCTGACAGCTGTTTTATATCCACACATAGTGTGGTCATTAGCTTGTGCCCAGGGGGACGTTACCTATACAGGTGACGCTTTCTTCTCATATACTTGGATATGAAATTGGTCCCCCTATCAGAAACCACCTCTCTGGGGAATCCCACACGGGAAAAGATCCCCATTAACGCCCGGCCCACCACTGGCGCCGTCGTTGTCCTGAGAGGGATTGCCTCCGGGTACCGGGTGGCATGGTCCACCAAGACCAGGATGTACCTGTTGCCCATGCCTGTCTTGGGATCCAGTGGCCCCACAATATCCATCCCTACCCTTTCAAAGGGTGTTCCAACCACAGGAAAAGGTTGGAGAGGAGATTTGACCTTCCTCCCACTCTTACCACTTGCCTGGCAAGTTTGGCAAGACCTACAGTGTGCACCTGACTGCCTTCACATTTGGGGCCAAAAGAAGTGGGTGACAAGCCTGTCAAAGGTCTTGTCCTGCCCCAAATGTCCTGCCAAAGGCACGTCATGAGCCAGACCCAATAGGAAGGTCCTGAAGCGCTGGGGTACCACCAGCACACGGGCTGACCCAGGCTCAGCAACCTTAGGCTCACTGTATAGGAGACCACTCTCCCAGTAGATCAGATGTGACCCGGACTGATTACCAGCTGCCTGGTCTGCAGCCTGCCGCCGCAGACCCTCCAGAGTAGGGCACTCGTTCTGCTCCCTGCAGAACTCCTCCCTGGTGGGACCCCCTTCTTGCTGCCAATGGGTCAGCTCAGAGATGTCTCCCAGTTCGGCTACCTGCTCCCCTGTAGGCACCGGGGCGTCCCCCTCGAGGTCCGCCTCCTCCCGGTCCGTGGGAACTTCGGGGGCCGGTTTCCCACGCCCCCTGCTCTTTCTCTTGGCAGGGACTTGGGCCACTGTTCCAGGCTCCAAGTCCTCTTGATCACCCTTTCTGGCTACAATTGACCGAGTAGACACGCATGCCCACTCTGGCAACCCAAGCATCTCCAAGTGAGACCTGAGCTCAACCTCCTTCCATAAGGACTGCTCCAGGTCGTTTCCTAGCAGACAATCTACAGGCATGGTAGGGCTCACAACCACCCTCAAGGGACCTGAGACCCCCCCATTCAAAGGGAACCTGCGCCACCATACATTGGCGCTCTGAGTTGTCTACAGCAACTACTTGGTGGAATGCCCCGGGGACTACTTGCTTCTCAGACACCAGGTGACACCGGACTAAGGTCACACTGGCTCCAGTGTCTCTGAGAGCCTCTACCCTGTTCCCATTAATGGTCACCCAGGTGCTATATTTCTTTGTGTTAGGGGGCACCTGGTTTCCTGGGACCATCTCACTGTCCCCTAGTGAGACAAGGGTCATTTCTGCGGGATCCCCACCCTCCTGTGGGCACCCCTCCTCCCCAAGCGCTACACTAGCCAACATTTTGGACTGTCCACCGGTGGGTGGCGGTGTCCCCTTTGGGCACTTGGGGTCCCCCTTAAAGTGACCTACCTGGTCACATGCATAACACTTGCGGGGGCCGGTCTCAACAGGCTTCCCTGTAGAGACCCCTTTCTTCTTATCACCGGGGGCTGGGAACCTTTACCCTGGGTACTAGTTTGGGGCCCTTTAGAGAACTCCTGTGCTTTACCCTTGTCCCCCCACCTTTCTGCTGGGGACCCTGCCCACCTTTGGCTGAGTCTCCCCCAAACGCTTTCTTGTGGACCCTGGTACTCACCCAGCGGTCCGCTTCCATAGCAAGCTTCCTGGGGTCAGTTAGCTTACTATCAACTAGGTGCTGGCGCAGATCTGCAAAACATAGACTAGACAAGTGCTCCCATGCAATCTAGTCGTAGAGCCCCTGAAAATCTGTTACACTACTGCCCTTTACCCAACCATCCAGCGACCTGCAGAACACATCCACACATTCCAACCAAGTGTTGGCATCAGACTTCTTACTGGACCTGAACTGATCCCTGTACTTTTCAGGAGTAAGACCATACTTAGTGAGAAGGGCATCCTTCATGTCAGCATAGGTGAGGTGATACCCCTTACCCAAAGCTATCAGAGCATCCCTTGCTTCTTCAGGGAAAAGTGGCCACAATCCTGCTCCCCAATTCTCCTCAGGGACCCCATTCATGTGTATGGCTGCCTCATAACCCTGAAACCACCTTTGTATGTCATCCCCCTTCTTGAACTCCTTGCCTACATTCTTGGGAATGTGCACAATCCTGTCTGCCTTTCTGGACGAATTGCTGCCACCATCTGAGCCTGACTTACTCCTAAGTTCTAGCTCCTTCAGTTCTCTCTCATGCTCTAAGAGCATCTTCCTCTCCTCTATGGCCAATCTCTTCTCCTCCCGCTCACTCTCCAGCCTGAGCTTCTGCAGCTCAAACTGCCTTGCCTCCCGCCTGTCCTCCAGCTCCTCTGGGGACAGACTGCTGCTGCCTGACCTGGCGGGTTCCCCCTACCCAAAAGCATATCCACCCTGGAAATAGGCTCCTCCACCTCCTCACTGAGATTACCAGGCTGCCCACTGGCATGTCTGGCTGCTACCCAGGCCCTCAGCGCCTTCTGTAGCTCCTCCTTCCTTTTGAGGCCTTTAATTTGGACTTTCAGGTCTTTACAAATTGCTCGTAGTTCCTTTACGGCGTAGGTTTCCAACCTATCCTCCTCAAAGATAATTTCCAGAGATGCACCGGATGATGCAGCTGTGTCAGGCATGACAAAAGTAGTGAGTTGAAAACTGGCAAGATCAAAAATAGGCCAAAAGAAAAAGAACCAGTATGTGGTACGTAATGGTTCGCGATATGGTAGTAGTGCACACCAATCACTGTAAGTCAGTGCAAACACAAGTCCTATCCTCACCGCTGACAACCAATGTTAGAAATGGGATCTCTAGTTGGCAAGGGCTTGCACCTTTGTCCAAGTAGGGACCCTTCTTCCTAGTCAGGGTAAGGGTGTTACACTCGTGAAGTAACCCCTGCTCACCCTCGTGGTAGCTTGGCAGGAGCAGTCAGGCTTAATTCAGAGGCAGTGTGTAAAGCATTTGCACATAACCAACAGTAATACAGTGTAAGCACTACAAACGGACACCACACCAGTTTAGAAAAATAACCAATTTTTATATACTCAAGACAAGACCAATTACGACAAAAATCCACAATACTATACTTTAAAAATGAATGCTTGATAAGGTAACTTCTTCTTTGCAGGAATAGTTCAAAAACAAAGTTCGTACGAGTCGGTAGCTCCGTCCGAGCCTACCGCGATGCTGAAAACCACAGAGTCTAACAGTTCCAGCCGACCGCGTCGATACGGGCCAGCAGAGTCGTGAACAGACTCGGTCACAGTACCTTTCTCGTTGTGGCTGGTACGGAGTGTACGAGCCGGTCGGCGTTCGTCGCGGTTGCGGTGCAAGATGGAGCGATGCAAGGTGCGGTGTCCCTCGATGCGGTGCAGGCAGCGGCTCGATGAGCGTCGTGCAGACGGAGTCGGTGAGTCCAAGGCGTGCGATGCAGGGTGAGACGATGCTCGATGCGGTGCTGACAGGTTGCGATGCAGGCGACCAAGCCGGAGTGCGGGAGCTGGCGTCGGACAGTGGTGCGAGTCGGAGCGGTGCGTCGCAAACGTGCGAGCGGTGCCCCAAATGCGATGCGGTCACGACTGTTGAGCCAGTTGCAGCGACGGCGTTGGTCGGGTCCGGCTGGTTCAGTGAAGCGATGCGATGCGAACTGCGGTGCCCACAGGTCACGGTGCAAGCAGAGGCTCGATGTTGACAGCATCGGACGTCGCCTACGGTGAGACCAGGGTTGCGATGCGAAGCGGGGCGATGCGGTCTGCGGTGCAAACAGGTCACCGGTCAGGGATGGATTCGGTTGACGGAGTCGGTTGCAGTTCCCTTCCTCTGTGGCAACTGAAACAGCGTTCCAGAAGCGGTACCCAGAGGCTTGTGAAGTCTTTGCAGTCCCTGAGACTTCTTAACAGGAGGCCAGCTCGGTTCCAGGCCCTTGGAGATACTCAGCACAAGTTTGTAGAAAGTTCAGTCCTTTCACTGCCCAAGGCAGAAGCAGCAGCTGCAGGCCAACCCAACAAAGCAACAACACAGCAAAGGGGCAGTACTCCTCCTGGCAGCTCTTCCAGCTCTTCGTCTTGGCAGGTTCCTTGATTCCAGCGAGATCTAAATTCATGGGGTCAGGGCCCCAATATTTATATCCCAAATTCCTTTGTTCTCTGAAGGCAGAGAGGCCTATGCCTAGGCCAAACCAGTTCTGGAGCACTTTGTTGACAAGTCTCCGTCCCTTCTTTCAGTGAGTAGGCCAGGGACATCAGACGCACCACAGGAGGTGGAGCCAGCATTGTGGAGGGAAGGCACTGTCCTATTCAGGGCCCAGGTGCAACTCCTCCCACCCATCTACATGTAGATCTTGCTATTCAGCCCTGTGCTGACTCACCCTGTCTCCTGGCATCCCCCAGCCCCTGTCACTCACACTCCAGACAAGGAATACACAACCTCGCAGAGGCAGGCTTGGATGGTTAGACAAGAAAATACCCACTTTCTAAAAGTGGTATTTTCAAACACAGAATGTTAAACCAACTTCACTAAAAGATGCATTTTATCATTCTGAGTCCAGGCATACTAAACTCGAATTTCTACCATGTTCCCGGGGTCAGTTAGGATTATAAGCTGTAATAATCAAAACTGCCCGTTCTGGCCTATGGGGAACAGGTAGCCTTGCAATAGTGAAAAACGAACTAGGCTGTAATTCACTATCAGGACATGCCACACACACCAGGGCATGTCCTACCTTTCGCATACAACGCACCCTGCCCACAGGGGTCCCTTGGGCCTACCTTAGGGGTGACTAACATGTAGCAAAGGGAAGGTTTAGGTACTTGCAAGTGTGTGCACTTGCCAAGTCGACATGGCAGCCCCAGGCTGCGCACAGGCTCTGCGTTGGCAGGCCCGAGTTACACTTTACGGGCTGTTTGCGTGGGTGGCACAATCCAGTGCTGCAGCCCACCAACAGCATTTGGTCTATAGGCCCTGGCACTCGCAGTGCACTTTACAAGGGACTGACACATAAACCAAATAGGCCAATCATGGAAACACCAATCCATAACACATTTTATACAGGAGCACTTGCACTTTCCCACTGGACAGCAGTGAGGAAAGTGCGCAGAATCATTACACCAGCAAAAACAGAGTCAAAACCGGGAGGTCAGAAAGCAAAAAGTCAGGGGAAACACGCCAAAAGATGCCAAGTCTAACACTTAACAGGATAAAGTGCTTCAGAGGGTGGGAGTATATAGTGTGGTCTGTGTTTTATTAATAGGGATAATGACGTTCAGCTGACTATGGGTGATGAGCAATGATCTATGTGAATGAAGGAAGTGTTCTCAGCCCTGCTGTCTTTGCCAGCAGACACCATCCCCATGCAGGCTGGGTAGCCCCTGCCTTGGAGGGACATAGTCTAATAAAAGTAGTGCTGTATTGGAATGTGTCAGATCAAAGAACTAACAAGGAACTGAACAAAGTGTTTTGGTTTTTTGTAAACAATAATGTCAATTTAAAATCTATTTTTATAAGTTGGCAGCATTAGTGAATGAAACATGCTGAGGAAGAAAGAATCATTTATTGTCAATTACATTAATGTACAAATGTCACTTAGAACCATATTCTATTTATGCGTACAATTAAAAAAAGAAAACATTGAAAACTTTTCATTTTAAATGCTTAAATGCAGGAGCAGTAGTAATGCAGAGCGCAGCCTGACACTAACATGGTGCAGCCTGACACTGACATGGCTGCCAGTTTTCCCAGATCGGCACACAGAAAGCAGAGCTTGTACACATCGCGCAATAAACACAGCCCCACTCATGTACATCATAGCAGAAAAGGCCACTTTATTTAGGACAGATGAAGTTTACCCAATCGCATAACTATATACAGTATGACATCATGAAATAAATTGCATTTTCCAAAAAAAAAAAAAACTTTATTCCAACAATTCAATCAAAAACTTCATATAAAACACCCCATGTCATTGTAAACCCCAACTTCTCTCTTCCCCACCCCCGCGTTCCAACATTTCCCCCCCCCAGCCCGAGGAGTGGGTAAGACCGCTCTTGACTTACCCCCCCCCCCCAAAAAACGCCATAAATGACAACAAGAAAAATTGGGAAACTTCAATACCGTCCTAGAGTGGCAAGCAACTCTTCTCTTTTTTTGTTTTTTTGTTTTATGTATAAGGGAGGGTGGGACAACGGGGAAAAAACAGCGACGACACACCCCGGGCACCTCCGACGCCAGTGTCCTCCCGCTAGCCTGCTTCTGATTACCGCTTCTGAATCCCTTCCCCTGCCTAATTAATTACACCTGACCCCTCGCGCGGCCGCTTCCCTTGCGCGAAATAGCCCAGGTGGAGACCGGCTCGCGCCCTGCTCCACCTGGGTTCCCATCGCGCAATAAACACAACCCCACTCATGTACATCATAGCAGAAAAGGCCACTTTATTTAGGACAGATGAAGTTTACCCAATCGCATAACTATATACAGTATGACATCATGAAATAAATTGCATTTTCCCCCAAAAAAACAAAACTTTATTCCAACAATTCAATCAAAAACTTCATATAAAACACCCCATGTCATTGTAAACCCCAACTTCTCTCTTCCCACCCCCGCATTCCAACATTTCCCCCCCCCCACCCCGAGGAGTGGGTAAGACCGCTCTTGACTTACCCCCCCCCCCCAAAAAAACGCCACCCAGGAAAACCCCCAGTGTTTTCCTGGCCCCACCCAAACGTGTTGAAAAGGAGAACATCAACAACTTTGACTACACCAGAGATTCTCATTCCATAATTGAGCCAGTAAGTCCCTCATTTCTAGCAAATAATATGCTTGACCCATTTCTGATAGATGCACCCCATCATTTCTGAATAAGTGGCCTTCGTCCTTTGTAATGTTATCGTTAGTCAGTACTTTAATTCCCATTGCTTGACAGAAAACTTTCATAGCACGGTTGAGTTTGCGCCGGGCCTTTTCAATTGCCGCATGACTCCTGGCCCCCCTCCAATGTTGCCTGTAAATTAATTCAGTCCAAACCAGACAAGTGCCCGCCCAATTGTTTTTAATAACGGCAAGATCCAGTTTCATTTGTTTGATTAGGGACAAACCGGATAATGACACCAAATCATTTTCCCCCAAATGTAATATCAGCAGATCTGGAGGAGCCCCCTTGGAAGCAAACAAGTCAGTCAAAGTAAGAAACAAACTCTCCCACCTCATGCCACTTTTACCCTTCCATAGAACTTCATGCCCTGCACTGGGAAGTCCAAGTGATCTGCCATAGATCTGCTTCTCTGCGAAAAGCGCTGCCCACTTTATGAATGAATGGCCCACTATCCATGTGTTCATTTTCGCTGCCAATGGGTCTCGTATGCACCCTAAATGGAAAAACTAAATTAGCAAAGAAGAAAACAAAACAATCACTTCCTAACATAACGAGCACAACAAGAAGACTTCCACCTCCCAATGCGCCTAATGTCATCCCATGCCCAACCCAACCTTGCTGCTTCTGTAGCAGCCCCAATACGAAAGGAATGTGTGCCAAACAAAGCCGGATTGAAACCTAACCTAAGGAGAGCCTTCCGTAAAACTGCCAACATGTGAGCACTAGTGAACTTGGAGCCATCCTGATGACAAAATATGGCACCCGAAACAGGACCTCCTGTGCTGCTAAAACGTTCCCACTCCACCACTGAGCAACATTTTATTTTATTTATTTACGAAGTTTTCTATAGCGCTGGCCTGACCCTAGGGTATCGGAGCGCTTTACAGCTGGTACATAGCAGATAATCATCAGATACAAAGTAGAGGAGAGACATATTAACAGAAGAACGCAAAATGAAAAAGCAACACATTATAGTGCAGGACAGTGTTAGTCTTCAGGATTCTTCGGAGTCTTAGAGCTGGAGCAGAGCGCGATGTCCGCTAGCTGCCCCGAGTGATCCTATCCACTCCCTAGGGAGCGGTTGAGGAACAGGGTTTTGAGTTGGCTTTTGAATTGTACAAAGGAGAGGATGGTTCTGATGTGAGGGGGAATAGAGTTCCAGATTTTAGGAGCGCTTCCGGCGAAGGATCGGTCCGCAGTTTTTTTCTTCTAGTTTTTGGTGGGATGAGTAGGAGGGAGTTTGAGCTTCTCAGGTTCCTGGTCTGGCCGGCTTTTTTGAGTTTTTTCGCCAGATATTCGGGTTTGCCGGTGTGAAGGGCTTTGTGCGTGAGGCAGGCTATTCTGAAGCTAATCCGCATTTCGACTGGAAGCCACTTAAGTTCCCTGAGTGCAGGGGAGATATGATCGAATTTCTTGATACCGGTGATCATTCTGGCAGCCGCATGTAGCGTTGTTTTGATGGGAGCCAGATGCGATTTTGGAATTCCTGAGAGGACTGCGTTCCCATAGTCGAGTCTTGACAGTACCAGAGATTGTGTGGCCTGTTTGAGATCACAGGGCGGAATGAAGGGTTTTATTTTGTTCAGTAGTCTGAGGTTAAGGAAAGCACTTTTGGCCGAGTTCTTGATGTGTCTCGTCATGTTCAGTTTTGGGTCTAGAGTGATGCCTAGTGATTTGACTGAGTCTGCTAGAGTGAGATTCCCGTTGAGCGCGTCGACGGCCTTTAGCCATTCGGCAATTTGGGGGTTATCTTCCTTATTCGAGATGAGGAGTGTCTCAGTCTTGTCAGGATTTAGTTTAAGGTGGTTGCATGTCAACCAGTGTTGGACATCGCTCAGTACATCATTGAGTCTTTGAATGTCCTTGAGAGAGGTAGTTTCCAAATAAATCTGAGTATCATCAGCGTAGAGATGGAAGCGGATGTTGGCTTTTCTGAGTAGTTTGGAGAGCGGTTCCATGTAGATGTTAAAGAGTTGCGGTGATAGCACCGAGCCTTGAGGGTCGCCCTTGTTGACTTGTTGGAGGTCTGAAGTAAAGTTTTTTATTTTTATTTTTTGTGTGCGATTGTGTAGAAAGGAGGAGAACCATTGGAGGACTACCTCACCAAGACCAGCTCTTTCTTGGAGAGCCCTTATGAGTAAATTGTGGTCTACCGTATCAAATGCTGCCGAGAGGTCAAGGAGAATGAGGAGGCAGCATTGGTCAGAGTCTAGTGATCCATGGATGTCGTCGATGATGTTGAGGATCGCGGTTTCTGTGCTACAGCCTTTTCTGAAGCCAGATTGGTGGGGGTCCAGGAGGTTGATGTTGTCCAGGTGTTGGGTTAGTTGTTGTAATACGCATCTCTCTAGGATTTTTGATAGAAGGGGAGGCTCGACACAGGTCTAAAATTGTTCAGCTCCGTAACGTCAAGGCCATGTTTTTTCAACAGGGGTGTGACTTGTCCCGTTTTAAGGCAGTCAGGAACGACTCCATTTTTCAGGGAGCTGTTTATGATCGTGCACCAGAGCGGAGCTAAGGCGCGCTTCAGCTTTTTGGTCAGTAGGGGAGGAATGGGGTCTAGGACATGAGCAGAGGGTTTGGAGGTGGAGATTAACGTGGCTATCTCAGTTTCTTGAATGGGGCGGAAACTTAGCCAGGAATTTGGGGAGGTACCAGGAGAAAGATCAAGCGTCCCCGCCGCGATGCTCTTCATGGGGTACGTGTTGTTGATGTCCAGTGAGAATTCGATTTTAGTGATCTTATCATTGAAGAAGTTGGCGAAGTTGTCGCAGAGTTCTTTGGATGCCTGTATAGAGGAGGACACGGGCTTGGAGGTTTGTTGTCTGATGATGCTATAGAGCTCCTTGGGTCTGTTTTTGCACTGTCCAGCGCCGAACGGAAAAAGCTGGATTTCTTGTTTTTGATGTGATTGTTGTACTTCCTACGAGCTGATTTGAGTTGATCGCGGAGGATGGAGGTAGGGTTATTTCTCCACTTTCTTTCTTTGGCTCTTAGTTTTCTCCTTTCAGAGTTGAGGTCGGAGTTGAACCATGATCTGGATGGAATGGCTCGGCTTTTTTTAGCTTTAGGGGAGCTAGTTGATCAAGCATGGACACTAGCTTTACGTTGTAGCACTCAATGAGTTCATTTGTGGAGAGGTGGTCGTTGGTGTCGGGAAGAAGCGAGCTTAACCGTTCTTCAAGGACTCCCATGGGAATCTGAGAGAAGTTTCTCACCCATTTGGGGGGGTCTTGCATAGGCGTTTGAAAGAGAGTTAGTTGGTTGATATGAAATAAGATCATGTGGTGGTCTGACCAGTCCACGGGGAGTATGTGGTTGATTGTGATTGTGTTTCTTTGAGCGATGATGGCATCCAAGGTGGCTCCTTTGTAGTGTGTCTCCTCCGTGCAGTATTGGGTTAAATTGTTGTCACCGAGGAGACTGGATAGCGATTGGATTAGCGGGTTGTTAGTTTCATTCCACCGCAGGTTAAGGTCGCCAAGAATTAGATTGTTGGCGTCTCCTAGTGCACCATGGGCTATCAGGTCAGATAAGTGTTCCCCGAATGCGGAGGTGTTGCCTGGTGGATGATAGAGAAGGTGGCAGAGCAAAATTCCATTATCTTTGGTCTTGATGTTGGTTGAGAGACATTCGAATGTGTTGTAATTGCATGAATCAATTTCCGTGATGTCCATGTTGTCTTTATGGATGATAGCTACCCCCCTCGCTGGTCTTTTCTGTCTTTGTTAATGATGGAGAAACCTGGGGGTACAAGCATGTCTAAGCATGGTGAGGAGAGCTCGTTGAGCCAGGTCTCCGTGATGAACGCAATGTCGATGTTATGCGAGAAGATGGTCTCTGCTAGTTCATTTGCATGCAGAGAGGCCGACCTGCAGTTGATGAGCAAGCAGTTGGTGAACAGCTCTTTGTTGCTGGGGGTCTTTTCTTTGGGCGCCCTAGGTAGGGTGGTGAGGAAGGGCGGTCGCGGGGGTTTTGTGCAGGGAAGTTCTTTTCGGAGGCCCGTGATCACTTGGATTTTGGATTTAGCGGAGTCAGAGGGAGGTGTGTCATATGAGGATGCTAGATCGGCTGCTTCCTTGTCAGACATAGCTGCTACTGTCCTTGTGGGTCTTGAGGTCAGGGGTTTGATAATGGTATTTGAGCGTCTCTGAGCCCTAGTGGGAAGGGCTGAGATTCTTGAGGATTTTTGTGGCCAGGGTTCCGCGTCCGATCTTGGGCGTCTCTGAAGCTGAGTTTCGTGGGTTTCTGAGGGCCAGGAAGGGCTCTTGTGGCTGTTGGTGTTGGAAGTAGAGGGAACCCAGGGAGGAGATTGGTGGGGTCTGCGCGCCTTATCTAGGTTGGTGAGGATTTCGGACAGGCCCCGGGAGATCGAGTCTATCTGATTTTCTAGTGACGCGAGGCGCTGCGCCACGGAGTCGTGGGAGGGGGTGGGGGCATCTTGGGGGGTTTGCCTTGTGTGGTGCATGTCGGGTTTATGGAGTGTTGTCTATTGCTCAGTATGTAGGACAAGTTGTCACCTTTTGGCATCCTTGGAGGGGGTGAGTAGGGTCATGGTATGAGTTCAAGTTTCTGAGATCTGTGTGGGAACTAGTGAGGTTGGGGGTCATTGTCGGCGGAGCTCGTTCGTCGTGTTTCAGTGGGTGGGTCCAATTAGGGAGTGGCTTTGTGTTTTCTTTAGAGAGTTGTAGAGCGTGCTTAGTAGGGGTACTGTGGTGTGAGGTGACTCGGGGGATGTAGACAGCGGGGGCGTGGGGTGAGGTGGATTGTGTTTCCTGTTGGGGCCGATTAGCTGACGGTGGGAGCTGGGTTAAGGCGGGTCGAGGCAGGTGGGAGAGAGCGGATCGTAGTGTGGGGAAGAGGGAGTCAAAAGCCTCTAGGTTCTCGTTGTTTGCCTGAATGAGGACAGTGCCGTTAGTGTAGATGGTCATGGATGTGAACCCTCTTCTTGACGATCGATTCGGGAGCAAGGATGTTAACTTGCAGCTGTGTGGTGTGGATGTGGTTTTGGCGATGTAAAGTTGTGCTCTGAGAGTGGAGATCCAGTCTTCTGGTCTCTCCGTGTGGAAAATTAGGTCCATCTTAATCAGACCTTTGGAAGAGGAGTGGTAGATGTCTGTAAATAGGGTTTCTCTGTGTTGTCTGATTAGTTTCTGTTTGAAGTTTCGTCTCATTTTAGCAGAAAGGTGGGGAGGGAAGTTAATAGTGTAAGAGTTTAGGCTGTGATGTTTCAGATGGGTGGGTAGGGATAGGATGGGGTGAGTTGGCGTGTCAAGAGCCATAGTGTGAGTTCTGCTCGATGGGGGATCAAGCCTCTGGGAGGGAGTTTTAGGGAGTTGGTGAGATAGGCAGATCAACAGTGAGTGAGTTGGAAGTTGAGTTAAAGGTTGTCGCCGGTGTCGGTCCTGGGGTACTGACTTCGGGAGTCCACCCTTTTATGGACCTCTGGGACAAGAGTGGATAGTTCCGCCCCTGTTGGTATGGGCGCAATAGTTCTCGGCTTATGGGAAAGGGCTGGATAGCTTCCTCTTGCTTGGTGGCCCTTAAGGCGAATTGGTTTCAGAGCCAGTTTTGAGTTAGACTCGGGACTCCGCTGGTCGGGAGTCGGCCATCTTAAGGCCAGGCAAGGACCTGAGAGGGGTGGTGGCTCCGTGAAGGGCTTATGCTCTAATTTCAAAAATCTTCTATTGATCGTGGTGGAGGCCGATGATATCCCCTAATGTAGAGCCCTTGCCTCTGTTGTTGGGTTATTAGGTCTTGTCTGGTGGTAGGCTGTGGCTTTTGTGCTCTAGGGGGCGGCCATCATGAGGCCAGGCAGCCTCGGCTGGGGGCGTGGGGTTCTCTGAGGGGCTGAGAGCTCTTGAGAAGGATCCTACTTCAATAGGGGTAGACGGGATCCTGTCACATGGCGTCCTGTGCCATATAGGTATAAAGAGCCAGTCTTAGAGGACGAAGCAGCATCGCAAGGGTTAGGGATCCGCCATCTTAGAGTCAGGCGGACTTGAAGGGAGAAGTTGCGCTTCTTTCGGTACTTTGCCTCGCTGCAGCGCCAGTCAGGGTCACTTCTGGACAGATTCCTAGGGGTGTGAGGCCTCTGATTTTGAGGCTGGGGGCCTTGAGGCTCGGCATGCCCTATTTCTCGATGTTATGGTCGCGCGTGTCGGCCATTTTGAGGCCAGTCATCCTACCTTGGACACAGCTCCAGGGCAGATCGGGACGGGAATCCTTCCGAATTCAAGACCTGCAGCCCTTGCTCATGCATGAGCACTCGTCTGGACTGAGGTTTAGTTCAGTGGTTTCTCGTCGGTCCGACGCGGATCCGGGAGTGCTTGCTGGTTTCCGTCGTGTCAGGGCTGCTGGCAGTTCTGAGGGATCGGCGAGGGACGAATTTTGCCATGCACTACGATGTACGTCGATGTTGATGTCGTCTTCAGGCTTCCTCGCTCTTGTGAGTCACGTTTTGATGGATCGCGGTGGGAGAGTGGGGTTCGGGAGGGGGATTCGGTGGGAAATCACTGGTGTATTGAACCCGATCCCGGGAGCCTGTTTCAGAGCTCCCTCCCTGCGGCCCACTTAAGATGACTCAAATGCTTTCCAGATATAAATCAGGCATAGAGATGCAGGCGTCACACCAAATTGTATATCAGAATCAAGACTCAGGTTGAGATGCTGGCCGAGGAAAGGGTCAGTCAGACACTTGTCATGACACAGCTTTGCTCTCCATTCTTTATTCGTGTCATTTGGAAGATTAGCAGTCGCGGTGAGGGCTCATATAAACTTAATCAATAGGAGTAAGTCTGCTACATCCCCTTCATTACAGGTTCACCCAGAGTACTTCCAGCAAAGAACACGCATTCGACGAGCCATGCATATTGTTTCAGATTGATTTACACGATGTTGATTTCTTTCGTGTAGGCGCCATGACAAGGTCAGGCAATGATCACCGATGAGGGTGCAAATATTTCAGCGCGGCCCCACGCTGGAGAGATCCAGGATTGTTCACCCAGATACCTTAGCCAGTAGCGCACGAGCTCTCCTTCACAATAAGCAGCGCGTTTAATGAACAGAAACACTTCTTATCGAGTGCGCAATGCCGCCATTTTAGGGTCAGGCCGTATGACAATCGGCTCGTTTCTCGACCCGTCGTTGTTAAATAAGTATGAAATACCTCACCGGACTTGATAAGAAGTTGCAGGCAAGTCAATCCGATATCTGGCAGAGCTCAAGGTGACCTTATCAAGGAGTTACGGCTTCCGATTGCTGATCAGTCGCGATCCGCCATTTTGAGCCAACTTGTTCCACTCGGGGCAAACTCGTCCTTGGTTTTCTTTCTTGAATTCGCCGACATCGAGTTCAATCAATGGCATCACCGAAAGCAGCAAACACTCAGGGGCCCAATTTCATTTCAGCGAAGTATCGGCCATACCAACGTCTCTGGAAGTCAAGCGCTGTTTCTTCGCACCCGACAGAGCGACGGGATCCGGCCGTTCATCACTGATATGGGTGCCACATCCCTCTACACCACTCCTGTTCAGGTATACGCAAGTGCCTCTACCTAACTGGTCCGTTTTAGATGCCCTCAGCCATATCCTGAGTTTGTACTGCTGTAAAAACACCTCATTGCTGCAAATACCAGGTTGGCCACGCAAACCCAAAAGCTCTGAAACTCGAAATGCTCCAAAAAATAGCCAAATCATACATAAACGAAAACGGAAAAGTTCCCAATCATTGTAGCAACAAACAGGCAGCTGAAGCAAAAGTTGTTGTAAGAGATCAAAAGTCACCGGATGACGTAGATCTGCTGTAGGTTTCCGCTCCCTGCTGAGGCCTTTTAAAACTTTCTTTACTAAACAACCTACAACTGGATCTTGCCCCCACCATAGCTGACCGTAAAATGAAATTCCTGCCAACTTCCCTGCTATAGTGGAGTGAGACAGACCCTTGTTAATTAAATGCAAAACAAAACCCCAAATATGCTGCTCAGAAGTAACCACCCTCCCAGACTGAGAATCAAAATTGCCATAACTTATGAACTCCAACCAGGCCTGACGATAGCTTCTCCTAGTAGAGGGTGCCACTGAATTCTCCACTAACTCTGCGATCTTCAATCCCCCAACTCCCAAACGCTCTGTGGGATCAAAGTCTTGCTGGGGGCAGCCCCTGGCGCCAAACTGTGGAACTTCTGCCAATGAAAACGAGACAAAGCGTCTGCTATTGAGTTATCTTTACCAGGTATATGTTGAGCCTTGAAAACAATGCTGAACTGTAAGCTCTTTAACATAAAGGAACGCAAAAGATGCAGAACTCTCAGATCTTTGGCCCTCTGTCTGCTGATGAGCTCAACCACTGCCATGTTATCAACGTGAAAAAGGACCGACCTGTCTCTGAACTCTTCCCCCCAAACCGACAGGGCCACAATCAAAGGAAAAAGTTCTAGAAAAACAATGCTGCGCCCCTGCTGCAACCAATGGGAAGGCCAGCGCTCTGCACACCACTGCCCCTCCCAGAAAAGGCCAAACCCATGCGTCCCTGATGCATCTGAGTAAAGTTGAACCTGCCACAACAGGTTGTCTTCGACAAAATAAAGGGAGACTCCATTGAAATCATCCAGAAATTGCAACCAGATACGGAGATCATCCTTGACAGCCTTGGAAAGCCTGACCTTGTGATGCGGGAGGAAAGCCCCAGACATGGACATCCCCAACCGTCTGCAAAACGTCCTACCAGCCCTGACGACTCTGCATGCAAAGTTTAAATAACCTAACATGCGCTGAACCTGCCAAAGTTCCAGTTTCGTCTGATCAAGAACCGATAACAAGAAGGACTTAATTTCATGTACCTTCCCTGCAGGCAACCTCGCTTGCATGCCCAAAGTGTCAATTTCAATCCCTAGAAATGTTAGTCGTGTGCTGGGACCCTCCATTTTCTCAGGAGCTAAAGGGACACCCAATTCCTGAGCCATATCCTGAAAACTCTTCAAAGCCAAGCTACACTGATTAGACTGTCTGGCACCAATGAACATGAAGTCATCCAAATAATGGCAGACGAGAGCATGTCCACTGCACTGTGTAAAACACCACTGTAAAAAAGTGCTAAACCGTTCAAAAAGTGCACAAGAAACAGAACATCCCATGGGAAGGACTTTGTCAAAATAAAAGGCTCCATCAAAAAGCATGCCCAGTAGTTCAAAATCCGAAGGGTGGATCGGCAAGAGGCGAAAAGCCGATTTAATATCGCTCTTGGCCAACTCCGCCCCAGCCCCCGCCGACCGCACCAATTTCAGGACGTCATCCACAGAAGCGTATGACACACTGGTGTCTGCTGGGGAAATGAAATCATTGACAGATTGACCCTCCGGCCAGGATAAATGATGGATCAAACGATAATCCCCTTCTGTTTTCTTGGGGACCACTCCCAGGGGTGAGACCATCAGATTCACAAAAGGACTCTGCATGAAGGGGCCAGCTATTCTACCTGCCTGTAATTCGGTTTGCAGTTTTTGTTGCACCACCTGAGAAAGTTCCTTAGCAGATTTAAGATTGTCAGCCCATCTCCGCTGACGTGGCCCTTGGTATCCAATTTTAAACCCTTCCTTGAAGTCCCAGTACAAACTAGATGCCGCGTCTACATCGGGATAGCAGCCCAACCAATGTTCTAGAACTTCCAGTCTAATTGGGGTAGGAGCCCTTTGGTGGATACTGAAAAACCGTCCCTCTCCCCCTCTGGAACCTGCCTTGATCTCCGACTTTAAGACCTGCGAAGCATTGAGTGACTGGGTGCTTTCCCCCACATTGTGAGCATTCATGCTTGTAGCGACAACATTGTCTGCTACAGAATCCTCTATTAAAATTCCAGCAGGCCCCTGGGACCGGAGCTTGTCCCCTCCCGTGCCAACCCACCCCATCCTGGGCGGGACGAGGTTGAAAGGGCCGGTATGTAATTGGTAAACCGCTGGCAGTGGGAGTCGTTGCCGGCGGGTGAGTGGAAGACATCCATTGGAGCCACAGTTCGGAATCCACCTCCCCCCATGGCTTGTCATTAAAAATACTGAGCCGGGCCCTGAACTCCTCATCGTAGCTGAGCCAGGCAAATCCACCAAAATGCATTTGGGCCTTGCGAATTATATCAATGTATTTGAACAAAGCCACTGCCCTGTCTTGATGACGCTCACAATATACACTCGCATATATGAGGAAAGCGGATGTCCAGTTGTCAATATTCTTAGGAACCCTACGCCGTTTGGCAAGCTCCCACTCTTCTTCCTTGGATCCCTCCTTAGCCTGAACGTCCCTATGTAATAACTTGAAAACGTCCACAAACTCATGCTTCCAAATCCTAGCCTTAGTCTTCTCGGAAAGGTGGGACCCCAAAGGCATTTAAATACCCATATAAGGCAGCTTTGTATGAATATTCCGATCCTCCTCTTGTACATCTTTCCCAGAATGAAGTAACTCAGCCACTTGTTTGGGTTGACTAGTGGGAACCACATCTAATGTGACATTACCCGGGACCTTGACTGGCACAACAGAATTCTGTACTCCCACTTCAGTTTGAGGTGTCAAATCAGCAACCAACAACCCTTCCCCAACACCAATAGAATGCTTACTGGGCGGTCTAAGATCCGAATGAGTCCACGTGTCCCACCATTGTGACATACCTGATGGTAATTGAGTGGAGCATTCCTGCAATTCCTTAGGGTCATCCCGCTGACGAGGGCCGCTTAGACAGTCAGGATCTGTTGGTCGGTCCGCTCCAGACTTCTGAAACATACTAAGCACAGTCTTTGCCCCCAAGGAACCCCTTTTTACCCCACTCTTGAAGTGTGGAACCGTCAATGATTCAACACCGCCCACTTCTCTCAGCTCCCCTTCTTCCAAATCACTGTCATCCCCATAAATCAGAATATCATCATATGGACCCAAACCAGTAGAACCCATCCCCGGCTGTCCCCATCTCCCACGCCCCCATCATACGACCTCCGATGCTGTGCCGCCATCCGCTTCTGATGTCCAGCATGATGAGGAAAGTCCGCACGTGAACTTCCGTGTGTGTCAGACCAGTGCAGCAAAGCCGCATCCTGCTCAACCAGCTGACCCGTGGAGTCACCACGCTCCGTAGTCCCAGATGAAACCTGCACCTTCAAACCGCTCATGCTTGAAGAAGGCACTGTACCCTTTGCCCCCCCCGACCGATGCAGACCCATTGGCCAGACTGAGGACCCAAGACGGAACCAAAATAAAGAGGAGTCCGTGACAGGACAGTAAAAGCTGAAGGTATCTCAAAAACTTCCCCCGCCACCAAACCGACCTGCTGTGCGCTTGCAAAACCCCGCCAACTCAGGCATCGGGGAAAAACAACCTGCTCACTGTCCGCGTCTCCCTCTTGTTCAACATCCATCAAGGCCTCAGACCCCTCCACAGAATGAGAGTCCACATAACCTGCCCCAGAGAAAACACCCTCACTAGTGGACACTGGCCCGGAAAAATCACCACCAATGGGAATGGTATTCACCACCGTAGAGTGAGAGCTGCTGTTAGCGGGCTCCGCAAAACTCTCCTCCCCGCTGTCACTAGAGTAAGCAACAAGCGCAGAGGAGCAGCCAGAAGAATGGGGAGGGGGCGCGATATTCACTCTATGTGTGCCAAAATGCACCGCTGCCTGTGAAAACCCAATTGCCACAACCCCTGTAAAATTAGCTGCCTCTAACTGGGGCGTCCCCCTGCCAGAAACCAAGGTAGGAGACTGACAAAGCAAACCCCGCCCCCCCGAGGCAGTCCCCGAGAAAGAGAGCCAGCCCGCTTTGCCCTGGAAGCCCCTCCTCCCCGAGACCGCCGCAGTTTCCTACCCACACGTGAGCCGGGAAGACAGGAGAGGTCCTCCGCTGCATAGTGGGCCAACTGAGCTGCACCTGAGCCTACCGCGGCAACATACGGCCCCAAAGAGACACTCCGGGCCTTTCTGACATCTGTGCCGGTATCCATGACAAGCGTGGGACGCTGCAGCGAAGGCAAGCACGCAGCAACAGCTTTCTCCACTCCTCTGGCCGCCTGACGCTTAGGGCGCGCACGCACTACCCCAGCCGCACCAGGGACCCCCGGCCGCAGCCAGTCTCCCCTCCCTGCAGCACACAGCACTCGCACAGCAGCCCGCACCTCCCCGTTGTCCGACATATTGTGGGGCCCCGCCACCAGTTACCACTATTGCCCCAGTAAATACCTGGCGTACAGCGCGACAACCGCAAGACCGCCACAGCCACCACTGGAAAAGCAGCGACAACGGGAAAAAACAGCGACGACTCACCCCGGGCACCTCCGACGCCAGTGTCCTCCCGCTAGCCTGCTTCTGATTACCGCCTCCTGAATCCCTTCCCCTGCCTAACTAATTACACCTGACCCCTCGCGCGGCCGCTTCCCTTGCGCGAAATAGCCCAGGTGGAGACCGGCTCGCGCCCTGCTCCACCTGGGTTCCCATTGTTACCATGTAGCGGCTTGAAGCGCTCAGCTCCTTCTTCAGTGAAGCCACTAATCTGTTACTCACAGCACACACTGCTATTGTCACCGCTATCATAATGAGAGCTATTCGTGTGCAGATGTGCACCTTGTGAATGGGCAAGTGCTGCCACTCATAGTGAAGTTAACCATTGAGTGCAGGGGGCTGGCCCGTTGCCCCATCCTTTATGCTGTGGTGCGAGGGATATAAATGTGAATGACGCAACAACATACCAATGGATGAAGAGAACTTGTTGTATACACCTACAAATAAGTATAAGTATATTATATATGTAATTTTAGTAAAATCAAACGTTCTTAGCTAACACCAGAGTTAAAAGGAAAGGAGTTGCATCCCTGGTTCCATATTCCATGTGACATATCTTTACCTCCCACGGTTTCTGTTCCTTCATTGAGCTCCAAGCAGCACTTCCTGTTCCTGGTCTGGGTTCAGATGAATGCATGTTATGTAAGGCGTGTGCCAATACGTGGACAGCAGTATGAACAGTATGGATCAGACTATAGTTAGTATTGCGATATTCAGACAACATTTGGAATGTCTCGTTTCCTGAGCAGTAAACATCAGATGAACCGTCTGTCAAATTTATAATATTTCTATCCATTAAAAGACACCTAAAATTTATCTCCCATATCAATTCCAGGACTGTATCTTCTGGAAACTTCAATGGAGTGACATCATGGAGAAAATCTCTAAATCCCATTATTTCTTCTTTTTGGATTGAAAATGCCAGACTTCCATTGAATAAATATAAGGGGAATCCAAAACTGATAAAATTAGAGATAGCCTCTGACAAAATCCAAATTTTATTAGTCATTGTTCTCCATTTAATGTAGGCGAAATAATGCACAGCGTTCACTGTACTGCAGTAGAGAATGACCACCTGTGCGGTGGATGTCCTAACAGCCTCCATGACTGTCTCTAGGTTTGGTGGGTCAGAGCTAGAAACATAAGCGGGAATCATATAAGAGAACTCGATGCAGCCTCCCACCTGACCAATAACCGCCCTCAGCTCTCGCAGCGCTTGCTCTCCGCTGTCATCATCCGTTGTCAGGACCCCCACCCAGGTCCATCCAAAATGTCTTAACAACTGAGCAGTTCCAATGTAGAAGGAGAGCTCGTTTGGGACAGTCCGGTATAAGGATGGAAATCTCACTCTGTCACTGAGTACTGGGTTCTGAGCCCCGTAACTGATCTGCAAAGAAGATAGACATGTGGTAAGAAATGTGAGCTGAAATTTGGCAGCACTCTGAGAAAGAAAGATGGAGGCTACACAGCTCTGACTTTAAATGCACAAATAAATATTATCTCTAGTTAGAGCTGACTGTAGTTGTCAAAAAAGAACATAAGGATAAACTGGGCTGAAGCCATGTATCATATCATAATTTGCTAGATAATTTACGGCCTCATTTAGTGCAAGATTTATGAAGGTAACTTTCACTTTTAAGTAGGTTTACACCTTTGGGTCACTGAACCTATGCATATAGCCGGACACACACTTGACCCCATTTTCACCTCCAGCAACAGAATAAAATTCAGTCAAACCACAGAACTCATCTGGACTGACCACACCATTGTACACTTCACCATCACCGGCACCCAGCACACCATCACCAGGCACTAGATATCCCCCCACCACAGCTGGAGCAAGGTCACCAAAACTCAGTGGTGATGGGCCCTCACCACCTCTCAACCCGAGGCCTCAGCAGACCGTTGCCAGGCTGTCCAGAATTTGACCGCCTGGATCATCGACAGCACTGACACAGTCACCCCTCTGAAACCTACTAAATCCAACAAGTCCTCCAAACAGGCCAGCTGGAACACTCCAGAACTCAGGACCACCAAGAACAACTATCAACCAACTTGAGAAACAATGGCGTACCACCAAGAACCCAGCAGGCTCACAAAATGGCAAACAGCCATCAAAACCAATCACGACACATCAAAGAAGTCGAGAAAGCAGCCATGACCATACGCATCGACTCTGCGGCCAACCACTCAAAGGTACTCTTCAAAATAGTCAAAAAATTCTCGAACCCAACAGCCACAGAGAATACTATCCACCCCGCCCAAGAACTCTGTGACACCCTCTCCGACTACTTCCACAGCAAGATCACCAACATCTACAACAACTTCAAACGCCAACCTCAACCCCAAATGACCTCTACCAACCAGCGATCATTAGCCAAACCATTACCACATGGTCTCCGCTCACCACCCTGACCAGCTCAGCCATCATGTCTTCCATCTACTCCTGTTGTATTCCTCTTAGGGTGTCCATAACGGGCTTTCCAATATCATGTCCTTATATAGGCACAATTCGCCCTGCGCTTATATAGGCATAAAATCCCAGGCCTTATTTAGGCATTAAACCGTGCACTCCAATTACAGGCATGGTCTCTGACATCCGTCCACCCTAACGTCACAACGAGTTCATGAAGAACAGACCCTTAGGCTGCGGGAGTTTCCCTAGCCCAGGACTATTGATTTCTTCAAGGCCTCATATATTATGCATGAACCATTATTCCTTAGGGGTTCATCCATGACGTCTTTCGCTGTCCAATTCACGTCAATGCTAACATTCCTAAGGAATTCTCAGGTATAAATATACCTTCCCTAGCCCCTGTAAATCAGAGGAGACCTCGACTTCAGAGGAGCCCGAATCCCGGCCTGACGCACTGAGAAGACGCTGTCATCCCTGCATGCAGAGAGTCCCGCTTCCAGTGATCTGACATCCCCTGCGGGGTGTTGGAGTTCGAGTCTGGCAAAGAGATTCCAACCTCTCTCATTCTTCAGGTATGGAGCTGATAAGAACCTAGAGGGACTCTTGGCATACTATGCATACTAGGCTTAAACATACTCTTAGTATACCATAGTAAGGAATACTTCACCTACTTCATACCTCGTCCTACACCTAGGTTAGGTTAGGTACATTGGGGTAGAACTAGCTTAGCACTGCATCGTATGAGTACTCGCATTTTTAGTCTGTGTTATTTATGTAACAGCATCTGTACTAAAAGATAATGCTATCGCAGTATTATTTATTTCTACTGCTCACCCTGTACATTATTTATCTCACATACTGTCTTGTGATCGTAACAGCACATTATACTTACACCAGAAACAAGACTGTTCAATAAATCTTTTATTGAAAACACCCGTCTATTATTTCTGTGTAACTTTGAGGAAAACTAAGCATGCACGATTGAGCTGAGTGAAATAGTTATCTAGTGTTTCCACGACTCTGGGACACGTTCTGATTCTAAAAGGGAAACATATTGGTCATGTTTTGCGGCTGCCAGAAACTACTCCCTTCTTGTTGTCAAGGAGTTTCTAGTGGCCTCTGAGCTAGCTGGCACAAGTAATTAAGTTTAATATACTCGATAGGGACATACTGACCTCAGTCCTATGTCAAACCTATAGGATATATTATTCCAATGCGCAGAGCCTATTAGGGAAATAGGAGCTACACTACACTCCAGGGTGCCTATTGACCCCTGCCCCCATCCCCTCTACAACCTCGCAACAAACCCGATCAGTGCAAAACTCACCAGCATACTCAACACATCCAGCTCCACAGCAACCTTCCTGGGCAAATGGAAACACTCAGACATCAGACCCCTCCTAAAGAAAGCCTCCACTGACCTCAGCAGCTCACTGAATTCCTGGAACAAAACCACCTACTGGACGAATCACAATCAGGATTCTGTGCCAAGCACAGCACTGAGACTGCACTGATTGCTGCCACAGATGACATCAGAATACTTCTTGACCGTGGAGAAACTGCGACACTGATCCTCCTCGACCTCTTCATGGTGTTCAACACCATCTCCCACTACACCATCACCAACAGACTCTACAACATAGGCATACAGCAAGACACCCTCAAGTAGATTGCCTCCTTCCTTACAGGATGCACACAGAGCATCTGACTGCCTCAATTCACCTCCGCACCCAAAGACATCATATGTTGCTTACTACAAGGATCATCCCTCAGCTCAACCCTGTTCATTATCTACATGACCCCCTCGTAGACGTCGTCAGATCCCACGGACTCAACATAATCTTCCAGACAGCTGACACTCAGCTGATCCTCTCGCTCACCTAGGACCAAGCCAATGGCAAAACCAACTTCTGCAATGCCATGACCAACGTAGCCAATTGGATGAGAGATAACTGCCTCCAACTCTACTCTGACAAAACTGAAGTTCTGATCTCCTGGAAAAGCACATCCACTCTGGACCACAGCTAGTAGCCTGCAGAACTCGGATCTACGCCAACACTGACAGACCATGCACGCAACCTTAGCATCATCCTCGACAACCAACTGATCGTGAAACAAAAAGTCAATGCAGTCGCCTCCTCCTGCTTCCACACACTCTGCATGCTCCACAGAATCTTCAGGTGGATCCCAACCAACACCAGAAAGACCATCATGCAGCCCCTTGTCAACAGTTGCCTTGACTACGGTAACACCCTCTACACCAGCATCTCCACCCAGCTCCTCAGAAAACTCCAGATAATACAGAACGCTGCAATCATACTCAACCGGGACCTCCCCAAATGTACCCACATCGCCCCCCATGAGTGACCTCCACATCCAGAAGAGATATCATTTCAAGATCCTCACACATGCCTACAAAGTCCTCCATGATCTTGGACCTGCCTACATCAACCACCGACTGACTTTCCACTAACTCTCTAGATACCTGTGCACCCCTTCCCTCACCCTGGCACACACTGCCTGCATGTATCGCAGCAAGAGTTGTGGCCGCTTCTTCTCCTTCATCAGTGCCAAGACCTGGAACAACCTTCCCTTCCAACTACAGATGGCAGAAAGAGACTCAGCTCTTCAACAGTAACTCAGTACCAATATACCTCTAGGAGTGACAGTTTTGCACTTTACAAATGCTGTTTGATTGATTGATTGATTGATTGTCACTCTTTGCTGTATTCTAATTGGGCGAGAAAGCAAAAGACCCACAATTGATGGACGGAATGCAGAACAAATCAAAACATTCACCCCCAGTCAAGAGATCTGGGTTAAATCCATCATTCTTTTGCTCACCATGCCACCCCAGTTTAGACCTGGCCATATGCAAATCAGTCTTGACCCTGTGCCTCATGGGAACAGTCCAGCCCAAACTGCCAAGCCAGGTCCCTTGAGGCACAGGGTCAAGACTGATTTACATATAGCTGTGTCTGAACTGGGGTGGCAAAGTGAGCTAAAGAACGATGATGGATTCAACCCAGATCTGTGATTGGGGGTGAGTGTTTGCAATGTTCAGCACTCCGTCCATCATCTCCTTGTGTTTGCTTTGTTCGCCCTTAGTTGGCAGGGTATGCCCAGACGTGGGTCCCTTGCTCACTTTGCCACTGGATTCAAGCTAGCCTGGCTGATGAGGGCTGTTAGCCCGAAACCGGTCCCAAGATGCTTGTTTCTGGTCCAGGGAAGACATGGCTTGGCAGTTCGGTCTATACAGTTCCCATGAGGCACAGAGTCAAGACTGATTTGCATATAGCTGTGTCTGAACTGGGGTGGCAAAGTGAGCTAAAGAACGATGATGGATTCAACCCAGATCTTTGACTGGGGGTGAGTGTTTGCAATGTTCAGCACATCGTCCATCATCTCCTTGTGTTTGCTTTGTTTGCCCTAAGTTGGCAGGGTATGCCCAGACGTGGGTCCCTTGCTCACTTTGCCACTGGATTCAAGCTAGCCTGGCTGATGAGGGCTGTTAGCCCAAAACCGGTCCCAGGATGCTTGTTTCCGGTCCAGGGAAGACATGGCTTGGCAGTTCGGTCTGGACTGTTCCCATGAGGCACAGGGTCAAGACTGATTTGCATATAGCTGTGTCTGAACTGGGGTGGCAAAGTGAGCTAAAGAACGATGATGGATTCAACTCAGATCTGTGACTGGGGGTGAGTGTTTGCAATGTTCAGCACTCCATCCATCATCTCCTTGTGTTTGCTTTGTTCGCCCTAAGTTGGCAGGGTATGCCCAGACGTGGGTCCCTTGCTCACTTTGCCACTGGATTCAAGCTAGCCTGGCTGATGAGGGCTGTTAGCCTGAAACCGGTCCGAGGGTGCTTGTTTCCAGTCCAGGGAAGACATGGCTTGGCAGTTCGGTCTGGACTGTTCCCATGAGGCACAGGGTCAAGACTGATTTGCATATAGCTGTGTCTGAACTGGGGTGGCAAAGTGAGCTAAAGAACAATGATGGATTCAACCCAGATCTGTGACTGGGGGTGAGCGTTTGCAAAGTTTCAGCGCTCCGTCCATCATCTCCTTGTGTTTGCTGTATTCTAATTGGGCAGCGCTTGCCATGTGTCACTTTCTTTTCTTTCTGTGGCTCATGGACCGAGCACAGATTAGTTTAGTTTGATTAGACCTCTGCTGTCCATCTACTGCACGCACCGTGATTCAGTTACTATATATTTTATAACCAACCATCTGTTATGCTTTTATCCATCTTCATCCATTTTGCTTTTACCCATACCTCCATCCCACACCTGTCCCTGTATCTTCAGACCTCACCAGCTGCATCCCTATTTTCTTCTAAATGTCCCTGTTTCATCCCCGCACCCACCTCCTTTTAATCTCCCCCATCCCAATAGACGTACGGAAAAAACATTATAAGACAAGGCAGCTTCATAACCCTTTGTTGCGCAGTCACAATTGCATTCACTAATAAATTTGGAAAAATAACATTAGCACCGACTGACCCCCTGAAAAACAACGTTGTACCATTCGATCAGTACAAATGTCTGCTGAACATTTGTGCAAAACGCTGCACTTTTAAGTTGAAAGAAGAAATCTGCCATAGAATGTAATATATTAAAGCACGTACAGATGCCCGAGAGGCTGTGACGAAGGCCTGTTTTATTCCTCATCTACAGGTACAATTTATTGAGATGCTTAAATGGAAACCAGGGTTACAATGAAGAGGTTAATTTCCTCTTCCAATATAAACTGGTGTGAATTACCACTGCTGGATTTCCAATACCTCAGGATTTAGTTTGCAGGGATGCAATACTAATCCACAATCAATAAGTATTCAACCCAAAAAATGGAACTAAAGTATAATGTGTAGGCACAGTTCTCAGTCCGAGGGATGATCAGTTGCTTCTACCACTATTGGGAGCAATACCTCTTTGTATAGTAACACTTACACACTCTAGTAATGTCATACTTCATCATTGGGTTTGCCAAATGTGGAGATTACTTGGTTTGGCGAGAGAGGATTAAAGTTTAATCAGTTGCTGGCTTTGGTTAAATCAATTGTGGATTCCCAAGCTCCTTGCACATTTGGCAAACCCAAGTCCCTGTCAATACCTCTCTTATTTTCAGCCTCTTTTGCCCAATAGATATAGCTGTGGCCACAATCCATACTCTAAGCATTTTGAAGTGAAGGAGCATTAGCAGTCAGGACAAGATCGAAGCTGAATGAGGTAGTCTTCCAAATGAAAAGCAGTTAAAATTGAGGTATTTTTTTACAGATATATTTTATTGGATGCTGTCAGCATGAAAGTGAATAAAATTAGGGAGTGTGCTGAATGCCTTAGCAAAAAGCCTTATTATTGGCTGTTGTTTAAGGAAAGATATGTAATATAGACATGGATATGGCTTTGAATCTGTGGAGTAAACCACACCTGTTGTATCTTATTTGGAAGCAGCATGTTCCTTCTACAATGTGCGGTGAACTTGTGACCTTCTGGTTCCACTGGGTTGCTAGGTACACTGAGCTAAGACTGTATTGGGGGAAGGGTGTCAAAGAGACAGAAATTATGTTTAAACTTTGAGGAGTGATGATGCAATGTAAGTAATGACAAGTTTTAATTTCTCAGGACTTTGTAATAAACTGTTGTGTAGTATTTCAATTTCAGAAAACTGAAGCTAGATATTGGTTTGAACTCCCGTTTTTTTCGCGATTTCTCACCGATCATCGCGAACACACATAGATAGGAATCTTTTTTTGAAAGAGAGGGAAAGGGTTAACAGATACTAACCATTCACAAGAGAAGATAGTGTAGACTAAAATGAAAGACATGATTTCATTTGCTGCCTTTCTTATGATTATAGAGTGGAAAGTTGAAGAGGATGCCATTTTAGACTTGCTTTGTTTGTGAGTGGACCATTCTTATGTTGTGATTGGACCATTAATGTTGGACCATTAATGTTGTGATTCAAGATGGCCGCGGGGAGGGAGCTCTGAAACTGGCTCCCGGGATCGGGTTCACTACACCAGTGATTACCCACTGAATCCCCCTCCCGAACCCCACTCTCCCCCGCCACCCATCAAAACGTGACTCACCGGAGCGAAGAAGCCTGAAGACGACATCGACATCGACGTAGATTGCAGTGCCTGGCAAAATTCGTCCCTTGCCGATCCCTCAGAACTGCCAGCAGCCCTGACAGGACTGAAACCAGCAAGCACTCCCGGATCCGCGTCGGACACACGAGAAACCACTGAACGAAACCTCAGTCCAGACGAGTGCTCATGCCTGAGCAAGGGCTGCAGGTCTTGAATTCGGAAGGATTCCCGTCCCGATCTGCCTTGGAGCAGTGTCTAAGATAGGACGACTGGCCTCAAAATGGCCGCCACGCGCGACCATTCCATCGAGGAATAGGGCCCGCCGAGCGCCAAGGCCCCCGACCAATAAAATAAAAAAAAATCAGAGGCCACACACCCCTAGTAACCTAGAAGGGCACCTCAGACCAGACGAGTGCTCCTGCCTGAGCAAGGGCTCCAAATCCTAAATTCGGAAGGATCCTTGTATAGAATGACTGGCCTCAAAATGGCCGACACGCGCGACCATAACATCAAGAAATAGGGCCCGCCGAGCCTCAAGGCCCCCAGCCTCAAAATCAGATGCCTCACACCCCTAGGAATCTGTCCTGAAGTGACCCTGATTGGCGCTGCAGCGAGTCCAAGTCCCGAAAGAAGCGCAACTTCTCCCTTCAAGTCCGCCTGACCCCTGGCGGATCCCTAACCCTGCTGTGCTGCTTCGTCCTCTAAGACTGGCTCTTTATACCTATATGGCACAGGACGCCATGTGACAGGATCCCTTCTGCCCCTATCGAAGTAGGAACCTTTTCAAGAGCTCTCAGCCCCTCAGGGAGCCCCACGCCCCCAGCCGAGGCTGCCTGGCCTCATGATGGCCGCCCCCTAGAGCACAAAGAGCCACAGCCTACCACCAGACAAGACCTAATAACCTAACAACAGAGGCAAGGGCTCTACATAAGGGGATATCACCGGCCTCCACTCCGATCAAAAGAAGATTTTTGAAATTAGAGCATAAGCCCTTCACGTAGCCACTACCCCTCTCAGGTCCTTGCCTGGCCTTAAGATGGCCAACTCCCGACCATCGGAGTCCCGAGTCTAACTCAAAACGGGCTCTGAAACCAATCCGCCTTAAGGGCCACCAAGCAAGAGGAAGCTATCCAGCCCTTTCCCATAAGCCGAGAACTATTGCGCCCATACCAACAGTGGCTGACCTATCCACTCTTGACCCAGAGGTCCATAAAAGGGTGGACTCCCAAAGTCAGTACCCCAGGACCGACACCGGCGACAACCTTTAACTCAACATCTAACTCACTCACTGCTGATCTGCCTATCTCACCAACTCCCTTAAACTCCCTTTCAGAGGCTTGATCCCCCATCGTGCAGAATTCATTCACACTATGGCTCTTGACACGCCAACTCACCCCATCCAATCCCTACCTACCCATCTGAAACATCACAGCCTGAACTCATACACTATTAACTTCCCCCCCACCTTGCTGCTAAAATAAGACGAAATTTCAAACAGAAACTAATCAGACAACACAGAGAAACCCTATTTACAGACATCTACCACTCCGCTTCCAAAGGTCTGATTAAGATGGACCTAATTTTCCACACGGAGAGACCAGAAGACTGGATCTCCACTCTCAGAGCACAACTTTACATCGCCAAAACCACATCCACACCACACAGCTGCAAGTTAACATCCTTGCTCCCGAATCGCTCGTCAAGAAGAGGGTTCACATCCGTGACCATCTACACTAATGGCACTGTCCTCATTCAGGCAAACAACGAGAACCTAGAGGCTTTCGACTCCCTCTTCCCCACACTACGATCCGCTCTCCCCCACCTGCCTTGACCCGCCTTAACCCAGCTCCCACCGTCAGCTAATCGGCCCCAACAAAAAACACAATCCACCTCACCCCACGCCCCCGCTGTCCGCATCCCCCGAGTCACCTCACACTACAGTACCCCTACTAAGCATGCTCTACAACTCTCTAAGGAAAACACAAAGCCACTCCCTAATTGGACCCACCCACTGCAACCCCACGAACGAGCTCCGCCGACAATGACCCCTAACCTCACTAGTTCCCGCACAGATCTCAGAAACTTGAACTCATATCATGACCCTACTCACCCACCTCCAAAGATGCCAAAAGGTGACAACTTGTCCTACTTAATGAGCAATAGACAACACTCCATAAACCCGACATGCACCACACAAGGCAAATCCCCCCAAGATGCCCCCACCCCCTCCCACGACTCCGTGGCGCAGCGTCTCGCGTCACTAGAAAACCAGATAGACTCGATCTCCCGGGGCCTGTCTGAAATCCTCACCAACCTAGATAAGGCGCGCAGACCCCACCAATCCCCTCCCTGGGTTCCCTCTACTTCCAACACCGATAGCCACAAGAGCCCTTCCTGGCCCTCAGAAACCCACGAAACTCAGCTTCAGAGACTCCCAAGATCGGACGCGGAACCCTGGCCACAAAAATCCTTAAGAAACTCAGCCCTTCCCACTAGGGCTCAGAGACGCTCAAATACCGTTATCAAACCCCTGACCTCAAGACCCACAAGGACAGAAGCAGCTATGTCTGACAATGAAGCAGCCGATCTAGCCTCCTCATATGACACACCTCCCTTTGACTCCTCTAAATCCAAAATCCAAGTGATCACGGGTCTCCGAAAAGACCTTCCCTGCACAAAACCCCTGCGTCCGCCCTTCCTCACCACCCTACCTAGGGCGCCCAAAAAAAAGACCCCCAGCAACAAAGAGCTTTTCACCAACTGCTTGCTCATCAACTGCAGGTCGGCCTCTCTGCATGCAACTGAACTAGCAGAGACCATCCTCTCGCATGACATCGACATTGCGTTCATCACGGAGACCTGGCTCAACGAACTCTCCTCACCATGCTTAGACATGCTTGTACCCCCAGGTTTCTCCATCATTAACAAAGACAGAAAAGACCAGCGAGGGGGGGGGTAGCTATCATCCATAAAGACAACATGGACATCATGGAAATTGATTCATGCAATTACAACACATTTGAATGTCTCTCAACCAACATTAAGACCAAAGATAATGGAACTTTGCTCTGCCACCTTCTCTATCATCCACCAGGCAACACCTCCGCATTCGGGGAACACTTATCTGACCTGATAGCTCATGGTGCACTAGGAGATGCCAATAATCTAATTCTTGGCGACCTTAACCTGCGGTGGAATGAAACTAACAACCCGCTAATCCAATCGCTATCCAGTCTCCTCTGTGACAACAATTTAACCCAATACTGCACGGAGGAGACGCACTACAAAGGAGCCACCTTGGATGCCATCATCGCTCAAAGAAACACAATCACAATCAACCACATATTCCCCGTGGATTGGTCAGACCACCACATGATCTTATTTCATATCAACCAACTAACTCTCTTTCAAACGCCTATGCAAGACCCCCCCAAATGGTTGAGAAACTTCTCTCAGATTCCCATGGGAGTCCTTGAAGAACGGATAAGCTCGCTTCTTCCCGACACCAACGACCACCTCTCCACAAATGAACTCATTGAGTGTTACAACGCAAAGCTAGTGTCCATGCTTGACCAACTAGCTCCCCTAAAGCTGAAAAAAAGCCGAGCCATTCCATCCAGATCATGGTTCAACTCCGAGCTCAATTCTGAAAGGAGAAAACTAAGAGCCAAAGAAAGAAAGTGGAGAAATAACCCTACCTCCATCCTCCGTGATCAACTCAAATCAGCCCGTAGGAAGTACAACAATCACATTAAAAACAAGAAATCCAGCTTTTTCCGTTCGGCGCTGGACAGTGCAAAAAACAGACCCAAGGAGCTCTATAGCATCATCAGACAACAAACCTCCAAGCCCGTGTCCTCCTCTATACAGGCATCCAAAGAACTCTGCGACAACTTCGCCAACTTCTTCAATGATAAGATCACTAAAATCGAACTCTCACTGGACGTCAACAACACGCATCCCATAAAGAGCATGGCGGCTGGGACGCTTGATCTTTCTCCTGGTACCTCTTCCAATTCCTGGCTAAGTTTCCGCCCCATTCAAGAAACTGAGATAGTCACGTTGATCTCCACCGCCAAACCCTCAGCTCATGTCCTAGACCCCATTCCTCCCCTACTGACCAAAAAACTGAAGTGCGCCTTAGCTCCGCTCTGGTGCACGATCATAAATAGCTCCCTGAAAAATGGATTAGTTCCAGACTGCCTTAAAACGGGACAAGTCACACCCCTGTTGAAAAAACACGGCCTAGACGTTACGGAACTGAACAATTTCAGACCTGTGTCGAACCTCCCCCTTCTATCAAAAACCCTAGAAAGATGCATATTACAACAACTAACCCAACACCTGGACAACATCAACCTCCTGGACCCCCACCAGTCTGGCTTCAGAAAAGGCTGTAGCACAGAAACCGCGATCCTCAACATCATCGACGACATCCACGGATCACTAGACTCTGACCAATGCTGCCTCCTCATTCTCCTTGACCTCTCGGCAGCATTTGATACGGTAGACCACAATCTACTCATAAGGGCTCTCCAAGAAAGAGCTGGTCTTGGCGAGGTAGTCCTCCAATGGTTCGCCTCCTTTCTACACAATCGCACACAAAAAATAAAAATCTAAAACTTCACTTCCGACCTCCAACAAGTCAACAAGGGCGTCCCTCAAGGCTCGGTGCTATCACCGCAACTCTTTAACATCTACATGGAACCTCTCTCCAAACTACTCAGAAAAGCCAACATCCGCTTCCATCTCTACGCTGATGATACTCAGATTTATTTGGAAACTACCTCTCTCAAAGACATTCAAAGACTCAATGAAGTACTGAGAGATGTCCAACACTGGTTGACATGCAACCACCTTAAACTAAATCCTGACAAGACTGAGACACTCCTCATCTCGAATAAGGAAGATAACCCCCAAATTGCCGAATGGCTAAAGGCCGTCGATGCGCTCAACGGGAATCTCACTCTAGCAGACTCTGTCAAATAACTAGGCATCACTCTAGATCCAAAACTGAACATGACGAGACACATTAAGAATTCGGCCAAAAGTGCTTTCCTTAACCTCAGACTACTGAACAAAATAAAACCCTTCATTCCGCCCAGTGATCTCAAACAGGCCACCCAATCTCTGGTACTGTCAAGACTGGACTATGGGAACGCAGTCCTCTCAGGAATTCCAAAATCGCATCTGGCTCCAATCAAAACAACGCTACATGCAGCTGCCAGAATGATCACCGGTATCAAGAAATTCGATCATATCTCCCCTGCACTCAGGGAACTTAAGTGGCTTCCAGTCGAAATGCGGATTAGCTTCAGAACAGCCTGCCTCACGCACAAAGCCCTTCACACCGGCAAACCCGAATATCTGGCAAAAAACTCAAAAAAGCCGGCCAGACCAGGAACCTGAGAAGCTCAAACTCCCTCCTACTCATCCCACCAAAAACTAGAAGAAAAAAACTGCAGACCTATCCTTCGCTGGAAGCGCTCCTAAAATCTGGAACTCTATTCTCCCTCACATCAGAACCATTCCCTCCTTTGTACAATTCAAAAGCCAACTCAAAACCCTGTTCCTCAACCGCTCCGTAGGGAGTGGATAGGATCACTCGGGGCAGCTAGCGGACAACGCGCTCTGCTCCAGCTCTAAGACTCCGAAGAATCCTGAAGACTAACACTGTCCTGCACTATAATGTGTCGCTTTTTTATTTTGCGTTCTTCTGTTAATATGTCTCGCTTCTATTTTGTATCTGATGATTATCTGCTATGTACTAGCTGTAAAGCGCTCCGATACCCTAGGGTCAGGCCAGCGCTATAGAAAACTTCTTAAATAAAATAAAAATAAATAAATTATGTTTAGTTTTTACAAACCTTAACAGTGTCCAAACTATGCAGGAAGACCTAAAACAACAATATAATCTACAAACTGAATTCATTAGCATGTATATAACTTTGTAATTATTTTAAAAATGTACATTAGAAATGAAGATGTATATGGGAGTTTGATTAAAAGGGGTATCACAGTGATGAGAAGAAATATATGAGATTAACTGTATCTATTAAAGGGCATTTAAGAGGCTAGTGGTGAATGTTTTGGGAAGTAAAGGAAAAAATGGATTAGTGCCTGTTTATTACACTATGTATTTTATTGAAAAATAACAGCATAGTTTTGTGGAAAGTTGTAATGAGGAACTAAGAATGTTTTAAATGTCTAAACATCATGTGCAGAACAGCTACATCTGTAATCTGCACTCTGGGACATGTAGTACTTTTAGTAACATTATTAAGCAGGAATAGTGTAGTGAGAAATAAAAGATGAGAACATGTTGTCTGCATGTATATGAATTAGAAAGAAGTAATACTTGTTAGGTATGTATTGGGAAGCGTTTGTCAGTGTGGTTTTTAACTTATGTGACCTCTTTACATCTGCTTAAATGGTGAGATATAGTTTTTGTGTTGCACATAGCTATATATACAGTGGGACTTTTGAGTTTGCTTAAAGATGCAGAGAGGTATGTATTTTGGGAAAGATGTCTTGAAGGTGTACATATATTAAGAAATTGCACATATGTTTACATGGTGATCTATGTTCAGTAAGGCTGATGGAAATGTCATGTACATGGTGAGGGTAGTCTTTTTCTTTAAACATGAGTTGTTTAAAATTGAGAAGGATTAATAGTGCAGAATGCCTGGAGAGTTCTTGTGCAGCCTTCATTTCTAGTATAACTTTTGTTTGAGATATGCTGAATATATGTTTTAGAAGCAGAAGAAGTAATAAAAAAAATATGTAGGTATGCCATTAGCAAAAAGTTTTGTGCTTTGAAAAATTTCAAAATGTTGTTTTCTGTTTTAGAAACTTACTGATGCATGTGCACACTCGGAAACAAAGCAATGTATGTTTCTAGAGGGCCTTGCATGCAATTATATACCAAGTGTGATACCTAGATTTCACTCAGACATAGCTCAGAAGGAAGGCTTGTATACAGTAAAACAGGTAGTTTGATACTGACAGAAGGCGATAACCAATGATTCAGAGATATAGTGACAACTGTAATGGATTTAACAGCAATGAAGGTACTTTCACAGTCAGTCAGGCAGTATTCATGCACTCGTGGAATCACCCAGCCACTACTCCGGCACTCATAAAATCAGTGATTCACTATCCATGGAGTTATTCAATTATCCAGAAACTATAACTGTACTCTTGCAATCAGGCAGGTAGAAATTATGTAGTCATTGAAGTATGCAGGCACTACATATACTTTCATATAATCAACTAGGTACTATCTATTGAGTTATGTAATTAACAAGGATGTGACTATGCAATCATTATAACATTTGTGCAGAATCTATGCAGCCATCTAAACACCCACAAACAACCCATGCGGTCACTGAAATACTGAGACACACGCACGCACTGGTAAAACACTCAGGTTCTACTCATGCACTCATGTATTTACGTAGAGAGTACAATTGTAGCAAGGCACTCCCTGCTCAGTGCTTTAACCATTAGGGCCAAACCTGACACTGGCTGAAAGATCATTGTGTAAACCACGCAAAACTTTTATTAAAACCGAGTCGACATCCATCTGCTTCATCATGGACCAGAGCTTAGAACGGTTGATTCTGTTGAAGGCAGAGCTAAGGTCCATGAAGGCCAGATGAATTGCCCCCTTCTTGGCCCTGGTGTATTTACAAATTAACAAATAGAGATTCAGGGTGTGCTCTATAGTACCCCGGCCGGGGTGAAACCCATACTGAAGGTCAGATAAAAAGCCTCTCTCCTCAGCCCAATCCACAAGGTGGTTTAATAAAATCCATCCAATGATTTTCACCTCTGAGTCTATAAGGGAGATAGAGCTAAAACAGGCAGGGTCTGACCTGTTTCCCTTTTTAAAAACAGGGACTATTATAGATTGAGACCAAGTTAGTGGGAGAGGACCGGAGGCTGCAGAGTTTAAGTGTAATGTCAACAGCGGGCCCATAGATCTATACAGGTTTTAAAAGGTCCCCTGGTACCCTGTCTGGCCCTGGTGATTTGTTTGATGGTAACTGAGAAATTTCGGTACTGACCTCAGATAAGTGAAAAACTATATGTTGGGCAGTCAAGGAATTTTTTGGTGGCTCCGGATCCTCATCTAGGCTATGGATGGCCTTAAAGTGATCAACCCAGGCCTGAAAAGGAATCATACAGGCCTGGTTAGAGAGGTGGTCATTGCTAAAAAGATTTGAGTTGACGATGCTCCAAAAATCAGAGCTGTTGCGCTGCTGACTGGCAGTTAATAACTTGTCCCTTTCAGCTGGGATTTGCGATCCTTGCAAGCCTTTCTAAACGCAGCCCTGGCCCTTTTGCCCTTCTCTTGGCAGTGGGGCCTCGCATGGAGAAGGTTCCAGAGGACCTTGTGGGGTTTAGAACACAGTCCGTCAAACCAACTTTCTACATGTATTACGAGGATGGGGCATTCCCACAAAGCGCAGATTTGATAAACCTACTAATGTTAGAAAATGATGCCAGGATTCTTTGTGGTGACTCTACTTCAGACAAACACGCAAGAAAATCAGATTGACATGAAATAATCAAGGTTTGGACAAAAACTGAGTCAGCAATACTAGCCCACCTCACCCTCCAGCCCTGATCAGTCAAGGTGATGGGCTCCTTATATAGGGGTACTGCTCCCGGAGATTTTGTGTCCCAATGGAATAAGGCTGTTAACGGATTATGGTTGCTCAGGTTGTGTTTTAAAACCTTAAATTATAAAAGTGCAGAAAAAAATCAACAGGATACAAAAATATAATCAATAACAGTGCAGTGTCCACCACCGTTAAATGTGGGTATTCTCTCACTCAAGTTATCCTGACTACTAGCCATTAGGATCATTAAATTAAAATTAGAGATAAGGCTATTCGCAGCGTTACCATGGTGAGTGTGTTTAAAATGCGCCTGGTTGTCAAATAAATATTGAGTCTGATTCTCTATACATTGCGCAGGAGTAACAGGGATGCAAGTTAAAATCCCTGGCTACCAAGATTACGGTAAAAGGGGGCTCTGATTGGTCAATAAATACTTTAAGACTGGTAACAGTGTCTGGCTCATTTTTCAGTGTAACTGCTCTATAAAAATTGATAAGAAGCAGTCTGCACTTGTTGGGGAATGATAAAGGGTACCCAGAATTGTCTTTCAGTTAGACTTAAGGACCTCTAACTTACAATTGTGCTCTAATTTTACTAGAGTTGTGCGCCCACCAGTCGCACATCTACTAGCAGAGCGGGTTGCTGGGACTGAGTATGAGGAGAAGCCGTCTAGATGTAAACAACCCTCTATATCCCATGTTTCCTGCAGACAAATAAAGTCAAAGTTCATCAGCATACGTAGCCAACCAGCATCTGAGAGCTTGCTCTGTACCCCGGCGATGTTCCAGCTGAGAACCGCAGTGGTGTCTAGACGTGTGGTCTCAGGTTCCTGGTCCAGAGTGTCAGATTTCAAAATGTCAATGGTCGGAGGGGGATCAGTCAGTCTGGGTCTTCCAACTTGCTCAGTGGTAGAAAACGGTTGCTTAGTTGTAAGGTGGTGGTATCAGTTAAGGTGGGGGGGGTTGGTTGGCTCACAGCGTGCCATTTTCTGAATCGGGTGCCAGCCTCTCTTGACCGGGACCTCAGAGTTTAATGGCGGATAGAAAAAGCCCAAATGAAGAACAGATATGCGGTCCATTGCTGCACCTTTTCCCCCCCTGGCATGAAGGGTAGAGCCTGCTCGTACAGGGTTATTAAAATTCACTATTATGCAATCACCCAGAGATGTTTTATGGGACTGGCCTATCCGGCCCACCCTTTGGGCCATTATAATTTCATCTGTCAATATCTGGCTGGGGGCTGGTGAACATTCGCCCTGGTTGCCAGCCAATATACTGCTTTATTCTTGAGTTGAGCGTAGTTCTCCTGTGTGTCCTTCCTCAAAGGAGGTTCATCCACCAACAAAACAATATAAGGGGTGACCGCAAGAGGCAGTTGGATGGTAACGTTAGAGGGATGGTGCACTAGAGGGGTGATTTGGGGTGTGCTTTATGTCTTTATATGTGTTTTACAGTTTGTTAAAAAGACCTGGTATTCGCAGTCTGTCCTTGGCAATGGCACTCACAGAATCATACAGGCACTATTTGTGCAATCATCAAGGACTTCCTTTCTGCATCACTCTGCAAACATGCCTCCTGGCATAGTACTAGTTGGGGGATGAAGTCCCCTCAGCTATTGAGGGTATTTGGGGGCCAAGTACCCCTCTTGTTACCTCCAGCAAGTTCCACACAGTCAGTTTGCTAAGAGGTGTTCCGAGGCCACACTCCCTTTCTGCACCACTGTGCAAACACATCTCCAGGCACACTGCTGGTTGGGGAATAAAGTTGTCTTGGATGCTAAAGGACCAAGGGGACCACAAAGCCCTCCTGGTACTTTCTTTAAGTCCTACTCAGCAAGATTTCTGAGAGCTGGTCAGAGGCCCTGCCCCCTTTCACCACCACTCTGCAAAAGCCATTACCATTTTAAAAAAAACATAGAAATTCCCTGAAAAAAAAGGTTACAGGGCTGTAATGGTTAGGAAATAGAATTTAAAAAACCTGAGAAATTCATTGAAAAAAACAAAGGTCACAGGAATGTTATAGTTAGGCTCAAGTTTCACTCGTACAAAACCAGAGAAATTGAGCAATTATAGTTAGCTGAGCTAACAATCACTCACGCCCCGCAATGCACTGCTTATGACCTCACATATTACATCACTCATGACATGGTCAGTGACATCACTGATGACATCACTGATGACATCTCAAATTACATCACTGATGATGCCTCCTGCCTTCTGCTCCCCAATTCTATGCAGCATCATTGTCCCCCTGCTTAGTCTCTGTGCTTATCTTGGTGTCCCTACTCTCCTTGCCCCTGCCTTCTGATGTCTGTGTGCATGCCTCTGCTCCCTCCTTTCTGTCTACCATATTCCATGGACCTGCCACCCTCCTATCTATTCTGTGTGTTCTGTTGAGCTCCTGGCACTGCCCCTCCCATCTATCTAACACAGTCGGATGGCTTCCGCATGTCCCTGCCACCTCCACTCTGCCTGTCCAAGTTCTATGCCCCTATCCCCTCTCTCCTGTTCTCCATGGTCCATTTTGCTGCCACTCCCTTCTGCCCTCCATGCTCTGTTGTGCTGCAACTGCTCCTCCTGTCTGCCCTGAATGGTCTGTTGTGAAGTTCCTTACCCTGCCCTCCTTTGTTTGTGTCCAGCCCCTACTCCTCCATACTGTCCTCCATGGTCTTTTGTTCATGCCCCCCATGGCCATTGCGCTGCCATAACCCTCCTGCTTGCTATGCATGGACTTATGTGCTGCCACAGCCCCTCCCATCTGTCCACCACTCCCACCTTCCCTCCAATGTCTCTGTGTATGCCATTATAGTCTCATTGTTGCCCTCAATGGTGTGTTGTCCTTCCAGTGCCCATCCCATTCCCTCTTGCCCCCTGACCTCCATTTTCCATGTGCAGACTACTATCACCTCCCTCCTGCCTTCTTTGGTCCACTGTTGTTCCCCTGCCCCCTCCCTCCTGCCCTTCATGGTCTGTTATACTGCAACTGTCCCTCCTATTTGTCCGGTAAGGTTATCTTGCTGCCCTTGCCTCTTTTCCCTCTTCCCTCTGTTGTCAATGTGCATGGCCCTATCCCCTCCCTATTGCTCCATGCTCTGCTTGCTACACTGCCGTCCCACGTGCCCTGTGTGATGTATTGTGCTGCTGCTACCCCTGATGCCTGCCCTGTAAGGTCAGTTTACTATCCCTGCCCATCTCCCTCCTTTTGAAAAAAATCTGAGGAATTGATTATCACCATTGATTTACATTGAAAAAGAAGACATTTTAGGCAGGAGACAAATAAAACAAGCATTTGCAATGCAATAGGTCTCGCATTGACGCAAGTTCAAGCTATTGGCATTGTAAATGACAATGCCTTTTATTTATGTTTTAAAATCGAAAACAAAAATAAAAGGCATTGTTATTTGCAATGTCAATAGCTCAAATTCACGTAAATGCGAGACCTATTGCATTGCAAATGCTTGTGTGGTGTGGAGTGTATTTGTGGAGTGGAATTATGTGGCATGGTATGCAGTGGAATTATGTTAATAGTAATTAGATGGCATTGAGTTCGGCCCTGCCTGCCACCTTCCAGCAAACATCTGTGACAGCATTTTTTAAAAACTTTTCATCCACTTGAGTTTGAAACATTTTTTTTTTAAACTGCAAATTATGCAGCAGATGATGGGTTATGTGACAAATGTGGCAAATCCATAATCATGCAGAAAAATACACAGCCGCAGAATTGCATAAATCCAGTGGCCTTGGTTAGAAGTCACTTGTGGAATATATTACTGTGCTCAACAGACTGAGCCAGATTTTAGCAGAAATAGACCTTTATGAACGAAGCTGTTTAAAAATGTAATTAGGCTGAAAAGTTAGACCACGGGGCGAATAGTTTTAACAAGACATTTTCCATGATGTATGTACAAGGGGAGCCTTCATGGGAATAAACTGTGATTAATTTTGATATGTTATTATAGTGGGTCATCAATACAAAGTATCTAACAAGAGTGTGATAACCTATGTATTAAATACATGTTATGGGTTACTGACAGAAATATGTGAGCAGCAGCACGTGTAGATTGTCATGTGCACGTTCATTCTTACATTAAATGCAAAGGTTTATTGCAAGGACTAAATGGGGCACCATTAGCTTGCATTTTTTAGGCGCCAACTGTTCCAAAGATTTAATACCATTTGTTTTCTAACCGCACAGAGAGTACTAAGGGAGCGTGTTACACTTGGCATTACTGAGCACGCTTTAGAACCCATTTTTTGTAACCTGGAAGCTACAAGATGGCAATTGTGAGTGTCTGATAAATTAAGCTGCCAAATTAAATGGATTAGTGAGCAGCGAAATTACTCGATAGGCTGTCAGATCCCCTTACTTAGGCATGACTGACAGTCGAGGTGTCCTACACATATGAACCGCAAATTACTACGGATCCCTGCACAATCCATCATTTCAAACCTCTTTGCATTTCCTTGATTTTATGCTATTTACTGTACTTTCTACTAATGTCGACATTTTTAAGTTACAGAAAAGAAAATGCCGCACTGAATACACCGAGTAATGAAGCAGTAAAAAGTTTGTATATGAAATGGAACCGTTAACCACAGATGAGGCCATGATAACTGTCTAGCCCTTTTCACTGTGGTTTTGTAAAACAAAGTTAAATGCAGCTGCACCTTTATCAGAAGCTGCAAAACACCCCAAGAGATTTCTGAAGCGAAGGATTCAGAGGGCGTCGGGTCTGAAAGCACCATTTTTTATGTTAAACTATAACCAGTATAATTATACTTGTGCGAATATGAAAGCTCGTCAGTGACAACAGCCAGCAAGCACACTTTCACAGTGCAAATAACACAGACCCACAACCGTTCATATTAACACTTTTCAAAATTGCCACAAAGAAAATGTATTAAAGGTACCTTTTATTTATACAGTAAACCCAAGCAGCCTATTTGCCGTTGCATTTAGGAGGGTAACTAGATCCCGCTGTATGCTTGTGTTGGAATGCCTGCTATCTCGCTCTCCTGTTGGCCGAGTAAAGCAGCAGGGCTGCCTCTGGTGTTACGGGTGGGGGGAGTGGAGCCAAACAGAGAAGTCACCCCGAAGGAGACACAACACTGCTCATCTAGCTGCCAACATCGAAAATCACTTGCCTTGCTTGCTCTCTGCCACGAAATGTGAGGGGGCAGAAAAATAAATCGGCATACATTAGATGGACATGTACCGGATTTGTAAAAATAATCCGGTGTCCATCAGCGTGGCGTTTTCATTGCAAACGCTGGGAAATTCTATGTTTATGTCAGAGGGGTGAGCAAAAGGCTGAAAATATTATAAGGAAGCAGCCGCCACTGCTAATGCAGTGCCCCCCAAGTGGTGTGTGTGTGCTGAAAATAAAATAAAAAGGCACACAGACAGTCTAGTGTGGCACCAGACTGCATGTAGGGGCATGCAACACTCACCTGTGCGCCTTCCTTCGGCATGTCGGTGCCGGCAGCTGATGGCTCCTCGGGAACCTGCGGTGCCGTGGTCTCCATGGGCACCTCGGACTCCCCCTGGGGCGATTCTCCTCGCGCTAAGTAGGGGGCGGGGGAAGCAAAAGAAAAGGGCAGAATATTGATCTCCACAAGCTGCTGGAGGAGGAAGAGCGTGCCCGCCTTACAAGCCACATGGTGCCTTAAAAAGAAAGTTCCCCCGTGCGCCCTGCAGAGCGGCGCTGCGGATGAAAACTGTCGTTAGGCGCTGCTGCTTCCGGACTACACGGAAGTTACGTATGGGATCAACAGCCAACAGAAAGCAAGATAACAACACCAGACTTAAACCAATCGCAAGGGGCAGGAGAAATTACACGGAGTTGAAGCCAATATACAGATTACTTTATGTCTCGCTGAGACAGCGCATGCAGCGCATGCGCTGCCAAGGCGAGACCTAAAAAGGCCTTTTGGGCTTAAAAAACATTGGGAGTCTCCTGCCTGAATCAGGTCTGTTGGGATGTATGGATGTACTGCCACTGCCTCTTCCTTCTGCCCTCAATGGTCTTTTATATTGCCACAGCCTCTCTTGCCTCTACTGCATGGTTGGTTTGTTGCCCCTGCTCCCTTTTCCCTGGCCTCCATGGTCCATTGTGCTGCTGATGCCCCTTCCGCCTGCACAGCGTGGTCAACTTGTTGCCTCTGCACCCTTCTCCATGAGAGGGTCTTATTCTCATGGAAATTATTGTTACTGCAATAAACAATTAAAATTTGGTGCTATCATGTATGTTGGTCCCAAGATGGCTGTCAATACTTCCTGGTTGAAGTGTTGGTAGCCAATCAAATTTCAGTAGGGTTTCAGTAGGTTGTTGAACTCCCAGATATCTATCTTTTTTAAACTTAAATATCTCTGAAACTACTAAATGGATTGACACCAAATCACAGAACGCACGCTTTTTGAACCAACATCTAGCTTTCTGCCAAATTTGGTGTGATTCTGTTCAGCGGTTTTGGCTGTAGTCGTGTTCAAAAAATGAAAAATCCGGATAGAGATATAATGGAGGCAATGCGTTTTGGGAAACACCTTTTTTCTCGGCCCCAGCTTGACAAATCACTCCAAAACTTTCAACACAGCAGCTGAACCAAAAAAGGGAAGTTTTGCGAAAATTTCGTGAAGATTCGTCAAGTGGTGCCAATGTTCTTGGCAAAACAAAAAAACGCTTTTTCTATGGAAAATGTGGTCCTAACTATAACTACCTACTGCCTATCTATATTTATATATGCGAAAGGCAGTGCCAGAAAGGAGCGCAGCCCGTGCCTTATTTTCAGAGGTGGAGGTGGCAGCGCTGGTTTTTTATTTCCAGTGCCACCTCCCCTCCACCCTGGCAGCAGGAAACAGGCTTGGATCCAGGTATGGACTCTGGGAGTGCCAGCAGCAGTGGGCGAGGGTGTGCCGGGCAGTGTACCACCGCTCTGGGGTCCGGCGCACCCAGCAAAAGCTGATGCACCAGTGGTCCGACATCCTGGACTGAGACCAGAACCTGCTGTACCTGTAGGGGCTGAGGTTGTGGTGCTTGGAGTGTAATTATTAATATTATTACTTGTGTTCTATGCTAATATTTTTTTCCTGAATAGCAAACATGCTGCTCACACACGTAAGTTAAGTTTACAAATATTATATGATCATTATTCTAGACAGGTGCTCGGTGCCACCTAATCGTACTTGTTGGCGCTCGCTTGGGCCAATTATTCAACAAGTAATGCAGAGACTCCTTTTCCTGTCAGTAAGATAGTTAAGCCTGGGCGTAGTTCGCGAAGTAGCGCTACGCGAAGCTACGCAAAGTGCAGTTCGCACTACGCGAGCTACGCGTAGCACTACGCGAACTGCGTAGTGCACTGTTCACAATGATTGCACAGTGCTGGATGCTTGTCCACACTGTGCAATCATTGAAAAAGGCATCTTGCACAGTGCGAGCTGTCTTTTACTGCCGCTCGAGTAGATTTGTACTCGAGCGGCAGCTTCTCAACGCGGACTGGTAGTTTCTCATCGCGAGCGGTCGCGAGCATACGCGACCACTCGCAATGAGAAACCTGACCTCCCGCGTTGAGAATCTCGCCGGGAGGTTTATTTTCACGTTCGCGATCGGCAACTTGATGTTGCTGATCGCGAACGAGCAAAAGTCTCGCCGGGATGTCATTTTGCTTGCTCGCGGTCGCCAACTTGACGTTGAGGACCGCGAGCAAGCAAAAAATGACCGCTGCACTACGCTACGCTACGCTACGCGTGTTTGCACTGTGCTACGTGCAATTCGCGTTGTGCGAAGTAGCGCAAACTTCGCAAACTACGCGAGCGTAGCGTAGTGCTTTGCCCAGGGTTAAAGATAGTGATAGTTAGTATTAGTGATTTAGTACATCCTCTCACTTCTTAGAGCCTTTATTTTTTTGTGCTCATACAGTGTCAAGCAACTTCCCAGTGATGTATATGCATGTGTCCCTCTATACATTGGAAAAAAATGCCGACTTAGTGAATTGGCCCGTCAAAGGGGGTTGAGAGATTGCAAATGAAATGATAAGCAAACATGATTTGTTGCAATTTATTTGCTATTCCAAAATCTAGTTTAGGAAATTTAGAATAGGTTCAGGAAATTTGGAATAGGACGTCTGCGATACTACTAGTCGATCTGATTCAGAAAAGTTCAATGTTATTGTGATTTCCTTTTCCTGCCCAAAAATATTTTTGGAGAGATTATTTATTTACCATCAACCTTTTTTGTCTTTATGTGTTACATTAGCATCCAGGTGCAAATAGAGGTCTGAGGTGGGTGAGGAAGCTTGAGGTGCCTCCCAGTCCCAAAGTACCTCGCCAGTGGCTCTGCTGGCCCCAGTAAGTCCTCCTGCATATGCGGCAGCAGTAGGGGGATAGCCAGCGGCAGTGGTGAACGGTGGTAAGTCATATTGCTTGCTTATTGACAATTAATAATATACTCCCTGCAAGGGTGTACTGTTGACTTGTGAACAGTTGAACACACCCCTCTTTAGCAGATACAGCGGGAGCTGAGTATTTAATGGCCTCTTCTATCTGTAACTCAGCAGAAAAAGTTTCATAAAGACCTTTAACTATGATGCTTACATGGAAAAGGGAAAGAAGGATGGAAGGAGAAATAATGGGTGAAATGTAATATGAGTGAAATAGAAAGATGAGTTGGCAAAAGGATGCATATGCCATATAGGTGGGTGATAGAATGCATGGGTGGGTGAAGGATGGATGAAAGTGTATACACGTGAAAGGATGCCTGCCTGGGTGGGTGAAAGGGTATGGGTGAAATGATGCCTGCCTGGGTGGGTGAAAGGGTATGGGTGAAATGATGCCTGCCTGGGTGGGTGAAAGGAATTCTCAGGTGGGTTTGATGGGTGAAAGGATGCATGGGTGGGTACATGTATTTTGGTGAAAGGTGTGTTGCGACTGAGAGCCATGTTTGGATGGATGGATATATGGATGTGAGGTTTTCAACGGTGAAGACTGGATGAGAGAATGTAAAAAATTAAACAGTGAGTAGCAAAGCCAAGGGTGAATAATAATAATACTAGAAGAACAATGCAATGATGAATGGAAAATATCCTTGGAATGAAGAAGAAACAACGGAGTAGGGAGCTCCACTGGAGGGGTGTACTTCTCATCTACTTTACTTGCTTGGAATGGTTTTATCAAGGCTTTGATTCAAAGGGTTGAGGTGGTATTTCAGACTACTCCCTTGACTCACAGTAGTTTTCAAGTGTGGCATATATTATATATCCTTCATACCCACCTAACATCAATCACCTTCTTCACTCCCTACCCATGGGATTTCGCCTGTGACACCCACTGTGACCTTACGGCTACATGATTTAATTCAGCGACAGTGCATTGTTGGCTGTGCAATGTGTGTCTGCTTCAGTTAGTGTGCCATTTGCAAAGTTCATGGCAATTCGAAAACAAGGTGTGCTTCCTTTTCCTATCAGTTCCTACTCATTGACTTCCTAACACATAACTCCATTCCTAAGTTACATCCCAGCCTTCCATATTATTTGAAAACAAACATTCTTTGCGTGCACCACATTCTTCTGGCCAAGTGATATATTTTATTATGGCTTCCATAACAGATTATGTGTGTTCAAATTTTTCCCTTTCAACATTTGCCAAACAAAATGACTCACTACTAGCCAAAGCTTAGGCACTTGATGATGATCAGTAAAACGTCTACCTACCCGTCCTAATACGTCTAACTTACCCGCAGTAGAGTACGTTGATAATTTTTTCCTTACTGCCAAGCAAATCTATTTTGTTGGAAAAAAGTAATTTCACAAAGTGTGGTGACGGAGTGTGAGGCCAGGGTGTAAAGTGGGACTAAGAGTAAGTGTCTTGACTTTTTCGGATGGGATAGACTGTGATGAACATGCCAAATACAATGTCCTGTTCCTTAATCCTTTCCCTGTACTATAGGGCATTGCTTTTCACACTGTCTACTTACGGCTGACAGGAGGATGTCTGCATGATTGATTTTACAGTACCTCACGTGATGTATATCATTCATAGTATTCATCTGCCTTCTAGTCAGGGTGAAATTGAAAGGCATTTAACAGAGCATGGCCAGGAATGGAATAAGATATTTGTTTAGCACAGTGCCTCACTGCTGCAGACAGTAGCAAAGAAGCTGAGTATGACTAAGGCACCAGCTGAGCGAGCATGCCTGCATTCATTTAGCTCAACAAGAGAGAGAAGAATATTTATGTACTCCATTGCCCATAACGTCTGAAACTCACATCAAAGAGTGTGTCATCGGCCTTGATTGAGTGAATACAATAAATGCTTAACACCCCCTCCTGATAAGCCTAACTGCTCGACCATAATACCCTAAAGAGAGCTGGTAATGATGATCTATTTTAGCCGCTGCTATACCTATGGGGATCCACTGGACTCTGTGCATACTATATTTAATTTGGTACAGTATATACAGCTTACTACATTGGTGGCTCAGTGGTGGGTGTGGCCTACGACTTCGCATTTATTGGACTAACTTAGTCAACACCTGATAACACGACAAGAACTCAAAAATTGGCTTTAGTACAACTAGTTGTTTTGAATTGACTGTTTTCAACATTTCTAAAAATCTTGATAGGCCTTGGATTAAGCCCCGGTAGTATTTTTTAGAAACTTTAAAATTCACTGAAGTTAAGGGGAAGAACTTAGAACTTTTGTATAGGTCTTCTAAAAAGAACCCTACTTTAGTAAAAGAAATGTGAGACCCACAGAGGATGGCTGAAGAGCTCAAGCTCACCCCTTACTCCAACCTAGAGGTTAGACAGTTAAGGCTCCTCTGTAAAGGTAAAAAATAAGAACTGGGTCCAACCCTACCAGAGCACAACTCTTGGAGTTTCCTGGAGTTTCTGGCAGTGCAAGCAAGGGACCACCCCACTATTAAAGGAGGAGATCTTCAGGTAGATGGGGAAAGTAGTGAGGATGATGAGGTCTTAAACCCACCACCTCAACCACTTAGGGAGGATGGGGACTTTGTGCCCTACCCCTCGAGACCAAGGAGTAGATGGTCTATATCCTAAAGAGGTAGGGCAGACTCTGTACAAGACAGTGAAGACAATTTCATTGAAGAGGACAATCTTTTAGCAAGGTTGGCCAAGAGCCTAGAGCTAGAGACTAGGCTCCTAGCTCTGGAAAAAGAAAGAGCAGAAATGGGCCTAGGACCCATTAATGGTGGCAGCAATTTAAACAACCAAGAGAAAGAAGGATGTTCTGATCCTAAAATCCCCAAAAGGATTGTCCCTAGATTTGAGGATGATGATGATATCACCAAATGGCTCGCAGCCTTTGAGAGGGCTTGTGTTGACAGGAGAGTGAGGAAGGCTCACTAGGGGCACTCCTTTGGGAAATATACACTGATAAGTGCAGGGACAGACTCCTGACCCTTTTGGGGCAGAAACTGAGTCTTATGAACTCATGAAGTGCATCCTGATTGAGGGATTCAGACTCACAACTGAGGAGTACAGAATTAAATTCAGGGCGGCTCAGAAAACCCAGAGTCAGTCCTAGGTGGAATTTGTAGACTACTCAGTAAAAACACTAGCTAGGCGGCTAGTTGACTGGACGTAAATTGCAGGATTATGATGGTCTTTATAATTTGTTTATGAAGAAACACATATTAAGTAACTGCATTAATGAAAAGTTGCATCAGTGTCTGATAGACCTAGATCCAATTTATCCCCAAGAATTGCGAAAGAAGGTGCACCATTGGGCCCAGACCAAGGTGACCAAGACAACCACTGAGGGTGACAAAAAAAAAGAGGTTACAAAACCTCCCCAGGGGAAAGAGGGTGAGAAGCTCAAAGATAAAAAAAACAAGAGTCTTCTAAAGACCCTCAAAATCCTGTTCAGAGGGGTGGGCCCAAGAACTCTTCCCAGCCCACTAGTGGGTATAAGCTTATAAGGGGAAAGACTTTGATCTTGCCAAGGCCTGGTGTTTTCACTGTAACAAGAAGAGACACTGAACTAAAGATCCAGCCAGTCCCGAAAATAAATCCCCTAGTCCCCCTCTAGCTAACCCTGGAATGGCAAATCTCCATATGGGATCAATGGTGTGCCCTGAGCAAATCAGAGTGCACACAGAAGCTACATTAGTCTCCATAGGAGGGGTAGATATGTCAACCCTAGCTGTATGGCCCATAAACTTAAATAAGTTCCCGCAACACCCCAAAATCAATGGGTCAAGTGTAGAAACCCTGAGGCATCCAGGAGGCAGTGTCACTATGGTGAGAGGATCACTGGTTTCCCCAGGACAATTCCTTGCTTGGAAATCTTTCCCAGTAACCAATGTTGATAATGACACTGTAGTCCATCCCCTGGCTATGGTAACATAAGATTGGGGAGGGGTTACTGGCCTGAAACAGGCAGTCGTCTCTCCAAAACTACCAGTCCCTTGTCTGCTTGGAAATGATCTGGCAACCTCAGCAAAGGCTAAGGCAGAAAGAAGGACACATGGAGCAATGCTAAACATTCCTGAGATAATGTGTGTAAAAACGAGAGAACAATGCCTAGCACAGGGTGAAAAAGGAGACTTGGAGCCTGAAATGATGGTCCAACCTCCCGAGAGGAAAGGTAGGAAGACTGATGAAACAGCTTCCACAAAGCAAAAGGATCAGGATCCCTTTCCTCAGGGAGAGGACTTGTCAGCCCCAGAGGGAACTGAGCCCCTGGAGCTTGAACCTTATGGGATAGAGCACTTGGGACCACGGGGACCCTCTAGGGAACAGCTGTGCCTTGGGCAGCAGGTCTGCCCCACTCTTGAAGGCCTGAGGCAGCAAGCTGCTGCACAGGAGCAGGGAGATGTCAGTGGCTCCCACAAAGTCTATTGGGAGGAAGGACTCCTGTACACTGAGGCCAGAGATACAGAACCAGGTACCACTATGAGAGTATTAGTGCCTCAATTGTGGAGGGAGTTCATACCAATATTGGCCCATGACATCCCCCTGGCTAGACATCTGGGTCAGACAAAAACTTGGGAAAGACTTGTCAACCACTTTTATTGCCCCCAAATGACCCAAAAGTGAAGGAGGTTGTCAGCTCCTGTGTCACCTGTCAAGGCAGTGGCAAAACAGGTGACACCCAGAGGACCCCTTACTTCCACTACCAGTGGGTTAAGGTTCCCTTTGAAATACTAGGTGGATATAGTGGGTCCACTTGAACCTCCCACAACCTTAGGAAACAAATGTATACTGGTAGTAGTGGATCATGCTACCAGATATCCTGAGGCAATTCCCCTTAGGACTACTACAGCCCCTGTGGTAGCCAAGGCCCTTATTGGTGTCTTCACCAGGGTAGGGTTTACTAAGGAGGTAGTGTTAGACCGAGGTTCCAACTTCATGTCTGCATACTTGCCACACATGTGGGATGAGTGTGGGGTGGTCTATAAGTTCAAAACGCCGTATCACCTATAAGTCAATGGCCTACTTGAAAGATTCAAAAAGACATTGAAAGGCATGATAATGGGTCTCCCTAAAAAACTCAAAAGCAGATGGTATGTCCTGTTACCCTGCCTGATTTTACCTACAGAGAGGAGACTCAGAATGGAGTATGGTTTTTCCCCTGTGAACCTCTGTTTGGTAACCCTGTAAGGGGACCACTGTCTCTTGTGAGGGAAGGATGGGAGAAACGCAATCATGTACCAAAATTAGATGTGGTGGACTATGTGCTAGACCTTCATTACAAGATAGCATAGTACATGCAGAAAGCATCCAAAAATCTTGAGGCCAGCCAAGAGCTCCAGAAGCTCTGATATGACCAGAAGGCTGCACTAGTGGAGTTGCAACCAGGGCAGAAGGTGTGGGTTTTGAAGCCTGTGGCACCAAGAGCTCTCCAGGACCAATGGAGTCACCCTTACCCTATCCAAAAAAGAAAAAGTGAGGTCACTTACTTGGCAGACCTAGGAACTAGCATGCCCCCAAAAGGGTGATCCATGTGAACCGCCTGAACCTTTCTGTGACAAGGCTGATGTAACCTTGTTGGTGGTGACTGATGATGACCAGGAGACAGAGAGTGAACCTCCCCCTGACCTCGTCTCCTACAGCCCCCAAGATGGGTCAGTGTATGGGGTTGTCTATTCAGACACCCACTCTGCCCAACATCAAGCTGATTGCAGGCTTGTCCTGCAGCAGTATGCACAGCTCTTCTCCTTAACCCCTGAACGGAAACACTGGTGTAACCATGATGTGGACACAGGAGACAGCTCGCCTGTCAAAGCCAAGATCTATTGCCAGTCTGACCAAGTTAAGGAGAGCATCAAGGCCGAGGTCAGGAAGATGCTGGAGTTGGTGGTCATAGAGCCTTCTGAGAGTCCTTGGGCCAGGCAAGTGGTCCTATTCCTGAAACCTCATCCACAGGGTGGAAGGAGAGAAATTAGGTTTTGTGTCGACTACAGAGGCCTCAATACTGTCACCAAGACAGTAACACCCCTTCCCCAGAGCTGATGAATTGATAGATGAGTTATGGCCTGCCAAATTTCTCAGTATCTTTGACTTAACTGCAGGGTATTGACAGATTGGCATGGCCCCTGGAGCAAAAGAAAAGACAGCATTCGCCACACCTGATGGGAACTTTCAGTTTACTGTGATGCCCTTTGGTCTAAAAAATGCTCCTGCCACCTTCCAAGGGTTGGTGAATCAAGTCCTTACTGGGTTGGAAGGCTTTAGTGCATGATGATATTGCAGTGTTTAACTCTTCCTGGCAGGATCACCTTGTCCACCTGGGGAAGGTTGTATAGACCCTGCAAGCTGTAGGCTTAACTATCAAGGCATGCAAATGCCAGAAAGGACAGGGAACTGTTGAATACTTGGACGACGTTGAAGTTGGAGGCCAAGTTCATCCACTACAGCCCAAATTCCAGACCATTCTGAATTGGGAAGCTCCAACCACCCAGACCCGTCAGGGCATTCCTTGGCTTGACTGGGTACTACAGGAGATTTGTGAAGGGGTATGGATCCATTGTGACACCCCTCACAGAACTCACCTCCAACAAGATGCCTAAGAAAGTAAACTGGACAGTTAGCTGTCAAAAGGCTTTTGACACCCTAAAAGAGACAATGTGCTCAGCACCTATTCTCAAAGCTCCAGATTACTCCAAACAGTTAATTGTGCAGACTGATGCCTCTGAGCTAGGGATCGGAGTGGTCCTATCCCAGACCAATGATGATGGCCAAGACCAGCCTGTTGATTTCATGGGCAGGAGGCTACTCCCCAGGGATTTGCGTTAGAGTGTCATTGAGAGGGCGGCCTTTGCTGTGGTCTGGTCCCTGAAGAAGCTGAGACCATACCAGTTTGGTACTCACTTCATAGTTCAAATTGACCACAGACCTCTCAGATGGCTAATGCAAATAAAAGGTGAAAACTCCAAATGTTTGAGGTGGTCTATCTCCCTACAGAGAATGGGCTTTACAGTGGAACATAGACCTGGGACTGCTTAGCCAATGCAGATGTCCTTCCCAGATCCTTTCACTTAAACAATGAAGACACTTTGGAAAGATTAGTCCCATCCTTTTTCGTTTGGGGTTTTGTGTAGGAAAGTGTTCCTTTTTGCATGGTTACCCCGATGGCTTTTTGTCTCACACTTGATGCACTTTGACTTGATGTGCCCTGGGTCCCTGCCAATCAGGTTCCCAGGGCCTGTGTTCTTTCCCAAACCTGTAACTTTGTACCCCCAACTGGTATATTTCTGGCCACAGGTAAGCTCCTGGTAAAAGGTACCATGGGTACCAAGGTCACAGTGACTAGGGAAGGCCTCTAAAGGCTGCAGCACCTATTGTGCCTCCCTTAGGGACCCAGCACATTGACACCCACACACTGCCTATTGCGTGTTTTGGTGTAAAGAAAAGTGAAGGGTCAACATGGCCCACATCCCTGTGTGCCATACCTACAAACCACTGCTTGTGGCCTAAGTAAGTCACCCCTCTAACAGGGTGCACTAGAACACATGTGAGGGTATAGTTTCCAGAGCTCTGTTCCCCCACAGTTTCTAAGTCTAAGTCCATTCTTAGACATAGTAAGTGCAGTAAAGCCATAAAGAATATGGTCTTGGAGTTCATCATTACAAACTCTACAGCTCCATAATGACTTTACTGAAACCTGGGAAAGTTTGGTAGCAAACATTTTAGCACATTAAACCCACACTGATGCCAGTGTGGGATTTAATATAAAATGCACCCAGAGGGTGTATTAGAGAGGCCCCTTGAAAAATGACCAGCCCTGCTGTGGTTCCTGAATGGCTACCCGCCATTTGCCACCACCAAACACGTGTCTGGACCTCTGGGTAGAGGGCCTCCACAATCTGGGACCCAAAACAAAGCCCATCCTGGGCAGAGGTGTCATGCCTCCTCCCCCAGGATGTGTTGGGTCCACGAAGGGGAAGCTTCAAAGGTCTGCCACCTTTGGTAGCTGATCCTGCCTTTTGCTGCCCCCAGCAACTGGCTCCCACCAGTTCTGACCCCCACTTTGTGCAGGAGAATCGGCGGGAAAACCAAGTTAGGGAGAGAGGTGTGTCCACCTTTGCCAACCCCACCCCTCAGGTGAGAGAGGCAAGGTGAAGCACACATCACAGTCCCCTCCATCTTGAAGATGAGGGAACCCAGCTAATCAGAGAGAGGCTCATGCCCCACCCACTGGAGGGTGGCATGCTAGGGGGCATACTCACCCCATGGAACGGCTCTATTGGTCCCGACCTGCACACCCCTGTAATGCCACTAAATTTTGTATTTAGGGGTGACCCTGAACCTTGCCTCCTCAGATTAGAGAAGAAGAAAGAAGAAGAACCGAAGAGCCGTGCTGAAGAAAGAAGAAGAGGACACCAACTGCTTTGGCTTCAGCCCTCCCGGCCTGTCCCAACTTCAAACTGCTCCCAGTGAAAATCCAGCATGTCCAGCAGTAATCCAGAACCTGGAGGACCTGCCGTGCCTTCACCAGAATGACTCTGTTTCCCGTGAGCACAGAATTTTCTCAACCAAGGACTCCAACGCAGAACCGGATCCAGGTAGCTCTGTGGTTCTGCACCACTCTGCACCCAATGCACATGGCCCGAGTTCAAGTGACCCAACTTCATGAGGAGGTCCCCCCAACAATCCTGACCTGCTGTTTTGTGATCCCTGACCTACCTCGAGCATCAGACAGACGCTGCAGCCTCGACCCGAGCTAGAAAGAAGATCTAATGATAAAGACATCCCTGCACCCGAAGCCCCTGGCCTTGGGTGGCCCAACCGACGGTGTCCAGGCATCCCCCAAGAACCACATTTACCTGTGCTGCTGGTGGTAGTCCTCAGGAAAGCTCCCTGCATGAGCTTGCAACTTTTCTTCCAAACCGGAGATCTCCATTGAAAACCTACAGGGCTCCCAATGTCCCCTTGGAACCCTGCATCCGGCCGCTTCCATGCCGCTGGTGGTGCAGCTCCTGAGCTGATTGTTGGCCCAGCAGTGCTGATCTTAACCCCAGGAGCTTTGCTCCCACAACTGGGTGGCCTTCTCGTAAGCAGCCCCCGACCAATGGCCCCACATACCCATTGGCTAACATTGGGACCCTGGTGGTGCGATTTGACTGCCTTCTTGAACCTTGAGGAACCTTGGCTCTACTCACATAAGGCTATTTTTGAAGGTCGTCTACTTATCTGCAAACCAATAACATTCTTTCCTACCATGGGAACCCATGTTATGATTTTTCTCCAAAAATGTTGTGTTGAACTGACTTTTCTATTGAACTCAAAGTAACTTGCTTTGAACCCAAAACTGTGTTACTTACCTGTGTTCTGTAAGGTTCACAGTGTGATATATAGGCATATCACCCCAAGTAGTTGATGTAATCCAAAAGTAATCGAAAGTACTTTCAATGTATTTTAACCAGTTTTAAAAGCAAATACAAACCTAGAATGATTCCAATTTCAACTACAATTGCATTTTCTTGTAAAGGTTTACATTTGAAAGCATATTCTGCTTACCTGTGCCAAGTCCTGCTTGGTTCTCGAAAAAAAACATAATTATTCCTCTTTTATACTTATCTAATTGGTCTGGATTCAGTCTCTGAGTGTGTGCCATCAGTCTTCATTCAGAGAATATAATAAATGCATAAAACACCCTCCTGATAAGCCTAACTGCTCGACCACACTACCCCCAAATAGAGCTGTTAGTGATTATCTAATTTAGCCTCTGCTATAACTCTGGCGTTCCACTGGACTCGGTGCATTCTATACCTTAACTCTATACCTTACTTTGATATAGTATATACAGAGTCAGCTTCCTACAAAGAGCTCTTGGTCACAACCGATCAAAGACCTTGCTGTTAAAGTCTTCCAAAATGTTTGCAGCAGTATAAGATTTCTCCATGGCGAACATGGCTATTGTCACATGCTTCTGAGCACCATTAAAAATCTCTGCAGTGTCAACACCTGCAGATATCTTTTCTCTAACCCCCTCAAAAGAGATCCAGTGTGCAGTGATTGACATGTAATCAGTGATTTGGCAATTGATCCACATATCTGTTGTCAGGTGGAAAGTGTGGACAGCACTCTGCTGCAAAGCTTGCCCTAGCAATTCCAGCACATTGTGATGTAGTGCTGGAACAACAACTCTGGCAAAATAGGACCAGCTGGGAACCTTCCATTTCAGGCAGATGGTTGCCACAAATTCAAGAAAACCCACCCCTTCTACAACAAAAAGGAAGGAGGTCCAGCACCAACATTTTAGACAGCTTCGCGTTGTAGAAACATGCCATTGGGTAGTTGCGTTCATATTGCCCCTCCTCCTTAAACATGCCAGGAATAGTAGCCTGGATTTTTTTCTGCCACTTGAGAGCAGACGTTGGTAGGCTCAATGTGTGTTTCAGCGGAGCAGTTACTGTACTCTCTTGCCTTGATGTCTCGACTGAGTTATGTGCCATTGCGATGTTGCTGATGTGGGCGGTACGACTGCACTGCTGGGGACAGGGCTGCTTTGTGTAACGAAAATGTCTTCCTCTTCTTCACCTTCCACCGTGATCAGATCACATTCCCTGCTCAGGCTTTTACCCCCTTCACCAACATCACTTGTAGTTTTTTGGCCTCTAAGGTGTGCCTCCCACTGGATCATATGGTGCTTTCTCAAATGGGTTGTTTGGTACCCAATACCATAGTTTGTACCAAGCTTACTCCAACTAACACTTGCTCCGCAAATGGAGCACATGGCAATGTTCACCTCCTTATTGCTAATCGTAAAGAAGTCCCAAACTGGGGAGGTTAACTTTCCGATGCTGGTGCCACTGCCAATGTCGGACGAACTGCCGGTAGGTGGTCATTTTGACGTTTGACTCTCTCCAGTACCAACTTCACCTGAGGTGGTTGTGGATGTAAGCCGCTGCTGGGTCTTTGCAAATATGGCAGCTGGCGGTGGTGGTGTTTATGGTGTTACATCCCTTACATCAAGTTGGGTTGTGGTAACTGTTAGAAATGGGATCTCTGGTTGGCTAAGGCTTGCGCCAAAGCCAGGCAGAGACCACCACTCTAGTCAGGGCGAGGGAGTTACACGCCAAAGATAACCCCTGCTCACCCCCTTGGTAGCTTGGCACAAGCAGTCAGGCTTATCCCGGTGGCAATGTGTAAAGCATTTGCGCAACACACACACAGCAACAACATACTAGGCACACCACAAAAGGAACTCCACACAAGGTTATATATAAAAATAGCCTTTGTATTATCATAAAACACATTAGAATAGTACTCACATAATATACATCGTGCCACCTGGCACTAGGTCATATTTACAAGGGATTATTTACACCTGGCAGGGCCCACTGGACCACTGTCAGAACCAGCACAAAGTGGACTTAGTAAAAGTAAGATATATCATAAACGTACAACCAGTAATCACTGGTAACCACTGTACTCAGCATTATCCTGTAACATAAACCATATTATGCACAGTATCACATAAGGCGTGAAGTCTATTCTGCGTCAACCTCCTGACCTAAAAGCATGAGGTAATAACTTCCTAGCATAAACCACAGTATGCAATTAATCCTGAGGAACATAAACCACATTATGTCATAACCTCATCAGCATAAACACATTATATAATCATCTCACAAGTCTAAGCGCATTAGACAATAACCTCCTAAGCATAACTCACATTAGGGGCATAAAACACAGTAGAGAATATCTCAAACCTAACCACAGTAGGCATGACCTCATAATCATGAATCCCATTAGAGGTATAATACAGGGTGCGTAAATCATACTACAATGAATTACATTTCCTAGCACCCAAAATCACATCAGCACATAAATCACATTAGGGCCTGGCGCCCTATAAACCTAACTGTCCCCCTGGCCATCTCAAAAGGGGCTCAAATGCCCTATGTCCAAGAGTCAGGGCGCGCTGCCTATGCAGCGAAATCCAATTGTGCCCACTTTGCGCAGGCCTAAACGTAGCAGCTGGCACTAAGTGCTGCGCAGCTGTGAAAGTATGGGGCAAAGGAGTGCATCTCTCTCCTAACTTAAAAAGACATGCCCCCAAAGTACTGTGGCCTAAACGATGCAGCTGGCACTAATTGCTGCGCAGCTGTAAATCTCACTGGCACTCACCGTGCCTCTGGTCCCTCTCAGGGACTCTCTCTCATTTGTGCCCACTTCGTGGCACTTTGCATAAAGGAGGGGGGGCCCGGCACCTCTGTGCCCTCTGGACCCCCATGTAGCACTACAACATATGCCACCATCGTTGGGGCGGCACGCTCTCTTGCGGGACCGCCCAGGCGCCGACAATGCGCCTCGATATGCCCCCGGGCCTCTGTGGCCCTCAGGGGCTCTCCTTTAATAAACTTGCCCCAAAAACATTGCAGCTGCCCACTGTCAAGTGGGGCAGCTGGGATTGCCAAAACTAAAGGCACGGGCACATGGGGCCCTCGGGACCCCCATAGGGCACTAACAGGAACTTGCCCCATCGTTGGAGCGGCCCACTATCAGGCGGGGGCCGCTCAGAAAAGTGGCACCGACACTGTGCCTCGAGTTGCACCACCCGCCTGGAGCCCTCACTCACCGGTTTGCAGGCTCCCCGGCGGGTGCAGCATCCCTCGAGGCGCTCTCTCGCTCCAGTGGCCGGTCATGAAGAAGGCTGCGGGGCAGGGACAGCCCTCGGGACTCCGGTCGGCTCCTCTCTTCACCCGGGCCCCCTCCTGGGACCCGGGACTTCTCCCTCCAGACGTGCGGGGCTCTCCCAGGCTTACGGGAGCCCCGCGCTGACTTCCGGCTGCCTGTAGGAGGCCCCGCCCACAACCAGGCACAGGCAACGCCTGACTTCCGGGTCGCACTGAGCAGCGACCCGGGGAACATTTCTTTAGCGGCTCGGGCCGCGGCGGTGATTTCCTCGGCAACCGAGGGGTGGGCACCCGCAATAAAAACAAAGCATAAGCGGGGTGGGCACCCGCATTTGGAACCTGAAAATAGGCGGGGTGGGCACCCGTAATAAGTAGAGGAAAATGCGGGGTGGGCACCCGCCACTTAATCATCACGGGGGAATCCCTACGTCGGGATTCCCTCTAAAAAGAGCGGCAGCACCGCGCTGCGCAGCCCTCACTCTCCTTCTCTGAGGAGATTAAAAATAAAGCGCTCACAGGGCGCAAGAGAATGCAGCAAAGGTCCTGGGTCCTGGAGGATGCCAGGAAAAGCAGAAGGGTCCCAAGAAGCAAGTCCTTTAGGCATCAAGGGGGCAAGGCAGGGCCCAGGGAGGCAAGCCCTCATGGCAGCCCCCCCCTCGGCCCCAGCAGCAGCACGCCTCGGCAGGAACAGCACACCAAGAACTGAACAACTCTCATGGGGTCACAGCCCCTATATTTATATGCCCTTTTCCTTTGTGTCACAGCACAGGGCTTGGGGATACCAGTCAGAACTGGTTTAGGGGAGCTTTGGAGCACTTTGTTTTGCTCAGCTCCTCTCTCCTTTGTCAGGTGGGGGCTCAGGGATTAGACGCACCACAGGGGGCGGAGCCAGCATTGTGGAGGGAAGGCACAGCCCTATTCAGGTCCCAGGTGCAACTCCTCCCTCCCATCTGCATGCAGATCTCTCTATTCACCACTGGGCAGACTCATCCTGCCCCTCCTGGAGCCACATACACCTCCCAGCCCCTGTCACTCACAAGCAACACATGCAATTCACATCTGGCAGGCAGACACAGAGCACACATAAATGCCAACTTCTTAAAGTGGCATTTCTACACCAGTCACAATAAATCTGCGCACACCATTGCACAGCATTTATTCTCACAAATTCATACATACCAGACTTGACCATACTGCTCCTCTCATAACAGGAATTACCACTGACACACACTGATCAGGGAATCCCCCATGCATTCCTATGGGAGGGCAGGCCAAGCTCACCAATGTAACACAGAGAGCGCACGCACTTTCCACTGGACCACAGTGCGAAAGTGCTCAGAGGCCTAAAATCACCAACACCAGGTTACAGACAAGGCAAAAAGTTCAGGGGTGAACCTGCCAAAAAGGGCCAAGTCCAACAGTAACGTTGGTCTCCACTGGGTCCATGATGACTGGCTCGTCGTCATCCTCCTTTTCAACATCTGCGTCCATAACTCTAAGGCTTTCAGGAACATTCTTTTTCCCGAGCCTCTCGTGGTGTGTCTCACTCTCAGACTGAGGTGGGATCATCAGAAGGGGGGCTTGGAAAACATATTGATGCATTAACCCTCCTTTTTCTTGCTGAAGATCTGGAAGACAATGGATCTTTTGAAAGAGCAGCTTCCTCTACTTCTTCAGCATGAAGCTCAATCTCCTGAACTGCTCCTACTCCGGGAGGAACTACTATTGGTGGTTGCAGCTGTTGTTGCTGTTGTCCACTTCTCTGAGTTTCCTGCAATGATTGGGTACTACTTTACGATAGAGATAAGTCAATTTTAATTTCACTGCTCATCAGCGTTGCCGTGATTAGACTGGCTGCCTCTGTGACAGACATGGGCTTGAGCCTAGGTTGGGGTGGGTCCACGGATGCGGGGGTGCTGCTCGCAGCTTGTTCCCCAGAGGCTGGTGCGGCAGGCAGTTTTTTTTCCTGAAAATGGTCTGGGTTGACATACCAGTGGTGGTAAGCTCCTTCTTCTTCTCACTGGCCACTTTCTTGGTAGCACCTTTCTTTGGGGCCATCTTGAAGCTGTCCGTTAGCTGTGGCACTTAGCTTCACAAGTTAAAGAGATGTCTGTGATGTATGGGTCACGCATCACGTTGTGTACAGGCCTTCTGTCTGTGGGCCACAGAGGTGTGGGTGATGTTGTCTCTTGTGCACCTAAAAGCAAAGAAGCAAGAAGAACATCAGTGAAACGTGGCATTGTTGCAGTTCAATTAGTAGTACAAACAAATATTATAATTTAGTGTGGTCACTGGTTACTTAAGTTATTATAAATAATTAACACTACAGTGTATCCATTCGTAAAATGGAAAACCACACCAACACAAACTTTCATTGTGTACACACAGGAATGATAAAATAAAGCAACAACAGCAACAACATACAGTTGTAATTGTTTGCTTTATGTGCATCACGTGGAATTTGGCACTTAGTGAGGTGCAGCTGACAAATGACAATGGAATAATCCTTAGACAATGAATGCTTTTGTGTACCTATAGCAGACATTGATGTCAGATTGAATGAAAATGGTTAAAGAAAATCTCCCCCAAAAAGTTAAAAAAATAAAAATAAACAAATTACCAAAATTACAAACATTAAAATAAAAATGATATAAATTATCAAATAAGTAAAAAATACAATAAAAAACTAAAGTTGAAAAATATTACAATATTGTTTCTTATAAATAAGTGAAATTATCCTCAAATATGTAATAATAATTTATTAAACTGCTATCTCATTGCTCAACCATCCATGCAAGCATATGGCAAAGAGCCACACTGGCTGGATGCACAAAATGACTGCCTACCATTGCTACATGGTCACAACAACAACAACAACAACCAGCAAGAAGGCATGGCCACAAAGAACACATGCAAGCCTATGGCAAACGCACACTCACTGCCTACACAAACTGGCTGCCAGCCAAATGGCAACAAGAAGCAGGAGGCATGGAAAACATATTACACATGCAGACCTATAGACACTGACTATACAAAATGGTGCCACTGGCCACATGGCATGGGAAACAAAGGCAAATGGTTGACAATGACAAACGCAGACAGGAGGCATAGTTAGACAGAGAGAACACAGCACTGAGTAATTCAGCAATGCCAATAATGTCTCTCAACAATCCAACTGTTTGGGACTTAGTGGAGGTAACAAAAGGGATTATAGGCCCCCAAGGACCCTCTGCAGCCAAGGGGACTTCATCACCAAACCACTTGTACGCTAGGAGGCATGTTTACAGAGTGGTGTTGAAAGTGGGCGGGTCTGCAGGTGAATTACTGTTTTTTAAATTATATTTTTATTTATTGGGAAGGCAGGTCGCATGGCCCCCCTTCCCTTGCCAATTTCATCCCTGGGGACCCCCATCTCCTGGTGCCTGGTCTCTTTTTTTTTTTTTTTTTTAATAAATAAGGTGATAGGGGATGCACAGCCCCAGCCCGGGCTGATTTCAGTCCAGGGGACCCCATCCCTGGGGCCCAGCCTCTTTTTTTATTTTTAATTTCTATAAATAAATATGGTGAGAGTGGCCACACGGGCCCCGCCCAGGCTGATTTCAGTCCAGGGGACCCCATCCCCTGGGGCCCAGCCTCTCTTCTGGGTACCCTGGTTCCACCCAGGTCACCCAGTTACATTTGTTGGTGAATGTCGGAAAGCCTCAAGGCCCTGGCAGTCCCTGCCGGCGGCCCACCTCCTGCGGGAGCCGGCATTGCTTTTACAGAGAGGGAGCTGCTAACATGCAGCTCCTCTCTTTAAAAGCAATTTTGCATTTTTTATGCTCTCGCTTGATAGAAATGGAGCAAAGTTTGCTATGGCTTGGAAAACCGTAGAGCTCCCACCAAACCATAGCAAGCAGTTATATCCTGGGTGTGGTCACCACGGGACATAGCAGGAGCCAGCCCTTGGGGTTGGCGGTCCCCCCTGCCATGTTAGCTCCAGGAGAAGGGCTGGACAGCCCTCCTTCTCTCTTACAATTTTGCCCAAGGAGGTGGTGGTCCCTGGGGCTGCGGGGGGGGTTGCATGGCCCCCGCATTGAAATTGATAAATGCCACAGGGAGGTGGCGGTCCCTGGGGCTTTGAGGGGGTCCGTGCACACCCTGCATTAATTAAAAGTAAAGCCCCTGGGAAGTGGCGGCTGCCAGGGCTGTGGAGGTCCTTGAGCCCCGCATTCTTCAAACATAAAGCCCCGGGGATGGGTTGGTCCCCGGGGCTGGGGGGGGTCCAAGAGGCTCCCCCATTGATAATTAAATAACTCCCGGGGAGGTGGATGTCCCCGGTGCAGCAGGGGAGGCCATATAGACTTCTCCCACATTTTTTCTTAAACAAGCCCCAAGTAGGTGGTGGTCCCCAGGGCAACAATGAGCCCTACAAATGGGGGGGCATGCACCACTCCTCCATTATTAAAATGCCCTTGGGAGCTGGCCCACTTGGGTGCCGATAAGAAACGTGCTTCATTTTCTTGTTACATTTTCGGCATTAGCTGCAGATCCAGCATGACTCCCGCTGATATTTTTTTTAAAAGCTTTTTCAGGCCTGCTGAATCCCTGTGGGACCCCTTCCCCACGATGCCTAGGGGGTCAGGGTGTTTTTACCCTGCCCCATTTTCTTTTGTTTAACATTTATCCTGTGACTCGGTTCAATAATTAGTGTGGGGGGCTCGAACCCCCCCACACTGCCCCGGGAACCACCACCTCCCCGGGGCTATCTTTACGGTGGGAGGGGGGCCCCCCTCCTGGAGCCCTAGATGGCCCTGGGGACCGCCACCCCCCAGGGCCGGATCCTGCAATGTCCTGCGGTGCCCACCACTGGAACATTGCTGTTTGCTGTGGCAGGGTGGGAGCACGGCTCCCGCCCTGTCATAGCAAACACTGCTTTGCTTCTTGGAAGAGAGAGCAGGAAACCTGCTCTCGCTTCCAAGAAGCAAAGTAGAATTGCTTTTGGGCAAGGGGAGCTGCATGTTAGCAGGTCCCCTTGCTCAAAAGCAATGGCAGCTCCCGCTGGAGTCGGGGAGCCGGCTGGGACCATGAGGGCATTGGGGCTCCCCCCACGGTCCCCAACTTGAGGGACGCCCCAGGGGCACATGGTCCCTGGGCCCAGAAGTGGCCCAGGGGGAAAAATAATTCATTAAAAAAAAGGAAAGCCAATCCGGGGGACTCCATTGGCCTGAGGAGAGGGCCACGTGGCCCCCCTCCAATTTTTTTTTAAAACAAAAGAAGGCTGGCCAGGCCCCGGGGGATGGGGTCCCCAGGGCCATAAATGGCCTCAGGAGAGGGGCCTTGTGGCCCCCCTCCCCAATATTTAATTATTTAAAAAAAAAAGAAAAGTCGGCATCTCGCCGGAGGCCCCGCCCCCTCCCTGCATCACTCTGCAAACGCGCCCCCTGGCGCGTTCTAAGTTAGGGGATTAAGTCCCCTTCATTCCTGAGGGTCCCTGGGGGCCAACTAGCCCACCAGGTACCTCCAGTAAGCCCCACACAGTGGGATTGCTAAGAGGTGTCCGAGGCCACGCCCCTTTTTACACCACTCTGCAAATGCGCCTCTTAGCGCACTGATGGTGGGGCGATGAGGTCCTCTTGTGTCCTGAGGACCTCAGGACACAAGTGGACTTCATCCCCCGAGCAGCAGTGTGCCAGGAGCAGCGTTTGCAGAGGGGTGTAAAAAGGGGGAGTGGCCTTTGAGCACTCTCAGCAAACCAGCTGTATGGGGTTTACTGGAGGTAACAGGAGGGCTAGTTGGCCCCCAGGGACCCTCATGAGGAAAGGGGACTTCATGCCCCAACCAAGAGCACAGCAGGAGGTGCGTTTGCAGAGTGGTGGAGAAAGGGGGTGTGGCCTGTGTCCACCTCTCAGTAATCCCACTGTGTCGGGCTTACTGGAGGTAAGAGGTAGGCTAGTTGGCACCTAAGGACCCCCAGCAGTGAAGGGGACTTCAATCCCCATCCAAGTGCGTTCTAGGGAGCTCGTTTGCAGAGTGGTGGGCAGAGGGGGCATGGTCTGTTATGAGACCTTAGCAATCCTGCTGTGTGGTACTTACTGGAGGTAATAGGAGGGTAGTTGGCCCCCAAAGATGCCCTTTGGGGCCAACTACCCTCTTGTTACCTCCAGTAAGTCCCACACAGTAGGATTGCTAAGACGTCTTCGAAGGGCCCGCCCCTTTCTCTACCACTCTGCAAACACGCCTCCTGGCAGACTACGGTATGAGGAATGAAGTCCACTTTACTCTTGAGGGACTTTGGGGGCCAAGAAGCCCTCCTGGTACCTCCTGTAAGCCCTACGCAGCGGAATTCCTGAGCGCTGGTCGGAGGCCCAGCCCCCTTTCTCCACCACTCTGCAAACGCGACTACTAGTTAAAGAAGCATTTGCAATTGTTGCGGGGATTCTACACATATACAGAACTATGCGCAGGAAACCAGGACCTCGGTGTATAGTGGTGTACCAACCTATCTCCTTAGTGCCCAAAATCCCCAAAACCGACTAGCTATAGTGTCTCATTCGTTCTCTGACCAATAGCGACGCTACCAATGATTAGACAACCCAGTAACATGACACTCCCGACTCTCTCAGGAATCGCGGGAGCAAGACAACTCTTTCGTTCACTCACTTATACTTGTCCACAATAAGAGTAATCAGCGTCACTGTATAGTTTAAAATGTTTATTTTAACTAACGTGCTTTATGGTACAGTACACGTGCCATTACTAGCAGCAAAATGCATAAACACAATATCGTCAGCATTGTCACAATTTCATAGAATACAAACGGGGATATCATTTTATAAAGACAGTGGAAAAGGGCTACAGTTCCTAACCACCCTCCCCGTGATAAGAAATAGTTTATTATAAAAAAGAAGACCTCTGGGCTTTGTCAGCAGACCCGTACCTCAAGGCCTAGATGAAAGGTTTACATCCCAGGATCAGCACAGCTCTTCTTGCTGGAAAGGTCTCTCTCCAAGTGCGTGAACAACATGCATCGCTTCAATATTAAAACACACGACTTTCAGTAGTGCAGCTGAGTGTCATGTTATGTCTAGGTGCGAGGGACTGACCAGAACAGAATAACAAGGGGCAATGTTTATCGACCTTGTACATCGTGTGCAGACTAAACCCCAGAGAAACCGCCCTCTTCTCCGCAACAGATGACATCCGCACCCTACTGGACAAAGGAGAAACAGTAGCCCTCATCCTCCTCGACCTATCAGCGGCGTTCGACACAGTCTCCCACCGCACCCTAATACGCAGACTCTACGACGCAGGAATCCAGGACAAGGCCCTCGACTGGATCCACTCCTTCCTCTCCGGCAGGAGGCAGCGGGTCAGACTCCCCCCTTTCCTCTCGGACCCCACACCTACCACCTGCGGAGTCCCCCAGGGCTCCTCCCTCAGCCCGACGCTCTTCAACGTCTACATGGCTCCACTCGCCCCCATCGTCAAAACCTATGGTCTCAATATCGTGTCATACGCAGATGACACCCAACTCATCCTCTCCCTATCCAACGAGCCCAACACCGCCAGACGAAACTTTCGAGAAGGCATGGAAGCCGTCGCCAAATGGATGAAAAACAGCTGCCTACAACTAAACACCAACAAAACAGAAGTACTCATCATGGGCCCAAACCCAGATGCCTGGAGCGACACCTGGTGGCCCCCCGCCCTCGGAAACCAGCCAACCCACCACGCACGCAACCTGGGAATCATCCTGGACTCCGAGCTCAAAATGGACCGCCAGATCAACTCTGTCTCATCTTCCTGCTTCCACACCCTCCGCCTCCTTCGTAAGACCTTCAAATGGATCCCCCTCGAATACCAAAAGACCGTCACTCATGCCCTGGTCACCAGCAGACTCGACTACGGCAACGCACTCTACCCCGGAATAAACAAAAACCTCACCCGCAAGCTACAGAACATTCAGAACGCCGCCGCAAGACTGGTCCTCAACCTGCCAAAACACTGCCACATCTCCCTGCACCTGCGCACATTCCACTGGCTCCCCGTCGAGGCGAGAATCACCTTCAAGATGCTCACCCATGCACACAAGGCCCTCCACGGCACCGGACCAGCATACCTGAACAGCCGACTCAAATTCCACGCACCCCAAAGGACCTTACGATCAGCCCAGCTCTCCTACGCTGTGGTCCCCCGCACCAGAAAGACCAGATCGGGAGGCCGCTCCTTCTCCTTCCTCGTGGCCAAAGCATGGAACGTCCTTCCGCTCCACCTCAGACAGACAACATCGCTCCCCATCTTCGCAAGAATCCTCAAAACCTGGCTCTTCGACAGACCCCCTCCTTGATGGAATGGTACCTGCATCCCCCCTACCCCTAGCGCCTTGAGACCCTTACAGGTGAGTAGTCGCACTTTAACAAACCCCTGATTGATTGATTGATTGATTGATTGAGAGAACAGCAGAGAACGCGAAAAGCAGACAGTTCTCATGTGAAAGGCACAAGCAGAGTTTTGCAAAAACAAAGTCATGTAGTAGCGTGCGCAAAAGCAGCATCATGGCAGCCAAGCTCATGCTAACTTAGCAATGTCGACAATGAACCTCCCCTCAATATAACACAATGTAATAGGTTTCGCATTTGTGGGAGTTAGAGCTATTGGCGTTGTAAATGGAAAAGTTTTTTACTATGTTTTTTGGTGTAGAGTGGATGTACTTTGTGTGTAGTGGTATTATGTGGTATGTTGTGCAGTGAAATTATGTGAATAGAAAGTATGTGGTATTTAGTGTATAGGAACTATGTAGAGTGGGATTATGTGTTTTGGAGAGTAATTATGTGGTATTGTAGTCTGTGTTGTGGAGTGGTAACCTCAGGTTTAGTATTCCTCGTTTCCATAGAAGCTAAACTATAAACTCAATGAGACACAAAAAAAGAAGGAACCACTGAGGAGCACTTCTGGACCTACTCGGAGGTATGAGCAGGGCACTGGAATTATGTGACTGTTTGGCTGCACCAATTTTCACATAATTAAACATTTTCCGTATTTGACAAATATTCCATCATCTGCTGCCTAATCTGCAGATTTGAACAAAAAAAGCCTTGTTTCTAGCTCAAATGGCTCAAATGTTCCCAAAAATGCAGCTTCACGTGTTACAGCATGGTGTAAGGCCCTTTGCAAATCTGGAATGTTCATGTGTTACTTACTGCTAAATGTGGGTGTTAAATTGGTACTAGTGGTGCACAAACCTCTCTTCTTTCTGTGCCTCTCTTGCCTCTTTCTGCATTTCTCTTGTATCTTTCTGCACCTTTCTTCCTCTTTCTGCACCTCACTGTCTTCTTTCTGCACTTCACTTGCCTCTTTCTGCACTTCTCTTGCCGCTTTCTGCACCTCACTTGCCTCTTTCAGCACCTCTGTTGCTTTTTTCTGCAGATCTCTTGTCTTTTTCTGCACCTCTCCTGCCTCTTTCTGCACCTCACTTGCCTATTTCTGCACTTCTCTTGCTTCTACACCTCTCTTGCCTCTTTCTGCACACCTGTTGAGTCTTTTTGCACCTCTGTTGGTTCTTTCTGCACCCCTTCTTCCTGTTTCTGCAACTCTCTTGCCTCCTTCTGCGGTTCTCTTGCCTCCTCCTGCACCTCACTTGCATCTTTCCGACCCTCACTCTCTTCTTTGTGTACCCCTCTTCCCTCTTTCTGTACCCCCTTTGCCTGTTTCTGCAACTCTCTTGCCTCTTTCTGCAGTTCTCTTGCCTCCTTCTGCACCTCACTTGCCTCTTTCTGCACTTCTATTGCCTCTTTCTGCACCTCTATTTCTTCTTTCTGCACCCCTGTTGTCTCTTTCTGCAAGCCTGTTGTCTCTTTCTGCACTCATCTTCCCTCTTTCTGTACCTCTCTTGCTTCTTTTTGCACTTCTCTTGCTTCTTTATGCACCTCTCTTGCTTCTTTCGGCACCCTTCTTCCCTTTTTGCATCCCTCTCGACTCTTTCTGCTGTTCTCTTGTCATTTTCTACACCTCTCTTGCCTCTTTCTGCACTTCTCCTGCTTCTTTCAACACCTCTGTTGCTTCTTTCAGCAATTCTCTTGCCTCTTTCTGCACTTCTCTTGCTTGTTTCTGTACCTCTCTTGCATCTTTCTGCACCTCTGTTGCCTCTTTCTGTACCTCACTTGCTTCCCTTTCTGCACCCCTCTTGCCTATTTTTGCACCCCTTTTTTCTCTTTCTGCACCTCTCTTGTACATTTCTTCACCCCTGTTCCCTCTTTCTGCACCTTTCCTGCCTGTTTCTGCACCTCTCTTGCCTCTTTCTGTACCTCTGTTTCATCTTTCTGTACTTCTCTTGTTCTTTCTGCACCCTTCGTGCCTCTTTCAGCACCTATTGATTCTTTCTGCACTTCTCTCCCTTCTTTCTGAACCCCTCCTGCCTCTTTCTGTACATGTCTTGCTTCTTTGTGCACCTCTCCTACCTTTTTATGCACCCTCTTGCCTCTTTCCGCACCCCTCTTGCCTCTTTAAGCACCTCTGTTGTTTCTTTCTGCACTTCTCTTGCTTCTTTCTGCACCCCTCTTGCCTCTTTCTGTATCCCTTTTGCCTATTTGTGTACCTCTCCTGCCTCTTCCTGCACCGCTCTTGCCATTTGCTGCAGTGCTCTTGCCTCTTTCTGTACTGCTCTTGCTTCTTTCTGCACCTCTGACTTAGAGGTAGTTTTAATCCCCCTGCCGTATTATGTACTAGGGCCTTACAGGGGAGGTCATGCCAATCACTGGGGTATCCCAACCCATAGTGTACCCTCGTGTATGTAGGTGTTTTCACTGTATTCTAAGTGTCTTTTAGCATAGCACTGGCTCCGGGCCTGGTTAGTCAGAGTCAGAGTCAGTTACCACCAGTACCAGTCAGCAAAAAGTTGGGGGCACAGGATGACTTTGCAACAAGGCCTCTTTCTGCACCTTTGTTGGCTCTTTCTGTATATCTCTTGCTTTTTTCTGCACCTTTCTTCCTCTTTCTGCATATGTCCTACCTATGTAGGCATATTTAGAAATTAGCATTTAAAAAAACCTTTGAAATTCACTGAAAAAACCATAGGTTTCAGGTACGTTATAGTTAGAAATTAGCATTTAAAAACCCTTTAAAATTCACTGAAAAAAACATAGGTTTCAGGGACGCTATAGTTAGAAATTAGCAAATAAAAAACCTTTGAAATGCACTGAAAAAACCATAGGTTTCAGGGACGTTATAGTTTGAAATTTGCATTTAAAAAACCTTAGAAATTCACTGAAAAAATCACAGGTTTCAGGGACGTTATAGTAAGTTGGACATTTCACTTGTACAAAACCAGAGACATTCGGCCGTTATAGTTAGTTGAGCTAACTATAACTTGCGCCCCCGCAATGCACTGCTGATGACATTACATATTACATCATTCATGACATGGTCAGTGACATCACTGCTGACATCTCAAATGACATCAGTGATGTCGTCAGTTATGTCATTTGAGATGTCAGCAGACAACTCCGCAAACTCCGCGAAAGGAGCGGAGTTCACTGCCCAGGCTGAATGCTGAACAAGAGGAAATGGCACCACAATCAATTAGGCATCAGATATTTTTCTGGAATTAGTTTAGTTTACTAAACTACCTTGTATTCATCCCATCTTCCATCACAAACTGAGGGCTACCTGCCATACTTTGACCAGCTGGCGCTGGCATGTATAAAAGGTTTGTGCTGGCACCTCCTAGAGGAGCCAGTGACTCTGGAGGAAGTTCAATCACCCATAGCAAGGCTCTCCACATGTAAGGCGCCAGGGGAGATGGGTTCCCTGCCGAGAATAACAAACACTTCTCTCCCCATAGTGGCTCCTTGTCTATTGCAGGTGAACAATTAAGCACAGTATAGGAGCTCTCCCTTCAATGAAGAAAACTATCATTATCATCCTTCTTAAGCCTGGCAAGGTGCCTAACAGCCCTGACTCATACCGCCCCCTACCCTTCATAAACTTTGACATTATAATACTGGCCAAAAACATGGCTAGTAGGCTAAGCCTCTTGATGCCCCACTGGTCCTCCCGGACCAGGTGGATTTCATACCGGGCAGATCCACGTACCATAACCTGTGCACTCTTTTTGCGCTTGTCCTGATGCAGGAGGCTGTAGCGGTCTTTCTTGATGAGACCAAAGTCTTTGACTCTTTAGAGTGCAAATGGGCATCCCGCAAAAATGTATAAACAGGGGGAGGTTACTGTATACCTCCATGATGACTCAGGTGCATATGGAAAGGCTCCTCTCGGACCCCGTTCCCATCGGTTGGAGCACCAGGCAGTGTTGTCCACTTCCCCCTCCTATATGCCCTTGCCTCAAAGCTTTTAGCATGTGCAATAAGGCAACTCCATGACAAGAGGGGATTGGTGTTCTCTCCTCAGAACTTAATCATATCCCTATATGCTGACAACATCACCCTATACTTGACAGACTCTGCTCAAAATTTGAGCCCGGTCATTTGGAAAATCACTCTTTTTCACACTGTTTCGGGGGTCTACATAAACTGGAAAAAGCCCACAATCTTTCACCTAACACCTGCTATGATGCCCCGATCATTGGATTTCCCAACTAAATGGGCAACGCAGCCTGTTAAAAACCTTGGAATCTGGTTCCATTGGAATAAGGACACTGTGATCTGTGAAAATTATGCGACCACTGGGGTGGCATGGTGAGCAAAAGAACGATGAATTAAACCCAGATCCTTGTGACTGGGGGTGAATGTTTGCATTGTTCAGCATTCCCTCCATCATTTGTTTCTTTTGCATTTGTCGCCCTAAGTGGGAAGGGTATGCCCAGACGTGGGTCCCGTGCTCAATGCGCTACTGGATTCAAGCTAGACTGGCTGATGAGGGGTGAAACCCCAAAACCGGTCCTAGGATGTTTGTTTCTAGTCCAGGGAGCACCTGGCCTGGCATTTCAGGCTGGACTGGTCCCATAGGGAGCAGCGTCAAGACTGATTTGCATATGGCTGGGTTCAAACTGGAATGGTATGGGGAGCAAAATACCTATGGATTTAGGCCCAGATCTCTGTACTGGGGTGAATGTATGACATTGTTTTGCATTCTGACCATCAATTGTTCTTTTTGCATTTTCCTATAGTATAACCCATGCTGACTGTTAGACCTGGCATCCTCGATGTGGTTTCCCCTGCCTTTTTGCCTTTTGACCTCCTGTTTTTGTCTGTTTGCTGACTTCATTTTTGCTGACTTTAGGAATCTGGGCACAGCTAACTAGTGCTTAAGTACATGTGTTCTTTACTTAAAACATGGTAACATTGATTTATCCACAATTTGCATATTTGATTTACTTATACGTCCCTGGTAAAGTGCACTAACTATGCCCAGGGCCTGTAAATAAAACGCTACTAGTGAGCCTTCCCAATTAACCAGCACTTTAAACATGTCTCATGCCTGCCACTGCAGAGCTTGTGTGTGCAGTTTTAAACACCATGTCAAACTGGAAAGGAAACCTACTTGTTAGGCCCAAAGCTTTCTTTTTATTACATATAGGTCAACACTAAGGTAGTCCTTGGACAGATAATGGGAAGGGTGCAGTGTATTTGAAAAATAGGACAGACATGTACTGTCTTACATGTCTTGATAGTGAAATACTCTTAAATTCATTTTTCACTACTGCAAGGCCTATCTCTCCCACAGGATAATATTGGAATTGCCTGAGATGAATACACGTCTGGGGTGGGTGACAGCTGGCGTCCTGCATTCTCTGTAGACAGCCACACACAAAGGAAGGGTAGGTGTGACTGATTAGCCATCTGCATATTGATGGGTCATCCTGAACAGGATGGGAGGGAGGGTCTGACAAATACACCTGAAAGGGCTATGTCCTGACCCCACCCAAAGGGTTACATACCCCCTGTAGCAAGTCTGGAGCCAGGGTAGGAAAGGCAGGGTCTTGTGCACTTCAAAGGCATCTCTTTAAAGTCTCCCTACTTCAAAGGCCCAACTGGGATTAAGTACTGGACCTCTGACATCACCAAATCAGAATACCTCTAGAACTGAGAGCATTCTTCCTGGAAGACAGGCTGCTGTTCTGCTGGAGGGACTAACAACTTGCTGGACTGCTTTGTTGTGTTGGCCTACTGCCTGGTCTGGACCTGCATCTCTACATCCCAGAACCTAAGTAATTTCCAAGGGCTTGTTGGCTTGCCTCCTGTTTTGAAGTCTCAGGGATAACAACAATTTCACTTCATTCTTCAAACAGCACCTGGACTTTGTTTGTTGCAAGTCTTGCTCTGCCAAAGTGGTGCCAAACCAGTCCAGGGTCCTTGGAAGTAAGTATAAAGTGCTGCATCTGCCAGAACCTGCAGAACCGATGCATCTCCTGCAGCAAGATCGGGATCAACACATCATCACTGTTGCAGGGACGGGACAGGCGCAACTCACTCGGAACTGCCGCATTGCCACTGGAACCAACTCATCATTGCCACTGTGTAGAGGATATCGACACATCACCTCTGCGACATGGATCAACCCAGAGCATTGCACGCTGAACCTCTGCAATTTGGAGCTGCTGCTTTGCTCATGGAACCAACACATCACCGCAGTTGCATGGAGAATTCCAGCACAGCATCCCAACTGGTTGGGGATCACTAATACATCGCTCCGATGCACACTGTATATCGTGCTTGTACCCAGGATTAATCTACTTTTGCTTAGCGTCCCATTTGTGGGTGTTGAGGCCGGCCTGCGCTCAATCGTGAACTACCTGAACTTTTGATTTTGTCCTAGTCCAGCGTGGCAATTCAACTCTTTGAGCGCTATCTGCTTATATGCACTTTTTTCATTTATTCTTTTCAAATTCATATCTTGACTTCTTTTTAAGTTTCAAAAAGTAAAGTTCATTGAAGTATAATCACCAGAAGAGAGAAGAAAAAAAAAGAAAACAAATACAACAAAATGTATACATACAATATGATATGAGAACATAAGATTATACATGAAATCATGGTTACATCATCAATAAGAGGAAAAAAGGAGTGGAGAAAAATACAGAATTATGAAACAGGTCATTAAAGATACAACAACTCATTACTAATAAATATATTCAACAATGCTGACATCAGAAAATAGAATGCGAGCAATTTACCAGACTTATTTTGGCCACCATAGAATTTTTCTGTGGATTTGAGCAAGTACAAAGAAGCATTATCAGTGGACTCTATTTTTAATTTAAGTTTAGCGGCTATGAGTTCGGCTAAGCATTCTTCTGACCTAGTAGCATAATAGGAATATTCTAATCTCTTTATCAATTAAAAAAGGTCTGTAGCTTTCTTGCGGGCAGTGTGGCGTTTTTGGAGACAAAATTAATAATAAAATCATGAGCTGCAGAATTAAAGGCATCCCAAACCGTGTAAAAAGGGAGAGAATTGGATTCATTAAATTGAAAATATTCTTTAAAAAACAAGGTAAAGGAGGAGGTAAACACAGGGTCAAGTAACAATGAGTTATTAAATCGCCAACGTCTGGGGGCAGAAGATTTATGAAGTATTTCTAATGAAATAGAAACAGGGGCATGGTCGGAAATCAGTATAGAACCAATTTCTGCATACAGTATGGATTGAGTGATATTATGAGAAATAAAAATGTGATCTATACGTGATTGTGTCTTATGAACTGGTGAAAAGTAAGTGCATTCCCTCAGGGTAGGACTACATAATCGCCAAGCATCTGTCAAGTGTCTATGTTGAAAGGACTGTAGAAATGATTTATGTGCTTTAGAGGGTATGAAGGAAGTTACAGAGTTTCGGTCGATAAAGGGGTCTATAATCTGATTACAATCTCCAGCTAAAATAAGTTTTTTATGAGAATATAGCATCAATTTTTGTTCAAGATGAGACTAAAAAGGGAGTCATTCATAGTAGGTGCATAAATATTGAGTAAAGAGAGAGGAACCTTCCCAATCAATAAATCTGTAAATAACCAACGTCCCGCATCATCATTTTCTTGAGAGACAAGTCTAACATGGAGAGATTTATGACACAATGTAACGACACCATTGCGCTTACCATCACCCGGGGAGAAGAAGACGTCACCAACCCAATCTCTTTTCAATTTCAAGGATTCAGATTCTGTAAGGTGTGATTCTTGAATCATTGCAATGTCTGCTTTCAATTAAGATAGGTGCGTTAAGACACGTTGCCTTTTAATCGGTGAGTGCAGACCTCGGACATTCCAAGTAACAATATTCAGTGACATAAACGAATAATTGAAAGAATTGTTTGAACTAGACCAGACAAAAGATTAACTAGATATAAAGAAGACCACAACATCATGTAAATGAGTAAAGATGTAACATGGAGAAAAGAAATAAAATCAAAAGAGTGTAGAATTCGAGAAAAGGCAAATAGTAAAATGAGGTATCAAGCGAGGAAAGGGAGAAGATAGAAAAGGAGGTAAGAGAACAGAAGGTAAGAGGAGTAGAAAAAATAAAAGAAAAAACACATACCCATAAAAATCCAAAAATGAGGGTGGGGGGGGGTGAAACCACATGGAAGAACGGTGTATCCAGATCTCACGAAGGGAGGCACAGGGACGACTGGATATTACATGGTGCGAGACAAGAGGATATACATGCAACAAGGATGCCTACAGGAGAAAATACATATGATTGAACTGTGAAATGATAACATAACAAATATAAGATATCAGAACAACAAGAAGCAAAAACGATTTAAGAAAACAGAACATAATACTGGAAGATATGAGAAATAGAGAGAACAACTTCGGTAAAGCAAAACAGTATATTCAGCCAAATTGGGAAGTTGAGGCGCCAGAGGTATCCATAGTTTCAGCTCTGCAGGTATTTAGAAAACTTTTCAGCTTAACAGGATCCTCGTAGGAAGTTGTTTTGTTCCGGTATATGACCTCAAAGAGGCAGGGGTGGAAAAGGCCATATCTAGCACCAAGGGCACGGAGATCTGGCCTCATATTTAGAAACTCCCTGCGTCGGTCTGTATTAGTTTTAGCTTAGACCTGTGAAAAAAACAACGTATGACCTAACCATGAAATACGAGGTGATTTTTTGAAGCTGCTAAGACTTTAGGAAGATCTGTATATTCCAAGAAATACAGAATGACACCACGTGGTCCATTAGAACCCGAAGTGTCCATATGCTGACGTCCTAGCCGATGGGCACGTTGAATGTTCAAAGTAGTGTCCGCAGGTAGGCCCAACACTTTAGGTAAAAAGGATTTGAAGGAGAGAGGGTCCGCACCCTCTGTATTTTCTGGCAGGCCATAAATGCATAGGTTATTTCTACGGTCTCTATTTTCTAAGTCTTCAACATGCTTCTGTAAGGAGGTAACATGTGACTGAAGAACATGAACTTTATTCTCAGTTGCATTGTAAGAAGAAACACTCTGCTCCACTGCGACAAGACGTTCATCTAGTTGGGACCATCGGTCTGTCAGAAATTGAAGTTTGGAATTTGTCTCCTTCATTAATGGTTTTAAGGCGCGTATTTCTCCAATAGCAAGTCTAACGAGGCAGGAGGTGGTGACTTCGCAGGGGAGGGAGGGTCTTTTTTAAGGCGTTTAGGATTAGTCTTGACAGGGTTCATCAAAGTGGGTACCATTGACGATGTAGATGAGAGAGTGCCAACCTTTGATTGGGAAGCAGAGGCAGACTCCATTAAAGCAAGCTTCGTAAAAATTGTAGAATTTTTTATATAACTGCGTGAAGGAGATGAGATAGAGGAATTGAGCCTCTGTAACCTCTCCATAAACTGTGCGAGGATGTCTTTGAAATAAATGCAGGTTATTTGAAAAAGTCAATTGTGGGAACAAAAAGAAGCTGAGTATTAAAAATGAGGAGCTGAGAACAGTTAGTGTTGAAGAAACAATGCTTTGTAGTAGCAGGAATAATGTCCGTTGCTGACTGAAGAGGATACCGCTTGCTGGTAAAAATAGAGGTTTTCAGCAAAAAAGATAAAACAATGAGGAAAAATAAGAAGATAACTGGAGTGCGCAGCCTCAGCACATCAAAAATGACAGGAGTAGCGACCGCACTCGCGAGGGAAAGAGAGGCGGTCGTTTCAAAAATAAGAATGCTTTATTCCTATAAAGTTAGTGAGCCTGGTATCAGTAGGGGCCTGCCATTAGGAAGCTTAAATTGGGTTATGGCATGTTAAAGGAAGCCCACAATTGTTCCAGAAGGTAAAGTAGAGGGGGAGATAAGGTGCGCCATTTCAGCGTTGTGAGGCGAGTGATTACCGTGGCCGCATTGCAAAATGGCAGCCGCGACTGAGGCGACAGCAAAGATGAAGCGAATACCTTCTTAGGTTGTTGCTGGTGTGTCGCTTGCACTACCAGTGGGTCGTCGGGCGGTTCATGGATGGAGAGCCGCACTTCATGAAGAGAACGGGTCACAGGACCCGCGAAGAATAAGTCTTCGTCTGCGCCAGAGCTCAGGAATCAGCCGCCATCTCCCGTGGGCGTGAAGCCACGCCCCCCCATATCTCGACTTCTACTAATTGGATTTTTGTCGATTCGGTCTTGTTTTATATATTACATTATTCTTAATTTTTCTAAACTCGTTGTCAGTAATGCTCTCACCAACTTGTCACAGGAGCAGTATGACGCTGGTCCCAATGCCCTTCTCAGAACCTCCCGTCAGTCAATTTGCTCTCAACTGACAGATCGGCACCAAGGGGGGGAAGGGGAATAGGAGAGAGAAGAGACAGCCCAGACCAAATGGATTCTTCCCTGAACCTTGCCTCAGGTTTCTTCCTTCTGTGTTCTTTCGGTTCTGCTATTTTCCCAGGAGGGAATCTGCATAAATAGAAGAAGGTACAACAACTTAATTAACCTCCTACCCTACTCTGCCAGTGTATAGCTAGTCACTACCATACAATGTTTAACCAATTAATGATGGACTATTGCCCCTCTTCTATTTCTTATTTTTCAGTTTCTAAAACACTGTTTTCTTTCTTGTAGTCTTTTAATAGTGTGCTTGCAGGCCTGCCAAGTATCACGCATCAGGCGTGACTCTAACGCATTTCAGTGTGGTGTTCCGCATCACCGCACTGAAATGCATTGTCACGCATTTTAATGCAACAGTACTGACTCTCTGCTGCCTGTACCCAGCGCTGAGTAACTGGCCACGCCAGGCTGCTAGCGCGCGCGCCTGTCACTGCGCCGGCTTTGCTGCTCCGGGCAGACTTTGCGGCCCGGGCGCTGCCACCAGTGCACTGCTGCTACAATGTATCTTAATAGCCTGGTGGAAAATTCCTGGGGCGCGGCTGAGTCACTGACTGACGACTACAGCCACGCCTGACGTCACCCGGCCGAGGTGCGCAAGACCGTCGCAGCCAACTGCAAATGTCAGGCGCGTGCGTGACCTCTACAGACCACCGACGTACTACAGAAAACTTCAGACTCCGGTGAGCCTGTTATCTTTTTCCAATCTGATGTGAGTGTAGCACGCTCGTAATAACTCTCTGAAAGAGCCAGGGCCGACACTGAGTCCGTGACAAACACACCTATAGGCGGGCCGGCTCTGCCGCCCGCTGCACAGTTTAAGTGGTTTTTGGTAGTTCGCGCCCGGCGTTCATTGGTAACCCATGACCGGACCAAGCTGCCGCCGTAGAGTGGTGGTGCGGCCTCAGCAGTGCTGCCTGGCTGCCCTGCACTGCGGCCATGAATCAATGTCGCGAGAGTCACCAGGGTGTCCTGCACCGTGGCGCTGCCCCGCCCGGACCACCGGACAGTGCCGGGGGGAGACCAGAGTGTCACACACTGTTCCCCCGACCTGCCTACAAGGTTCGTTCAATATGCAGCTGTAAGTAGAACGATGATCATGCCTCTAATTAGTGCGGTGTGCGGAGACTCTGTCCCGCTTGTTTACTTTGCAGTAGGGAGCGTGCGGCCTTTCGCCATGTGTCTTTTTGTTTGTCCATTGCACAGTAGCTCCCTGTGTAATCGGCTCTTTCCCTCTGCTTATGCTCCCTGTGTCCAGTCTTGTCACGTCACCCTTACTTTACTGCTTGCACTTTAGAACACAAGAGCGGCAAAAGATACACCAGCGCGGAGCGGTGGCTGTCACCATCCACAAGAAGAAATTTGCATAAGTGAGCGACCTGTAGTGGTAGCTGACAGAGGTTGGCCACGGCTATTGGCTTATACAAGTTTAATCCGGGTTTAAACCACAACAGGCTGGGTTGACTGATAATACCTTAAATACGAATGGTGCACTTAGGAGAGCAGAGCCGGTCTGTTTGAACGCCCCGCATTCCTTTTAATAACACCATTGCTAAGCAAGCTTTGCTACGAGTGCCTCCGAAGCCATTGTACATCTAATGTAATCTAATTCAATGAGCTTCATTTCTTTCTCACGCTCTGCAAGGCACAGTTCCTGTCAGTAACAATTGTTAGAGTTCTAGTCTCGGCGTCGCCTCAACATCCTGTGATTCTGGGCAAATCATTTTAACTCGCTGGGCCTAAAAAAAAAGTGGCATCTGTAATGTAGCTGATAGTGCTCATGCAAAGTGCACCAATACTGAGTTTGTGCTATATAAAACAAACAAAAAAATCAGAGTTTCAGGCACTATGACCCTTTAAATCAACAAATCTAAATCAGCAGAGGGCAAATGAACAACAAAGATTCAGTCCTACCAAGTTTTTTTCCTGGTCCATGTGTGATGTGGTGCTCAAGTCTTATTTTTTCTTTAAATTCTGGGACTTGTAGTCTTGCTCACTCCATTATAAAACAGGAATAAAAGTCTCAGAATTCAAAGAAAACCCTAGATTGGAATAGATGGAACTGGGAAACTTGGACGCTATGAAGATTATTTCACATTGTTTGAAATCACTTTTATTGCTGGTATTTGTGCAGCACTTTCAACCATTGTCAGTGCACCAGAACACTATTTTCATTCAGCCATAGTCATGGCACCAGAGCACTATTTTCATTCAACCATTGTCAGTGCACCAGAGCACTATTTTCATTCAGCCATAGTCATGGCACCAGAGCACTATTTTCATTCAACCATTGTCAGTGCACCAGAGCACTATTTTCATTCAACCATTGTCAGTGCACCAGAGCACTATTTTCATTCAACCATTGTCATGGCACCAGAGCACTATTTTCATTCAACCATTGTCATGGCACCATAGAACTATTTTCATCTGTGCAGAACTAAAGAGACCATTGTTTAATAATGTGTGTTGCGATTTGGTTCTTTGCGGTTATTAGGTATCTCATTCACTCTTTAGTTACAATAGGAATTTGTGTAGTAGAAATGTGCAGTGGTCTTCACAGGCACATACCATGGTCACATGAACTCTGGTGCCACGCAGTGAAAAATTCATAATAATTACCGATATGTCGATCCTGAGCACATATACCATATGGTTGTCTCTGTCACGATAAACTCGAAGTGTCACAAATTTGGCTACAGAATGTCACTCCTGTGTACACACTGAAACTATGGAAATGCCACACATAAGCAAAGTGAAAACTTGGCAGCTATATAATCTTCTTCACCATGGCTTCCTAATTTAATTTACTTTTAGGAGCACGTCATTCAGCTTAACGTTACAGCTGAGACCTCTCCATTGCACAGTGAGTCACTCTCTGCAGTACAATCAGGTTACAAGGGGATCTGGAGCTTTGCAGCACTTTTTAGATCTTAGAGATTCTCGTTGCTCGAACGGGTGTTATTTCTGATATTTTTGTTTCCCTTGTCTTCGGTGCTTGATTTTGCTTGCGAGAAAGTGTCACTCAGAGTCGTTGAAATGTCACTCATAATTACGCTGAAATTATGAAAATGTCACACATAGCAATCTGAAACCTTGGCAGCTATGGTGCTTGTAACTTCTTTCTGAATGCTCTGATTTCTCTATTTCATGCCAATGTTCCGTTACTTAGGTGTCCATTACGATGTCGGGCGGATAATAATCCGCCACCAACCACAGTGGCGAAAATCCGCCCGCCTACACCCTCTGAATACCGACCGAGCAATTACGATGCCGCGAACCAAAAACCGCCGGAGGCGGAAAATAAACAGAAAAAACCGCCCGCCCATGTCCGGAAAGACGCACGAAAAGCCAAAACCGCCCGCCCTGACGACCGAGACACCGCCCGTTAAATTAGGATCGTACCGACATGAGCGCGGGAAATCCACAAATACACCGCCCGCCAGCGCAAACAACAGTGACGAAAATGGACACGGCGGAAGCCCTGGCGGCCACCTCCATGCACAGAAACCATCCGCTGACGAAAACAAACACACACAACATGGCTAACAAGTCCACACAGCAACCCACGCACAAAAACCCAAACAAAGTACACATCCCTGAAACACCCCCCCCCCCTGGACATACAAATCAACTACAAATCCCAGAACACCAGCCACAACACACCTGAAAACAACAGACCATCATGACACACCCACATAGGTAAGTACAAAACCAGCCCCTCCACAGACCACAACCCCCTGCAACATTACAAACTGAGGACGAAAGCACACAACACAGCGAGACAGAAAGGACAGCAGCACACCACAGACACGCACCTATCACACCCATCACCACCACCACCACCAAACACCTGACCCACAAACCCCCTGCACATCACACACCACACACCGCACCAGCACCACAAACACCAAAACACACACCATGGCATCACACAGAATGCCCAAGTTCACTTCCACCGAGCTGACGGTCATGGTCGACGAGATCGTCAAGGTGCACCCACAAATCTATGGCAACCAGGTCCAACAGACACCACTATCCACCAGAAACCGGTTGTGGAGCAGGATCGTAGACCAGGTCAATGCAGTCGGGAACATTCCACGCAACAGAGGAGAAATTAACAAAAGGTGGAACGACCTCAAAAGCGTGGTCAAGAAGAAGGAGAGCAAAAATCGAGAGCTGGCTGCCAGGACTGGCGGAGGGAATCCCGCGCTATTCAAGACCTTCAAGGCGTGGGAGGAGAAGGTGCGAGTCATCATACATCTGGAGATCCTCACCGGATTACCAGGGGGAGTGGAGGCTGGTAAGTACAAACAAACGTATACCAGCACACCGCTATGTACTCACATGCACTACCACCATGCCATAGCTCCTAGGGACAAACACCCCCATGTCCAGTACACAATACACAAGACATCACCCACACATGCAACAGACACTCACACACACTCAGCCCAAAGCTACCAACTAACAAAACCATGGGGGCATGTGTACAGTCAGCCAGCACCGCAACTACCACCAGGTCCCCTTGTACTCCAGATGCGCCAGAATGAGCACTCCCCACACCCACATCCATGTGTCCGCCATAGCTGCACTGACCAACAATGAACAGGTAAGTAGCCGGAACACAAAGACAGTGGGTCGGAGGGGGGACAGCTGAAGTAAAACACCCACCAGGCCCCCACTACCACAGACCAGCAAGGTGGAGCACACCCCACATCCATGTGTCCGCCATAGCTGCACTGACCGACAATTGACAGGTAAGTAGCCGGAACACAAAGACAGTGGGTCAGAGGGGGGACAGCTGAAGTAAAACACCCACCAGGCCCCCAATACCACAGACCAGCAAGGTGGAGCACCCCTCCCTCCCAGTACCATGTGGCATCCATTGCATTGCGCACTCAGAAACAACCTGTAGGTGGGAAACTGTACAGGGCGGAGCGTCTGTAGGCATGAGGACTGTACTACGACTGACACATGGGACATGACACGTAGCAGAGGAACACGCAGCACTGCTCCCAGTCACAATCATGAGACCAATGTGCACACGGACATGTTCAACAGAGTCAAACCCCACATGACCTATCACAGATACAGCAACACCTAAGGAGCCACGTCTGCATGTACAAGTCCCACTGGAGCACAGACCCACACGGCAGGCACTGTGCCACCCATCACACACATCAGCAACACCATCGAAGTCCTGTCCATGTAGTCCTCACTGCCTGTCACCCACACATCGTACAACAACGCCCACGTAAGACAGACCGTACTAGAAGTAACAGCTTGGAACCACAATATTGCACACATAGACAACCGGACCCATGAAACACACAGGCACACAATGCACATTCAACATATCATCCATCTCATCTCACAACCACAATGTCATGATAGGTATGACATCCGAACAGCTGGCCCTCATACAGTAGACATGCAAAGATACCTGCCCTTGACAAATCAAGTGCCTGCAGTGACCGAAGCGCACGTCACACTGCGAATAACGACACACATAACATAGTCAACACCCCAAGAGCACAGCACTGATGCACATGTACCAGGGCAGCGCGCACACAAAGGAATTGGCCCATCTTCAATACGACGTGTGGCACGCAACAAGCACAAACTCACAACATTGCTACCAATGTGATGTCCATGAATGAAAACAGTCAGCAGATATTCCGGCCATGTGAGACAGACACACACCTTTGTCCATGCACTGTCACGTTGCCAGAACACATGTCACGTTCTGCACCCATTACCCACAGCATGTACTCCAAAAGCATATTTCAACCCAAGAGCGTTTAGGCGGCTGTACCCCCTTTTGGCATCAGCGTACCTAAGCGTTCCATCCCTCCCCCTGAACCATCGTTCCCCCCAACATCACCGATGGTCCTGGAGCACGCATACACACGAGCCACAAAATGTAGGAGCATAGCAACACACACCCATCGGCATTGCCAATCCGTCCCATGCCACATGTCCACATCACACAGACCCATTGCCTAGCCCACACATACACACATCGTACATCCACACACACGCCACTGGGAAACCTGTGCACGAACTGTGAATGTCAGACAACCAATACATACTTTGCTAGGTGCAACACAATGACCCATCTCATCCTCCCCACAGGTGCCGAACTGCTGGATGCTGGAGAGGGTGACAGCAGCCAGCACAGCCAGTCCGCAAGCCCCCGACCCGGACTCACGGATGTAGAGGAGCTGGACACCTCTCCGGACACGGACCACCCAGCAGGCCCATCTGGAGTGGCAGGGCACAACCGCTCCCCAGGGCCCCTCCTGCCTACCAACCCATCAACCAGGGCTGCTGACCAGTCACAGACCCCTGCTGCCACAGCCGTTGTGGCCACCACCACCGCCGCAACCACCACCACCGCCGCAACCACCACCACCACGCCATCCCTCGCCACAGCCCCTGCGCAAGGGTCGGCACGGCCGTCGGGCTCCACCCTGGGAGCCAGAGCGAGGACCGTGGTGAGCAATGTGGCTAGAGGGCAGGTCGGTGGCAGCAGTACTGGTAGGAGGAGCAGGGTCAGGCCAACGCCAACTGTGCCTGGGAGCCAAGCCCTGCCGCCAATCGACAGAGTCCTTGGGGCCTATGAAGAGGCCCAAGGCGAATGGGCCAGGTCGGCAAGCGACACGCGGGAGGTCCTTGCGGTGTTGAGGTCCATGGACGCCCATATGGCCCAAATCGCGGCCCTCATGGGCCAGCTGGTGGTGGGGGAGGGCACAAGCAAGGCCAGCAACACCACCTCCGCCACCACCTGCTGTGGCGCAGGCTCGTGCAGCATCGAGTTCCCCTGCGTCCACAGCCAGTGAGCACTCCTCAGCCACCACCAGCGGAACAACAACACCCCCTACCAAACGTGGAAGGGGCCGTCCGAAGAGGAAACAGGTGTCCAGAGAGGACTTCGCCCGCACCAAACGCCAGTGAGTCAGCCAGCCACCTTGACCACCTACTGCATTGACATGTAATACGATCCTACCCCACACTGCCATGTGAATGGCATGTGTCTGTTGGACTGTGGACATAGAACTCCATGGGTACACCTTGACCATCACGCAGCCATGACCGTCAACTCATTGTCACAGCATGAACCACATTTGTCATCACCTTGCACACAATCACATGTCACCGCTGTTAATAAATACACCTTGATCACAATCGGCTTAATGTGTCCTGGGTTTATTCCACGATGTGCAATCGCCACCATGAGCAGAAATGCATCTGCTGTGTGGCATGTCGATGGGACAGGAGAGGCTGCAGGGACCTAGGGGTGAAAAACAGAACAAGAGTACATTCAATGAGTGTGTCACACACTCATCACACAGTACTTGTCACCAACTACAAGCAATGCACACACATCTCACAGAGCAACAGGGCACAATGCTACAGCCACTGTCAGTGGCATACCAACCTGGACATGGACCATTGACACACAGCACTCAGTGAACAAAAGGCCCCCGTAACAGAGCACACATACACCTGCACAACTACAGCTACATCAGCCGTCGTACATGGTCACTCACCGTCAAGTGAAGTAGCGGGCGATGAGCTGCTGACGCACATTCACAGCTTCATCCTCTCCACTGTCCTCTTCACTGGAGCTGTCCAGGTCTGCAGGCTGGGGCCCTGGTTGATCTCCGTCATCCACAATTAGGGGGATCTGCTTGCGGATCGCCAGATTGTGCAGCATGCAGCAAGCCACAATTATCTGGCACACCTTCTGTGGGGAGTATGCCAGTGCGCCTCGGTGCGGTCCAGGCATCTGAACCTGGACTTGAGGAGGCCAAAGGTCCGCTCAACCACACGTCTGGTCCTCCCATGTGCCTCATTGTAGCGTACATCTGCTGGGCTCCCAGGTCGTCGTAATGGGCTGAGCAGCCAGGGTCCATTCGGGTAAGCAGAGTCACCTGGGTGTGAGGGACACAGAGAACCGTTGCAATTCCAACTGGACACAAGACAGCATCGCACAGCCAGCACGCTACACTACTCCACATACTCACCAACAATCCAGCCACGGTCCGGTTGCAGATCGGTCATCAGACGTGGTAGGATGCTGTTGCGCATGATGTGCGTGTCATGGGCCGATCCTGGGAATTTCGCACACACGTGTGTGATCACCATGTCCGCAAGGCACACCACTTGCACATTCAGGGAGTGCGTGTGCTTCCGGTTGCGGTAGAGGTGCTCGGTGGCCTGTGGTGCAACAAGGCCAACATGGGTGCAGTCTATTGCACCAACGACGTGGGGGATTCGTCCAAGAGCATAGAATGCACCCTTCACTGCCGCCAATTCACGAGCCCTGGGGAAGCGGATGTATCTGTTCTTGTACAGCATCATGGCTGACAGTACATCCCTGAGCACCATGCTGAACATGGGTTGGGACATCCCACCTCCACTGCCCACTGTGTGCTGGAATGACCCAGTGGCAAAGAAATGCAGTGCAGCCATCACCTTAGCCGTGGGGGTGAATGCTGTTGGATACACCCTGCGAGGACGGAGGTGGGGTTCCAACAAGACACATAGACGATGCAGGGTGGGTCGGTCCAGACGATATTTGCAGATGACCTCAACATCCACCATGTCTGACAGCAATTGGTAGGGGCGATGAATGTTTGGTCTCCGCCTAGGAAAGATGGAAGTGAACACATGTCAAAGCAACACGCCACATGGCATATTCACATACACAGAACATAAATGACTGAGCCGGCAATTGAATGACAGAACGGCTGACAAGTAGGGACAGCACAGCCACAATACACTTACACAGGTCCCCTACCAATAGCAATGGGCAGTGACACACACCATTGCTATGAGCATACACATGGGGAGTTAGGCCTTAACAACTTGTAAGGCATGCTGAAGGCAACAGACTGCATATTCGGTAAGCTGCAACACCACGGCAACATGACTAGCTGCTGTGCATCACACTGCTTCCGAGGCTGGGTGTGTAGGGCACACACCAACAACGCTATGGACACAGGCTGAGCGGCCAAAACAAGTGGGACCGGTGGCACGAGGGGATATGAGACAGTCATTGATGTCCCTACTGCACCCTAAGTACAGCACTGTACGGATCACACCTCCAGAAACATTGACAGGTGTACACATTGACAGCCCCATGCCGACACGGCTGTGTGCTTGCAACTACACATCACAAGTGACACGTAACATTGCACGTGCCAAGTGGCAGATGTACATAGTGAAAGATGGCATGTGTGTGCATATGCATATCCCATGCTCCCATGCCAATGTGTACATGATGATGTTCCTACATACATGTGGAGGCTGAGCACTGGCCGTCCCTGCCTATGCACACGGCATGTTGTGGCCCTGTCCATTGTGGACCTGCACCCACACGCAAATCATGGCCACACCTGCAGATGCATTGCGCACATTATACTGTGTGGTGCTCATGGCATCAGCGGACTGTACCCGGCATGGGCCAGGCCCTTACGGCCAACTCCAATGACCCTCTCGGTTGCACCCTGCGTGTTCCACTGTGGAGGTAGGCGTCCATGGCCAGCTGGGAGCAGGCCAACGTCTGCAATTGAAGCTGCCAGACATGGTACACGAATCGCAGCAGCTTGTACCCACTGAAACGGCCCCAGGGGGTAATATGTGTGTGTGAGTGGGACAGGCATGACCACAGCTACCTGGCACTGCAGCCTGGCACCCCTCGACGACAGCTGCTGCTGCCACCACTACACCTACACGTGGATGACGCTGAGGACATGTCCAGGTCCACTCACCAGCGAGGAGCTGGAGAACCTGGATTCTGTGCTCCACGCACACTGCACATGGCTATTCCTTGCGAAAGTTGTGTGTGAGAGACAACTGCAGTGTGTGTGGGTGTGCATGTGGGGGACACACATGTCGTTGCTCCTCAGCACTATGAGTCAGAGCCTGTGGAGTACAGACATGCACTGCACACCATGCTGGCTGCAGGTGGCATGGGTATGTGAGCTCTCGGGCTCTTTGACCTGTCTGTCCCACCCGAGTGGTGGTACATGGCAACTTCATGTCAGACATCCAGTGACACAGACAATTGGCAATGCAGGTCTCAGTGCACTTGTTGGTCGTGGTGAAAGTCAGGCTGGGGCCATGCTGCCCTTCTCAGTCCCAGCAGGCCTGGCCTGCACATTGACTGCACAATGCCAGTATGTGCCGACACAGACTGCCTAGTGGGTTACATGTGTCTCCTGTTCAGGACCCCCGGATGAGCGCTTACTCTGCACTGTCGATTGGACACACCATGACTCGTGATAGGGATGTGTGTGAGAGATAGTGGCACTGAATGTGACCTTCGTTGCGGGGTGGGCCATGCACAGGGCGAGTACGCTGATGGTTGCGCAGTGTTGGTCACAGTGGGTACACCCACACAGATGTGTTGCCTTGTGATCTTTTTCTAGGTCAGCCTGACAATGGACAGTAGATGTGGGCAGGCTACACATTGCTCGATGTGCTGTCTATGTGCATGTGCATTCACACCAGGCACAACTGCCCCTGCACATGTGACCCCTGCTGCACTCAGTGCTGGGTCTGTTGAGCTGATGCACCGTCTGTGCGTGGGGCAGACAGCTCTGCTCACTTCCGTCATTGCCCATGACATCACTTTGCCGCAGGTGACATGGTTCATGGAGGGCCCACATGTACGCGTGGGTGGACTACACAAGACTGTCCAATGGTTGTCACCCCCAGTCAGTGCTTCGAATGGGAAGTATGTGGTGCTGGTACTCATTTCGCTGTGTCGAGTGTGCGGGGCTAGGTGCGGGGCTACATGCAAGACATGGGTAGGTCATCGGCTTATCTACTAGTTGCAATACACACGAGACATGTCTTTTTCTGACCACATCAGGGGCATTCCTTAAACTAACTGAAAGTCAAACAGTTATCTTTTACACTGTCCTCATGGCCTCCCCTCGCTCACACCAATATGCATTTGCACATGAGAAGCTAGTGCATGCACAAGCAGCTCCAAGCTCGCCCCAGAGAGGCCAAGGAGTGTATGTGTGGGTCCATTTGTACATGTGGTCTGTCTCACGGTATAATTAGTGGCGTTACGCCGTCCACATGCGTGGTGCCCCGACTCGAGACCTGGGCAACATTGACAATGCATGACAGGCTCCGCAGTCCGGATACACCACCTGCAACACACAGGGGCTGTAGCTGCCCTAGCGGGCCAGTCCGCGTCCAACTGGAGCTCATGGCCCCACACATTCACTCTTTGGCCTCTCTGGGGCGAGCTTGGAGCTGCTTGTGCACGCGCTGGCTTCTCTGTTGCAATGGCATGTAACGTGTGTGGGTGTATTGTCAATGGGTGGGATGGTGCGAGCCACCTTCCGTGACGTCACTGCTGCTTGTGATGTGTGCGTCCCCCCACTACTTCCATTTGACTTGTGCCATACTACACATTGTGGATGTGTTGCCTGCGTGATGTGACAAGGATGAGCGCGCCATGACCTCTCACCCACCATGCTCTACTGCCATCCCGTGCCCTGGATTGCCTGTGCAAGTGGACAGTGTTGGGGATACACCAGGTCGACAGGGGATGTGAGTGCCTTGGCAAGGGCCTGGCAGACGCGCAGCAGTATCCGGCATGTCCACGGAGGGTGGGCTGACGTCTACACTTGATGCGGCATTGTTTGTGTGCCCGCCTGTTGTGCACACACGAGTTCACATTCGTCACCAGACAGGTGCTCTTTACAGATTCCCAGGAGTGCGCCAATGTACTGGTCCTGAGTCCTACCAACACAGCGTGTTTCAACATTGCATGTGCGCACCTACCCGTCACACCAACCCACCTGAGCCATGCGTAACTCCCGCTTCACATGACACATGTGTGTCTCCCACAGTTGTGCTACTCATTTAAGTTGACATCCAATGACAGTGGACTACATGGTCATCTCACGACTGCCGTGTACTTCACACACTCTCATCCTCTCTCATTCGTACTTGTGAAATGAATCAGCAGAGACACATTGTTGCTTCAAGCCATCTATTGGGACTAATGTCCTCTGTGATGCAGTATAGTGAACACTACTGGCAGCGAAGTGCATGTGGAGGATATACTCAGCATGATTACACATAGCATAGGGTGTAGGGGTACAGTGATTAGTTGTTGACTGTGGGATGTGGGCTTCAGAGTTACAACTGCTTAGCCGTTGGTGTGCTAATGTACATTTGCTAATTACTGTGGTGCTGCTGACTGACACAGACAGTATACATTTAGCCTACCAGTCCGCTTGTCATCATGGGCACAGTGCATCTCAGTTCCATGTTACAGGTTTGCTGCTATGGTTACTCATACACACGTGCGTGGAGGTGACATCAGGGCATGGGCTTACGTGCATGCAAAGGCGTCCCACTTGTTGTTGCGATGTGGTGGGTACTGGCCATGTCACAGTCACTGGGCTCATGTTGTTGGTGGATGCACTTGGTGTCCATGCAAAGGTCCTGGCACGGACGTTCAGAGGGAGGTGTGGTGACAGTTCTCACATACTACAGCAGGACGATTGATGTCCACTGACCGGTGCATATGTTCATGGGCGCAAGATCCATATCATGGCATGGTTGTACGTGCAGTTCTGTCCATGTGGTTGCCATACACAAATCCCATGCCTCTGCCTCCCCCTGTTCATGCAGAGTTACTGGATGTGATGAGGTACAGGGTGCATTTCCCAAATAGTATCAGATGTCATGGCAGTGTAGTTGTTGTTGTGGTGTCAGTTGCAGGTTGCATGGTGTAGTAGTTGTACTGGTAACTGCCTAGTCCGTGCGTAAGCCAAACATGGGTACGGTGTGGGACATCATTGCTCAATTGGGGGTCTGGCGACGGGGCCCGACAAATTGACAGGTTGTCAGGAATGCAATACCTTCCAGCAGGGCTTCCATGGCATTGGTGGTGGACATGGTTGCCAGCCAATGTAGCGAATGGTGGCTGTCAAGGTGTTGGTCGTGAGTTGTCCCTTGTAGGAGCATGATGGGACATGTTGGATGGCATTCGATGTAACTGTAATCCATTATCCGTCGTGTGGAGGCACAGTGGTCCCATTGCAGTGTGGGTCCGATAGTCGCCACATACGCCATGCCCCCATAGGCTGAACAGGCCCTGTCGTGGGCGTCCAGGGGTTGAATAGTTGTAGCAGGTCCGCCCTTGGACATGCCGGGTTGGAGAGACATAACTCCACAGGATAGTAGAAGGGACACCTCCGACAGTAGAAGACGGGGATGACGCAGCTGAACAATGCGATGCGGTAAGTTAGTCGGTAACTTACGTTCAGCAAGGCCAGATTGTCACATCCCAATATCTGTATCAGGTTATGTTTGTACAGCTTGATCTGTCCGGCGTAGTTGGGTAGGTGTGGTGCAAGTGCCATTTTGCTGCAGGGCGCTGTGGTGGCGTGCTCCGGCTGTCTGTGCAGTCTGCAGAGTGCAACCTCCGATGTTGCTGGGAATTCTGTAATGGTCGTAGGGAGGCAGGACTTGTGTTATGTTGGCTTGTGCGGAGGACACGGGCCCTCATCCCACATGCTTCTCTGAATGGTCAAGGTCAGTGGTGTCTGACTCCTTCCAGATAACTTGCATGTGAACCACATGGGGGAGTGTTATCATTTCTTCTTTCCGTTCTGAATGTTCTTTGGTGTTATGCGCTATCTGCCCTGTGGCCGCTTCCCTCTGCATGCCTGTGTTGGGCTTTGTTTGGTGCAATGACTGTTTTCTCCGGCTTGTTTAGTCGGGATGTGGTTTCACAGTGGGAATGGAAGGTCATTCGGTGCTGTCTCCTCTCCCGTGTGTGGGCAGCAGGCTGCTTTTCCGCTGTACGTTGGGCCTTGTGTTATAATTGGTCCCACCTGTTGTCTGTCCCCGGTATCTTTGATGTTACGTATTGCATGTCTTGTTATTGGGTGCAGGGTGGCACCGGTAGTTTCTGTGTGGTACTGGCGTACCTTTTCCCGACGGGGTCCATATTCTGCTGGGTGATGTTGCCTCCGCTGTGTGCTTTGCCGTGTTTTGCACACAGGGGTGTGTCCTAATGTGGCGTGACGTCACTGACATGTTCGGGTCAGTTGTGTGACGTCAGGTTGGCAACAGTGAATTGCCGGTTGGGGACATGACTGTGGCAGGGCTGTCACGTGAAATGTGCGTTCTAGGTGGTGCTGGTGTGTGTGGTGTTTGGTTGTGACCCTGTGTTGTTTGTGTGCGGCGCATGCATTGCGCTGCTGTTGGCCTCTGCGTTGTGCACATGTGTGGGTGCAGTGGTGGATGTGTCGTGTCCACGCAGGGGTGTCGGGGTGGGGGCCATATACAGTTTTCCCGCCCTTGCACTGTGTGCGCTGTTTGCGTGCCCCTGTTGTGTGTCTGCCTACCTGCGTCGCCGCAGTGCGTTGACTCCTGGGTGCTGCATCAGGTAGAGCATGGGGAGGGCCTGCAGTGCTGGATTCATGCTCGGGGGTCCGCCTCTTTGCTATCCGTACTGTGAGTTCGGTTTTCCGCCTTGCTTTCACGTGCGGTGTGTCTTAGCCGGAGGAACTGTTTGGTTCTGGCATCGTAATTTGTACGCCGGGCGGTACGTGATTTCGTCGGGCGTTGTGTCTCCATTGGGCCGCGCCGCTCCGTGAACGGGCACACTTTGATGGCAGACGGCGTCGCTGGCGTACGGGCGGTGTTTGGCTGTCTTTTCGCATCCTAATTGGGCGGGCGTGTGTGCTGTGGCGGGCGGACGGTAACTGGTGCTTTTTGCATCCGCCAGCACGGCGGTGGTGCTTCCGCCCGCCATCCTAATGGGCCCCTTAATAATTAAAATTGATTGTTCCCTTGACAGGGTACTTGCCTGACTTCAAGATGCCTCTGGAACCAGACTGCCTTCTCTCCTGGTAAGTGCAGCGTCCTTCTTTTCTTTCTGCTGTTCATAAACGCAGCTGCTTCATTCATTTATTAAACTACTGACATGTTTTTCTTTGAAGAGACGGCTCGCCTATTTAGTTAAATAACTATTTATACAGCGCTGTTAGATCATCTATAATCTATTAATTGTATCTCTTAGGGAAGGTATGTATTTCAGAATTTTAACAGAGTGGAATATTTTGCTTTTAAGACCCTCTGCTTCTCTCTGACTCAGTAATAATTAATTTTTCTTCTAACAGCTGACTGAATTCAGCTCCGATTCTCGGAGGCTGAAATGATTTTCTTCTCAGCGAAGGGGTTAATTTAACTCCAAGTCTGCAGAGCTTAAATGAATGACAGCTCAGCTCGGACTGAAGCCAAGGAAGGGCTTTCAGTTTCCCGAATCCAACTGACCTTTTTAACCTCACCAGATGACTGAAAACAGCTCAGGACGTCTTCGACTCAGTGGCATTTGGGGTAACTTTGGGGTATTGAGTAACTGGCACTCCCCCTACAGAAGGACATACATGAGGGGATTGCAGACCCCCCTGGCCCTCTGCCAGCCGTATCAAGTGGGCCCCATGCATGGCTGCAGGGTGAGTTGCAGTCTGTCAGACTGATTACCTTAGATCTTAGTCTGTCCACCTGTGACTGACCCCCCACATCACGTCATTAACATGGTTGTCATGCACCCTTTGTATTGAACACCATAGGCTGTGCTCTGTAGGGTTTTGTTTGCCACGCTGCATCTATTGTTTGCTGATATCTTTCTGTGCATTTCTTGATTACAGTCCTGTTTCGAGCTGGTGTAAGATGCATAAAAACCCAATAAAAAGGAAATCATTGAATGAGTATAATATAAGTTATATTGAATATTTTGATATTGTCCTAGGGTTTTGCTGAGTATAATGACGACTGACACGATTATGGAGTTATTGTATTTTGATGTTATTTTGGAATATTTCTTATATTAAATATGTTATTTTGCAATGTAAAATTAGAGTTCTATTGCCTATAACTGTTCTTGTGACTGTACTTAATTGTAAAGAGTTGTATGAGTGCTGTATCTGTGATATTGCAATGTAATATGTACACACATTGTCAATGTTTGTCTGTGTGAGTGTTTTTAATTGTTTTTATATATGTTTTTACAGCCTTGATGAAGTCCCTTGTGGGGACAAAACCTGTTGGCTGGGCTCATTTGATGTGTGTTATATCAGGAAGACGGAGGAATAAATACTGACTTTATAAAAATGTATGTAAGTCCGTTTTTATATAGCGCAGCTACTCACCCTTACGGGTCTCAAGGCGCTGGGGGCCGTAGTGGAAATTAAGTGAGCTATTGCCCAGAGTCACATGGTGCTGAGCTGAGCTGCCGCCGGAGCCGGGGATCAAACCGTGAACCCTGTGCTCCGAAGTCAGCTGCCCTGGCCGCTGCACCACACCTCTCCACTTTATACTGTACAATCAACTGTGTTCGAGTTTATTTGATGGGCCTAGTATTGGTCTGTTGCTACTACAACGACAAGGACATAATACTCAGGACTACCCTATAGTTTGGAGTGCTTCCCTATAAGGTGTGTTTATGTTTGCGGATTCTTACGGAGGGTATTAGGCAGGGGAACTCAAGGTGATGTAACAGACGAATCACTGACTAAATATCGAAGGTCACAATATCGACCTACAAAAATATTGCAGCAAAAATATCGAAGACAAGAATATCGACATCCTATCTACATTAAGGTAAGCACAAAAATTTCGAAAAATAAATATCGATGTCAAAAATATCGTTGTTAAAAATATTGTTTTTAATTTAAGTTAAAAAAATATTGTAAAATAAAGTAAATAATACATATAATTAAAAGAAACATAGTTAAACATATTTTATAATGCTTAAAAATTATAAGTAATATATATAATTTGAAAATACATTAAACATATACATATAATATATTATATATATACTTACTTATTAATATGTTTTAATATTTATTTTAATAACTTATACATTGTTTAATTTATTTTTTATAAATTATAAATACATCTATAAACATATAACAATAATATAAATAAAAATTAAATCAATATATGTAACAAATTAAAAAAAAAAAATTTTAAATCTTTTTAAAAATAATTATACAGCACATTAGCTAAAAAAATACAAAATATTAGATATCAGAGGAAATCAAATTACTATTCCCACTCCAGTGAGTGCAACAATAGGGAAAGTGTTGGATAGCTTAGGGGTAAAAATTACTATTCCCACTCCAGTGAGTGCAACAGTAGGGAAAGTGTTGGATAGCGTAGGGGTTAAAATTACTATTCCCACTCCAGGGACTGCAACAGTAGGGAAAGTGTTGGATAGCGTAGGGGTAGAAATGACTATTCCCACTCCAGTGAGTGCAACAGTAGGGAAAGTGTTGGATAGCATAGGGGTAGAAATTACTATTCCCACTCCAGGGACTGCAACAGTAGGGAAAGTGTTGGATAGCATAGGGGTAGAAATTACTATTCCCACTCCAGTGAGTGCAACAGTAGGGAAAGTGTTGGATAGGGTAGGGGTAAAAATTTCTATTCCCACTCCAGTGAGTGCAACAGTAAGGAAAGTGTTGGATAGCGTAGGGGTTAAAATTACTATTCCCACTCCAGTGAGTGCAACAGTAGGGAAAGTGTTGGATAGCGTAGGGGTAAAAATTACTATTCCCACTCCAGTGAGTGCAACAGTAGGGAAAGTGTTGGATAGCGTAGGGGTAAAAATTACTATTCCCACTCCAGTGAGTGCAACAGTAGGGAAAGTGTTGGATAGCGTAGGGGTAAAAATTACTGATCCCACTCCAGTGAGTGCAACAGTAGGGAAAGTGTTGGATAGAGGGGGGGTAAAATTACTATTCCCACTCCAGTGATTGCAACAGTAGGGAAAGTGTTGGATAGTGGAGGGGTAAAAATTACTATTCCCACTCCAGTGAGTGCAACAGTAAGGAAAGTGTTGGATAGCGTAGGGGTAAAAATTACTATTCCCACTCCAGTGAGTGCAACAGTAGGGAAAGTTTTGGATAGCGTAAGGGTTAAAATGACTATTCCCACTCCAGTGAGTGCAACAGTACGGAAAGTGTTGGATATCATAGGGGTAAAAATTACTATTCCCACTCCAGTGAGTGCAACAGTACGGAAAGTGTGGATAGCGTAGGGGTAGAAATTACTATTCCCACTCCAGTGAGTGCAACAGTAGGGAAAGTGTTGGATAGCATAGGGGTAGAAATTACTATTCCCACTCCAGGGACTGCAACAGTAGGGAAAGTGTTGGATAGCATAGGGGTAGAAATTACTATTCCCACTCCAGTGAGTGCAACAGTAGGGAAAGTGTTGGATAGCGTAAGGGTTAAAATGACTATTCCCACTCCAGTGAGTGCAACAGTACGGAAAGTGTTGGATAGCATAGGGGTAAAAATTACTATTCCCACTCCAGTGAGTGCAACAGTACGGAAAGTGTTGGATAGCGTAGGGGTAAAAATTACTATTTCCACTCCAGTGAGTGCAACAGTAGGGAAAGTGTTGGATAGCGTAGGGGTTAAAATTACTATTCCCACTCCAGTGAGTGCAACAGTAGGGAAAGTGATGGATAGCGTAAGGGTAAAAATTACAATTCCCACTCCAGTGAGTACAACAGTAGGGAAAGTGTTGGCTAGCGTAGGGGTAAAAATGACTATTCCCACTGCAGTGAGTGCAACAGTAGGGAAAGTGTTGGATAGCGGGGGGGGTAAAAATTTCCATTCCCACTCCAGTGAGTGCAACAGTAGGGAAAGAGTTGGATAGCGTAGGGGTAAAAATTACCATTCCCTCTCCAGTGAGTGCAACAGTAGGGAAAGTGTTGGTTAGCAGGGGGGTAAAAATTATTATTCCCACTCCAGTGAGTGCAACAGTAGGGAAAGTGTTGGATAGCGGAGGGGTAAAAATTACTATTCCCACTCCAGTGAGAGCAACAGTAGGGAAAGTGTTGGATAGCGTAGCAGTAAAAATTACTATGCCCACTCCAGTGAGTGCAACAGTAGGGAAAGTGTTGGATAGCGTAGGGGTAAAAATTACTATTCCCACTCCAGTGAGTGCAACAGTAGGGAAAGTGTTGGATAGCGTAGCTGTAAAAATTACTATTCCCACTCCAGTGAGTGCAACAGTAGGGAAAGTGTTGGATAGCGTAGGGGTAAAAATTACTATTCCCACTCCAGTGAGTGCAACAGTAGGGAAAACGTAGGATCGCGTAGGGGTTAAATTCACATACTTATAAATTATTTTTTTTTTTAAATAAATAACATATTAATAATTATTTAACCAAATAATTATTAATAAGTACCTATTAAATTAATATTTACTTAAATAACATTAAATTACTTCCCACCCTATTCCCCTATAAACACACAACGCGCTACACATAAAAAAATAACACAATTAATTTAATTATCAATTAATCAATTAATAAAAATTAATTACCAATTAATAATTAATTAACAATAAATTAATTAACAATACCAATAAATAAAAAATAATAATAAATTAATTTGCATTAATATAATTTTTAATTAACCAATTAATAATTAATTAACAATAAATTAATAATCAATAATCAATCAATCAATCAATCACAGAATTTGTAAAGCGCACTACTTACCCGCGAGGGTCTCAAGGCGCTGGGGGAGAAAAAAAGGGGGGGGTGCTGCTACTGGTCGAACAACCAGGTCTTGAGTAGCCTCCTGAAGGTCAGCAGGTCTTGGGTCTGTCGTAGGCTTAGTGGAAGGGTGTTCCAGGTCTTGGCGGCGAGGTGGGAGAAGGATCTGCCGCCGGTGGTGGTTCTTCGAATGCGAGGGACGGTGGCGAGGGAGAGGTCGGCGGAGCGGAGTTGGCGGTTGGGGACGTAGAAGAGGAGTCGTCTGTTGAGGTAGGCTGGGCCAGTCTTGTGGAGTGCCTTGTGTGCGTGGATGAGGAGTTTGCAGGTTCCTCAGGTGGGGGGTGATGTGGCTGTGGCGTGGTACATCGAGGATCAGGCGTGCGGAGGCGTTTTGTATGCGTTGCAGTCGCTTGATGAGCTTGGCCGGGGCTCCCGCGTAGAGGGCGTTCCCATAGTCGAGTCTGCTGCTGACGAGGGCCTGGGTGACTGTTCTTCTCTTGTCTGTCGGGATCCACCTGTAGATCTTGCGAAGCATGCGGAGGGTGTTGAAGCAGGAGGATGAGACTGCGTTGACTTGCTTGGCCATGGAGAGCGTTGAGTCGAGGATGACTCCCAGGTTGCGTGCGTGGTCGGTGGGTGTCGGGGCTGCTCCCAGCGTCGTTGGCCACCAGGAGTCATCCCAGGCTGAGGGGTTGGAGCCGAGGATGAGGACCTCTGTCTTCTCCGTGTTCAGTTTTAGTCGGCTGATCTTCATCCAATCGGCGACGGCCTTCATCCCTTCATGGAGGTTGGATTTGGCGGCGAGGGGGTCCTTGGTGAGGGAGAGGATCAGTTGGGTGTCGTCGGCGTAGGAGATTATGTTGAGGTCGTGCTGTCTGGCGATGCGTGCGAGCGGGGCCATGTAGATGTTGAACAGTGTTGGGCTGAGGGACGATCCCTGGGGTACGCCGCAGATGATCTCGGAGGCTTCGGATCGGAATGGTGGGAGGCGGACTCTCTGGGTTCTGCCGGCGAGGAAGGAGGTGGCCCATTCCAGGGCCTTGTCTCAGATCCCTGCGTCGTGGAGGCGTGCGCGTAGAGTGCGGTGGCAGACAGTGTCGAAGGCGGCGGAGAGGTCCAGCAGGATGAGGGCTGCGGTCTCACCGTTGTCCAGCAGGATCCTGATGTCGTCGGTGGCGGCGATGAGGGCAGTCTCAGTGCTGTGGTTGCTGCGGAACCCTGATTGGGATGGGTCCAGGATGCTGTTTTCTTCGAGGTATCGGGTTAGCTGCTTGTTGACGATCTTCTCGATGACCTTGGCTGGGAACGGAAGCAGGGAGATGGGCCGGAAGTTCTTGAGGTCTCTCGGGTCCGCCTTGGGTTTTTTGAGTAGGGCGTTGATCTCTGCGTGTTTCCAGCTCTCTGGGAAGGTCGCGGTCTCGAAGGAGAGATTGATGATGTTGCACAGGTGGGGTGCGATGGAGCTGCTGGCTTTGTTGAAGATGTGGTGCGGGAATAACAATAATAATAATAACAATAAATATACACATATTAACTAATTCATTATATTTAAATTACTTCCCACCCTATTCCCCTATAAACCCACAACCCACTACAAATTAAAAATAACATAATTAATCAATGAATTAAAATTAATTACCAATTAATAATTAATTTACAATAAATTAATTAACAATAACAATAATTAAAAAATAATAATACATTAATTATAATTAATATAATTATAAATTAACCAATTAATATAAATTAATTACCAATTAATAATTAATTAACAATAAATTAACAATGAATAACAATAAATAAAAACATATTAATTAATTAATTATAATTAAATTACTTCCCACCCTATTCCCCTATAAACCCACAACCCGCTCTGATACTAAAACGCAAAATTTCCTTTAAAAAAAATTACTATTTTCTAAACATTTAATACATATATTTAAAAATAATGAAAAAACTTTAAAAAAAATGTTAAACATACATATAAAATACATAACACTAAAAAAAAATCGATAATATTAACAACTATATTTTTGCTAACGATATTAATGACTTCGATATTACTTACTTCGATATTAAAAAAATCGATACTACCTACCTTAAAGTCGATATTCTGGTCAACGATATTCTTGACTTCGATATTCTGTCCCTACGATATTAAAAACTCGATATTAGTGTAGGTCAATATTTAAAATTCGATATTTTGACTGCCCACCGTAACAGACCTCTGCGTACTGGTGCAGAGGGGTGCACCCATAACTGCTGCCATTTATAAATCACCCCAAACCCAGTTCACTAGTCCCCAAGCCTGACCAAGCTCCAGAGAGAACTGAAGATGCATTGAAGACAAGCAGTGGTCCAACACTCCTTTCCTCTTAGCCCCTTCCTGTCCCACTCTTGCATCTCCATCCCTGGTCCTTAGAGCTCTTCCCTCTTCTCCTGAACCACTGGTAACCCATCCGTGCTGTCTGTAATCCCTTCTCACACTCCATCTACATTTACTCTGCTGCTTCCTTCTCCACACTCTCCCCTGTGACAACTCTCCTGGTCGGTGTCCTCACCCTACATCACACATATGCAAAACCTAACATGTATACAGCCTTTCTCGCACTTATAAACACATTGGTCTCTGAAACATTCCTCGTTGAAGCATCACCAAGTAAGAAGAGGGGCTTACTCCTTTGGGGTTAGCACGTGAAGTGAAAGCAGCACCTTCACTTGGGAATATTGTTTTTATTTTTATTAAATACAATTTTGAAACTATTGTAAGCCCCAACATATTAAGTTAGCTTTAAGGTAAACGCCTGTTTTTATAGGAGATGGGTTTGAAAGAATCCCTGTAATGGATGCCTGATGGAGTAAGTCCTTGGCATAACCCTGTAGAGCGTAGAAGTGTTAGTGGGATGGCCACTTGATTGTCAGTGTGCAGTGTACAATGGTAGGTGTGTTGGTGTAAGATGGTGGCTGTCTGAGAAATAGGAAACGGTGAAGGGTGGTACACTTTAACTACTCTCAGTCGCTGGTAATTACACAGGCCACACCCAGGCCATTGTTTCTTGGTGAGCTGCGCCACTTCAGATTATATGCAAATTAGCCGTGGTCCTTGTTACAATGGAAACAGTCCAGCCCAAAGTGCCAAGCCAGGTCCTTTCCATACCAGAAAACAAGCTACCCAAGACCAGTTGCAACCCGATTGGGTCCCTTCAGTGGGGTGCAGCTTGGTTCCAGTGGCACAGTAAGCACGGGAGCAATGTCTGGCCATACCCTTTGCACTTACGACATCGCACTGAGGAATACAAGAAAATGATGGAAGGAAAGCTCTAATTAATCTCAGCCGCTAGTAATTACTTGAGGAGCACCTCCCAGTCCAACAATTTGTTTGCCCACCATGTGGCCACAGATCACACCCAGCCATATGGAATTCATCCTTGGTCCTGCCCCAATAGGAACAATCCATTCCAAGCTGCAATGCCAGGTCCTGTCCAAACGTGAAGACAAGCAGCCCCTAACAATCTTTCTGTCAGAGTTGACGAGTTAATGCATGTGTTGCAGACATTGCATGTGCTGTAAACAGTGCATGCACTGCAAAAAGTGCATATGCTGTACACGGTGCCTACGCTGTAGTTAATTTCTGTTCTATATATAGTGCATGGGCTGTCGACAGTGCATGCACAGAGGTTAGTGCATGCGCTGTAGTTAGTGCATGCGCTATTGATTGTGCATGTACTGTAGTTAGTGCATGCTTTATTGTTAGTGCATGCTCTATATTTAGTGTATGTGCTGTAGATCATGCTCCTTCTGTGGATAGTGTATGTGGTGTACTTGGAGCTTGTGCTGTATTAGTGCATCTGCTAAAGTTAGTGCATGCGCTCGAGCTAGTGCATGCGCGGTTGATTGTGCATGTACTGTAGCTAGTGAATGCTTCATTGTTAGTGTATGCTCTGTAGCTAGTGCATGTGCTGCAGATCATGCTTCTGCTGTGATTAGTGTATGTGGTGTACTTGGTGCTTGTGCTGTAGTTAGTGCATCTGCTAAAGTTAGTGCATGCGCTGGAGCTAGTGCATGTACTGTAGTTAGTGAATGCTTTATTGTTAGTGCATGCTTTGTAGTTAGTGCATGTGCTGTAGATCATGCTTCTGATGTGGATATTGTATGTGGTGTACTTGGTGCTTGTGCTGTAGTTAGTGCATGTGCTATAGTTAGTGCATGCGACGTAGATAATGCATGTACTATAGTTAGTGCACATGCTATAGTCAGTGCATGGGCTGAAGATACTTCATGCACTGCAGTTAATGTATTCACTGCAGTTAGTGCATGCACTATAGATAGTGCATGTACTGTAGTTACAGCATGTGCTATAAATAGTGCACACACTGCAGTTAGTTTATACGCTGTAGTTAGTGCATGCTATGTAGTTAGAACATGTAGTGTACTTGGTGGTTGAGCTGTAGTTAGTGCATGTGCTATAGTTAGTGCATGCTCTGTAAATAGTGCATGTACTGTAGTTAGTGCATGTGATATAGTCAGAGCATGTGCTGTAGATATGTTCTGTAGTTAGTGCATGTACTATTGTTAGTGCATGCGTTGTAGATATGTACTGTAGTTAGTGTATGTGCTACATTTAGCACATGTGCTGTAGATTGTGTATGCACTGTGGATAGTACATGTACTATAGTTAGTGCATGCGCTGTAGATAGTGCATGTACTGTACTTAGTGCATGTGAAATAGTTAGTGCATGCACTGTAGATAAGTAATGTAGTTAGTGCGTGTGCTGTACATTGTGTATACACTGTGGATAGTGCATGTGGTGTAGTTGGTGCTTGTGCTGTAGTTAGTCAATCAATCGAATCAAACAGTGCTTATAGAGCACAGCTAATCATCCTTGGGGGTCACCAGGCGCTGAGGTCTTGCAGGTCTTTAGTCAAAGAGCCTGGTCTTGAGACCCTTTCTGGAGTTGGCGAGTGAAGGTGAAGTTTGCAGGTGCAACGAGAGGTCACTCCAGGACTTGGTGGCGAGGTAGGAGAAGGAACAACCTCCACTGTGACTTTGGTGGATGCAGGGAATGTGGGCGAGGGCAATCGCAGTTGTCTGGCGGGCTGGTGGAAGGTCAGGCAGTGGTTGATGAAGGCTGGCCCCTAGTTGTGGAGGGCTTTGTATGCGTGGGTTAGTATCTTGAATTGAGACCTCTTCTGGAACATGGACACATGGTACATGTGCTACAGTTAGTGCATGCCCTGTAGATTGTGTATGAGCTGTGGATAGTACATGTGGTGTACTTGGTGCTTGCGCTGTAGTTAGTGCATGTGCTATAGTTAGTGGATGCGCTGTAGATTGTGCATATTCTGTGGATAATGCATGCCATGTACATGATGCTTGCACTGTAGTTAGTACATGCTGTCTTTAGTGCATGCTCTGTAGTTAGTGCGTGTGCAGTTATTTCCCTTTGTGGTCTACTTTTGTTCTCTCTTTTGTTTTGCATATTAAATGTTTTAGGCTACCTCTGCTTTGCACAGCTACACATAACACATCTGCCACTGAAGTCACCTTGGGGACAGGAACTACCCTTGTGCAGGCCCGATTAAGGCTCTGCCAGCTTGGAACGCCGCCCTTGGGCATTGAAGCAGTGCGATGGGGCTGTGAGGTGGCCTGTAGGTTGTTAGCAGGTCAATGACTGAACTATCTGCCTTTTAGAGCCTAGATGAAATTTCCCTTCTAGACAGACCCTTCCAGACCTGACCATCTATTCCTCGGTGTCTACCCCCATAGTTGGATGAAGGTGAGGACCCCCGACCATTGTGAATGGGAAAAGGGGGCCTAAAACGGTCCCTTGAATGGTCTTTGAAGGGGTGCAAAGAAATGTTTGGACTACGCAGTGAGGAGGCAGCGGCGGCAGTTGGGGTGTGATCAAGAAGGAGGTAAGTTCAACTTTAGTTTTTTGTCATTAACTTCACCTATTTCTGCTGGTTTAGTAATGAGTACCTCCTCCCGTCCATCACCTCCAGTGCTTCGCTGTAAGAGAGCTCTCCTTAGCGCCCCAAAAAGTTGATCGCAGGAGAGAATCTGTAAAAGGAGGAAGATAGGAGGGAAGAAGGTGTCTGATCAACCTGAACAAAGTGCTCTATCAAATGGGGACGCCTCGTGCTCACCCCTTGTACCTTCAAAAAAGAACTTTGTCTTTAAACATTTTAATAATGGAGTCCAACTGTCATCGGAGGATGGGGTTACGATACCCCAGATACCCCACGAGCAGCCCAGTACGTCGGACTTGGCAACAGGTGTATTGTGCGCAGCATTGGATGAAGTGCAAATAGCTAACTTTTTAGTGTCTCCTTCCAAGGCTATAAGTATGACCCAAGACTGGGCCCCATAGGGGCCCAAGACTGTCTTCTTCTCCCCACTTGAATATCTCTTTATCATCTTCCTGTTCTGATGATTCTGGTCCCTCCAAGTGGATCTGTAGAGAAGATCAACAGGATCGAGCTATCCTAACATCATACAATGCTCCCCTGGTTGGGGAACCAAACTCTACACTTGTATCCCAGGGAATGTCCACAACATTTCAGTCAACTACTTCGTCTTCTTTGTTGGACTTAATGCTACTTATGCAGACCACTTTACACGGGATCTTGGAAACGCTGGTGTCAATAAGGACAAATCAAGTGGATCAATCAAATTTTTTGAATGACATTAGACATGAACTGCAATATTTTAAAAATAATGTGGGCGGATCCACGATTACTCAACCACTCGCTGCAGTAACGGTCACAGAGCCTTGGGGGGCCACAGTGTCATTTCAGGGAAAATCGAATGCCAATTAAATTCGGAAGGATCTGTTTATATTTCTAAATGTCCTATGCTTGTGAGGAAAAAGCATCATTGTTTAATTCCTACTAAACTTACCACAAGGTTCTACCGTACACTGGGGGCAAGGACTTGGAATGGATTGCTCCGGTCCCATGCCCCATGTGGAGGCAAAAAGAAACATCAGTGTACGAAAGGGAAATCCAGTAACTGTGTCTGCCTCCAAAGCCAATACTCGAGGCCCCAGGGGGGCTGATCTGTAGATGCACCCTCATATAAAAAGGCAAAACTAAATGTAAAATCTTGCCCTAAAATCAGTTCGGACCCCATTCCTTCATCCCTGGTAGTCCGTCCCACCTCCAATAATAAAGATCAAATAGCAGCAGCAGCAGCAAGGTGGTAGAGACTCTGGGGCCGATTCCGATCTCGGTCGGAGGCGGACCCAATACCATTCGGTCGGGAAAAAAGCCATGCGAAAGCCTGTTTCCCGACCGAACCGTACGCGGGTCCGGCCGAGCGAGTACGATGCGACTCGCCGACCGACTCGTCCGGGCGTCCCGACAACTCCGACCGACTCGCTCGGACTCGAACCGCTCCGACCGACTCGCTCGGACCCGATTCGCACCGCGCAATGGAGACGTTTTCCGGCCGGGTAAGTACGATGCGCACCTCGACCGCTCCGACCGACTCGCGCCGTCCGACTCGAACTCGCTGTCGGAGCCGTACTTTGGGGGTCCGTGTCAGACCCCCTGTACGCGTACCCGTGCGAGGCGCACACAGGGGGGACCCAAGGGTCCCCCTACCTGTGCGTGTACGCCGCGAAGCGCTTCGCGGCGTACTCGCTGTAGGGGGCGCCCTTGTCCGCCTCGCACCCATTGAGGCAATGGGAGCCCGCGTACGCGTTGTACGACCGGCTCCCATTGAGTCCAATGGGAGTCCGACCGACTCGTGTCCGATAACATACGGACGCATCGTACTCGTTCGGTCGGACTGCACGGGTCCGATTCGGTCGGAAATCCCTCCGGGTCCGGCTCGGTCGGAGAGATTTCCGGCCCGAATCGGAATCGACCCCTCAGTCGCTGAATGAATCTCATAAAGAACTCCCTTCTGCTTGTGAATCCTCCATCAGGTCGCAATTGGTGAGCTCAGAGCTATTGTTGGATATTACCCGTTGGGGAAAAAGCAAAGAAACTTTGACCTTTGAATCGCTCTAAAATTCTCCAAATATTCACCAAATTCTCTCCTTTCAGGGATATCCTCGTTGGACCTAACTTCGTTGGGTTTCAACTTGGTGAACAAGGTAAAGAAGTTTCTAGAGTCTCTTTTATTTCGCCCTTTATCGCAAAACCTAGTGCTTAAGGCCGAAGACGACATAGCTAAAGCAGGTCTACAGGCCTTATGCCCTTCAAAAAGAGCCCTCTGCCATTAGCCCCACAGTTGGCCCTCTTCCGCCTGCCATCTTAAATATGCACCGCGGATTTTTCTGCAACACAATGTGAGAGGTCTATACCATATAATCTGCTTGTAAGGCCTAAAGGTACATGGCAAAGTAGCCAACCACATAACGATCTAAGAGTGGTTATAGTAAATGATAGACCATTCTCGCAGCCTAAGCAATCAGTATGGGTTCAGGGTAATAGGTTCTCTCCCTTGTGGCACCTTTTGGAGGATGGCGACTGGAATACCAGGCCTAGCACCTCCTAGAACGAGGGGTCCTCTCAAAACCTGAGAATCCTGAGTTGGAATATCCATGGGTTCGAACGCTTGAGGAACAGTGGTGAATTGGAAGAAAGTTTGAAACCCTTCCATCTGGTATTCCTTCAGGAGTCCTGGCTAGGAGAGGACCAGTCAGTAGAAGATTTTATGGCTCTGAATAGTAAAGGCCAGACCCGGGTTAAGGGGAGAGCATCTGCTGGTGTCCTAGTGTTAATATCAACTAGGGTGATTAAAAGATCTTAGAGGTTATAAATGTTTCAAGAGGTTTGCAGTTTTCAGTGATTGAAATGGGCATGGGTAAAAATGTTCTCAGACACTTCCCACTTATAAATGTCTATGTTCATAAAAAAGACCATCGGCAAATGAACTGCTGGTTGGAATTATTTGAATCCCCCTTCCAGCATCTGGTAGCAAAATATCCGGAAGCAGTGATAATAATGGCTGGGGATGTTAATGCTTATCTCTTCCCCGCACAGCCGGACCTGAAGCTGGAGGAAGGTTTGGATTGTTACAGCATTCCCCCAGCGCATTTTCCCCCCGGTACCATTCAAAAGGAGGCTAAAGTGTTGAGTCAAAGGCTGGCGAGCTATGGTCTGATTTATTTAAACGGACGATTAAAAAATGATTCGCCAGCAGCAGTAACTTTCCGGCAGGGCCAGTCTTTGGGCCCTATTGATTATATATTCACGTCTCATTGGCATTTTTACCTTTTTAAGAGTTTTGAGGTGGCAAAATATGAGGGTAGTGACCAATGGGCAACTACAGCAACCCTCGACCTGTGTGAGCCAGTGTCCCCTGGGAGAGTTTTGCCTCTAGAAATGTCCTATCCGCGTAGGCTTTCAAAACATTTGGATCCCATGCATCTCCAACTGCTAGCCACCCTTCAACTAGAGGAGATGATTGATATTCACCCTATCTATGTTGATGATGTTATTGTGGGTACAACAATATTGTACAATGAGTTTTGGGTTGCATTTCAGTAAATATATGTGAGAAGGGCGTGTGGGCAGAATCCCGTCCCAAGGGACTTGGGGGCTGGTTCGACTCTGATTGTCAAAAGTTGAAACGATTGGTGAGACAGAGAGCTAAGAGTGTTAGGCGTCATCTCGACCCCTTAGCCTCCCAGGAGCTGGTTAAACTTAAACGTCAATATAAATCTCTTGTGCAGACAAAAAAAGCCACTTTCTTCCATAGTAAGTGTGATGAGATGCAGGAAATTATCCTCCTCAAGTATCAGCAAAAGTTTTGGGCAAAGGTCAATGAGTTTGAGGGCCAAAATAGGAGCACACTTGTTTGTACGATTCCAGAAGCTCAGTGAACTACTTATTTGACAGACCTATACAGGGGACCCTCCGGCTCTGATAGACCTCATAAACGTTTTGGGCGATATCTTCCCGTTACATGGTTTTCAGTAAAGGAAGTAAAGGCTGTAATCGAGAAAGTAAATCTCTCCCGAGCCGCTGGGCCCGATAACATCCCAGCCGTAATAATCAAGACGAATACTGTCTGGTGGGCCACGGTTTACTCCTCCTTGTTTAGTTGGATTGCTACGTCCGGCCTTTACCCTTTTTCCTGGAAAGGATCCATAGTGAAACCTTTTTTAAAAAAGGGAGTGGTACAGACCCCATACATTATAGGCTTATTAGCCTTCTGGATATCTCACGAAAGATCTTTTCCAAGATTATTTTAGCCAAACTTGAAGACTGGGCTATTGAAGCTAGGAGAATCCCAATAGAACAGGGGGGGTTTCGTGAGGGTCACTCGACTATAGACCACTGTTTTGTTTTATGGGCCATAATTCGAAAGGCCCTGGAGGAAAATCAAAGGCTGTGCTGTTGTTTCGTAGACTTCTGGACAGCCTTTGAGTCTGTGGATAGGGATATCGTGTGTGGGAAACTTTCCGCTTGGGACCTCCCACCAAACCTCCTCAGTGCACTTCAATCCTTGCACTCCGGTAATTGGGCTCAGGTGGAGTTAGATAAGTTGAGTCGATTATCACAAAAAATTCCTATTCACAACGGCCTGCCCGAGGGGTGCGTTTTAGCACCCCTGCTTTTTTGCCTATTTTTGGCTGACCTTCCCATCTTTATCTCCCAATCTAAGTCTTTTTCCCCTAAAATCGTAAACCAGCACATTGTCTGTCTGCTTTATGCAGACGATCTGGTATTACTGGATTATACCCCTATTGGTCTGCAGAGAAAACTAAATACCCTGGTAAGTTTCATCAAGCAGAACCAGCTCCACATTAATTTAGAAAAGACGGAGATCTTCATCTTCGGAAAAAAAGTAAAGAGTTTCACCTGGCATTTAGATACACGGTAGGTGGAGCAAGTCGATCAATATAAATACTTGGGCTTAACCTTCAGGAGGAATCTGAATTGGGGTTCGCAGTGGGATGGCAGTGGCACCAAGCAGAAGGCCCTATTGCAGGCTAGTTGTCTGTCAAGATTTAATAGTAGATTCGGGGGGGCTATCCCATATTCCATTATTAAGGGCTTATGAAGGGAAGATACCTCCTCTAGGTCTATATGGAGGAGAGGTTTTTTCCCTTGATCCTCCATATGAATGGGACAGATTAGAAGGGGTAGTGCTTAAAAGACTCTTAACACTCCCCCAAGGCACTATGGTTCAGTCCATAAGGAGAGAGTGCAATCTGGTCTCCTAGTACCTGGCGGCTTCTATTCGGGCTCTAAGATACTTTAACACATTTTTGGAGGATGATGAGGTGGTTAAAGTCTCCAAATTGTGCTGGGAAGAGATCCGAAGCAGTGAAAGGATGTGGGCAAAGACCGTAAGACTAATTGCACTTAGGTGTAGGAGAGTAGGATCTGCCTCTTATGGTTACCCCCACTTTTTGCTGATGCTTCACTGTATTCTGACTTTAGTCTGGCTGGGGCCCTGCTATTCAGGACCCCAGCCTAGCTGCTTCCTCTCTAAATGGTTTCCATGTGCCTTAGGCACATCTCTGATTGGAATCTGGAGTGCCCTTATAAGTCCCTAGTATATGGTATACTATGTACCCAGGGCATAGGTACCTCAGAGGCTTGCCAGGGGCTGAAGCATGTATTGTGCCACCCCTGGAAAGCCAGCCAAAATGGCACCACAGGTCTGCTACTGCAGCCTGGGTAAGGTGGTGCATGCACCCCTTACTGAGATATAGGTTACCTATATCACTACATATATACACACATATAAACCTATAAATCACTCCTATGGCAGGCCTTATCAATCCTGAAGGCAGAGTGCTTGGTTCTTATGTGAGAGGGTGCCCCTGCAGGAGCAGAGCCCCTCTGCAGCGTTCGGAGACCCTTCTCTGATGCTGTTTGTAGTGCAGCCTGACCATATACTCTTACGCGCATTATAACCTCGCGTTAAATGCTAACTTTGGGATGGCTGCACGGAAACATGTCGTGTTTGGTGTCAAACATCTTGGAATACTACACCCCCGCCAGTTCTGGCGGCGGGGGTAGCATTCCACCCTTCTATAAGGAGAGACATGTACACACCGGCCTACCCGGTAACTTCTTTACAGAGCCCTGGCATCACAAAATGGATGCCACTGCCACAGACACAGGTCTGGCCTCCTGCTGCTGCCTGAAACTCTGGCAGGGGAGGCCTGGACAATAGGTTTCCTGTCCAAGGGAGGTGTAACCACCTCCCCAGACAAGATAATGTGTATTGGGGCTGGGCGGGAGCACTCTCTGGTGCTTTGAAGTCCTGCACTGGGGGCACATTTGGTGTCCCTGTGCATACCCCAGTTCAAACCGGTTCAGGGGCTTCCAGCCCCTGCTCTGGCGCGAAACTGGACAAAGGGAATGGGTGTAACCACCCCTCTTCCCTGACACTCCCATAGGTGGGTCCCCAGAGTATGTCCAACCCCCTAACTTAGTATAAGTATGGGACCCCAGTCCTTAGGACTTTAGATTACCCTGGATGAAACTCTGACACTGAATCCTGGACCTTCGACGCTCTACTTTAAGGTTAGAGGACTGAAGAATCTCCCTTGGTGTCAAGGAGTGACTCCCCTGCTTGGCAGGCACCTAAGAAGCAATTGTCCGGTCTGCATCGCTGAAGCTCCCGCCGGACGCCGAAGTCTTTGCAACACCAGAGGTGGATTTCCAGACTTCCCCGAGGCTACCCTGAGTCCCCAGCAAAGCTGAGGCCTGTGGCTATCGTGGGTAATGTGGAACCATGACCCCTGGGCACCGAGAACATTTGCAAGTGCATCCTCTTCCTGGTCTCCCACGAAGTTGTGCTTTGGGCTTCGAGTAGCCCTCGCCTTCAGCACCGACTGCACTGAAGATCACTGGCCTCCACTCCACGAGTGTCCCGTAAGCCAGCTCCAAGTGCGTCCACTCGAGGCTCCTTCACGGTCGCTAGTCCGTTGGCTAGTGGGCCCTCCCGAAAGCCAATCTTCTTCTGCTTGGGCTTCCTGGTTGCTCCAGACGTGCCCTGACTTACCCTCTCTGGGTGAGTCCCTCAGACCTTGCTGATCTGCATCACCGTCCTTTCTTCATTTCCACAAGACTTGCCGTTGCCAAGGCTTGTTGGGTCCAATCCGGTCGCCGACACCTCAGCAAGTGACAGACGTCGTGGGAGAGCTTAAATCCAGCTCCTGGTCGTCGTCAACGCCTCCTGGACCTCGTGGCTGAAGAGTCAAGATGACCATCAACCTACCTGAAGCACTCAACATCGGTGGGCATCTGCTCATCGCCTTCCTGGTCACTGGCTAGTGACCCAGACTCTGTCCCCTCTGCTTTCAGGTTCTTCAGATCTTCGATCCACCTTTGGATCCACCTGAACACTTTCGACTTGGCCGCCAGCAGCACTTTGCAGCAGATCGCCATATTAAACGATGACGAAACCCGACCCCGAAAGACACCTACGCACCCGCTCCCCTGGGTGAGGTAACTCGAGTACTCCGGTGCTCCCGTGGGTATAGACTCTAGAACAACCTAGGTCTAAAGGGGTTTGCTCCAAGTCCCCCTCTAAGTGTCGCTTTTCTTTAAAAATCCAACCGCAACATTCCCCATAGAAGTCAACGGCGGCTCGCGGCTGTGTTCCCACACTGCACGCGTCCCCCGTGGGTCCCCTGTGTCACTACCTTGGGTGGTTCCTTGAGGGCCAAGCACTTCTACAGGCTCTAGGCCCTGTGTCTAGCTCAGTCGTGGTTCTTATACCACTTTATTGGTATATAGTTTGGTACGCCCTAGGGCTCAAACGTGTATTTGTGCTATTACTGTCGATTACTGACTTGTAACTTATGTACTTCGAACTCTAGCCTCATAAAGAGACTAGAGGGTTGTGTTTAGCAATAAATACATATATTTTGAATATATACCTGATGTGGTCCTCTTTCATTTGGTCACTCAAGAGATTATAGACTGGTAAAACAAGCTGCTTTACATTCCTTCAAGACTTAGCCTGAAGGCTGCTCTCCATAGCTACCACTAGGATAGCTTTCAATAAAGGTTGTCTTTAACCTATCTCCAATGTGGGGTTGTTTGGACTGGTGCAAGGTGCCCACTATAATTAGTGGACAGCATATACCAGGCCAACTTCTCACATTAGGAACCTCCATTCACATAGTGGTACAATTACATCTTGGTTCCCCTTCCCAGGCATTGAGAGAATCTGTTGCTCTGGTGTCTGAATCAATTGACCAATTGTATCTAAGGAGGAAACCATCCATTAGCTTTTCAATCTCTACCCTGGGCCAGGACAATGTTTTCTCTTATTTATCGCAGTTACCAGACCCAGGATTGAGAAATGAAATATTAAGGGTTAGGGTGGGATGTAATCCAATCTATTCACCCCCCACACAAGACCAGGGTGCAGAATAATAGTGGTCTTTGCCCCTGCTCCTTGAAAGTTGAATGCTCCTTTACGCATATACTAATGGACTGCGTCTTTTATCTTGCAAATCGAATTAATTTTTTAAGACCTTTGTTTTTTAAAGACGATGCTCTCCATAGGAGGAGAGCTGTGGAGCTATTGTCAGAAATGCGCTATTTAGATGTGGCAGTTGGAATTGCTCGGTTTTTACGGTCTGTTAAACAGAATTTTAATGAGGAAATGTAGTGGGTAGGGGGTGTTGGGTAGTTAGGAGGGGGTCCTTTCATGATTTTAATTGTCAATTGAGTTTTTAGAATGTTTTATGGACAATTGTCTAAAAAAACTTGTTTTCCTACCTAACACGGTGTACTGTTTTCCTTGCTTATTAGAAACAGCTCCTAATGTTTTATAATTAACACAGCACAGCTGAAGCTTTCCACCACAGTAGTTCTTAACATATAAACTGCGTCTTGTCCCCTTGGTGGCAGAGAATAGAATTCTGTCAGAGAGACTGGTCCTGGAACACGCACCTGCAGAGCTTGACATGCTGCCTGCGTAAATTGAGTTTACACCCATGATGCGGAGCACATAACCATGCACACCTGGTATAGGGTCTGTTGCCAATCCCAGAGATCACTAATATATATCCCTTTGCTTACGCAGCAAGGATAGGCCTAGACAGTTAAATAATTTGCAGTGGTGGGGATGTTTAGTTTATACACCCTAATAGTAATGCTAATTACTATGTCTAGTTTCATCTGCCTATTGATTGCAGCACATCTGCTTCATAATAGACTTCAATAGTTTCAATAAATATATTGTACACTTTCTTTGTGTTATTCTTATGTTTACCACGGGCATGCATGAGTGAGTGACGAAAGGTTATCATCTGATCTGTTTCCACGGTTCCCTTAGGGACTAGAGGGTAATGTTCTAGGTTGTCAAAATCACCTGTTACTCTAGGAAGGTTAGCAGTCCAGGTGAGGCAATGTGAGCTAATCAGTATTTGGGGTGACAGGTGCACGTGCAGTAGATAGTGCATGCACTGTAGATAGTGTATGCACTACAGTTAGTGCAAGTGCTATGGATAGTTCACAAGCTATAAATTGTGCATGCTCTGCAGTTAGTGCATGTGCAGTAATTAATGCATGTGCTGTACTTAGTGCATGCGCTTTAGTTAGTGTTTGCTCTGCAGTTAGTGCATGTGCTGTAGATAGTACATTGATTGTAGATAGTGCACGCACTGCAGTTAGTGTATGCGCTATAGATAGTGAACGTGCTGTAGTTAGTGCATGCTCTGTAGTTAGGGCATGCATTATATATATATAATATGATGCAGAATCTCACAGGACATCTCAGTGAGGCCTGTGAGATGGCCCCTGGTGTCTTAAGAAAAGATCTGAAAGGTTGGAAGTGAGACGGCCGCCTACCTGTGGATACTTGTAAAGCGCCAGGAGTTGGGCCATGGAATAGGTCGTTGATGAGGACAGGTCACCGATGAAACCCACCAGGGTGCCATTGCTCGGGCACCTGTAGTTTGGCACTGGCTCACTTTGCTGGGACATGATGCTCAGGGTGCTCTGAAGAGCTTTCATCTCACTAGTACAGGAGTCAAATAACTGGTACCCCAGGGTGAGGTTTGGTAAAAGTGTGGGGTTTCTGTTAATCTCCTCCACGGTGTAGATGAAGGCCAGGCCCTGCAGAACATGCTGAAATGAACCCCTAAAGAGCAGGAAACACATGAGAAAGTACAGCTGTGTTACTGCTTTAAACATAAGCAGAGAACCAAGAATATGGAGAAACAAACTGTGAGTAGGAGGCACTTGATTTTGTGTTGTAAGAAGCTGATCATTTCAAGAGTAGTGCTGAAGTTTTCCCTGGTCTTTCTGCTTCATCTTAGGTTCTGATGAGCTAAATGTGCTGGCTTCTACCCACTGTATGCAGCAGCAGATCACCTCAAAATCCCCCTTTCCATATCAGAGATGCAGGGAGGAATCTGCCCATGGGCCACCAGTGCACCACCCTGCCCCACAAAAACATAAAGCATCTCTGGAAGGTGCAAAACAAGGAGCCACAACATCACCACATTTGAAAGAAGACTGGTGAAAACAGCCACTACTGTAATAACTATGACCATGGAAAAGGAACCTGACAGTTATGCTGGACCGCTACACATAGTAGGGACCGGTATCTCACCAACGTCCACACGTGTGAACATGCTATGAAAGTGGTCCTTTAACTTCACTACTGTGTATGGCCCAGTGTTGGAGCATATCTAGTACCAGTGCCATTGCTAGCACCAACATCAGTACCAACACCTGTGTCAATACTAACACCAATACCAGCAACAACATCAATCCCTGCAACAAAACCAACAAATGTGCCAAAACTAACACCAAGACCAGCAACAACACCAAAACAAACACCTGTACATAAACTAGCACCAACACCAGCACCAAAATCATTAACAACACCATCAACAACACGGAACACAACACCGCACCAACATCTCCACCAAAACTAAAACCTGCACCATACTAACCTCAACACCAGCACTACCACCAGCAACAGCACCAGCAACCACACCAACATCTGCACCAACATTAACATCAGTACCAAAATCAGTAACACCAGCAACAACATCAACTTCAACACCAGCATCAACACCAACACCCACACTTGCACTAAAACCAACAAGAACAGAACAAGCATCAGCGCTAGAAACACAGCCAGTACCAACTGTTGCAACCCATACACACTGCGGCAAGGAGCACACATTCACACTGCAACAAGGAGCACAAAACCTACAACGGCAAAATGATGTGTCTCAAGACAAAGTGAACATTGTCTGCAGAGAACATCTCCACAGGTAATTGAGATGAATCATTTAGAAACAAAAATATGAATATATCTATCAAAGTTTACTGAGCTGGCTGTATGCTGTACACCTTTTTGATTAAAAATAGCAATTAGAACACAAGCATTGACAAAGCCAAAAAGTCTGACCTTCTGGGAGTCTATCCCTGGATATTTTTCGGTGTAGCTTATACTTAAACGGCCATATCAACATGAGGGATGTGTTGAAAGCAACGTATCAGTGATCTTAGATATTAAAGCAAAATCCATTCATAGCTGGCCACCTGGTATTGTACAGTCAGCCATCTTTGAATGGTTTGGCCTAATTTATCATAGGTCTACTCTTCCCATATAGACAACATGTTTAATACCACTGCCAACAAAAAGCCTTATCAAGGCAAAAAAAATGTGGCCTTTTAAAATGAAAAATGCTTCTTTTGTATGTGTTTTTTTCTGGACAGGTGAGTGGTTGAATTCCATAACATATGAAATTTTGACTGAAACATGCATAACTCAGTACATGGATGAATGAATGAGGGAGTGAAAGTGAGCATGGGTGAGTGCTTGAATGCCTGGATGAAAGATTGTAATGAATGGGTGAGTGACTGAGGAGAGAGGATGTAAGAGAGAGGCTTCTGATTAAAGAAGTGGGTGGAGATAGAAAAAATGAATACATGCATAAGAATTCAGAGGAAACAAGCATAGATGACCCAAGAGTGCACATATGGGGGCATGTGGTGGAGAACAGAAACAGTAGAATACATACAGTGGGATGACACAGATGGGGCATGTGGTGTAGAACAGAAGCAGTGGGATAGACACAATGGGATGACACAGTTGGGGTTTGTGCTGGAGAACAGAAGCAGTGGGATACAAAGAGTGGGATGACACTGATGGGGCATGTGGTGTAGAGCAGAAGCAGTGGGATAGATACAATGGGGTGACACAGTTGGGGCATGTAGTTGAGAACAGAAACAGTGGGATACTTACAGTGGGATGAGACAGATGGGGCATGTGGTGGAAAACAGAAACTGGGATACTTACAGTGGGATGAGATGGATGGGGCATGTGCTGGACAACAGAGGCAGTAGGATAGATAGAGTGGTATGACACAGATGGGGGCATGTGGTTGGGAATGGAAGCAGTAGGATATATAGAGTGGGATGACACAGATAGGGGAATGTGGTTGGGAAGAGAAGCAGTGCAATACATACAGTGGGATGACACAGATGGGGCATGCGGTTGGGAACAGAAGCAGTGGAATACATAGAGTGGGATGACCCAGGCGGTGGCATGTGGTGGAGAACAGAAGCAGTGGAAAACATACAGTGGGATGACACAGATGGGGCATGTGGTAGAGAACAGAAGCAGAGGGATACGTACAGTGGGATGACAGATGTGGCATGTGGTGGGGAAAAGAAGCAGTATGATAGAGACATTGGGATGACACAGATGGGGGCATGTGGTTGAGAACAGAATAAGTGGAATACAAACAGAGGGATGAAAAAAATGGGGCATGTGATTGGGAGTAGAAACAGTAGGATACATATAGTGGGATGACACAGATGAAGGCATATGCTTGGGAACAGAAGCAGTGGGATACAAACAGTGGGATGACACAGATGTGGGCATTTGCTAGAGAACAGAAGGAGTGGGAAACACAGAGTTGGATGACATACATGGGGCATGTGGTTGGGAATAAGAGAAGTTGAATACAAACAGTGGGATGACAGAGATGCGGGCATTTGGTGGAGAACAGAAGTAGTGGGTACATATAGTGGGATGACACAGATGGGGCATGTGGTTGACAACAGAAGTGGTAGGATACATACAAGGTGATGACACAGTTGGGGGCGTATGGTGGAAAACAGAAGCAGTGGGAAACATACAGTGGGATGACACAGAGGGGGGCATGTGGTGGAGAACAAAAGCAGTTGGAAACATACAGTGGAATGACGCAGATGGGGCATGTGGTGAAGAACAGAAGCAGTGGGATACAACCAGTGGGATGATACAGATGGAGGCATGTTGTTTGGAAAAGAAGCAGTGGGATACATACAGTGAGTGACACATATGTGGGCATGTAGTTGGAAACAGAAGCAGTGGGATCCATACAGTGGAATGACACAGATGGGGCATGTGGTGGAGAACAGAAGCAGTGGGATAAATACAGTGTGATGAGACAGATTGCGGCATGTGGTGGAAAATAAAAGCAGTGGGATATATATAATTAAATGACACAGATGGGGGCATGTGGTTGACTACATAAGCAGTGAAATACATACTGTGGGATGACAGATGGGGGCACATGGTTGGGAACAGAAGAAGGGGGAAACATACAGTGGGATGACACAGATGGGGGCACATGGTGGAGAACAGAAACAGTGGGATACATACAGTTGGATGACACTGATGGGGCATTTAGTGGAGAACAGAAGCAGTAGGATATAGACAGCGGGATGAGAAAGATGGGGACATGTGGTGGAGAACAGAAGAAGTGGAATACATACAGTGGGATGACAGATGGGGATATGTGGTTGAGAACAGAAGCAGTGGGATACATGCATGGAGATGACACAGGTGGAGGTGTGTGGTGGAGATCAGAAGCAGTGGGTACATACAGTGGGGTGACACAGTTGGAGTCATGTGGTGGAGAACAGAAGCAGTGGGATACATTCAGTGGGATGTCCCAAACGGGGCATGTGCTAGAAAAACAGAAGTAGTGGTATACATACATTGGGACGACACAGAAGTGGGCATGTGGTGGAGAAAAGAAGCAGTGGGATACATACAGTGGGATGACAGATGGAGACAAGTGGTTGAGAACAGAAGCATTGGGGTACAGGCATGGAGATGACACAGATGAGGGCATGTGGTGGTGAACAGCAGCAGTGGGATACTTACATGGGGATTACCCAGATGGGGCATGTGGTGGAAAAACAGAAGTATTGGGATGCATACAATGGGATGACACAGATGGGGCATGTGGTGGAGAACAGTAGCAGAGGGATAAATACAGTGGGAAGAAACAGAAAGGGGTATGTGGTAGTAAACAGAAACAGTGGGATACAGACAGTGGGATGACACAGATGAGGTATATGGTTGGGGGGCATTAGCAGTGAGATATATACAGTCGGATGACACATGGGGGTATTTGGTTTAAAACAGAAGCAGTAGGAAACATACAGTGGGAGGTCACAGATTGGGGCATTTGTTGGAGAACAGAAGCAGTGTGATACAAACAGTGAGATGGCATAGGGGACATGTGGTGGAGAACAGAAGCAGTGGGATAGATACAGTAGACTGACAAAGATGGGGCATATTGTTTGGGACAGAAGCAGTGGGATACATACAGTGGGATGACACAGATAGGGGCATGTGGTTGAAAACAGAAGATGTGGGATATCTACAGTGGGATGTCAGATGGGGGAATGTGGTCAAGAACAGAATCAGTGGGATGCATACAGTGGGACAACACAGATGGGACCATGTGGTGGAGAACAAGAGCAGTGGGATTAATACAGTGGGATGACACAGATGGGGCATGTGGTGGAGAACAGAAGCAGTGGGATACATACAGTGGGATGACACAGATGGAGCATGTGGTTGAGAACAGAAACCTTGGGATACATACATGGTGATGACAAGGAGGCAATGTATGTTGGAGAACAGAAGAAGTGGGATGCATTCAGTGGGATGACACAGAGGGATAATGTGGTGGAAAACAGGCACAGTGGGATACATACAGTGGGATCTCACAGATGGGGCATGTGGTGAAGAACAGTAGCAATGGGATACATACAGTGGGACAATACTGATGGGGTCATGTGGTGAAGAACAGAAGCAGTGGGATACATACAGTGGGATGACACAGATGGGGGGTGAGTGGTGGAGATCAGAAGCAGTGGGATACATATAGTGAGGTGACACAGAGGGGGACATGTGGTGGAGAACAGATTCAGAGGGATACAAGTCAAGTCAAGTCAAGGAAAGCTTTATTCGACTGTTATTTTTTAACAATCATAAAAGCATTAAAATAATCCATTTACTAATCAAATCCATGAATTAAAAAACAAAAGCAATCACAATAAACAATACAATTTGGTCATTTTAAAATACATACACATTTCATTAATTAAAAGACCAAAGAAATATAGAGAGGTGGTTCGTTTAGCAGTGGGATACATACAGTGGGGTGACCCAGATGAAGTAAAAGGTGGAAAAACTGAAGTAGTGGGATACATAAATTTGGATGATTCAGATGGGGCATGTGGTGGTGAACTGAAGCAGTAGGATACATACAATGGGGAGATACAAAAGGGGGTAAGTGGTGGAGAACAGAAACAGTGGGATACATTGAGTGGGATAACACAGATAGGGGCATGTTGTATAGAACAGAAGCTTAGGGATACATGCAGTGGGATGACACAGATAGGGGCATGTGCTTTAAAACAGAAGCATTGGGAAATATACAGTGGAATGACACAGATGGGGGCATGTGGTGGAGAAAAGAAGCAGTGAGATACATACAGTTGGATAACACAGATGGGGGCATGTAGCTGAGAATAGAATCAGTGGGATACAGATAGTGGGATGACACAGATGGGGGCATGTAATGGAGAACATAAGCAGTGGGATATATACAGTGAGATGACAGATGTGGACATTTGGTTGACAACAGAAGCAGTGGAATACATATATGATGATGACACAGATGGGGGTGTGTGGTGGAGAACAAAAGTAGAGGGATACATACAGTGGGATGACACAGAATGTGGCATGTGGGTGAGAACAGAAGCAGATTGATATATACAGTGGGATGACACTGATGGGGCATGTGGTGGAGAACAGAAGCAGGGGGATACATACAGTGGGATGACACTTGGAGGTATTTGGTTTGGAACAGAAGCAGGGGGAAACAGACAGTGGGATGACACAGATTGGGGAATGAGGTGGAGAAAAGAAGCAGTGGGACACAAACAGTTGGATGACAAAAAGGGCGGCATGTAGTAGACAACAATAGCTGTGGGATACACACAGTGTGATGGGAGATGGGGCATGTGGTCGAGAACAGAATCAGTCGGATACATAGAGTGGGACAACTCAGATAGGAACATTTGGTAGAGAACAGGAGCAGCGGGATTCATACAGTGGGATGACACAGATGGGGCATATGGTGGAGAACAGAAGCAATGGGATACATACAGATGGACAACACTGATGGGGGCATGATGTTGGAAACATAAGCAGTGGGTTACATACAGTGGGTGACACCGATTCGGGCATATGTTTGGGAAAAGAAGAAGTGGGATACACAGATGTGGGCATGTCATGAAGAACAGAACCAGTGGGATAAAGACAGTGGGATGACACTGATGGGGGCAAGTGGTGAAGAACAGAAGCAGTGGGATACACACAGTGAGAAGACACAGATAGGGCATGTGATCGACAACAGAAGCAGTGGAATACATACAGTGGGATGACACAGAGGGTGACATGTGGTACAGAACAGAAGCAGTGGGATATATACAGTGGGATAACACAGATGGGGCCTGTGGCTGGGAACATAAGCAGTGAGATACTCACAGTGGGATGACACATGGGGGTATATGGTTAGGAACAGAAGCAGTGGGAAACATTCAGTGGGATGACACAGATGGGGCATGTGGTGGAGAACAGGCACAGTGGGATACATACAGTGGAATTACACAGATGGGGCATGCGGTTGAGAACAGAAGCAATGGGATACATACAGTTGGACAGCACTAATGAGGGCATGATGTTAGGAACATAAGCAGTGGGTTACATACAGTGGGTGACACAGATTTGGGCATATGTTTGAGAAAATAAGCAGTGGGATACACAGATGTGGGCATGTCATGGAGAACAGAAGCAGTGGGATAAAGAGAGTGGGATGAGACAGGTGGGTACATGTGGTGGAGAACAGAAGCAGTGGTATACATAAAGTGAGATGACAGATGGCAACTTGTGGTGTAGAACAGAAGCAGTGGGATGTATACAGTTGGATGACAGATGGGGAAATGTATTTCAGAATAGAAGCACTGGGATATATGCATTGAGATGACACAGATGGGGTGTGTTGTGGAGATCAGAAGCAGTTGGATACATACTGTGGGATGACACAGAGTGGGGCATGTGGAAGAGAACAGAATCAGTGGGATACATACAGTGGGATGACTGATAAGGGCATGTGGTGAAAAAACAGAAGTACTGGGGAACATACATTGGGATGACAGACATGGGGCATGTGGTGGAGAACAGAAACAGTGGGATACATACAGTGGGATGACACAGATTGGGGCATGTGGTTGGGAACAGAACTAGTGGGATACATAAAGTGGGAGAACACAAATTGGCACATGTGGTGGTGAACCAAAGCAGTGGGATACATTTAGTGGGATGACACCAATGGGGTACGTGGTTGGGAACAGAAGCACTGAGATACATACGGTGTGATGACACATGGGGGTAAATGGATGGGAACCGAAGCAGTGGGAAACATACAGTGGGATGACACAGATGGGGGCATGTGGTAGAGAACAGAAATAGTGGAATACATACAGTTGGATGACACAGATGGGGACATGTGGTGGAGTACAGAAGCAGTGGGATACATACAGTGAGATGACAGATGGGGACATGTGGTGGAGAACAGAAGCAGTGGGATAAATATTGTGGGATGACAGATGGAGCATGTGGTTGGGAACAGAAGCAGTGGGATTCATAGAGTGAGATGGCACAGATGGGACCATGTGGTGTGAAACAGAAGCAGTGGGATACATACAGTGGGAAGACACAGATGGGGGCTTGTGGTGGAGAACAGAAGCAGTGGGATATATACAGCGGGATGACACAGATGGGGCATGTGGTGGAGAACAGAAGCAGTGGGATAGATACAGTGTGATGAGACAGATTGCGGCATGTGGTGGAAAATAAAAGCAGTGGGATATATATAATTGAATGACACAGATGGGGGCATGTGGTTGACTACATAAGCAGTGAGATACATACTGTGGGATGACAGATGGGGGCAGGTGGTTGGGAACAGAAGAAGGGGGAAACATACAGTGGGATGACACAGATGGGAGCACGTGGTAGAGAACAGAAACAGTGGGATACATATAGTTGGATGACACTGATGGGGCATTTAGTGGAGAACAGAAGCAGTGGGATATAGACAGCGGGATGAGAAAGATGGGGACATGTGGTGGAGAACAGAAGAATTGGAATACATACAGTGGGATGACAGATGGGGATATGTGGTTGAGAACAGAAGCAATGGGATACATGCATGGAGTTGACACAGGTGGAGGTGTGTGGTGGAGATCAGAAGCAGTGGGTACATACAGTGGGGTGACACAGTTGGAGTCATGTGGTGGAGAACAGAAGCAGTGGGATACATTCAGTGGGATGACTCAAATGGGGCATGTGCTAGAAAAACAGAAGTAGTGGTATACATACATTGGGACAACACAGAAGTGGGCATGTGGTGGAGAAAAGAAGCAGTGGGATTCATACAGTGAGATGACAGATGGGGACAAGTGGTTGAGAACAGAAGCATTGGGATACAGGCATGGAGATGACACAGATGGGGGCATGTGGTGGTGAACAGAAGCAGTGGGATACATACAGGGGGATTAACCAGATGGGGATATGTGGTTGAGAACAGAAGCAATGGGATACATGCATGGAGTTTACACAGGTGGAGGTGTGTGGTGGAGATCAGAAGCAGTGGGTACATACAGTGGGGTGACACAGTTGGAGTCATGTGGTGGAGAACAGAAGCAGTGGGATACATTCAGTGGGATGACCCAAATGGGGCATGTGCTAGAAAAACAGAAGTAGTGGTATACATACATTGGGACGTCACAGAAGTGGGCATGTGGTTGAGAAAAGAAGCAGTGGGATACATACAGTGAGATGACAGATGGGGACAAGTGGTTGAGAACAGAAGCATTGGGATACAGGCATGGAGATGACACAGATGGGGGCATGTGGTGGTGAACAGAAACCTTGGGATACATACATGGTGATGACACAGTAGGCAATGTATGTTGGAGAACAGAAGAAGTGGGATGCATTCAGTGGGATGACACAGAGGGATAATGTGGTGGAAAACAGGCACAGTGGGATACATACAGTGGGATCTCACAGATGGGGCATGCCGTAAAGAACAGTAGCAATGGGATACATACAGTGGGACAATACTGATGGGGTCATGTGGTGAAGAACAGAAGCAGTGGGATACATACAGTGGGATGACACAGATGGGGGGTGAGTGGTGGAGATCAGAAGCAGTGGGATACATATAGTGAGGTGACACAGAGGGAGACATGTGGTGGAGAACAGATTCAGAGGGATACAAGTCAAGTCAAGTCAAGGAAAGCTTTATTCGACTGTTATTTTTTAACAATCATAAAAGCATTAAAATAATCCATTTACCAATAAAATCCATGAATTAAAAAACAAAAGCAATCACAATAAACAATACAATTTGGTCATTTTAAAATACATACACATTTCATTAATTAAAAGACCAAAGAAATATAGAGAGGTGGTTCGTTTAGCAGTGGGATACATACAGTGGGGTGACCCAAATGAAGTAAAAGGTGGAAAAACTGAAGTAGTGGGATACATAAATTTGGATGATTCAGATGGGGCATGTGGTGGTGAACTGAAGCAGTAGGATACATACAATGGGGAGACACAAAAGGGGGTAAGTGGTGGAGAACAGAAACAGTGGGATACATTGAGTGGGATAACACAGAGAGGGGCATGTTGTATAGAACAGAAGCTTAGGGATACATGCAGTGGGATGACACAGATAGGGGCATGTGCTTTAAAACAGAAGCATTGGGAAATATACAGTGGAACGACACAGATGGGGGCATGTGGTGGAGAAAAGAAGCAGTGAGATACATACAGTTGGATAACACAGATGGGGGCATGTAGCTGAGAATAGAATCAGTGGGATACAGATAGTGGGATGACACAGATGGGGGCATGTAATGGAGAACATAAGCAGTGGGATATATACAGTGAGATGACAGATGTGGACATTTGGTTGACAACAGAAGCAGTGGAATACATATATGATGATGACACAGATGGGGGTGTGTGGTGGAGAACAAAAGTAGAGGGATACATACAGTGGGATGACACAGAATGTGGCATGTGGGTGAGAACAGAAGCAGATTGATATATACAGTGGGATGACACTGATGGGGCATGTGGTGGAGAATAGAAGCAGGGGGATACATACAGTGGGATGACACTTGGAGGTATTTGGTTTGGAACAGAAGCAGGGGGAAACAGACAGTGGGATGACACAGATTGGGGAATGAGGTGGAGAAAAGAAGCAGTGGGATACAAACAGTTGGATGACAAAAAGGGCGGCATGTAGTAGACAACAATAGCTGTGAGATACACACAGTGGGATGGGAGATGGGGCATGTGGTCGAGAACAGAATCAGTCGGATACATAGAGTGGGACAACTCAGATAGGAACATTTGGTAGAGAACAGGAGCAGCGGGATTCATACAGTGGGTTGACACAGATGGGGCATATGGTGGAGAACAGAAGCAATGGGATACATGCAGATGGACAACACTGATGGGGGCATGATGTTGGAAACATAAGCAGTGGGTTACATACAGTGGGTGACACCGATTCGGGCATATGTTTGGGAAAAGAAGAAGTGGGATACACAGATGTGGGCATGTCATGGAGAACAGAACCAGTGGGATAAAGACAGTGGGATGACACTGATGGGGGCAAGTGGTGAAGAACAGAAGCAGTGGGATACACACAGTGAGAAGACACAGATAGGGCATGTGATCGACAACAGAAGCAGTGGAATACATACAGTGGGATGACACAGAGGGTGGCATGTGGTACAGAACAGAAGCAGTGGGATATATACAGTGGGATAACACAGATGGGGCCTGTGGCTGGGAACATAAGCAGTGAGATACACACAGTGGGATGACACATGGGGGTATATGGTTAGGAACAGAAGCAGTGGGAAACATTCAGTGGGATGACACAGATGGGGCATGTGGTGGAGAACAGGCACAGTGGGATACATACAGTGGAATTACACAGATGGGGCATGCGGTTGAGAACAGCAGCAATGGGATACATACAGTTGGACAGCACTAATGAGGGCATGATGTTGGGAACATAAGCAGTGGGTTACATACAGTGGGTGACACAGATTTGGGCATATGTTTGAGAAAATAAGCAGTGGGATACACAGATGTGGGCATGTCATGGAGAACAGAAGCAGTGGGATAAAGAGAGTGGGATGAGACAGGTGGGTACATGTGGTGGAGAACAGAAGCAGTGGTATACATAAAGTGAGATGACAGATGGCAACTTGTGGTGTAGAACAGAAGCAGTGGGATGTATACAGTTGGATGACAGATGGGGAAATGTATTTCAGAATAGAAGCACTGGAATATATGCATTGAGATGACACAGATGGGGTGTGTTGTGGAGATCAGAAGCAGTTGGATACATACCGTGGGATGACACAGAGTGGGGCATGTGGAAGAGAACAGAATCAGTGGGATACATACAGTGGGATGACTGATAATGGCATGTGGTGAAAAAACAGAAGTACTGGGGAACATACATTGGGATGACAGAGATGGGGCATGTGGTGGAGAACAGAAACAGTGGGATACATACAGTGGGATGACACAGATTGGGGCATGTGGTTGGGAACAGAACTAGTGGGATACATAAAGTGGGAGAACACAAATTGGCACATGTGGTGGTGAACCAAAGCAGTGGGATACATTTAGTGGGATGACACCAATGGGGTACGTGGTTGGGAACAGAAGCACTGAGATACATACGGTGTGATGACACATGGGGGTATATGGATGGGAACCGAAGCAGTGGGAAACATACAGTGGGATGACACAGATGGGGGCATGTGGTAGAGAACAGAAATAGTGGAATACATACAGTTGGATGACACAGATGGGGACATGTGGTGGAGTACAGAAGCAGTGAGATACATACAGTGAGATGACAGATGGGGACATGTGGTGGAGAACAGAAGCAGTGAGATAAATATTGTGGGATGACAGATGGAGCATGTGGTTGGGAACAGAAGCAGTGGGATTCATAGAGTGAGATGGCACAGATGGGACCATGTGGTGTGAAACAGAAGCAGTGGGATACATACAGTGGGAAGACACAGATGGGGGCTTGTGGTGGAGAACAGAAGCAGTGGGATATATACAGCAGGATGACACAGATGGGGCATGTGGTGGAGAACAGAAGCAGTGGGATAGATACAGTGTGATGAGACAGATTGCGGCATGTGGTGGAAAATAAAAGCAGTGGGATATATATAATTGAATGACACAGATGGGGGCATGTGGTTGACTACATAAGCAGTGAGATACATACTGTGGGATGACAGATGGGGGCAGGTGGTTGGGAACAGAAGAAGGGGGAAACATACAGTGGGATGACACAGATGGGAGCACGTGGTAGAGAACAGAAACAGTGGGATACATATAGTTGGATGACACTGATGGGGCATTTAGTGGAGAACAGAAGCAGTGGGATATAGACAGCGGGATGAGAAAGATGGGGACATGTGGTGGAGAAAAGAAGAAGTGGAATACATACAGTGGAATGACAGATGGGGATATGTGGTTGAGAACAGAAGCAATGGGATACATGCATGGAGTTGACACAGGTGGAGGTGTGTGGTGGAGATCAGAAGCAGTGGGTACATACAGTGGGGTGACACAGTTGGAGTCATGTGGTGGAGAACAAAAGCAGTGGGATACATTCAGTGGGATGACCCAAATGGGGCATGTGCTAGAAAAACAGAAGTAGTGGTATACATACATTGGGAAGACACAGAAGTGGGCATGTGGTGGAGAAAAGAAGCAGTGGGATACATACAGTGAGATGACAGATGGGGACAAGTGGTTGAGAACAGAAGCATTGGGATACAGGCATGGAGATGACACAGATGGGGGCATGTGGTGGTGAACAGAAGCAGTGGGATACATACAGGGGGATTAACCAGATGGGGCATGTGGTGGAAAAACAGAAGTATTGGGATGCATACAATGGGATGACACAGATGGGGCATGTGGTGGAGAACAGTAGCAGAGGGATAAATACAGTGGGAAGAAACAGAAAGGGGTATGTGGTAGTAAACAGAAACAGTGGGATACAGACAGTGGGATGACACAGAATGTGGCATGTGGGTGAGAACAGAAGCAGATTGATATATACAGCGGGATGACACCGATGGGGCATGTGGTAGAGAACAGAAGCAGGGGGATACATACAGTGGGATGACACTTGGAGGTATTTGGTTTGGAACAGAAGCAGGGGGAAACAGACAGTGGGATGACACAGATTGGGGAATGAGGTGGAGAACAGAAGCAGTGGGACACAAACAGTTGGATGACAAAAAGGGCGGCATGTAGTAGACAACAAAAGCTGTGGGATACATACAGTGGGATGGCAGATGGGGGCATGTGGTCGAGAACAGAATCAGTCGGATACATAGAGTGGGACAACTCAGATGGGAGCATTTGGTAGAGAACAGGAGCAGCGGGATTCATACAGTGGGATGACACAGATGGAGCATGTGGTGAACAGCAGTAACGGGATACATACAGTGGGATGACACAGATGGGGGCATGTGTGGAGAACAGAAGCAGTGGGATATATACAGTGGGATACCACAGATGGGGCATGTGGTGGAGAACAGAAGCAGGGGGATACATACAGCAGGATGCCACAGATGCGGCATGTGGTGGAGAACAGAAGCAGTAGGATAAATACAGTGGGATGGCACAGATGAGGCATGTGGTTGAGAACAGAAGCCTTGGGATACATACATGGTGATGACACAGTTGGGGGTGTATGGCAGAGAACAGAAGCAGTGGGATACATACAGTGGGATGACACATAGAGACAATTTGGTGGAGAACAGGCACAGTGGGATACATACAGTGCATTGACAGATGGGGCATATGGTAAAGAGCAGAAGCATTGGGATACATACAGTGGGACAACAAAGATGTGGTCATGTGGCTGAGAACAGAAGCAGTTAGATACATACAGTGGGATGACACAGATGGGGTTATGTGGCTGAGAACAGAAGCAGTTGGATACATACAGTGGGATGACAGATGGGGGCATGTGAATGGGAACAGAAGAGGTGGGAAACATACAGTGGGATGACACAGATGGGGCACATGGTGGAGAGCAGAAGCAGTGGGATACATATAGTTGGATGACACAGATGGGGGCATGTGGTTGGGAACAGAAGAAGTGGGAAACATACAGTGGGATGAGACAGATGGGGACATGTAGTGGAGAACAGAAGCAGCGGGCTATGGACAGCGGAATGACATAGATGGGGGCATGTGGTAGAGAACAGAAGCAGTAGGATACATACAGTGAGATGGAAGATGGGGACATGTGATGGAGAACAGAAGCACTTGGGATACATACAGTTGGATGACACAGATGGGGACATGTAGTGGAGAACAAAAGCAGCGGGCTACAGACAGTGGGATGACACAGATGTGGGCATGTGGTGGAGTACAGAAGCAGTGGGATATATACAGTGAGATGGAAGATGGAGGCATGTGGTGGAGAACAGAAGCAGTGGGATAGATGCAGTTAGATGACACAGATAGGGTCATGTGGTTGGGAATAGAAGCAGTGGCTTACATACAGTGGGATGACAAGTAAGGAGGCAGAACAGAAGCAGTGGGATACAAACAGTGTGATGACACTGATTAGGGCACGTGGTGGAGAACCAAAGCAGTGGGATACATACAATTGGATGACACATATGGGGGTATGTGGTTGACAACAGAAGCAGTGTGATACATACAGTGGCATGACAGATGGGGCATTGTGTTTGGGAACGAGAGAAGTAGGAAACATACAGTGAGATAACACAGATGGGGGTACGTGGTGAAGAACAGAATCAGTGGGATACATATAGTTGGATGACACAGATGGGGCATTTAGTGGAGTACACAAGCAGTCGGATAGAGAGAGTGGGATGGGAAAGATGGGGACATGTGGTAGAGAACAGAAGCAGTGGGATACTTACAGTGGGATGACAGATGGGGACATGTGGTGGAGAACTGAAGCAGTGGGATACCTACAGTGGGATGACACAGAATGTGGTGGAAAAACAGAAGTAGTGGGATACATACATTGGGATGACACAGATGGGGCAGGTGTTGGAGAATAGGAACAGAGGGATACATACAGTGGGATGACACAGATAGGGGCATGTTGTGGAGAACAGAAGCTTAGAGATACATACAGTTGGACAACACAGATGAGAGCATGTAATAGAGAGAAAAAGCAGTGGGATACATACAGTGGGATGACAGAGATGGGGCACGTGGTTGGGAAAAGAAACAGTGGGATACATACAGTGAGATGACACAGATGGGGGCATGTGGTGTAGAACAGAAGCAGTTTGATACATATGGCTGGATGACCCAGATGGGGGCATGTGGTGGAGAAGAGAAGCAGTGGGATATATACAGTGAGATGATAAATGGGGAAATGTGGTATAGAGCAGAAGCATCAGGGTACATACAATCGGATGACAGATGGGGGCAAGTGGTCAACAACAGAAGCAGTGGAATACATACAGTGGGATGACACAGAGGGTGGCATGTGGTACAGAACAGAAGCAGTGGTATATCTACAATGGAATGACACAGAAGGGGCATGTGGTGGATAATATAAGCAGTGGGATATATACAGTGGTATAACACAGATGGGGCATGTGGTGGATAACAGAAGCAGTGGGATACATATAGTGGGATTACACAGATGAGGTATGTGGTTGGGAACATAAGCAGTGAGATATATACAGTGGGATGACACATGGGGTTTATGGTTTGGAACAGAAGCAGTGGGAAACATACAGTGAGATTACACAGATGGGGCATGTGGTGGTGAACAGAAGCAATGGGATACATACAGTTGGACAATACTGATGGGGGCATGATGTTGGGAACATAAGCAGTGGGTTACATACAGTGGGTGACACCGATTTGGGCATATGTTTGGGAAAAGAAGCAGTGGGATACACAGATGTGGGCATGTCATGGAGAACAGAAGCAGTGGGATAAAGAGAGTGGGATGAGACAGGTGGGTACGTGTGGTGGATAACAGAAGCAGTGGTATATATAAAGTGAGATGACAGATGGCAACTTGTGGTGTAGAACAGAAGCAGTGGGATCTATACAGTTGGATGACAGATGGGGAAATGTATTTGAGAATAGAAGCACAGGGATACATATATTGGGATGACACAGATGGGGTGTGTTGTGGAGATCAGAAGCAGTGGGATACATACCGTGGGATGACACAGAGTGGGGCATGTGGAAGAGAACAGAAGCAGTGGGATACATACAGTGGGATGACTGATAAGGGCATGTGGTGAAAAAACAGAAGTACTGGGGAACATACATTGGGATGACAGAGATGGGGCATGTGGTGGAGAACAGAAGCAGTGGGATACATACAGTGGGAAGACACAGAAGGGAACATGTGGTGGAGAACAAAAACAGTGGGATACATACAGTGGGATGACACAGATATGGGCATGTGGTTGGGAACAGAACTAGTGGGATACATAAAGTGGGAGGACACAAATTGGCACATGTGGTGGAGAACCGATGCAGTGGGATACATTTAGTGGGATGACACAGATGGGGTACGTGGTTGGGAATAGAAGCACTGAGATACATACGGTGTGATGACACATGGGGGTATATGGTTGGAAACAGAAGCAGTGGGAAACATACAGTGGGATGACACAGATGGAGGCATGTGGTAGAGAACAGAAATAGTGGGATACATACAGTTGGATGACACCGATGGGGACATGTGGTGGAGTACAGAAGCAGTGGGATACATACAGTGAGATGACAGATGGGGACATGTGGTGGAGAACAGAAGCAGTGGGATAGATATTGTGGGATGACAGATGGGGCATGTGGTTGGGAACAAAAACAGTGGGATATATGAAGTGGGATGGATGACAGATGGGGCATGTGGTTGGGAACAGAAGCAGTGGGATTCATAGAGTGAGATGGCACAGATGGGACCATGTGGTGTGGAACAGAAGCAGTGGGATACATACAGTGGGAAGACACAGATGGGGGCTTGTGGTGGAGAACAGAAGCAGTGGGATACATACAGTGGGACTGACACAGATGGGGCATGTGGTGGAGAACAGAAGCAGTGGGATAGATACAGTGGATTGACACAGATGGGGCATATGGTTTAGAACAGAAGCAGTGGATATCTACAGTGGGATGGCAGATGGGGGCATGTGATAGAGAACAGAATCAGTGGGATACATACAGTGGGACAACACAGATGGGGGCATGTGGTAGAGCACAAGAGCAGGGGCATTGCATGTTTTTATATTGTATAATTGCATTGGCATTGTATATTGTACTACTACTTTGTCACCTTAATTGGTGATACACATAGGTGAATTAGATTTTATTGTGTTCCTTCCATGCATGGAATAGCATGTTTTAGGACAAAATTAAAATTGTATTGTATTTTTAATATTGTGTTGAATGAAATAAGAAATTTGCAAGAACTTCTTTCAATAAAGAAAGAGTTATTTTTACATTACTGGCAAGGTAATTCATTTAGGACTCCATTGTTTACCCTCTGGGGCTCACTGGAGTGAATGAGCACGTATGAATGAGGATAAGTGAAGTAGATAAGAATCCCAAAGGGAACAATCCTATTGTTATCTACATACCGTGGGATGACACAGATGGGGGCATATGGTTGGGAACAAAAACAGTGAGATATATGAAGTGGGATGATGACAGATGGGCATGTGGTTGGGAGCAGTGGGTTACATAAAGTATGATGACACCGATAGGAGCATGTGGTAAATAACAGAAGCAGTGGGATTCATACAGTAGTATGACACAGATGGGGCACGTGGTGGAGAACAGAAGCAGTGGGATACATACAGTGGGATGACACAGATGGGGCATGTGGTGGATAACAGAAGCAGATGGATGCATATATGAGGGTGACACAGATGGGGCATTTGGTAGAGAATAGAAGTAGGGGGATACCTAGAGTGGGATGACACAGAGGGGGCCATGTGTCTTGCCTGTCTTGCTGTCTTGCCTGGGCGAAGCTGTGTTCAATGCTCGCCAGGAGAGAACTACATTTGCCATAAGTGCGGTTTAACTTTTTTAAAACGCTGTTATTACCTGTTGCTGCTCAATTTGTTATTTGCACAAGGGAAGGCAGGGAGGTGGAAGGAACCGACAGGCCGCCATTTTTACTGGGAGCGGTCTAGTGGTTGGACGCTGGGCTATTTAAAAAGCGCACTGACGCGGACGCGCGCAGCAGCTGCGCCACTGGCGCGCCGAAGGCAAACCCGTGTGCGCCCGTACGCGCTCGGACCAGGCTCAGGGCCAGTCCCCCTGGTCATTTATCTTCAGAGCTCACGAGTTACACTAAAGGAGAGCTATTTAGGCTCAATCCGGGAAAGGGATTACGTAGGCGCCCTCCGATTCCTTTAAAGGCCGCAGATAACGCCATGGAAAGCACCTGCACTAGCTGCCGGCTACACCTCCCCATATCCTTGACTTTCCAGTCACTGGTCCTGGTGTTAGATCAGCTAGGAAAACAAACACAGCTGATGTAGGCCCTTTAAAATGCATTTTATTAAATGCCAGATCGTTAATTAAACACAGTACTGAATGTGCGTTATTACTGGAGGAATATGAAATTAAGCTGGTCTTCATTACTGAGTCATGGGCAGATAGTGCCTCTGGGCCTGACTTAGTGAAGGCAACTCCCCAGATTTTCATTGTTATACACTGGATTGACCACAAAAAGAGGAGGGGGTTGGCAGTTATATACCATGAATCAGTGGAACCTGCTTTCAATATTGACTCCAATACTTCCTGTGAGGCTTTAGCTTTTAGTATTCACATGGCAAATTACAGTACCTTCAAAGGTATACTGCTTTACCGCCCACCTGGCCCTAAAAACGGATTTCTGGACAATCTAGTCACCCTGCTCGAGGAAGGGCTTTGCCTAGACTCCTACACGGTGCTAGGAGATTTCAATTTCCATCTTGAGGTCCCCCTGGATCCAGACACTTCTCGACTGGAGCAAATTATGGGGGTTGCAGATCTTAAGCAGTTGGTGAAGGTCCCGACTCATGAAAAAGGGCACACCCTGGATGGGATTTATTCCAATAACGAAGACCTATTTTGCACCTCAGTTCTCCCTCTTCAATGGACGGATCACTGTGCTATTCAATTTGAATTGAAGAGTTGCAGGGCCTTTAGCCAGTGAAAAGTCAATCCAGGAGATTGTTACTAGGACCTGGGGAAGAGTGGACACTAAGGTATTAGAAGAAACCTTAAGGCGATCTATGCGCCCTCTCCTCCTGAAATAGAAAAGGCTACTTCAGCCTATTCGCAATGGCTGGAGGCAACCTGTAACCACTTAGCCCCCGAAAAAAGTGGACCCCCAAACGGGCTCAACCTTCAGCGCCTGGTATTCTGAGGAACTTAGAGCCAAAAATTGGCCTGTAAGCAATTAGAACGGGCTTGGCGGAGAGGGTATGCTAGTGCTGACAAGGAAACCTACAGACACAGCATTATCTCTTACAAACAGCTTTTACTAGAAGCCAAAAGAAAGTTTTTACAATGCAAATAGTATTAGCCAAATCCAACTCGAAAGAACTTTTTAAAACTATTAAAAGACTTGCCACCCCTAATGTCCCCAAGAACCAGAGCAACCCCGAACTCTGTGATAAGTTGGCCGAATTTTTTAAACAAAAAGTTGAAATCATTTTCTCCTCGTTCACCCAAGCTGACAAAAGGGCACTAGTGCGGCAGAACATGGACGGTCCTGACAGTCCCTGCCCTTCATCGGTCTTAGAGCAATTTAAAACCTTGGAAATTCCGGAAACGATTAAACTTCTGAACTCAATTCGCTCTGGAGCTCCCACTGATCCCTGCCCAGCGCGGGTTATCAAACAAATCCCAGAAGTTATCAGAACAGCACTTACACCTCTACTGAATGCTATACTTAGCTCAGAGCACATTTCCTAAAAAGTGGAAAATGGCCTCTGTTCTTCCTTTGTTGAAGAAACAGACTTTGGACCCAACAGACCCCAACAATTACAGGCCAATTTCACGGCTTCCATTTCCTGCCAAAACTTTGGAAAAAGCCATGAACACCCAACTCAGTGCTTTTCTTCAATCTAATAATTCCCTTGATCCATCTCAATATGGATTTAGGGCAGACCACAGCACTGAGTTGGCTCTAATTAAATCCACGGAGGAAATTAGAGAGGCCTTGGACAGGGGAGGCATTGCCATACTGATCCTATTGGATCTGTCCGCGGCCTTCGACGCGGTCCATCACGAAGTGCTGATGGACCGGTTGTCTGACATAGGAATAGAAGGCCGAGCTTGGAAACTCCTGAAATCTTTTCTATCCGATAGACTGAAAACGGTGGATATGGACGGAAGTACGTCAAAACTGTTCTCCCTCCCCTGCGGGGTGCCACAGGGCTTGTCACTCAGCCCGACGCTTTTTAATATCTATGTGGCACCCCTGGCAGGAGTCATCAGATCCTTTGGGTTCCAACTCACTTCCTATGCTGACGACACTCAAATAGTGTTGTCACTAACTGAGGGGGCGGAAACTGAAATAGGGGCTTGTTTCCATGACTGTATGGCGGCCATTTCTGGTTGGATGTCCTGCAAATGTTTAAAACTAAACTCTAACAAGACCGAGGTCATAAAGTTTGGAAATAATCCACTTGTTTGGATCCCCGAATGGTGGCCGGAAGATCTTGGACCCTGCCCCCTACCCACTAGGAAAGCAAAAAATCTTGGGGTATTGGTGGACAATAAACTCACCATGGGTGACCAAATAAGTATGGTGACTTCGGCTTGCTTTTGGCTCTAAAAATCATAAGAAAAATTTATTTTTTTCGTACGGAAAACAGCCTTAAAACAGTGGTAATGGCCCTTATAATGTCACGTCTTGACTATTGTAATAGCTTATACCTCAAAGCCCAAAAGCAACATATCTATCGGCTCCAACTTGCCCAAAATGCTGCGGCCAGATTGCTGTCAGGGACTCCAAAATTGGTCTCTGTAGTGTAGTTCCTATTTCCCTAATAGGCTCTGCGCATTGGAATAATATACCCTATAGGCTTGACATAGGACTGAGGTCGGTATGTCCCTATCGAGTATATTAAACTTAATTACTTTGTGCCAGCTAGCTCAGAGGCCACTAGAAACTCCTTGAAAACAAGAAGGGAGTAGTTTCTGGCAACCGCATAAACATGACCACTTTGTTTCCTTTTAGAATCGGAACACGTCTCAGAATCGTGGAAACAATAGATAACAGTTTCACTCAGCTCAATCGTGCATGCTTAGTTTCCTCAGAGTTACACAGAAAGAATAGATGGGCGTTTCAATAAAAGGTTTTATTGAACAGTCTTGTTTCTCGTGTAAGAGATATGTGCTGTTATGATCACAAGACAGTATGCAAGATATATTATGTACAGCGTAAGCAGTAGAAATAAATAATACTGCGCTCGCATTATCTTTTAGCATATATACATACATAAATAACATGAGCTAAAAATGCGAGTACTCATACGATGCGTCTCTAAGCTAATTCTACCCCCAATGTACCTAACCTAGTCTAGGTGTAGGGAAAGGTAAGAAGTAGGCGAAGTATTCTCTAGTATGGTATACTAAGAGTATGTTAAGTCTAGTATGCCAAGAGTCCCTCTAGGTTCTAGTCAGCTCCATACCTTGAGAATGAGAGAGGTGGGAATCTCTTTCCGGACTCGAACTCTAACACCCCGCGAAGGGAGTCAGATCACTGGAAGCTGGATTCTCTGCGAGCAGGGATGACAGCGTCTTCTCAGTGCGTCAGGCCGGGATACGGGCTCCTCTGAAGTCGAGGTCTCCTCTAACTTGCTTGGGCAAGGGAAGGTATATTTATACCGGGTAGGTACTTTGGAATGTTAGCATTGACGTGAAGTCGGACCGAGGAAGACGTCAGGAATGAACCCTTAAGGTATAACGGTTCATGTATAATAGATGAGTTCTTGGAGAAATCAATAATCCTGTGCTAGGGGAACTCCCAAGAGCTTAAGGGTCTGGTTTCTAAGAACTCGTTGTGACGTTAGGGTGGACGGATGTCGGTGACCATGCCTGTATTTGGAGTGCACGGCTAATGCCTAAATAAGGACTGGGATTCTATGCCTATATAAGGGCAATGCGAATTGTGCCTATATAAGGACATGTTTCAGGAAAACCTATATACGGACACCTAAAGTGGAATACAACACTAGGAAAGCAAAAATCTTGGGGTATTGGTGGACAATAAACTCACCATGGGTGACCAAATAAGTACGGTGACTTCGGCTTGCTTTTTGGCTCTAAAAATCATAAGAAAAATTATTATTTTTCTTACGGAAAACAGCCTTAAAACAGTGGTAATGCCCCTTATAATGTCATGTCTTGACTATTGTAATAGCTTATACCTCAATGCCCAAAAGCAACATATCTATCGGCTCCAACTTGCCCAAAATGCTGCGGCCAGATTGCTGTCAGGGACTCCAAAATTTGTCTCTGTAAAGGAGGAACTCAGGCAACTTCATTGGCTCCCAGTCAAACAAAGAGCACTCTTCAAGGCACTCTGCACAGTTTTCAAGGCCATCAATGGTGTAGGTCCTGATTTCCTGAGGCGTAAATTTCAATGGTACGTCCCTGGAAGAATGCTATGATCAACAGGAGCTAAGAAAGTTCTTGTCCCCACATTTAAAAAAGTCAACTGGGTAGGCAGGAGCTTTATCACCTGTGCTTCTAGGGCATGGAATGATCTTCCATTTCATCTCAGGAATGCCCCAGATCTCCTCTCCTTTAGAAAAGGGCTGAAGACATGGCTCTTGTCTCAGTAGCATCTATCCTCATGTTCCCCAGCAGACAGTGCTTAGCTCCAGGACACCCCAGGGTAACCGTGCGCTCTACAAGTGCGATTAACATAACATAACATGTGGTGCAGAACAGGAGCAGTGGGATACATACAGTGGGATGACACAGATGAGTTATGTGGTGGAGAACAGAAGCAGTGGGATACATACAGTGGGATGACACAGAGGGGGGCATGTGGTGCAGAACAGGAGCAGTGGGATACATACAGTGCAATGACACAGATGAGGGCATGTGGCGTGGAACAGAAACAGTGAGATACATATGGTGGGATGACAGATGGTGTATGGGGCTGGGAACTGAAGCAGTGGGATGCAGAAAGTGGGATGCCAGATGGATCATGTGGTTGAGAACTGAAGTAGTGGGATACATACATGAGAATGACAGAAATGGGGCATGTGGTTGAGAATAGAAGCAGTGAGAAACATACGTGGAAATGACACAAATGGGGCATGTGGTTCAGAAGAGAAGCATTGGGATGCATTCAGTGGGATGACACAGATTGGGACATTTGGTGGAGAACAGCATCAGTGGGATACATACAGTGGGTTGGCACAGATGGGGGCAGGTGGTGGACGACAGAAGCTGTGGGATACCTACAGTTGAACATGGATGTTAGAGAGCAGATGGAGAGGGTAGCCAAAGGACGGGGAGTACAAAGAGATGAGGCATGGACTTTAGAGATCAGATGGAAATGGTCAGTATTGTGTTAAACAGTGGAGACATAATGTGGAAATTAGAGAGCGAATATTGTAGGTTGAAAGTGAATGAGAAGGATAGATTGCAGGTGTGGATGTCTGTTTTATCCAACAGAGAAAGGATGTAGAGGGTGTGGTTAGAATGTTGTATGAGTAGAGTGGTGTGGATTGCATATGTACAGAATGTAGAATTGATGTTGAACCTGGGGAGTGGACGTGCAGGATAAAGAGCAGATGTATAGCATGCACTGCATATGTCATGAGCTGGTGTGGAGAACACATGTAAAGTGGGTGCGGATCGTGGAGAGTTATTTTCCATTTAGATTATGTTGACAGGACAGTCTACATTAGAAGGAAGTACAGTATAGCTGAGGAGGAGAGCGCAACTAGGTTGTGTAGAACATATCTAGAATTTGACTATTGTACAAGATTGCAAACAGATATCACGGGTGAGGGGCAAGAGAGGAGGGTGATGTGTTTATATACAGTTTCAAACAAGGATGTGGAGAGTGACTGTCTAAATTGAAGAGCACATGCACCAGTAGGAGATGATTGTACAGGGTTGATGTAGCAAGTGGATGACAGATAGATGCACAGGTTGGGGAATGTAGGAAAGTGAAGTATCATTTGGTGATGCTGGATAGGCTCACCATGTAATATTATTACAATACCCCAAAGATGGTAATTGGATTCACAATAATAAATCCTTAGCTCAGTCCTGGTAGTGTGGAAAAGAGCAGTCAAGCTATACTAGAGGAACATGATACATAATTGAGATGACTCAAAGGAAATCCGACACCAGTTTATAAAAATAAACTACATTTTTATGAGACATTAAACACCAAAATGTACGAGATTGGATACATATAACTGGAGACATGGATTTTGGAACAAGTCAAACATTGCAATTCAATCCTGAACCTTTACTATTGTATCAGTCACTTGCAGTTCAAGTTACGTGGAACCCACGGAAGGTTAAGGTGCTGCGGGTCCCAGGACTAAGTCACAACAGTCAGTTCAATTTTACCTGGCCGGAGAAGCCCGGCTGCAGGGTTGTCCTGGCTATCCTTGATGCTGAAGCGGGAGCCACGGAAGTGCTGAATTAATGCACCTTGCCTATGGGCTGTCTAGGGCCTACCTAGCAGTGCGACTAGCCTTATGGGGATTTACACTCTCTGACTATCTAATTTCCCTACCTGCCCAGGTGCAAATGTACCTGGTGGCAGGGGGAGGGTAGCTTCCTCCTTTGGGAGTCATTTTGTGTGTATGTCAGAGGCAGTGAAGGCTTTGAAGTTCACCGCCTGACATGTCACTTCACTAGCCAGACTGTCAGGAGGGAGGTGTCACCTCCTTCCTGGCCAGGTCTTTTTTCTGACTCCTGGTAGTGTTCACACTGCCTAGCAGGAGGTCAGACCCCTGTCAGAGCAATGGCAGATGCAAGCTGCCAGCCAAAGCACAGGAAAAGCTTTAAGGTGGCCACCTGGGTGCATGACACATCAACCTCAGCATTAGAATCAGGTCAGGGGTGAGGAGGCACATTGTTTGATATCAAACATGACCATATTCTGTGGTACCATAATGGAGCTGGTGACCTCAAGTGTGTCTGGGTGCTAGCCCATGTTATCCTATTGACAGCTGAACACTTACAGTAGTCCTTAATGGAAAGGGCTCCTATAGGGACATATAAACTTGCATTTATATGTCCACAAATTTAATATACTGCATCCTGCCTCCTGGGCTTAAGAGGCCTGCCTTAGGGGTGACAGATATATATTAAAGATAGTGATTTGACCTTGCCACACATGATGAGGGCAAAGTCAAGTTTGAGCAGTTTTCACTGTTACTGTTTTCTGCAGTGGAATGCCTGCTGTCATTTGACTTGGGTCACTTCAGGGTGGCACTAATAATACTTCAGGCCTTGATGACCGCTTTAACACCCATACCGTGGGTATACTTGGTACTACTTTACAAGGGACATATAAGGAGGGCTAATGTTTTTGCTAGTTGGGAGTACCAGCTTGCTGTGTTTTAATAAGAAAGCACTGACACTGGGGCCTGGGCCTGTCATAACAAACAGCACTGGAGAGAAAAGTGCAGAGCTGATCATAAAAAAGGGTCCTTTCCTACACAGAACATATGTGAAGAACAGATGTAGAGTTGAAAAGGCAAGTGGAGGGAAGATGGAAAGGATGGAAAGCGCATGCTGAGAGTAGAGAGCGTGTGTAGAGAGTAGAGAGCACACAGAGAGGGAATTCAGAATGTAGGGAGGGCACGTACAGAGTAGAGACTGGATGTGCACAACACATAGACAACAGATGAGAAGCACAGATATAAATGGAGAGTTCATTTGAAGAGCATAGCAGATGTGAACCTGGCACAGCTAGAGCATGTAAAGTTGGGAATGCAGATGTGCCGAGAGGAAAGAAAATGTAGAGTGTGAGGTGGTGTTTAAAATACAGATGGATAGTAGATTTGGACTGCAGAGAGAGTACGTACAGAGTGGAGAGCACAAGTGGAGTTTGGAAAGAGCATGTGTAGGTGGGAGAGCGGATGTGGAGGATGGAGGGCAGGCTTCAGATTGAGAGGATGTAGAGTGGATGTCCAAGGTGGAGACCAGAGGTATAGCTTAGAAAGCTGATGTATGGGGTGAATAGAGCACCAAGATGCAGAGCAGGCTTGTGGAGGCTGTAGACTGGTTGTGGTGGGTAGATATGGAGCATGGACAGTAGAGGTATAGATACATAATGTGTTAAGGGGGTTTGGAGAGAGGATGTAGCCCATGAGTAGCAGATGCACAGGGTGAAGAAGGAGCATGCACTACAGATAAGCTGAGGTAGAGAACAGATGCAGAGAGTAGATAGGAACACAGAGTGTACGTACAGTGTGGAGGGCATGTGGATGTTATAGTGTGTATCTAGTAAAAGGAGAGCATAACTGTGTGGAGGTAACACATCTGGAGGTGACCACAATTACAGGATAGCAAGCAGATATATTGCGTGGGGAGTGCAAGTGGAGGTTGGCGTGTACATATGCAGCTTTGAGAGAGGATGTAGAGAGTGACAATATAAAGTGGTTATCATATATTGAAGGTGGATCACACAAGTGCAGTGTTGATGTACAAAGTGGATGTCCAGCTTGGGAAATAACTGTAAAAGTTGGAAAAGGCACGTGGAGGGTAGACAAAGAGAGTGGAAAGTGCACATTGAATGTGTAACTCCGATGTCGAGATTGATGGGACTGTGGAGAGAGTTTGGAGAGCACAGCCAGACTATGGAGAGTGGTTATATCATGTTCAGAACGGATGTAGGCATCCCATGTATAGGTGGGAGAGCAAATGTACAGCAAGTGTGGGTATTGATGGCACATATAGATCTAGACAGAAGATGAGAGGCACTTATATGAATGGTGTAGTGTTCATGTGTAAAGGGAACAGCTGCAGATAAAAAGCAGACAGAGTGGATGTGCAGGGTCGAGAGCAAATGTAATGTGGTAAATTGGTGTGGAAAATACATATGAGAATGCAGGTGGACTGTGGACAGAGAATGCACAGGAATGGAGAACACAACCAGTATTTAGAAAGTGCATATACAGGTTGGGGGCAAATGTGGAGAGTAGAGGTACAGGGTGGACAGCGCATGCACAAGGTCGGGAGTGGATGTAGATGTTAGGAGGCAGATTTAGAGAGCACATGTATGCCATGGAGAGGACATGTAAATGTGGAAAGTGGATGTGGAGGGAAGTGAGCAAATGTGCCGTTAGGGGAGTTGATTTGGAGAGTGAATGTACTGCACATAAAGCATTCAGATGGTATTGAGTGCATTTGGGGGTTGGAGAGTGTTAGAAAGTGGGGTTCTGGTTGTCAGAGTATGCACCCTAAAAACAAGAAGGACCTCAATCCTAGTCAGATACACAACAAAAAGTAACCTGTGCTCACCCTGTGGTATCTTGGCAAAGAGCAGGCAGGCTGAACTTAAGCGCCAATATGTGAAGTATGTGTGCACACACATAGTAACACAGTCAAAACAACAACAAAAAACTTCACACTAGTTTAGAAAAATAGATTATTATATTCCGAACAAACAAGACCAAAATAACAAAAGTCTAATAAGTACAAGTCGAGATATGAATTTTTAAAAGAATAAATGAAAAATAGTGCTTAGAAGCAAATAGCGCTTTGGTGTTACTGTAGGCCACACTGAACCGGAACAAAGTCAGCTCCTCCCAGCCCTCCTGCTCAGGCAGCCTCATCAACATGCAGATGGCTAGGCAGTCACACCTATCCTTCATTTGTGTGTGACTGTGTAGAGGGAATGCAGGAAAACAGCTGTCACCCACTTCAGATGTGTATTCCAGAGACAAGCAGAAAGCACCAAATGGTTACATTAAAAAAGGCCAACTTTCTAAGTGTCATTTTCAGAATTGCAATTTAAAATACAACTTCACCATAGATTGTATTTTTAAATTGTGATTCCGGAGACACTAAAGTTAGTTTTCCTATCTTTTTCCAATTGGAAACTGTACTTATAAAATGTCAGTCCCAATGCTATTCTGTTGGAGGGATAGGCCTTGCAGTGTTGGAAAACGATTGTAGGAGTATTTCACTAACAAGACATGTAAAAGTTAAAAGCACATGGCTGCCTTTTAAATACAATGCACCTTGCCTATGGGCTGTCTAGGGCCTACCTTGGGAGTGACCTATATGTAATAAATACAAAGCTTTGGACCTGGCAGGTAGGTTAACTTGCCAGGTTGACATGACAGTTTAAAACTGCATACATGGGCTTTGTGTGGCGGACCTGAGACATGTTTTGAGGGCTACTTAGGTGGGAGGCACAATCAATGCTGCAGGCCCACTAGTAGTATTTATTTTACAAGCTGTGGGCACATATATTATACTTTATTAGGGACGTATAAGTAAATTAAATATACCAGTTGTGGATAACCCACTGTTACCATGTTTTAGATAAAGGGCACATGTTAGTAGTGGTAAAGTGCTCAGAGTCCTAAAACCAGCAGTTCCTATAAACCTATATAGGATCTGCGCGTTTAGACAACATACACTGTAGGATTGGGTCCAGACTGATTCCAGACACCCCCACTGGTTATGTTAGACTGTATAACAGCTAGCTCACAGGGACACTCGAAACACCTCTTACCAAGGAGAGAATAGTTCTTGACAACTATCCAACATGACAACCTTGATCCCTCAGGACCGTGGAAACAGCGCAATACTTTTCGCTGAGTCACTCGTGCTCACTTTTTCTCAGAGAGATACACAGAATAAACGGTGCGGACACTGTTCAATAAGCATTTATTGAACCAGCGTCATTCTAGTGCAAATAGGTGTGCTCTAACAACCATTAGACAGAAACAGATATAAATGATTATAAGCACCAACAGAGTAAAAGGATGGTAGATTTCTACCATTGTGCTAAAACAATGAATGCAGGCAAGTATATAAAATACATGTCAGTAATAAATGTGTACTCCTACAATGGGACCCTAACTAGATGTACCTAAGTGTACCTAACATGTATGTAGGTGTAAAGCCAAGAATCCCTCTAGGATAAAGTCAACCCCATTATCTGAAGTGAGAGACTGTGGGACCCCGTCTTGGTCTTGAGATGGACACCCCGCGAGGGATGTTAGACCACTGCGAGCTGGAGTGTCTGTGTGCAGGAACCTCAGTGTCTTGTGTCAGTTTGTCAGCAAGGAAGTCCTTTTCTCCTCTCATGCCTCAGCAGAGATATGGTGTTTATATACCTAATGTGGGACCCCAGGGGATATACCTTGCTGTGTCATGTCAGACTAGGATGACGGAAGGAATGACTCTTATACATAGTTATTATGCCGGAGATGGTGTCCTGCTGTGATTCCAAGAATCCTCATGCATAAAGAATGAGGCTAGTTTTCAGAGAAAACTCCATGTCATTTAGTCTACCATAACTAGGTAAACCATGAAAAGCATCCACTCGGGGGCCCCCACCGACCCCTGCCCCCCTCACATCTACCACAGAGCTGCGGCCGCCATCGCACCAGAACTACAATGCACCATCAACACCACCTTCAAAACAGGCACCTTCCCAGACAACTGGAAGCGCGCAGAAGTCAGACCCCCTGCTCAAGAAGCCCACAGCTGACCCCACCGTCCTCAAGAACTATCGGCCCATCTCACTCTTCCCCTTTTGCAGAGAAAACAGTCAAAAGGAAACTGACATGATTCATAGAAGAGAACGCCGTCCTCGACCCGTCCCAATCCGGATTCCGAAGCAACCACAGCACAGAGACCGCCCTACTCGCTGCCACAGATGACATCCACACCCTCCTGGACCAAGGCCACTCCGCAGCCCTCATCCTACTCGACTTATCAGCGGCCTTCGACACTGTCTTCTACCGCACACTGGTCGCCAGACTACACGACACAGGCATACAAGGAACAGCCCTGGACTGTGTCCGATCATTCCTCACCGGAAGAAGCCAAGGGATCAGTTTCCCACCCTTCCTCTCCGACCCCACAAAAATCACCTGCGGAGTCCCACAGGGTTTATCCCTGAGCCCCACCCTCTTCAACATCTACATGGCCCCCTTGCAGCCATCGTCCGACAACACGGCCTCAACAACGTATCCTGCGCTGACGACACCCAGCTCATCCTCTCCCTCACCAAAGACCCCACCACTGCCAAACTCACCTTCCAGAAAGGAATGCAAGACGTCGCAGTCTGGATGACCAACAGCTGCCTGAAGCTCACCGCCGAGAAGACAGAAGTCCTCGTCCTCGGTACCACCCCTTCTGCATGGGACAGCACCTGGTGGCCAACCGCCCTCAGAAGCCCACCTATCCCCTCAGACCACGCCAAGAACCTCAGCATCGTACTCGACTCATCACTCACAATGAACCAACAGGTCAACGCCGTCACTTCCAGCTGCTTCAATGCCCTCCGCATCCTCCGCAAGACCTTCTCCCCTGAGTCAAGGAAGACAGTCACCCATGCACTCATCACCAGCAGACTGGACTATGGAAATGCACTCTACGCCAGCATCAACAAGTCCCTACTCTGCAAACTCCAGACAATACAGAACACCGCCGCCAGACTCGTCCTAGGCATCCATCAACACAAACACATCAGTCAACACCTACAAAGTCTCCACTGGCTCCCTGTGGCGAAAAGAGTCACTTTCAAAATCCTCACTCACGCCTACAAATGCCTACACAACAACAGACCCAAATACTTCAATGACAGAATCAACTTCCATGTACCCAAAAGAAACCTCCGATCTTCCAACCTCGCACTGGCCAAAACCCCGCGCATCCACAGAGCCAGAGCAGGCAGAAGATCCTTCTCTCACATTGCACCCAAGACCTGGAACGAGCTACCGGCAGACATCAGATGCGCCCCCTCCCTGAACACCTTCAGAAAGACCCTCAAGACCTGGCTCTTCGGCTAAACAGATCTGCGGACCCCTCCCTCAGCGCCTTGAGACCCTCACGGGTGAGTAGCGCGCTTACAATTCCCTGATTGATTGATTGATTGATTGATTGATTGAAAGGTCACTACCAAGAACCGTTATGTAGTGTAATGGCAGGGGAAATGTAGGTGAAATGTCTGGCTGCTACCTGAACCTATATCGGGCACCTGTATTAAACATAACACAGGAGGTCAGGCAAAAAGTTAGGGGAAAATCACACATCCAACAGAGAGCGTATATGTAAGGGAGTTATAATGTGGAGTTTGTAGTGCACATCTAGAATTAAGCAGATATACATGATGACAAGAAGATCTAAATGGATGGGAATGCAAGTGAAGGTGATAGTGTGATAGTGTGCTTGTACAACCTGCAAAGCAGATGTGGATAGTGGATTACGGGGAGGAGCGCACAAGTGGAGTGTGAAGAAAGCACTGTTATTATAGAGCACATGTGGAGCATAGAGAGCGCATTCTAGGGATGAGCTTGAAAGTTGATGGATGGGGAAAATAGGGTACATGGGGACCATGTGAAGGGCATTGAGAACATGTGAAGGGTTAGACTGCATGTGGAGGTGAGAATTGGAGCATCGACAGTAGGGAGAAGGCGATCAGGATAGAGAGCAGATGTGTAATCTGGTGAGAAGGTTTGAATGTGGACAATGAACAGCAGATGTACAAGGTGAAGAAGTAGATGTAGAGCATGCAATGCAGATGTGCAGAGTTGGAGAAAAGATATGGAGAGTTGGCGTGGAATGTAGAGAGCGTATGTATAGTGTGGAGAGCATGTGGATGGTAGAGATTGCATCTGTAGGAATGAGAGCTTAAGTGGTTTGGAAGTAACACCTGGATATGACCACATCTGCAGAATAGCAGCAAGATAGAATGGGATGGGACAAAAAATGGCAGTTGACTTGTGCATGTACAGGTTACAGAGAGGATTTGGAGTGTGGTTATATAAAATGAAGATCACATGTGGGAGGAATTGAGCTGATGTCAAAAGTGAAGAATGCATATTGAAGGTAGATTAGGTCAATGTTCAATGTGGGTGACAGATTTACAGTTTGGTGAATAGATGCTGATAGTAGATGAAAAGTTATAAAGAGCAAGTGGAGGGCAGATATAAGAGTGGAAAAAGTAGTGGCAGATGTAGAGAGCGGCAAGTGTATGCAGAGGGCACGAGAACACATCCACACCGAGGAGAGAGGTTATAAACAGTACAGAATGAATGCAGACAATAGATGTATAGAGTGTAGGGTAGTGATGGTGATTGTGGAGAGTTCATGTGAAGTACAACAGCAGATGTAAGGTAGGTATGGAGAGCAGATGCGGTGTATGCAGTGCAGATGTGCAGGGTGGAAAGCAAATTTAGTGTGCTGATGAAGTGTGGAGAATGCATATGAAAAGTGGATGTGGAATGTGAAGAAACAATGTTCAAGATGGGGATGACAAGTGAAGGTTGTATTGTGCATGTACAGGTTGGACTGCATTTGTGGAGAGTGGCTGTATGTGGTAGAGAGTTGACGTGGAGACCAGATCTACATGCTGGAGAACAGATGTGGAGAGTAGCTGTATGTGGAGGAGAGTGGATATGGAGACCGGATGTACATGTTGGGGAGCAGATGTGAAGAGTGTCTATATGTGGTGGAAAGTGGGTGTGGCGACTGAATATACATGCTGGGGAGCTGATGTAGAGAGTGTCTATATGTGGTGGAGAGTGGATGTGGAGACCGGACGTACATGCTGGGGAGCAGATGTGGAGAGTGGCTGTATGTGGAGGAGAGTGGATGTGAAGACCAGAACTCGATGCTGGAGAGCAGATGTGGAGAGTGGCTGTATGTGGCTAGGAGTGAATGTGAAGACAGGATGTACATGCAGGGGAGCAGATGTGAAGAGTGGCTGTATGTGGTAGAGAGTGGAAGTGGAGACCGAATGTATATGCTGGGGAGCACATGTGGAGAGCAACTGTATGTGGTAGAGAGTAGATGTGGATACTGGATGTACATGCTGGGGAGCAGATATGGAGATTTAATGTACAAGGCAGAGAGTGTGCGCAGTAAGTGAATATAGTGAATGGGTAGTACATTTGGAGTGTGGAAAGTGAATGTGGAAGGTAGAGAGCAAATGTACAGTGTGAGGTGTTTATATGGGGAGTGGATGTACAGGGTGCTTGTGGAGAGGACCTGTATGGTCAGACAGCATGTGGATTATAGAGAGAGACATCGTTTGGAAGGTATAGAGTGGATGTACAGGAAGGAGAACATCTGTAGCTGACCATATGTACAGGCTAGCAAAGCAAATGTAAAGAGTGGAGAGAACAAATGGTGGCTAGATGGATGTGGACAGTGTGGAGGGCGGCTGTGGAGAGTGGATGTACATAGTTGAGAGTGGGTGTACATGGTGGACAGCACTTGTGCAGGGTGGATGTACAGAGTGTATGGCAGATGTACGGGTTGGGAGCAAATGTAAGTGATGAAAAGGCATGTAGAGGTTAGACATAGAAGGTGAAAAGCATATTGAGGGTGGAAAGCAGATGTACTTGGTGGTAAAAGCAGACAGAAGGTGGAGTTGGCAGCAGATAATTAAGACGGTATGTAGACCATATGCATAGTGTGCAGAGTGAATGCACATTGTGGTGAGCAAATGTGCAAGATGGAGAGTGGATGTAGAACCTGTCCAGATGTGGTGAGGTGATGTGCAGAACAGATGTGGAGAGTGGATGTAGAGCCTGTGCATATGTGGTGAGGTGATGTGCAGAACAAATATGGAGAGTGGGTGTGGACTATAGAGAGCAGATGAACAGGGTGGAAAATATTTGGAAAGTTTAGCTGTAAGGAAATGCCTCTTTTGCATAATCACCCCTAAGGTTTTGGACTGATGCTGCTGTTTTTTTACTCTAAAATTGCACTGAGGCCTGCTAGCCAGACCTCAGTGGAAGCATTATCACCCATTACAAAGTGTATGTTGAATTGGTTGCCCCTAATTGGTATAAACTGGCTTACTTATAACCCACCTAATATATGCTACCAAGGGTACCCGGGCATGTAAGACAGAGTGTCCACCCAGGGCTGCAGCACTGATTGTGCCATCCCAATGTGTGTCCCTTTATTCAGGTAGACAGACTGGTGGCAGGGACAAAAAGGGGAAACCAGTGCTCTAAACTGGTTTACCCATGGGCGTGTAGCCCCTAGGTAGTCACACATTTAGGGTAGGATACCAAGCTTCTAATATCCAAGGAAGGCTTCATATATGTTAAGAATAGGCAGAATAGTGAAATCTGGGATTACTAGCTGCCATACATAGCCGAACGTCGTCACAGAGCAGTAGCCCATTGGCTAATGACCACATCATCCCCCTGGAACTTTATGGGCATAAATATTTCACCCTGAACCTCAGACTGCAACGTAACTGGAGAAAGGGCTGAAGAAGGACTGCCCTGCTAACCCCTTGACCTGGCCAGAGAGGCTGCACCGACTACTGGACTGAACCTGTCACACCTTGAGCTAGCAAAGAGAGGACTGTGAATGTGGCTGCTTGCTCATGGAAATGTCACTCCTGAGCTCCAGACCAAAGAAGTGACTTCAAGGGTCTGTCGACTGACCCCTTCGAACCAGCACCAGGGCCACCAAGGCTGTATTTAGCCCATTCTGACAAGTCAGTTGGTACCTTCTTCGACTTATTGCTGACCACTCTTGGGCAACCCAAGAGACTGATCTTCGATGGCCAAAAGTTGCAACCGGGTCTTTTGGACCCAGAAGTGTCATCTGAGTCCAGACACCTCCAGACCATCAGTGGATGTCCTGGAAAACTAATGTGCAGGTTGCAGACCAGATATGGAGGGCCCGATTCACAGAACTAACTTACGTCAAAAACGTAAAGTTAGTACCTTTTGGTATTCACAGAATACACTTACTCATTTTGGTATTCACAGAATACACTTACTCATTTTGGTATTCACAGAATACACTTACTCATACTAACTTTATGTCCGCACTCGGGCCGGAGATTCCGGCCGTTTGTGGAGATTCCGGCCGTTTGTGGAGATTCCGGCCCGGAGGTGGAGATTCCGGCCGTTTGTGGAGATTCCGGCCGTTTGTGGAGATTCCGGCCGTTTGTGGAGATTCCGCCACCGGCCGGAATCTCCACAAACGGCCGGAATCTCCACAACGGCCGGAATCTCCGGCCGAATCTCCACAAACGGCCGGAATCTCCACCTCCGGGCCGGAATCTCCACCTCCGGGCCGGAATCTCCACAAACAGCCGGAATCTCCACCACCGGGCCGGAATCTCCGGCCCGAGTGCGGACATAAAGTTAGTATGAGTAAGTGTATTCTGTGAATACCAAAATGAGTAAGTGTATTCTGTGAATACCAAAATGAGTAAGTGTATTCTGTGAATACCAAAAGGTACTAACTTTACGTTTTTGACGTAAGTTAGTTCTGTGAATCAGGCCCGAGAGTGCATATAGAAAGCATACGTTAGCATGGGAGCATATGTACAGCAGGGTCTATGATAGAGAATACATAAACAAGGTAGAGACCAGATGAACAGTGTGGAGAGAGTACCTGTGGAAATTGGAGAGCACTAGTAAATGACAGAGAAAAAGTGTAACACATTTGCAAGGTTTGTGCTATGCAATACTGGCAAAAAAATGAATTGTAGATTCTGCCTTGTTGTACGGTTCCTACTAATTAAGTAAGACTGTGTGTTTGGGCAACATAAGCATAAAACATATGGGGACTACGTCCACGTATACCATCAGAATACGTTGCCTGATTCCTGGCTAGCTCACAAAGCACCTTCCGGACCCTTAAACCTAGACAGGTACCTGATGGTGTCTGCAACTTCAGAGCATAACAACCCTGATTCCCCCAAGGAAATTGTGGAAACATCTTACCCTTTTGATAGTAACTCAGGCATGCCCAAAGAGCTACACAAGAAGTACATGAATTGGCGCTTCAAACATTTATTGAGGCAATTAAACTCATGTGTAAAATACGTGCACTATAATGATTAATACAATGAAGTAAAGCAATGTCACCAGCATGACAAGAATGGTGAAAAGAATGAACAATTCAACCATTGTATATTGGTATTGGATTATGTGAATACATATACTTGTCCATCTAGCTCTGCCTATCCTAATAAGCACAGGGTGTGTGGGTCAGCCAGAATACTTTAGAGTGGACTAACTCCCAAGTTATCTGTGTGCACTGGGTCATCTGGTAGCCAGTCTTGGTGTAGAAGTCTTGGTGTATAGCAGGGCGCTGTCCTCCTCAGGATAGTGGTGGATTTTATCTGGGATAGAATTCAGGCACGGAGTGGCCACGGCAATCCATCAACATTCTCCCTTGCCTAAGCTAAGGCTGGGTCCAGCTTATATATTAAACTGGACACATGCGTTCAATGCCTGAGCTCTGGTATGGCCACATTTGTTTATTCTACCCACCGAGAGCTGTCGCCTAACAGACAATAATCAACAACAGTTTGAGCAGCGTACCGGGATCTTGTGCAGAATGTTCTAAGAGATGATAATGTGCTTACAAGGAAATGAACATGTAAGGACATTTTAAACATGAGCATGTAAAATGAAAGTGTGTGTGCACAGGGCCTAACAACCACATGCCAGCCTGTCTAATATCATCCTCCAAGAATTAAGGACACAGCATTAAGCTTTGATGCCATAAAGAGACACCCATCTAGTGGCTAAACTTCACGGGGCAAAACTTGAAAATCTGTGATCAATCTCAGCTTCCCTGCATGACCAAATTGTTTGTTGGTAGGAAAATACTTTATTTCACAGAGCCACTGTTTTGTTCATTATCACATGTGAGAGCAGCTTCAGAAGTACAACACACACGCTATACAAAAACGTCTTGTGTTTGAATTAGTAGCCTTTAATGCTGCTCCATGTTCCCTATAATGTTTCTCCATCTAGCATAAGAATAAAGGCCACATATAGGGATCACATGATGGGCCTCTTAGGTCCCCAATAGCATTATCACCTTTGGGGGAGGGGTGGGGCAGAAATGTTTCTCAGGGCATGTTAAAATCTCTTTTAATAAATACTTTCCAGTGGCAATATATCATCTCATGTACTAAGATGAAATTCTACTCTGTGTTAAATGCACTTTTTGGAATTCTGAAGACACTTGACCACATGATGTTTATTGCATGAGTTATGTGCTAAATATTTCCAAGGCTTGAGTTTTGTAGGGGCTCTCAGAGTCAGGGCTCACCCTAGGGTCGGCTCTCCTGTTACTTTAATGGCTTGCCGACTTGTAGGAAACCGGATATAGCGCTTGGACTGCAGATGTGGTGCTGCACCACGATGAGAGGGTGTGGGCCATGGAGAGGGACTGTACGGGGAGTGCTTTTCAAGGGTGAGAGCAGGTGTAGATAGTGGAGAGATGATATAGGTACTTGGTAGAAAGTAGAAATGGCAGAAAGTAACTGTAGAGGGCGTCCATTTACAGTAAGGAGGGTAGCTATGGAGCATGTGCAGCAGATGGCTACAGTGAAGAGCAGATACACAGGGTGGAAAAGATGTCAGAAGCAAATGTGGGTGGAGAGTGAACTTTGAGTTTGAAGAGCGAATGTACAAGATGTAGGGCGTGCGTCCAGAGGAGAGAGTGCAGGTGAAGGTTGGAAGTGAATGTACAAGATGTAGGGTGTGCGTCCAGAGGGGAGAGTGCAGGTGAAGGTTGGAAGTGAATGTACAAGATGTAGGGCGTGCTTCCAGAGGAGAGAGTGCAGGTGAAGGTTGGAAGTGAATGTACAAGATGTAGGGTGTGCGTCCAGAGCAGAGAGTGCAGGTGAAGGTTGGAAGTGAATGTACAAGATGTAGGGCGTGCGTCCAGAGGAGAGAGTGCAGGTGAAGGTTGGAAGCGAATGTACAAGATGTAGGGTGTGCGTCCAGAGGAGAGAGTGCAGGTGAAGGTTGGAAGCGAATGTACAAGACGTAGGGTGTGCGTCCAGAGCAGAGAGTGCAGGTGAAGGTTGGAAGTGAATGTACAAGATGTAGGGTGTGCGTCCAGAGCAGAGAGTGCAGGTGAAGGTTGGAAGTGAATGTAGAAGATGTAGGGCGTGCGTCCAGAGCAGAGAGTGCAGGTGAAGGTTGGAAGTAAATGTAGAAGATGTAGGGCGTGCGTCCAGAGGAGAGAGTGCAGGTGAAGGTTGGAAGTGAATGTACAAGATGTAGGGCGTGCGTCCAGAGGGGAGAGTGCAGGTGAAGGTTGGAAGTGAATGTACAAGATGTAGGGCATGCGTCCAGAGGAGAGAGTGCAGGTGAAGGTTGGAAGTGAATGTACAAGATGTAGGGCGTGCGTCCAGAGGAGAGAGTGCAGGTGAAGGCTGGAAGTGAATGTACAAGATGTAGGGTGTGCATCCAGAGCAGAGAGTGCAGGTGAAGGTTGGAAGTGAATGTACAAGATGTAGGGTGTGCATCCAGAGCAGAGAGTGCAGGTGAAGGTTGGAAGTGAATGTACAAGATGTAGGGCGTGCGTCCAGAGGAGAGAGTGCCGGTGAAGGTTGGAAGTGAATGTACAAGATGTAGGGTGTGCGTCCAGAGGAGAGAGTGCAGGTGAAGGTTGGAAGTGAATGTACAAGATGTAGGGCGTGTGTCCAGAGGAGAGAGTGCAGGTGAAGGTTGGAAGTGAATGTACAAGATGTAGGGCGTGCGTCCAGAGCGGAGAGTGCAGGTGAAGGTTGGAAGTGAATGTACAAGATGTAGGGTGTGCGTCCAGAGGAGAGAGTGCAGGTGAAGGTTGGAAGTGAATGTACAAGATGTAGGGCGTGCGTCCAGAGGAGAGAGTGCAGGTGAAGGTTGGAAGTGAATGTACAAGATGTAGGGCGTGCGTCCAGAGGAGAGAGTGCAGGTGAAGGTTGGAAGCGAATGTACAAGATGTAGGGTGTGCGTCCAGAGGAGAGAGTGCAGGTGAAGGTTGGAAGTGAATGTACAAGATGTAGGGTGTGCGTCCAGAGGAGAGAGTGCAGGTGAAGGTTGGAAGTGAATGTACAAGATGTAGGGTGTGCGTCCAGAGGAGAGAGTGCAGGTGAAGGTTGGAAGTGAATGTACAAGATGTAGGGTGTGCGTCCAGAGCAGAGAGTGCAGGTGAAGGTTGGAAGTGAATGTAGAAGATGTAGGGTGTGCGTCCAGAGCAGAGAGTGCAGGTGAAGGTTGGAAGTGAATGTACAAGATGTAGGGCGTGCGTCCAGAGGAGAGAGTGCAGGTGAAGGTTGGAAGTGAATGTACAAGATGTAGGGCGTGCGTCCAGAGGAGAGAGTGCAGGTGAAGGTTGGAAGCGAATGTACAAGATGTAGGGTGTGCGTCCAGAGGAGAGAGTGCAGGTGAAGGTTGGAAGTGAATGTACAAGATGTAGGGCGTGCGTCCAGAGGAGAGAGTGCAGGTGAAGGTTGGAAGCGAATGTACAAGATGTAGGGTGTGCGTCCAGAGCAGAGAGTGCAGGTGAAGGTTGGAAGTGAATGTACAAGATGTAGGGCGTGCGTCCAGAGGAGAGAGTGCAGGTGAAGGTTGGAAGTGAATGTACAAGATGTAGGGCGTGCGTCCAGAGGGGAGAGTGCAGGTGAAGGTTGGAAGTGAATGTACAAGATGTAGGGCGTGCGTCCAGAGGAGAGAGTGCAGGTGAAGGTTGGAAGTGAATGTACAAGATGTAGGGCGTGCGTCCAGAGGGGAGAGTGCAGGTGAAGGTTGGAAGTGAATGTACAAGATGTAGGGCGTGCGTCCAGAGGAGAGAGTGCAGGTGAAGGTTGGAAGTGAATGTACAAGATGTAGGGTGTGCGTCCAGAGCAGAGAGTGCAGGTGAAGGTTGGAAGTGAATGTACAAGATGTAGGGCGTGCGTCCAGAGGAGAGAGTGCAGGTGAAGGTTGGAAGCGAATGTACAAGATGTAGGGTGTGCGTCCAGAGGAGAGAGTGCAGGTGAAGGTTGGAAGCGAATGTACAAGACGTAGGGTGTGCGTCCAGAGCAGAGAGTGCAGGTGAAGGTTGGAAGTGAATGTACAATATGTAGGGTGTGCGTCCAGAGCAGAGAGTGCAGGTGAAGGTTGGAAGTGAATGTAGAATATGTAGGGCGTGCGTCCAGAGCAGAGAGTGCAGGTGAAGGTTGGAAGTAAATGTAGAAGATGTAGGGCGTGCGTCCAGAGGAGAGAGTGCAGGTGAAGGTTGGAAGTGAATGTACAAGATGTAGGGCGTGCGTCCAGAGGGGAGAGTGCAGGTGAAGGTTGGAAGTGAATGTACAAGATGTAGGGCGTGCGTCCAGAGGAGAGAGTGCAGGTGAAGGTTGGAAGTGAATGTACAAGATGTAGGGCGTGCGTCCAGAGGAGAGAGTGCAGGTGAAGGTTGGAAGTGAATGTACAAGATGTAGGGCGTAGCGTCCAGAGGGGAGAGTGCAGGTGAAGGTTGGAAGTGAATGTACAAGATGTAGGGCGTGCGTCCAGAGCAGAGAGTGCCGGTGAAGGTTGGAAGTGAATGTACAAGATGTAGGGCGTGCGTCCAGAGCAGAGAGTGCAGGTGTAAAGTTGGAAGTGAATGTACAAGATGTAGGGTGTGCGTCCAGAGCAGAGAGTGCAGGTGAAGGTTGGAAGTGAATGTACAAGATGTAGGGCGTGCGTCCAGAGGAGAGAGTGCAGGTGAAGGTTGGAAGTGAATGTACAAGATGTAGGGCGTGCGTCCAGAGGAGAGAGTGCAGGTGAAGGTTGGAAGTGAATGTACAAGATGTAGGGCGTGCGTCCAGAGGGGAGAGTGCAGGTGAAGGTTGGAAGTGAATGTACAAGATGTAGGGCGTGCGTCCAGAGGAGAGAGTGCAGGTGAAGGTTGGAAGTGAATGTACAAGATGTAGGGCGTGCGTCCAGAGGAGAGAGTGCAGGTGAAGGCTGGAAGTGAATGTACAAGATGTAGGGTGTGCATCCAGAGCAGAGAGTGCAGGTGAAGGTTGGAAGTGAATGTACAAGATGTAGGGTGTGCATCCAGAGCAGAGAGTGCAGGTGAAGGTTGGAAGTGAATGTACAAGATGTAGGGCGTGCGTCCAGAGGAGAGAGTGCCGGTGAAGGTTGGAAGTGAATGTACAAGATGTAGGGTGTGCGTCCAGAGGAGAGAGTGCAGGTGAAGGTTGGAAGTGAATGTACAAGATGTAGGGCGTGTGTCCAGAGGAGAGAGTGCAGGTGAAGGTTGGAAGTGAATGTACAAGATGTAGGGCGTGCGTCCAGAGGGGAGAGTGCAGGTGAAGGTTGGAAGTGAATGTACAAGATGTAGGGTGTGCGTCCAGAGGAGAGAGTGCAGGTGAAGGTTGGAAGTGAATGTACAAGATGTAGGGCGTGCGTCCAGAGGAGAGAGTGCAGGTGAAGGTTGGAAGTGAATGTACAAGATGTAGGGCGTGCGTCCAGAGGAGAGAGTGCAGGTGAAGGTTGGAAGCGAATGTACAAGATGTAGGGTGTGCGTCCAGAGGAGAGAGTGCAGGTGAAGGTTGGAAGTGAATGTACAAGATGTAGGGTGTGCGTCCAGAGGAGAGAGTGCAGGTGAAGGTTGGAAGTGAATGTACAAGATGTAGGGTGTGCGTCCAGAGGGGAGAGTGCAGGTGAAGGTTGGAAGTGAATGTACAAGATGTAGGGTGTGCGTCCAGAGCAGAGAGTGCAGGTGAAGGTTGGAAGTGAATGTAGAAGATGTAGGGTGTGCGTCCAGAGCAGAGAGTGCAGGTGAAGGTTGGAAGTGAATGTACAAGATGTAGGGCGTGCATCCAGAGGAGAGAGTGCAGGTGAAGGTTGGAAGTGAATGTACAAGATGTAGGGCGTGCGTCCAGAGGAGAGAGTGCAGGTGAAGGTTGGAAGCGAATGTACAAGATGTAGGGTGTGCGTCCAGAGGATAGAGTGCAGGTGAAGGTTGGAAGTGAATGTACAAGATGTAGGGCGTGCGTCCAGAGGAGAGAGTGCAGGTGAAGGTTGGAAGCGAATGTACAAGATGTAGGGTGTGCGTCCAGAGCAGAGAGTGCAGGTGAAGGTTGGAAGTGAATGTACAAGATGTAGGGCGTGCGTCCAGAGGAGAGAGTGCAGGTGAAGGTTGGAAGTGAATGTACAAGATGTAGGGCGTGCGTCCAGAGGAGAGAGTGCAGGTGAAGGTTGGAAGTGAATGTACAAGATGTAGGGCGTGCGTCCAGAGGAGAGAGTGCAGGTGAAGGTTGGAAGTGAATGTACAAGATGTAGGGCGTGCGTCCAGAGGTGAGAGTGCAGGTGAAGGTTGGAAGTGAATGTACAAGATGTAGGGTGTGCTTCCAGGGGAGAGAGTGCAGGTGAAGGTTGGAAGTGAATGTACAAGATGTAGGGTGTGCGTCCAGAGCAGAGAGTGCAGGTGAAGGTTGGAAGTGAATGTACAAGATGTAGGGCGTGCGTCCAGAGGAGAGAGTGCAGGTGAAGGTTGGAAGCGAATGTACAAGATGTAGGGTGTGCGTCCAGAGGAGAGAGTGCAGGTGAAGGTTGGAAGCGAATGTACAAGACGTAGGGTGTGCGTCCAGAGCAGAGAGTGCAGGTGAAGGTTGGAAGTGAATGTACAAGATGTAGGGTGTGCGTCCAGAGCAGAGAGTGCAGGTGAAGGTTGGAAGTGAATGTAGAAGATGTAGGGCGTGCGTCCAGAGCAGAGAGTGCAGGTGAAGGTTGGAAGTAAATGTAGAAGATGTAGGGCGTGCGTCCAGAGGAGAGAGTGCAGGTGAAGGTTGGAAGTGAATGTACAAGATGTAGGGCGTGCGTCCAGAGGGGAGAGTGCAGGTGAAGGTTGGAAGTGAATGTACAAGATGTAGGGCGTGCGTCCAGAGGAGAGAGTGCAGGTGAAGGTTGGAAGTGAATGTACAAGATGTAGGGCGTGCGTCCAGAGGAGAGAGTGCAGGTGAAGGTTGGAAGTGAATGTACAAGATGTAGGGCGTGCGTCCAGAGGGGAGAGTGCAGGTGAAGGTTGGAAGTGAATGTACAAGATGTAGGGTGTGCGTCCAGAGGAGAGAGTGCAGGTGAAGGTTGGAAGTGAATGTACAAGATGTAGGGTGTGCGTCCAGAGGAGAGAGTGCAGGTGAAGGTTGGAAGTGAATGTACAAGATTTAGGGTGTGCGTCCAGAGGGAGAGTGCAGGTGAAAGTTGGAAGTGAATGTACAAGATGTAGGGTGTGTGTCCAGAGCAGAGAGTGCAGGTGAAGGTTGGAAGTGAATGTAGAAGATGTAGGGTGTGCGTCAAGAGCAGAGAGTGCAGGTGAAGGTTGGAAGTGAATGTACAAGATGTAGGGCGTGCGTCCAGAGGAGAGAGTGCAGGTGAAGGTTGGAAGTGAATGTACAAGATGTAGGGCGTGCGTCCAGAGGAGAGAGTGCAGGTGAAGGTTGGAAGTGAATGTACAAGATGTAGGGTGTGCGTCCAGAGGAGAGAGTGCAGGTGAAGGTTGGAAGTGAATGTACAAGATGTAGGGCGTGCGTCCAGATGAGAGAGTGCAGGTGAAGGTTGGAAGCGAATGTACAAGATGTAGGGTGTGCGTCCAGAGCAGAGAGTGCAGGTGAAGGTTGGAAGTGAATGTACAAGATGTAGGGCGTGCGTCCAGAGGAGAGAGTGCAGGTGAAGGTTGGAAGTGAATGTACAAGATGTAGGGCGTGCGTCCAGAGGGGAGAGTGCAGGTGAAGGTTGGAAGTGAATGTACAAGATGTAGGGCGTGCGTCCAGAGGAGAGAGTGCAGGTGAAGGTTGGAAGTGAATGTACAAGATGTAGGGCGTGCGTCCAGAGGAGAGAGTGCAGGTGAAGGCTGGAAGTGAATGTACAAGATGTAGGGTGTGCATCCAGAGCAGAGAGTGCAGGTGAAGGTTGGAAGTGAATGTACAAGATGTAGGGTGTGCATCCAGAGCAGAGAGTGCAGGTGAAGGTTGGAAGTGAATGTACAAGATGTAGGGCGTGCGTCCAGAGGAGAGAGTGCCGGTGAAGGTTGGAAGTGAATGTACAAGATGTAGGGTGTGCGTCCAGAGGAGAGAGTGCAGGTGAAGGTTGGAAGTGAATGTACAAGATGTAGGGCGTGTGTCCAGAGGAGAGAGTGCAGGTGAAGGTTGGAAGTGAATGTACAAGATGTAGGGCGTGCGTCCAGAGGGGAGAGTGCATGTGAAGGTTGGAAGTGAATGTACAAGATGTACGGTGTGCGTCCAGAGGAGAGAGTGCAGGTGAAGGTTGGAAGTGAATGTACAAGATGTAGGGCATGCGTCCAGAGGAGAGAGTGCAGGTGAAGGTTGGAAGTGAATGTTCAAGATGTAGGGCGTGCGTCCAGAGGAGAGAGTGCAGGTGAAGGTTGGAAGCGAATGTACAAGATGTAGGGTGTGCGTCCAGAGGAGAGAATGCAGGTGAAGGTTGGAAGTGAATGTACAAGATGTAGGGTGTGCGTCCAGAGGAGAGAGTGCAGGTGAAGGTTGGAAGTGAATGTACAAGATGTAGGGTGTGCGTCCAGAGGGGAGAGTGCAGGTGAAGGTTGGAAGTGAATGTACAAGATGTAGGGTGTGCGTCCAGAGCAGAGAGTGCAGGTGAAGGTTGGAAGTGAATGTAGAAGATGTAGGGTGTGCGTCCAGAGCAGAGAGTGCAGGTGAAGGTTGGAAGTGAATGTACAAGATGTAGGGCGTGCGTCCAGAGGAGAGAGTGCAGGTGAAGGTTGGAAGTGAATGTACAAGATGTAGGGCGTGCGTCCAGAGGAGAGAGTGCAGGTGAAGGTTGGAAGCGAATGTACAAGATGTAGGGTGTGCGTCCAGAGGAGAGAGTGCAGGTGAAGGTTGAAAGTAAATGTAGAAGATGTAGGGTGTGCGTCCAGAGGAGAGAGTGCAGGTGAAGGTTGGAAGTGAATGTACAAGATGTATGGCGTGCGTCCAGAGGGGAGAGTGCAGGTGAAGGTTGGAAGTGAATGTACAAGACGTAGGGCGTGCGTCCAGAGGAGAGAGTGCAGGTGAAGGTTGGAAGTGAATGTACAAGATGTAGGGCATGTGTCCAGAGGAGAGAGTGCAGGTGAAGGTTGTAAGTGAATGTGCAAGATGTAGGGCGTGCGTCCAGAGGAGAGAGTGCAGGTGAAGGTTGGAAGTGAATGTAGAAGATGTAGGGTGTGCGTCCAGAGCAGAGAGTGCAGGTGAAGGTTGGAAGTGAATGTACAAGATGTAGGGCGTGCGTCCAGAGGAGAGAGTGCAGGTGAAGGTTGGAAGCGAATGTACAAGATGTAGGGCGTGCGTCCAGAGGGGAGAGTGCAGGTGAAGGTTGGAAGTGAATGTACAAGACGTAGGGCGTGCGTCCAGAGGAGAGAGTGCAGGTGAAGGTTGGAAGTGAATGTACAAGATGTAGGACGTGTGTCCAGAGGAGAGAGTGCAGGTGAAGGTTGTAAGTGAATGTGCAAGATGTAGGGCGTGCGTCCAGAGGAGAGAGTGCAGGTGAAGGTTGGAAGTGAATGTACAAGATGTAGGGTGTGCGTCCAGAGGAGAGAGTGCAGGTGAAGGTTGGAAGTGAATATAGAAGATGTAGGGTGTGCGTCCAGAGCAGAGAGTGCAGGTGAAGGTTGGAAGTGAATGTAGAAGATGTAGGGTGTGCGTCCAGAGCAGAGAGTGCAGGTGAAGGTTGGAAGTGAATGTACAAGATGTAGGGCGTGCGTCCAGAGGAGAGAGTGCAGGTGAAGGTTGGAAGTGAATGTACAAGATGTAGGGTGTGCGTCCAGAGGAGAGAGTGCAGGTGAAGGTTGGAAGCGAATGTACAAGATGTAGGGCGTGCGTCCAGAGGAGAGAGTGCAGGTGAAGGTTGAAAGTAAATGTAGAAGATGTAGGGTGTGCGTCCAGAGGGGAGAGTGCAGGTGAAGGTTGGAAGTGAATGTACAAGATGTAGGGCGTGCGTCCAGAGGAGAGAGTGCAGGTGAAGGTTGGAAGTGAATGTACAAGATGTAGGGTGTGCGTCCAGAGGAGAGAGTGCAGGTGAAGGTTGGAAGTGAATGTACAAGATGTAGGGTGTGCGTCCAGAGGAGAGAGTGCAGGTGAAGGTTGAAAGTAAATGTAGAAGATGTAGGGTGTGCGTCCAGAGGAGAGAGTGCAGGTGAAGGTTGGAAGTGAATGTACAAGATGTATGGCGTGCGTCCAGACGGAGAGAGTGCAGGTGAAGGTTGGAAGTGAATGTACAAGTAGTAGGGCATGCGTCCAGAGGAGAGAGTGCAGGTGAAGGTTGGAAGTGAATGTACAAGATGTAGGGCGTGTGTCCAGAGGAGAGAGTGCAGGTGAAGGTTGTAAGTGAATGTGCAAGATGTAGGGCGTGCGTCCAGAGGAGAGAGTGCAGGTGAAGGTTGGAAGTGAATGTACAAGATGTAGGGTGTGCGTCCAGAGGAGAGAGTGCAGGTGAAGGTTGGAAGTGAATGTACAAGATGTAGGGTGTGCGTCCAGAGCAGAGAGTGCAGGTGAAGGTTGGAAGTGAATGTAGAAGATGTAGGGTGTGCGTCCAGAGCAGAGAGTGCAGGTGAAGGTTGGAAGTGAATGTAGAAGATGTAGGGTGTGCGTCCAGAGCAGAGAGTGCAGGTGAAGGTTGGAAGTGAATGTACAAGATGTAGGGCGTGCGTCCAGAGGAGAGAGTGCAAGTGAATGTTGTAAGTGAATGTGCAAGATGTAGGGCGTGCGTCCAGAGGAGAGAGTGCAGGTGAAAGTTGGAAGTGAATGTACAAGATGTAGGGTGTGCGTCCAGAGGAGAGAGTGCAGGTGAAGGTTGGAAGTGAATGTACAAGATGTAGGGCGTGCGTCCAGAGGAGAGAGTGCAGGTGAAGGTTGGAAGTGAATGTACAAGATGTAGGGTGTGCGTCCAGAGGAGAGAGTGCAGGTGAAGGTTGGAAGCGAATGTACAAGATGTAGGGTGTGCGTCCAGAGGAGAGAGTGCAGGTGAAGGTTGAAAGTAAATGTAGAAGATGTAGGGTGTGCGTCCAGAGGAGAGAGTGCAGGTGAAGGTTGGAAGTGAATGTACAAGATGTATGGCGTGCGTCCAGAGGAGAGAGTGCAGGTGAAGGTTGGAAGTGAATGTACAAGACGTAGGGCGTGCATCCAGAGGAGAGAGTGCAGGTGAAGGTTGGAAGTGAATGTACAAGATGTAGGGCGTGTGTCCAGAGGAGAGAGTGCAGGTGAAGGTTGTAAGTGAATGTGAAAGATGTAGGGCGTGCGTCCAGAGGAGAGAGTGCAGGTGAAGGTTGGAAGTGAATGTACAAGATGTAGGGTGTGCGTCCAGAGGAGAGAGTGCAGGTGAAGGTTGGATGTGAATGTACAAGATGTAGGGTGTGCGTCCAGAGCAGAGAGTGCAGGTGAAGGTTGGAAGTGAATGTAGAAGATGTAGGGTGTGCGTCCAGAGCAGAGAGTGCAGGTGAAGGTTGGAAGTGAATGTAGAAGATGTAGGGTGTGCGTCCAGAGCAGAGAGTGCAGGTGAAGGTTGGAAGTGAATGTACAAGATGTAGGGCGTGCGTCCAGAGGAGAGAGTGCAGGTGAAGGTTGGAAGTGAATGTACAAGATGTAGGGCGTGCGTCCAGAGGAGAGAGTGCAGGTGAAGGTTGTAAGTGAATGTGCAAGATGTAGGGTGTGCGTCCAGAGGAGAGAGTGCAGGTGAAGGTTGAAAGTAAATGTAGAAGATGTAGGGTGTGCGTCCAGAGGAGAGAGTGCAGGTGAAGGTTGGAAGTGAATGTACAAGATGTATGGCGTGCGTCCAGAGGAGAGAGTGCAGGTGAAGGTTGGAAGTGAATGTACAAGACGTAGGGCGTGCGTCCAGAGGAGAGAGTGCAGGTGAAGGTTGGAAGTGAATGTTCAAGATGTAGGGCGTGCGTCCAGAGGAGAGAGTGCAGGTGAAGGTTGGAAGCGAATGTACAAGATGTAGGGTGTGCGTCCAGAGGAGAGAGTGCAGGTGAAGGTTGGAAGTGAATGTACAAGATGTAGGGTGTGCGTCCAGAGGAGAGAGTGCAGGTGAAGGTTGGAAGTGAATGTACAAGATGTAGGGTGTGCGTCCAGAGGGAGAGTGCAGGTGAAGGTTGGAAGTGAATGTACAAGATGTAGGGTGTGCGTCCAGAGCAGAGAGTGCAGGTGAAGGTTGGAAGTGAATGTAGAAGATGTAGGGTGTGCGTCCAGAGCAGAGAGTGCAGGTGAAGGTTGGAAGTGAATGTACAAGATGTAGGGCGTGCGTCCAGAGGAGAGAGTGCAGGTGAAGGTTGGAAGTGAATGTACAAGATGTAGGGCGTGCGTCCAGAGGAGAGAGTGCAGGTGAAGGTTGGAAGCGAATGTACAAGATGTAGGGTGTGCGTCCAGAGGAGAGAGTGCAGGTGAAGGTTGAAAGTAAATGTAGAAGATGTAGGGTGTGCGTCCAGAGGAGAGAGTGCAGGTGAAGGTTGGAAGTGAATGTACAAGATGTATGGCGTGCGTCCAGAGGGGAGAGTGCAGGTGAAGGTTGGAAGTGAATGTACAAGACGTAGGGCGTGCGTCCAGAGGAGAGAGTGCAGGTGAAGGTTGGAAGTGAATGTACAAGATGTAGGGCATGTGTCCAGAGGAGAGAGTGCAGGTGAAGGTTGTAAGTGAATGTGCAAGATGTAGGGCGTGCGTCCAGAGGAGAGAGTGCAGGTGAAGGTTGGAAGTGAATGTAGAAGATGTAGGGTGTGCGTCCAGAGCAGAGAGTGCAGGTGAAGGTTGGAAGTGAATGTACAAGATGTAGGGCGTGCGTCCAGAGGAGAGAGTGCAGGTGAAGGTTGGAAGTGAATGTACAAGATGTAGGGCGTGCGTCCAGAGGGAGAGTGCAGGTGAAGGTTGGAAGTGAATGTACAAGACGTAGGGCGTGCGTCCAGAGGAGAGAGTGCAGGTGAAGGTTGGAAGTGAATGTACAAGATGTAGGGCGTGTGTCCAGAGGAGAGAGTGCAGGTGAAGGTTGTAAGTGAATGTGCAAGATGTAGGGCGTGCGTCCAGAGGAGAGAGTGCAGGTGAAGGTTGGAAGTGAATGTACAAGATGTAGGGTGTGCGTCCAGAGGAGAGAGTGCAGGTGAAGGTTGGAAGTGAATATAGAAGATGTAGGGTGTGCGTCCAGAGCAGAGAGTGCAGGTGAAGGTTGGAAGTGAATGTAGAAGATGTAGGGTGTGCGTCCAGAGCAGAGAGTGCAGGTGAAGGTTGGAAGTGAATGTACAAGATGTAGGGCGTGCGTCCAGAGGAGAGAGTGCAGGTGAAGGTTGGAAGTGAATGTACAAGATGTAGGGTGTGCGTCCAGAGGAGAGAGTGCAGGTGAAGGTTGGAAGCGAATGTACAAGATGTAGGGCGTGCGTCCAGAGGAGAGAGTGCAGGTGAAGGTTGAAAGTAAATGTAGAAGATGTAGGGTGTGCGTCCAGAGGGAGAGTGCAGGTGAAGGTTGGAAGTGAATGTACAAGATGTAGGGCGTGCGTCCAGAGGAGAGAGTGCAGGTGAAGGTTGGAAGTGAATGTACAAGATGTAGGGTGTGCGTCCAGAGGAGAGAGTGCAGGTGAAGGTTGGAAGCGAATGTACAAGATGTAGGGTGTGCGTCCAGAGGAGAGAGTGCAGGTGAAGGTTGAAAGTAAATGTAGAAGATGTAGGGTGTGCGTCCAGAGGAGAGAGTGCAGGTGAAGGTTGGAAGTGAATGTACAAGATGTATGGCGTGCGTCCAGACGGGAGAGTGCAGGTGAAGGTTGGAAGTGAATGTACAAGTAGTAGGGCATGCGTCCAGAGGAGAGAGTGCAGGTGAAGGTTGGAAGTGAATGTACAAGATGTAGGGCGTGTGTCCAGAGGAGAGAGTGCAGGTGAAGGTTGTAAGTGAATGTGCAAGATGTAGGGCGTGCGTCCAGAGGAGAGAGTGCAGGTGAAGGTTGGAAGTGAATGTACAAGATGTAGGGTGTGCGTCCAGAGGGGAGAGTGCAGGTGAAGGTTGGAAGTGAATGTACAAGATGTAGGGTGTGCGTCCAGAGCAGAGAGTGCAGGTGAAGGTTGGAAGTGAATGTAGAAGATGTAGGGTGTGCGTCCAGAGCAGAGAGTGCAGGTGAAGGTTGGAAGTGAATGTAGAAGATGTAGGGTGTGCGTCCAGAGCAGAGAGTGCAGGTGAAGGTTGGAAGTGAATGTACAAGATGTAGGGCGTGCGTCCAGAGGAGAGAGTGCAAGTGAATGTTGTAAGTGAATGTGCAAGATGTAGGGCGTGCGTCCAGAGGAGAGAGTGCAGGTGAAAGTTGGAAGTGAATGTACAAGATGTAGGGTGTGCGTCCAGAGGGGAGAGTGCAGGTGAAGGTTGGAAGTGAATGTACAAGATGTAGGGCGTGCGTCCAGAGGAGAGAGTGCAGGTGAAGGTTGGAAGTGAATGTACAAGATGTAGGGTGTGCGTCCAGAGGAGAGAGTGCAGGTGAAGGTTGGAAGCGAATGTACAAGATGTAGGGTGTGCGTCCAGAGGAGAGAGTGCAGGTGAAGGTTGAAAGTAAATGTAGAAGATGTAGGGTGTGCGTCCAGAGGAGAGAGTGCAGGTGAAGGTTGGAAGTGAATGTACAAGATGTATGGCGTGCGTCCAGAGGGGAGAGTGCAGGTGAAGGTTGGAAGTGAATGTACAAGACGTAGGGCGTGCATCCAGAGGAGAGAGTGCAGGTGAAGGTTGGAAGTGAATGTACAAGATGTAGGGCGTGAGTCCAGAGGAGAGAGTGCAGGTGAAGGTTGTAAGTGAATGTGAAAGATGTAGGGCGTGCGTCCAGAGGAGAGAGTGCAGGTGAAGGTTGGAAGTGAATGTACAAGATGTAGGGTGTGCGTCCAGAGGGGAGAGTGCAGGTGAAGGTTGGATGTGAATGTACAAGATGTAGGGTGTGCGTCCAGAGCAGAGAGTGCAGGTGAAGGTTGGAAGTGAATGTAGAAGATGTAGGGTGTACGTCCAGAGCAGAGAGTGCAGGTGAAGGTTGGAAGTGAATGTAGAAGATGTAGGGTGTGCGTCCAGAGCAGAGAGTGCAGGTGAAGGTTGGAAGTGAATGTACAAGATGTAGGGCGTGCGTCCAGAGAAGAGAGTGCAGGTGAAGGTTGGAAGCGAATGTACAAGATGTAGGGCGTGCGTCCAGAGGAGAGAGTGCAGGTGAAGGTTGTAAGTGAATGTGCAAGATGTAGGGTGTGCGTCCAGAGGAGAGAGTGCAGGTGAAGGTTGAAAGTAAATGTAGAAGATGTAGGGTGTGCGTCCAGAGGAGAGAGTGCAGGTGAAGGTTGGAAGTGAATGTACAAGATGTATGGCGTGCGTCCAGAGGGGAGAGTGCAGGTGAAGGTTGGAAGTGAATGTACAAGACGTAGGGCGTGCGTCCAGAGGAGAGAGTGCAGGTGAAGGTTGTAAGTGAATGTACAAGATGTAGGGCGTGTGTCCAGAGGAGAGAGTGCAGGTGAATGTTGTAAGTGAATGTGCAAGATGTAGGGCGTGCGTCCAGAGGAGAGAGTGCAGGTGAAGGTTGGAAGTGAATGTACAAGATGTAGGGTGTGCGTCCAGAGGGGAGAGTGCAGGTGAAGGTTGGAAGTGAATGTACAAGATGTAGGGCGTGCGTCCAGAGCAGAGAGCAGGTGAAGGTTGGAAGTGAATGTACAAGATGTAGGGCGTGCTTCCAGAGCAGAGAGTGCAGGTGAAGGTTGTAAGTGAATGTGCAAGATGTAGGGCGTGCGTCCAGAGGAGAGAGTGCAGGTGAAGGTTGGAAGCGAATGTACAAGATGTAGGGCGTGCGTCCAGAGGAGAGAGTGCAGGTGAAGGTTGAAAGTAAATGTAGAAGATGTAGGGCGTGCGTCCAGAGGAGAGAGTGCAGGTGAAGGTTGTGAAGTGAATGTGCAAGATGTAGGGTGTGCGTCCAGAGGAGAGAGTGCAGGTGAAGGTTGAAAGTAAATGTAGAAGATGTAGGGTGTGCGTCCAGAGGAGAGAGTGCAGGTGAAGGTTGGAAGTGAATGTACAAGATGTATGGCGTGCGTCCAGAGGGAGAGTGCAGGTGAAGGTTGGAAGTGAATGTACAAGACGTAGGGCGTGCGTCCAGAGGAGAGAGTGCAGGTGAAGGTTGGAAGTGAATGTACAAGATGTAGGGCGTGTGTCCAGAGGAGAGAGTGCAGGTGAAGGTTGTAAGTGAATGTGCAAGATGTAGGGCGTGCGTCCAGAGGAGAGAGTGCAGGTGAAGGTTGGAAGTGAATGTACAAGATGTAGGGTGTGCGTCCAGAGGGAGAGTGCAGGTGAAGGTTGGAAGTGAATGTACAAGATGTAGGGTGTGTGTCCAGAGCAGAGAGTGCAGGTGAAGGTTGGAAGTGAATGTAGAAGATGTAGGGTGTGCGTCCAGAGCAGAGAGTGCAGGTGAAGGTTGGAAGTGAATGTAGAAGATGTAGGGTGTGCGTCCAGAGCAGAGAGTGCAGGTGAAGGTTGAAAATGAATGTACAAGATGTAGGGCGTGCGTCCAGAGGAGAGAGTGCAGGTGAAGGTTGGAAGTGAATGTACAAGATGTAGGGTGTGCGTCCAGAGGAGAGAGTGCAGGTGAAGGTTGGAAGCGAATGTACAAGATGTAGGGTGTGCGTCCAGAGGAGAGAGTACAGGTGAAGGTTGAAAGTAAATGTAGAAGATGTAGGGTGTGCGTCCAGAGGAGAGAGTGCAGGTGAAGGTTGGAAGTGAATGTACAAGATGTATGGCGTGCGTCCAGAGGGAGAGTGCAGGTGAAGGTTGGAAGTGAATGTACAAGACGTAGGGCATGCGTCCAGAGGAGAGAGTGCAGGTGAAGGTTGGAAGTGAATGTACAAGATGTAGGGCGTGTGTCCAGAGGAGAGAGTGCAGGTGAAGGTTGTAAGTGAATGTGCAAGATGTAGGGCGTGCGTCCAGAGGAGAGAGTGCAGGTGAAGGTTGGAAGTGAATGTACAAGATGTAGGGTGTGCGTCCAGAGGGGAGAGTGCAGGTGAAGGTTGGAAGTGAATGTACAAGATGTAGGGTGTGCGTCCAGAGCAGAGAGTGCAGGTGAAGGTTGGAAGTGAATGTAGAAGATGTAGGGTGTGCGTCCAGAGCAGAGAGTGCAGGTGAAGGTTGGAAGTGAATGTAGAAGATGTAGGGTGTGCGTCCAGAGCAGAGAGTGCAGGTGAAGGTTGGAAGTGAATGTACAAGATGTAGGGCGTGCGTCCAGAGGAGAGAGTGCAGGTGAAGGTTGGAAGCGAATGTACAAGATGTAGGGCGTGCGTCCAGAGGAGAGAGTGCAGGTGAAGGTTGTAAGTGAATGTGCAAGATGTAGGGTGTGCGTCCAGAGGAGAGAGTGCAGGTGAAGGTTGAAAGTAAATGTAGAAGATGTAGGGTGTGCGTCCAGAGGAGAGAGTGCAGGTGAAGGTTGGAAGTGAATGTACAAGATGTATGGCGTGCGTCCAGAGGAGAGAGTGCAGGTGAAGGTTGGAAGTGAATGTACAAGACGTAGGGCGTGCGTCCAGAGGAGAGAGTGCAGGTGAAGGTTGGAAGTGAATGTACAAGATGTAGGGCGTGTGTCCAGAGGAGAGAGTGCAGGTGAATGTTGTAAGTGAATGTGCAAGATGTAGGGCGTGCGTCCAGAGGAGAGAGCGCAGGTGAAGGTTGGAAGTGAATGTACAAGATGTAGGGTGTGCGTCCAGAGGAGAGAGTGCAGGTGAAGGTTGGAAGTGAATGTACAAGATGTAGGGCGTGCGTCCAGAGGAGAGAGTGCAGGTGAAGGTTGGAAGTGAATGTACAAGATGTAGGGTGTGCGTCCAGAGGAGAGAGTGCAGGTGAAGGTTGGAAGCGAATGTACAAGATGTAGGGTGTGCGTCCAGAGGAGAGAGTGCAGGTGAAGGTTGAAAGTGAATGTAGAAGATGTAGGGTGTGCGTCCAGAGGAGAGAGTGCAGGTGAAGGTTGGAAGTGAATGTACAAGATGTATGGCGTGCGTCCAGAGGGGAGAGTGCAGGTGAAGGTTGGAAGTGAATGTACAAGACGTAGGGCGTGCATCCAGAGGAGAGAGTGCAGGTGAAGGTTGGAAGTGAATGTACAAGATGTAGGGCGTGTGTCCAGAGGAGAGAGTGCAGGTGAAGGTTGTAAGTGAATGTGAAAGATGTAGGGCGTGCGTCCAGAGGAGAGAGTGCAGGTGAAGGTTGGAAGTGAATGTACAAGATGTAGGGTGTGCGTCCAGAGGAGAGAGTGCAGGTGAAGGTTGGAAGTGAATGTACAAGATGTAGGGTGTGCGTCCAGAGCAGAGAGTGCAGGTGAAGGTTGGAAGTGAATGTAGCAAGATGTAGGGTGTGCGTCCAGAGCAGAGAGTGCAGGTGAAGGTTGGAAGTGAATGTAGAAGATGTAGGGTGTGCGTCCAGAGCAGAGAGTGCAGGTGAAGGTTGGAAGTGAATGTACAAGATGTAGGGCGTGCGTCCAGAGAAGAGAGTGCAGGTGAAGGTTGGAAGTGAATGTACAAGATGTAGGGCGTGCGTCCAGAGGAGAGAGTGCAGGTGAAGGTTGTAAGTGAATGTGCAAGATGTAGGGTGTGCGTCCAGAGGAGAGAGTGCAGGTGAAGGTTGAAAGTAAATGTAGAAGATGTAGGGTGTGCGTCCAGAGGAGAGAGTGCAGGTGAAGGTTGGAAGTGAATGTACAAGATGTAGGGCGTGCGTCCAGAGGAGAGAGTGCAGGTGAAGGTTGGAAGTGAATGTACAAGACGTAGGGCGTGCGTCCAGAGGAGAGAGTGCAGGTGAAGGTTGTAAGTGAATGTACAAGATGTAGGGCGTGTGTCCAGAGGAGAGAGTGCAGGTGAATGTTGTAAGTGAATGTGCAAGATGTAGGGCGTGCGTCCAGAGGAGAGAGTGCAGGTGAAGGTTGGAAGTGAATGTACAAGATGTAGGGTGTGCGTCCAGAGGAGAGAGTGCAGGTGAAGGTTGGAAGTGAATGTACAAGATGTAGGGTGTGTGTCCAGAGCAGAGAGTGCAGGTGAAGGTTGGAAGTGAATGTAGAAGATGTAGGGTGTGCGTCCAGAGCAGAGAGTGCAGGTGAAGGTTGGAAGTGAATGTACAAGATGTAGGGCGTGCGTCCAGAGCAGAGAGTGCAGGTGAAGGTTGGAAGTGAATGTACAAGATGTAGGGCGTGCTTCCAGAGCAGAGAGTGCAGGTGAAGGTTGGAAGTGAATGTGCAAGATGTAGGGCGTGCGTCCAGAGGAGAGAGTGCAGGTGAAGGTTGGAAGCGAATGTACAAGATGTAGGGCGTGCGTCCAGAGGAGAGAGTGCAGGTGAAGGTTGGAAGTAAATGTAGAAGATGTAGGGCGTGCGTCCAGAGGGAGAGTGCAGGTGAAGGTTGGAAGTGAATGTACAAGATGTAGGGTGTGCGTCCAGAGGAGAGAGTGCAGGTGAAGGTTGGAAGTGAATGTACAAGATGTAGGGTGTGCGTCCAGAGGAGAGAGTGCAGGTGAAGGTTGGAAGCGAATGTACAAGATGTAGGGTGTGCGTCCAGAGGGGAGAGTGCAGGTGAAGGTTGGAAGTGAATGTACAAGATGTAGGGTGTGCGTCCAGAGGAGAGAGTGCAGGTGAAGGTTGGAAGTGAATGTACAAGATGTAGGGTGTGCGTCCAGAGCAGAGAGTGCAGGTGAAGGTTGGAAGTGAATGTAGAAGATGTAGGGTGTGCGTCCAGAGCAGAGAGTGCAGGTGAAGGTTGGAAGTGAATGTAGAAGATGTAGGGCGTGCGTCCAGAGCAGAGAGTGCAGGTGAAGGTTGGAAGTGAATGTACAAGATGTAGGGCGTGCGTCCAGAGGAGAGAGTGCAGGTGAAGGTTGGAAGTGAATGTACAAGATGTAGGGCGTGCGTCCAGAGGAGAGAGTGCAGGTGAAGGTTGGAAGTGAATGTACAAGATGTAGGGTGTGCGTCCAGAGGAGAGAGTGCAGGTGAAGGTTGAAAGTAAATGTAGAAGATGTAGGGCGTGCGTCCAGAGGAGAGAGTGCAGGTGAAGGTTGGAAGTGAATGTACAAGATGTAGGGTGTGCCTCCAGAGGGGAGAGTGCAGGTGAAGGTTGGAAGTAAATGTACAAGATGTAGGGCGTGCGTCCAGAGGAGAGAGTGCAGGTGAAGGTTGGAAGTGAATGTACAAGATGTAGGGCGTGCGTCCAGAGGAGAGAGTGCAGGTGAAGGTTGGAAGTGAATGTACAAGATGTAGGGCGTGCGTCCAGAGGAGAGAGTGCAGGTGAAGGTTGCAGCGAATGTGCCAAGATGTGGGGCGTGGTCCAGAGTGAGAGAGAGTGCAGGTGAAGGTTGGAAGTGAATGTACAAGATGTAGGGTGTGCGTCCAGAGGAGAGAGTGCAGGTGAAGGTTGGAAGTGAATGTACAAGATGTAGGGTGTGCGTCCAGAGGAGAGAGTGCAGGTGAAGGTTGGAAGTGAATGTACAAGATGTAGGGTGTGCGTCCAGAGGAGAGAGTGCAGGTGAAGGTTGGAAGTGAATGTACAAGATGTAGGGCGTGCGTCCAGAGGAGAGAGTGCAGGTGAAGGTTGGAAGTGAATGTACAAGATGTAGGGCGTGCGTCCAGAGGAGAGAGTGCAGGTGAAGGTTGGAAGTGAATGTACAAGATGTAGGGTGTGCGTCCAGAGCAGAGAGTGCAGGTGAAGGTTGGAAGTGAATGTAGAAGATGTAGGGTGTGCGTCCAGAGCAGAGAGTGCAGGTGAAGGTTGGAAGTGAATGTACAAGACGTAGGGCGTGCGTCCAGAGGAGAGAGTGCAGGTGAAGGTTGGAAGTGAATGTACAAGATGTAGGGCGTGCGTCCAGAGGAGAGAGTGCAGGTGAAGGTTGGAAGTGAATGTACAAGATGTAGGGTGTGCGTCCAGAGGAGAGAGTGCAGGTGAAGGTTGAAAGTAAATGTAGAAGATGTAGGGTGTGCGTCCAGAGGAGAGAGTGCAGGTGAAGGTTGGAAGTGAATGTACAAGATGTATGGCGTGCGTCCAGAGGAGAGAGTGCAGGTGAAGGTTGGAAGTGAATGTACAAGACGTAGGGCGTGCGTCCAGAGGAGAGAGTGCAGGTGAAGGTTGGAAGTGAATGTACAAGATGTAGGGCGTGCGTCCAGAGGAGAGAGTGCAGGTGAAGGTTGGAAGTGAATGTACAAGATGTAGGGCGTGCGTCCAGAGGAGAGAGTGCAGGTGAAGGTTGGAAGTGAATGTACAAGATGTAGGGTGTGCGTCCAGAGGAGAGAGTGCAGGTGAAGGTTGGAAGTGAATGTACAAGATGTAGGGTGTGCGTCCAGAGCAGAGAGTGCAGGTGAAGGTTGGAAGTGAATGTACAAGATGTAGGGCGTGCGTCCAGAGCAGAGAGTGCAGGTGAAGGTTGGAAGTGAATGTACAAGATGTAGGGCGTGCGTCCAGAGGAGAGAGTGCAGGTGAAGGTTGGAAGTGAATGTACAAGATGTAGGGCGTGCGTCCAGAGGAGAGAGTGCAGGTGAAGGTTGGAAGTGAATGTACAAGATGTAGGGCGTGCGTCCAGAGGAGAGAGTGCAGGTGAAGGTTGGAAGTGAATGTGCAAGATGTAGGGTGTGCGTCCAGAGGAGAGAGTGCAGGTGAAGGTTGAAAGTAAATGTAGAAGATGTAGGGTGTGCGTCCAGAGGAGAGAGTGCAGGTGAAGGTTGGAAGTGAATGTACAAGATGTATGGCGTGCGTCCAGAGGGGAGAGTGCAGGTGAAGGTTGGAAGTGAATGTACAAGACGTAGGGCGTGCGTCCAGAGGAGAGAGTGCAGGTGAAGGTTGGAAGTGAATGTACAAGATGTAGGGCGTGTGTCCAGAGGAGAGAGTGCAGGTGAAGGTTGTAAGTGAATGTGCAAGATGTAGGGCGTGCGTCCAGAGGAGAGAGTGCAGGTGAAGGTTGGAAGTGAATGTACAAGATGTAGGGTGTGCGTCCAGAGGGGAGAGTGCAGGTGAAGGTTGGAAGTGAATGTACAAGATGTAGGGTGTGTGTCCAGAGCAGAGAGTGCAGGTGAAGGTTGGAAGTGAATGTAGAAGATGTAGGGTGTGCGTCCAGAGCAGAGAGTGCAGGTGAAGGTTGGAAGTGAATGTACAAGATGTAGGGCGTGCGTCCAGAGGAGAGAGTGCAGGTGAAGGTTGGAAGTGAATGTACAAGATGTAGGGCGTGCGTCCAGAGGAGAGAGTGCAGGTGAAGGTTGGAAGTGAATGTACAAGATGTAGGGCGTGCGTCCAGAGGAGAGAGTGCAGGTGAAGGTTGGAAGTGAATGTACAAGATGTAGGGTGTGCGTCCAGAGGAGAGAGTGCAGGTGAAGGTTGAAAGTAAATGTAGAAGATGTAGGGTGTGCGTCCAGAGGAGAGAGTGCAGGTGAAGGTTGGAAGTGAATGTACAAGATGTATGGCGTGCGTCCAGAGGGGAGAGTGCAGGTGAAGGTTGGAAGTGAATGTACAAGACGTAGGGCGTGCGTCCAGAGGAGAGAGTGCAGGTGAAGGTTGGAAGTGAATGTACAAGATGTAGGGCGTGTGTCCAGAGGAGAGAGTGCAGGTGAAGGTTGTAAGTGAATGTGCAAGATGTAGGGCGTGCGTCCAGAGGAGAGAGTGCAGGTGAAGGTTGGAAGTGAATGTACAAGATGTAGGGTGTGCGTCCAGAGGGGAGAGTGCAGGTGAAGGTTGGAAGTGAATGTACAAGATGTAGGGTGTGCGTCCAGAGCAGAGAGTGCAGGTGAAGGTTGGAAGTGAATGTACAAGATGTAGGGTGTGCGTCCAGAGCAGAGAGTGCAGGTGAAGGTTGGAAGTGAATGTAGAAGATGTAGGGTGTGCGTCCAGAGCAGAGAGTGCAGGTGAAGGTTGGAAGTGAATGTACAAGATGTAGGGCGTGCGTCCAGAGGAGAGAGTGCAGGTGAAGGTTGGAAGTGAATGTACAAGATGTAGGGCGTGCGTCCAGAGGAGAGAGTGCAGGTGAAGGTTGGAAGTGAATGTGCAAGATGTAGGGTGTGCGTCCAGAGGAGAGAGTGCAGGTGAAGGTTGAAAGTAAATGTAGAAGATGTAGGGTGTGCGTCCAGAGGAGAGAGTGCAGGTGAAGGTTGGAAGTGAATGTACAAGATGTATGGCGTGCGTCCAGAGGGGAGAGTGCAGGTGAAGGTTGGAAGTGAATGTACAAGACGTAGGGCGTGCGTCCAGAGGAGAGAGTGCAGGTGAAGGTTGGAAGTGAATGTACAAGATGTAGGGCGTGTGTCCAGAGGAGAGAGTGCAGGTGAAGGTTGTAAGTGAATGTGCAAGATGTAGGGCGTGCGTCCAGAGGAGAGAGTGCAGGTGAAGGTTGGAAGTGAATGTACAAGATGTAGGGTGTGCGTCCAGAGGAGAGAGTGCAGGTGAAGGTTGGAAGTGAATGTACAAGATGTAGGGCGTGCGTCCAGAGGAGAGAGTGCAGGTGAAGGTTGGAAGTGAATGTACAAGATGTAGGGTGTGCGTCCAGAGGAGAGAGTGCAGGTGAAGGTTGGAAGTGAATGTACAAGATGTAGGGTGTGCGTCCAGAGGAGAGAGTGCAGGTGAAGGTTGGAAGTGAATGTAGAAGATGTAGGGTGTGCGTCCAGAGGAGAGAGTGCAGGTGAAGGTTGGAAGTGAATGTACAAGATGTAGGGCGTGCGTCCAGAGGAGAGAGTGCAGGTGAAGGTTGGAAGTGAATGTACAAGATGTAGGGCGTGCGTCCAGAGGAGAGAGTGCAGGTGAAGGTTGGAAGTGAATGTACAAGATGTAGGGCGTGCGTCCAGAGGAGAGAGTGCAGGTGAAGGTTGGAAGTGAATGTACAAGATGTAGGGCGTGCGTCCAGAGGAGAGAGTGCAGGTGAAGGTTGGAAGTGAATGTACAAGATGTAGGGTGTGCGTCCAGAGGAGAGAGTGCAGGTGAAGGTTGAAAGTGAATGTAGAAGATGTAGGGTGTGCGTCCAGAGGAGAGAGTGCAGGTGAAGGTTGGAAGTGAATGTACAAGATGTATGGCGTGCGTCCAGAGGGGAGAGTGCAGGTGAAGGTTGGAAGTGAATGTACAAGACGTAGGGCATGCGTCCAGAGGAGAGAGTGCAGGTGAAGGTTGGAAGTGAATGTACAAGATGTAGGGCGTGTGTCCAGAGGAGAGAGTGCAGGTGAAGGTTGTAAGTGAATGTGCAAGATGTAGGGCGTGCGTCCAGAGGAGAGAGTGCAGGTGAAGGTTGGAAGTGAATGTACAAGATGTAGGGTGTGCGTCCAGAGGAGAGAGTGCAGGTGAAGGTTGGAAGTGAATGTACAAGATGTAGGGTGTGCGTCCAGAGCAGAGAGTGCAGGTGAAGGTTGGAAGTGAATGTAGAAGATGTAGGGTGTGCGTCCAGAGCAGAGAGTGCAGGTGAAGGTTGGAAGTGAATGTAGAAGATGTAGGGTGTGCGTCCAGAGCAGAGAGTGCAGGTGAAGGTTGGAAGTGAATGTACAAGATGTAGGGCGTGCGTCCAGAGGAGAGAGTGCAGGTGAATGTTGTAAGTGAATGTGCAAGATGTAGGGCGTGCGTCCAGAGGAGAGAGTGCAGGTGAAGGTTGGAAGTGAATGTACAAGATGTAGGGTGTGCGTCCAGAGGAGAGAGTGCAGGTGAAGGTTGGAAGTGAATGTACAAGATGTAGGGCGTGCGTCCAGAGGAGAGAGTGCAGGTGAAGGTTGGAAGTGAATGTACAAGATGTAGGGTGTGCGTCCAGAGGAGAGAGTGCAGGTGAAGGTTGGAAGCGAATGTACAAGATGTAGGGTGTGCGTCCAGAGGAGAGAGTGCAGGTGAAGGTTGAAAGTAAATGTAGAAGATGTAGGGTGTGCGTCCAGAGGAGAGAGTGCAGGTGAAGGTTGGAAGTGAATGTACAAGATGTATGGCGTGCGTCCAGAGGGGAGAGTGCAGGTGAAGGTTGGAAGTGAATGTACAAGACGTAGGGCGTGCGTCCAGAGGAGAGAGTGCAGGTGAAGGTTGGAAGTGAATGTACAAGATGTAGGGCGTGTGTCCAGAGGAGAGAGTGCAGGTGAAGGTTGTAAGTGAATGTGCAAGATGTAGGGCGTGCGTCCAGAGGAGAGAGTGCAGGTGAAGGTTGGAAGTGAATGTACAAGATGTAGGGTGTGCGTCCAGAGGGAGAGTGCAGGTGAAGGTTGGAAGTGAATGTACAAGATGTAGGGTGTGCGTCCAGAGCAGAGAGTGCAGGTGAAGGTTGGAAGTGAATGTAGAAGATGTAGGGTGTGCGTCCAGAGCAGAGAGTGCAGGTGAAGGTTGGAAGTGAATGTAGAAGATGTAGGGTGTGCGTCCAGAGCAGAGAGTGCAGGTGAAGGTTGGAAGTGAATGTACAAGATGTAGGGCGTGCGTCCAGAGGAGAGAGTGCAGGTGAAGGTTGGAAGTGAATGTACAAGATGTAGGGCGTGCGTCCAGAGGAGAGAGTGCAGGTGAAGGTTGGAAGTGAATGTACAAGATGTAGGGTGTGCGTCCAGAGGAGAGAGTGCAGGTGAAGGTTGAAAGTAAATGTAGAAGATGTAGGGTGTGCGTCCAGAGGAGAGAGTGCAGGTGAAGGTTGGAAGTGAATGTACAAGATGTAGGGCGTGCGTCCAGAGGGGAGAGTGCAGGTGAAGGTTGGAAGTGAATGTACAAGATGTAGGGCGTGCGTCCAGAGGAGAGAGTGCAGGTGAAGGTTGGAAGTGAATGTACAAGATGTAGGGCGTGCGTCCAGAGGAGAGAGTGCAGGTGAAGGTTGGAAGTGAATGTACAAGATGTAGGGTGTGCGTCCAGAGGAGAGAGTGCAGGTGAAGGTTGGAAGTGAATGTACAAGATGTAGGGTGTGCGTCCAGAGGAGAGAGTGCAGGTGAAGGTTGGAAGTGAATGTACAAGATGTAGGGTGTGCGTCCAGAGGAGAGAGTGCAGGTGAAGGTTGGAAGTGAATGTACAAGATGTAGGGTGTGCGTCCAGAGCAGAGAGTGCAGGTGAAGGTTGGAAGTGAATGTAGAAGATGTAGGGTGTGCGTCCAGAGCAGAGAGTGCAGGTGAAGGTTGGAAGTGAATGTACAAGATGTAGGGCGTGCGTCCAGAGGAGAGAGTGCAGGTGAAGGTTGGAAGTGAATGTACAAGATGTAGGGCGTGCGTCCAGAGGAGAGAGTGCAGGTGAAGGTTGGAAGCGAATGTACAAGATGTAGGGTGTGCGTCCAGAGGAGAGAGTGCAGGTGAAGGTTGAAAGTAAATGTAGAAGATGTAGGGTGTGCGTCCAGAGGAGAGAGTGCAGGTGAAGGTTGGAAGTGAATGTACAAGATGTAGGGCGTGCGTCCAGAGGAGAGTGCAGGTGAAGGTTGGAAGTGAATGTACAAGATGTAGGGCGTGCGTCCAGAGGAGAGAGTGCAGGTGAAGGTTGGAAGTGAATGTACAAGATGTAGGGCGTGCGTCCAGAGGAGAGAGTGCAGGTGAAGGTTGTAAGTGAATGTACAAGATGTAGGGCGTGCGTCCAGAGGAGAGAGTGCAGGTGAAGGTTGGAAGTGAATGTAGAAGATGTAGGGTGTGCGTCCAGAGCAGAGAGTGCAGGTGAAGGTTGGAAGTGAATGTACAAGATGTAGGGCGTGCGTCCAGAGGAGAGAGTGCAGGTGAAGGTTGGAAGTGAATGTACAAGATGTAGGGCGTGCGTCCAGAGGGGAGAGTGCAGGTGAAGGTTGGAAGTGAATGTACAAGATGTAGGGCGTGCGTCCAGAGGAGAGAGTGCAGGTGAAGGTTGGAAGTGAATGTACAAGATGTAGGGCGTGTGTCCAGAGGAGAGAGTGCAGGTGAAGGTTGTAAGTGAATGTGCAAGATGTAGGGCGTGCGTCCAGAGGAGAGAGTGCAGGTGAAGGTTGGAAGTGAATGTACAAGATGTAGGGTGTGCGTCCAGAGGAGAGAGTGCAGGTGAAGGTTGGAAGTGAATGTAGAAGATGTAGGGTGTGCGTCCAGAGCAGAGAGTGCAGGTGAAGGTTGGAAGTGAATGTAGAAGATGTAGGGTGTGCGTCCAGAGCAGAGAGTGCAGGTGAAGGTTGGAAGTGAATGTACAAGATGTAGGGCGTGCGTCCAGAGGAGAGAGTGCAGGTGAAGGTTGGAAGTGAATGTACAAGATGTAGGGTGTGCGTCCAGAGGAGAGAGTGCAGGTGAAGGTTGGAAGTGAATGTACAAGATGTAGGGCGTGCGTCCAGAGGAGAGAGTGCAGGTGAAGGTTGAAAGTAAATGTAGAAGATGTAGGGTGTGCGTCCAGAGGGAGAGTGCAGGTGAAGGTTGGAAGTGAATGTACAAGATGTAGGGCGTGCGTCCAGAGGAGAGAGTGCAGGTGAAGGTTGGAAGTGAATGTACAAGATGTAGGGTGTGCGTCCAGAGGAGAGAGTGCAGGTGAAGGTTGGAAGTGAATGTACAAGATGTAGGGTGTGCGTCCAGAGGAGAGAGTGCAGGTGAAGGTTGAAAGTAAATGTAGAAGATGTAGGGTGTGCGTCCAGAGGAGAGAGTGCAGGTGAAGGTTGGAAGTGAATGTACAAGATGTATGGCGTGCGTCCAGAGGGGAGAGTGCAGGTGAAGGTTGGAAGTGAATGTACAAGACGTAGGGCGTGCGTCCAGAGGAGAGAGTGCAGGTGAAGGTTGGAAGTGAATGTACAAGATGTAGGGCGTGTGTCCAGAGGAGAGAGTGCAGGTGAAGGTTGTAAGTGAATGTGCAAGATGTAGGGCGTGCGTCCAGAGGAGAGAGTGCAGGTGAAGGTTGGAAGTGAATGTACAAGATGTAGGGTGTGCGTCCAGAGGAGAGAGTGCAGGTGAAGGTTGGAAGTGAATGTACAAGATGTAGGGTGTGCGTCCAGAGCAGAGAGTGCAGGTGAAGGTTGGAAGTGAATGTAGAAGATGTAGGGTGTGCGTCCAGAGCAGAGAGTGCAGGTGAAGGTTGGAAGTGAATGTAGAAGATGTAGGGTGTGCGTCCAGAGCAGAGAGTGCAGGTGAAGGTTGGAAGTGAATGTACAAGATGTAGGGCGTGCGTCCAGAGGAGAGAGTGCAGGTGAAGGTTGGAAGCGAATGTACAAGATGTAGGGCGTGCGTCCAGAGGAGAGAGTGCAGGTGAAGGTTGTAAGTGAATGTACAAGATGTAGGGTGTGCGTCCAGAGGAGAGAGTGCAGGTGAAGGTTGAAAGTAAATGTAGAAGATGTAGGGTGTGCGTCCAGAGGAGAGAGTGCAGGTGAAGGTTGGAAGTGAATGTACAAGATGTATGGCGTGCGTCCAGAGGGGAGAGTGCAGGTGAAGGTTGGAAGTGAATGTACAAGACGTAGGGCGTGCGTCCAGAGGAGAGAGTGCAGGTGAAGGTTGGAAGTGAATGTACAAGATGTAGGGCGTGCGTCCAGAGGAGAGAGTGCAGGTGAAGGTTGGAAGCGAATGTACAAGATGTAGGGTGTGCGTCCAGAGGAGAGAGTGCAGGTGAAGGTTGGAAGTGAATGTACAAGATGTAGGGTGTGCGTCCAGAGGAGAGAGTGCAGGTGAAGGTTGGAAGTGAATGTACAAGATGTAGGGTGTGCGTCCAGAGGAGAGAGTGCAGGTGAAGGTTGGAAGTGAATGTACAAGATGTAGGGTGTGCGTCCAGAGCAGAGAGTGCAGGTGAAGGTTGGAAGTGAATGTAGAAGATGTAGGGTGTGCGTCCAGAGCAGAGAGTGCAGGTGAAGGTTGGAAGTGAATGTACAAGATGTAGGGCGTGCGTCCAGAGGAGAGAGTGCAGGTGAAGGTTGGAAGTGAATGTACAAGATGTAGGGCGTGCGTCCAGAGGAGAGAGTGCAGGTGAAGGTTGGAAGCGAATGTACAAGATGTAGGGTGTGCGTCCAGAGGAGAGAGTGCAGGTGAAGGTTGAAAGTAAATGTAGAAGATGTAGGGTGTGCGTCCAGAGGAGAGAGTGCAGGTGAAGGTTGGAAGTGAATGTACAAGATGTATGGCGTGCGTCCAGAGGGGAGAGTGCAGGTGAAGGTTGGAAGTGAATGTACAAGACGTAGGGCGTGCGTCCAGAGGAGAGAGTGCAGGTGAAGGTTGGAAGTGAATGTACAAGATGTAGGGCGTGTGTCCAGAGGAGAGAGTGCAGGTGAAGGTTGTAAGTGAATGTGCAAGATGTAGGGCGTGCGTCCAGAGGAGAGAGTGCAGGTGAAGGTTGGAAGTGAATGTAGAAGATGTAGGGTGTGCGTCCAGAGCAGAGAGTGCAGGTGAAGGTTGGAAGTGAATGTACAAGATGTAGGGCGTGCGTCCAGAGGAGAGAGTGCAGGTGAAGGTTGGAAGTGAATGTACAAGATGTAGGGCGTGCGTCCAGAGGGGAGAGTGCAGGTGAAGGTTGGAAGTGAATGTACAAGACGTAGGGCGTGCGTCCAGAGGAGAGAGTGCAGGTGAAGGTTGGAAGTGAATGTACAAGATGTAGGGCGTGTGTCCAGAGGAGAGAGTGCAGGTGAAGGTTGTAAGTGAATGTGCAAGATGTAGGGCGTGCGTCCAGAGGAGAGAGTGCAGGTGAAGGTTGGAAGTGAATGTACAAGATGTAGGGTGTGCGTCCAGAGGAGAGAGTGCAGGTGAAGGTTGGAAGTGAATGTAGAAGATGTAGGGTGTGCGTCCAGAGCAGAGAGTGCAGGTGAAGGTTGGAAGTGAATGTAGAAGATGTAGGGTGTGCGTCCAGAGCAGAGAGTGCAGGTGAAGGTTGGAAGTGAATGTACAAGATGTAGGGCGTGCGTCCAGAGGAGAGAGTGCAGGTGAAGGTTGGAAGTGAATGTACAAGATGTAGGGTGTGCGTCCAGAGGAGAGAGTGCAGGTGAAGGTTGGAAGTGAATGTACAAGATGTAGGGCGTGCGTCCAGAGGAGAGAGTGCAGGTGAAGGTTGAAAGTAAATGTAGAAGATGTAGGGTGTGCGTCCAGAGGGAGAGTGCAGGTGAAGGTTGGAAGTGAATGTACAAGATGTAGGGCGTGCGTCCAGAGGAGAGAGTGCAGGTGAAGGTTGGAAGTGAATGTACAAGATGTAGGGTGTGCGTCCAGAGGAGAGAGTGCAGGTGAAGGTTGGAAGCGAATGTACAAGATGTAGGGTGTGCGTCCAGAGGAGAGAGTGCAGGTGAAGGTTGAAAGTAAATGTAGAAGATGTAGGGTGTGCGTCCAGAGGAGAGAGTGCAGGTGAAGGTTGGAAGTGAATGTACAAGATGTATGGCGTGCGTCCAGACGGGAGAGTGCAGGTGAAGGTTGGAAGTGAATGTACAAGATAGTAGGGCGTGCGTCCAGAGGAGAGAGTGCAGGTGAAGGTTGGAAGTGAATGTACAAGATGTAGGGCGTGTGTCCAGAGGAGAGAGTGCAGGTGAAGGTTGTAAGTGAATGTGCAAGATGTAGGGCGTGCGTCCAGAGGAGAGAGTGCAGGTGAAGGTTGGAAGTGAATGTACAAGATGTAGGGTGTGCGTCCAGAGGGGAGAGTGCAGGTGAAGGTTGGAAGTGAATGTACAAGATGTAGGGTGTGCGTCCAGAGCAGAGAGTGCAGGTGAAGGTTGGAAGTGAATGTAGAAGATGTAGGGTGTGCGTCCAGAGCAGAGAGTGCAGGTGAAGGTTGGAAGTGAATGTAGAAGATGTAGGGTGTGCGTCCAGAGCAGAGAGTGCAGGTGAAGGTTGGAAGTGAATGTACAAGATGTAGGGCGTGCGTCCAGAGGAGAGAGTGCAAGTGAATGTTGTAAGTGAATGTGCAAGATGTAGGGCGTGCGTCCAGAGGAGAGAGTGCAGGTGAAGGTTGGAAGTGAATGTACAAGATGTAGGGTGTGCGTCCAGAGGAGAGAGTGCAGGTGAAGGTTGGAAGTGAATGTACAAGATGTAGGGCGTGCGTCCAGAGGAGAGAGTGCAGGTGAAGGTTGGAAGTGAATGTACAAGATGTAGGGTGTGCGTCCAGAGGAGAGAGTGCAGGTGAAGGTTGGAAGCGAATGTACAAGATGTAGGGTGTGCGTCCAGAGGAGAGAGTGCAGGTGAAGGTTGAAAGTAAATGTAGAAGATGTAGGGTGTGCGTCCAGAGGAGAGAGTGCAGGTGAAGGTTGGAAGTGAATGTACAAGATGTATGGCGTGCGTCCAGAGGAGAGAGTGCAGGTGAAGGTTGGAAGTGAATGTACAAGACGTAGGGCGTGCGTCCAGAGGAGAGAGTGCAGGTGAAGGTTGGAAGTGAATGTACAAGATGTAGGGCGTGTGTCCAGAGGAGAGAGTGCAGGTGAAGGTTGTAAGTGAATGTGAAAGATGTAGGGCGTGCGTCCAGAGGAGAGAGTGCAGGTGAAGGTTGGAAGTGAATGTACAAGATGTAGGGTGTGCGTCCAGAGGAGAGAGTGCAGGTGAAGGTTGGAAGTGAATGTACAAGATGTAGGGTGTGCGTCCAGAGCAGAGAGTGCAGGTGAAGGTTGGAAGTGAATGTAGAAGATGTAGGGTGTACGTCCAGAGCAGAGAGTGCAGGTGAAGGTTGGAAGTGAATGTAGAAGATGTAGGGTGTGCGTCCAGAGCAGAGAGTGCAGGTGAAGGTTGGAAGTGAATGTACAAGATGTAGGGCGTGCGTCCAGAGAAGAGAGTGCAGGTGAAGGTTGGAAGTGAATGTACAAGATGTAGGGCGTGCGTCCAGAGGAGAGAGTGCAGGTGAAGGTTGTAAGTGAATGTGCAAGATGTAGGGTGTGCGTCCAGAGGAGAGAGTGCAGGTGAAGGTTGAAAGTAAATGTAGAAGATGTAGGGTGTGCGTCCAGAGGAGAGAGTGCAGGTGAAGGTTGGAAGTGAATGTACAAGATGTATGGCGTGCGTCCAGAGGGAGAGTGCAGGTGAAGGTTGGAAGTGAATGTACAAGACGTAGGGCGTGCGTCCAGAGGAGAGAGTGCAGGTGAAGGTTGTAAGTGAATGTACAAGATGTAGGGCGTGTGTCCAGAGGAGAGAGTGCAGGTGAATGTTGTAAGTGAATGTGCAAGATGTAGGGCGTGCGTCCAGAGGAGAGAGTGCAGGTGAAGGTTGGAAGTGAATGTACAAGATGTAGGGTGTGCGTCCAGAGGGGAGAGTGCAGGTGAAGGTTGGAAGTGAATGTACAAGATGTAGGGCGTGCGTCCAGAGCAGAGAGCAGGTGAAGGTTGGAAGTGAATGTACAAGATGTAGGGCGTGCGTCCAGAGCAGAGAGTGCAGGTGAAGGTTGTAAGTGAATGTGCAAGATGTAGGGCGTGCGTCCAGAGGAGAGAGTGCAGGTGAAGGTTGGAAGCGAATGTACAAGATGTAGGGCGTGCGTCCAGAGGAGAGAGTGCAGGTGAAGGTTGAAAGTAAATGTAGAAGATGTAGGGCGTGCGTCCAGAGGAGAGAGTGCAGGTGAAGGTTGTAAGTGAATGTGCAAGATGTAGGGTGTGCGTCCAGAGGAGAGAGTGCAGGTGAAGGTTGAAAGTAAATGTAGAAGATGTAGGGTGTGCGTCCAGAGGAGAGAGTGCAGGTGAAGGTTGGAAGTGAATGTACAAGATGTATGGCGTGCGTCCAGAGGGGAGAGTGCAGGTGAAGGTTGGAAGTGAATGTACAAGACGTAGGGCGTGCGTCCAGAGGAGAGAGTGCAGGTGAAGGTTGGAAGTGAATGTACAAGATGTAGGGCGTGTGTCCAGAGGAGAGAGTGCAGGTGAAGGTTGTAAGTGAATGTGCAAGATGTAGGGCGTGCGTCCAGAGGAGAGAGTGCAGGTGAAGGTTGGAAGTGAATGTACAAGATGTAGGGTGTGCGTCCAGAGGGGAGAGTGCAGGTGAAGGTTGGAAGTGAATGTACAAGATGTAGGGTGTGTGTCCAGAGCAGAGAGTGCAGGTGAAGGTTGGAAGTGAATGTAGAAGATGTAGGGTGTGCGTCCAGAGCAGAGAGTGCAGGTGAAGGTTGGAAGTGAATGTAGAAGATGTAGGGTGTGCGTCCAGAGCAGAGAGTGCAGGTGAAGGTTGAAAATGAATGTACAAGATGTAGGGCGTGCGTCCAGAGGAGAGAGTGCAGGTGAAGGTTGGAAGTGAATGTACAAGATGTAGGGTGTGCGTCCAGAGGAGAGAGTGCAGGTGAAGGTTGGAAGCGAATGTACAAGATGTAGGGTGTGCGTCCAGAGGAGAGAGTACAGGTGAAGGTTGAAAGTAAATGTAGAAGATGTAGGGTGTGCGTCCAGAGGAGAGAGTGCAGGTGAAGGTTGGAAGTGAATGTACAAGATGTATGGCGTGCGTCCAGAGGGGAGAGTGCAGGTGAAGGTTGGAAGTGAATGTACAAGACGTAGGGCATGCGTCCAGAGGAGAGAGTGCAGGTGAAGGTTGGAAGTGAATGTACAAGATGTAGGGCGTGTGTCCAGAGGAGAGAGTGCAGGTGAAGGTTGTAAGTGAATGTGCAAGATGTAGGGCGTGCGTCCAGAGGAGAGAGTGCAGGTGAAGGTTGGAAGTGAATGTACAAGATGTAGGGTGTGCGTCCAGAGGGAGAGTGCAGGTGAAGGTTGGAAGTGAATGTACAAGATGTAGGGTGTGCGTCCAGAGCAGAGAGTGCAGGTGAAGGTTGGAAGTGAATGTAGAAGATGTAGGGTGTGCGTCCAGAGCAGAGAGTGCAGGTGAAGGTTGGAAGTGAATGTAGAAGATGTAGGGTGTGCGTCCAGAGCAGAGAGTGCAGGTGAAGGTTGGAAGTGAATGTACAAGATGTAGGGCGTGCGTCCAGAGGAGAGAGTGCAGGTGAAGGTTGGAAGCGAATGTACAAGATGTAGGGCGTGCGTCCAGAGGAGAGAGTGCAGGTGAAGGTTGTAAGTGAATGTGCAAGATGTAGGGTGTGCGTCCAGAGGAGAGAGTGCAGGTGAAGGTTGAAAGTAAATGTAGAAGATGTAGGGTGTGCGTCCAGAGGAGAGAGTGCAGGTGAAGGTTGGAAGTGAATGTACAAGATGTATGGCGTGCGTCCAGAGGGGAGAGTGCAGGTGAAGGTTGGAAGTGAATGTACAAGACGTAGGGCGTGCGTCCAGAGGAGAGAGTGCAGGTGAAGGTTGGAAGTGAATGTACAAGATGTAGGGCGTGTGTCCAGAGGAGAGAGTGCAGGTGAATGTTGTAAGTGAATGTGCAAGATGTAGGGCGTGCGTCCAGAGGAGAGAGCGCAGGTGAAGGTTGGAAGTGAATGTACAAGATGTAGGGTGTGCGTCCAGAGGAGAGAGTGCAGGTGAAGGTTGGAAGTGAATGTACAAGATGTAGGGCGTGCGTCCAGAGGAGAGAGTGCAGGTGAAGGTTGGAAGTGAATGTACAAGATGTAGGGTGTGCGTCCAGAGGAGAGAGTGCAGGTGAAGGTTGGAAGCGAATGTACAAGATGTAGGGTGTGCGTCCAGAGGAGAGAGTGCAGGTGAAGGTTGAAAGTAAATGTAGAAGATGTAGGGTGTGCGTCCAGAGGAGAGAGTGCAGGTGAAGGTTGGAAGTGAATGTACAAGATGTATGGCGTGCGTCCAGAGGGGAGAGTGCAGGTGAAGGTTGGAAGTGAATGTACAAGACGTAGGGCGTGCATCCAGAGGAGAGAGTGCAGGTGAAGGTTGGAAGTGAATGTACAAGATGTAGGGCGTGTGTCCAGAGGAGAGAGTGCAGGTGAAGGTTGTAAGTGAATGTGAAAGATGTAGGGCGTGCGTCCAGAGGAGAGAGTGCAGGTGAAGGTTGGAAGTGAATGTACAAGATGTAGGGTGTGCGTCCAGAGGGAGAGTGCAGGTGAAGGTTGGAAGTGAATGTACAAGATGTAGGGTGTGCGTCCAGAGCAGAGAGTGCAGGTGAAGGTTGGAAGTGAATGTAGAAGATGTAGGGTGTACGTCCAGAGCAGAGAGTGCAGGTGAAGGTTGGAAGTGAATGTAGAAGATGTAGGGTGTGCGTCCAGAGCAGAGAGTGCAGGTGAAGGTTGGAAGTGAATGTACAAGATGTAGGGCGTGCGTCCAGAGAAGAGAGTGCAGGTGAAGGTTGGAAGCGAATGTACAAGATGTAGGGCGTGCGTCCAGAGGAGAGAGTGCAGGTGAAGGTTGTAAGTGAATGTGCAAGATGTAGGGTGTGCGTCCAGAGGAGAGAGTGCAGGTGAAGGTTGAAAGTAAATGTAGAAGATGTAGGGTGTGCGTCCAGAGGAGAGAGTGCAGGTGAAGGTTGGAAGTGAATGTACAAGATGTATGGCGTGCGTCCAGAGGGGAGAGTGCAGGTGAAGGTTGGAAGTGAATGTACAAGACGTAGGGCGTGCGTCCAGAGGAGAGAGTGCAGGTGAAGGTTGTAAGTGAATGTACAAGATGTAGGGCGTGTGTCCAGAGGAGAGAGTGCAGGTGAATGTTGTAAGTGAATGTGCAAGATGTAGGGCGTGCGTCCAGAGGAGAGAGTGCAGGTGAAGGTTGGAAGTGAATGTACAAGATGTAGGGTGTGCGTCCAGAGGGAGAGTGCAGGTGAAGGTTGGAAGTGAATGTACAAGATGTAGGGTGTGTGTCCAGAGCAGAGAGTGCAGGTGAAGTTTGGAAGTGAATGTAGAAGATGTAGGGTGTGCGTCCAGAGCAGAGAGTGCAGGTGAAGGTTGGAAGTGAATGTACAAGATGTAGGGCGTGCGTCCAGAGCAGAGAGCAGGTGAAGGTTGGAAGTGAATGTACAAGATGTAGGGCGTGCTTCCAGAGCAGAGAGTGCAGGTGAAGGTTGTAAGTGAATGTGCAAGATGTAGGGCGTGCGTCCAGAGGAGAGAGTGCAGGTGAAGGTTGGAAGCGAATGTACAAGATGTAGGGCGTGCGTCCAGAGGAGAGAGTGCAGGTGAAGGTTGAAAGTAAATGTAGAAGATGTAGGGTGTGCGTCCAGAGGAGAGTGCAGGTGAATGTTGGAAGTGAATGTACAAGATGTAGGGTGTGCGTCCAGAGGAGAGAGTGCAGGTGAAGGTTGGAAGTGAATGTACAAGATGTAGGGCGTGCGTCCAGAGGAGAGAGTGCAGGTGAAGGTTGGAAGTGAATGTACAAGATGTAGGGTGTGCGTCCAGAGGGGAGAGTGCAGGTGAAGGTTGGAAGTGAATGTACAAGATGTAGGGTGTGCGTCCAGAGGGGAGAGTGCAGGTGAAGGTTGGAAGTGAATGTACAAGATGTAGGGTGTGCGTCCAGAGCAGAGAGTGCAGGTGAAGGTTGGAAGTGAATGTAGAAGATGTAGGGTGTGCGTCCAGAGCAGAGAGTGCAGGTGAAGGTTGGAAGTGAATGTACAAGATGTAGGGCGTGCGTCCAGAGCAGAGAGTGCAGGTGAAGGTTGGAAGTGAATGTACAAGATGTAGGGCGTGCGTCCAGAGGAGAGAGTGCAGGTGAAGGTTGGAAGTGAATGTACAAGATGTAGGGCGTGCGTCCAGAGGAGAGAGTGCAGGTGAAGGTTGTAAGTGAATGTGCAAGATGTAGGGTGTGCGTCCAGAGGAGAGAGTGCAGGTGAAGGTTGAAAGTAAATGTAGAAGATGTAGGGTGTGCGTCCAGAGGAGAGAGTGCAGGTGAAGGTTGGAAGTGAATGTACAAGATGTATGGCGTGCGTCCAGAGGGGAGAGTGCAGGTGAAGGTTGGAAGTGAATGCACAAGACGTAGGGCGTGCGTCCAGAGGAGAGAGTGCAGGTGAAGGTTGGAAGTGAATGTACAAGATGTAGGGCGTGTGTCCAGAGGAGAGAGTGCAGGTGAATGTTGTAAGTGAACGTGCAAGATGTAGGGCGTGCGTCCAGAGGAGAGAGTGCAGGTGAAGGTTGGAAGTGAATGTACAAGATGTAGGGTGTGCGTCCAGAGGAGAGAGTGCAGGTGAAGGTTGGAAGTGAATGTACAAGATGTAGGGCGTGCGTCCAGAGGAGAGAGTGCAGGTGAAGGTTGGAAGTGAATGTACAAGATGTAGGGTGTGCGTCCAGAGGAGAGAGTGCAGGTGAAGGTTGGAAGCGAATGTACAAGATGTAGGGTGTGCGTCCAGAGGAGAGAGTGCAGGCGAAGGTTGAAAGTAAATGTAGAAGATGTAGGGTGTGCGTCCAGAGGAGAGAGTGCAGGTGAAGGTTGGAAGTGAATGTACAAGATGTATGGCGTGCGTCCAGAGGGAGAGTGCAGGTGAAGGTTGGAAGTGAATGTACAAGACGTAGGGCGTGCATCCAGAGGAGAGAGTGCAGGTGAAGGTTGGAAGTGAATGTACAAGATGTAGGGTGTACGTCCAGAGCAGAGAGTGCAGGTGAAGGTTGGAAGTGAATGTAGAAGATGTAGGGTGTGCGTCCAGAGCAGAGAGTGCAGGTGAAGGTTGGAAGTGAATGTACAAGATGTAGGGCGTGCGTCCAGAGAAGAGAGTGCAGGCGAAGGTTGGAAGCTGAATGTACAAGATGTAGGGCGTGCGTCCAGAGGAGAGAGTGCAGGTGAAGGTTGTAAGTGAATGTGCAAGATGTAGGGTGTGCGTCCAGAGGAGAGAGTGCAGGTGAAGTTTGAAAGTAAATGTAGAAGATGTAGGGTGTGCGTCCAGAGGAGAGAGTGCAGGTGAAGGTTGGAAGTGAATGTACAAGATGTATGGCGTGCGTCCAGAGGGGAGAGTGCAGGTGAAGGTTGGAAGTGAATGTACAAGACGTAGGGCGTGCGTCCAGAGGAGAGAGTGCAGGTGAAGGTTGTAAGTGAATGTACAAGATGTAGGGCGTGTGTCCAGAGGAGAGAGTGCAGGTGAATGTTGTAGAGTGAATGTGCAAGATGTAGGGCGTGCGTCCAGAGGAGAGAGTGCAGGTGAAGGTTGGAAGTGAATGTACAAGATGTAGGGTGTGCGTCCAGAGGGAGAGTGCAGGTGAAGGTTGGAAGTGAATGTACAAGATGTAGGGCGTGCGTCCAGAGCAGAGAGTGCAGGTGAAGGTTGGAAGTGAATGTACAAGATGTAGGGCGTGCGTCCAGAGCAGAGAGTGCAGGTGAAGGTTGTAAGTGAATGTGCAAGATGTAGGGCGTGCGTCCAGAGGAGAGAGTGCAGGTGAAGGTTGGAAGCGAATGTACAAGATGTAGGGCGTGCGTCCAGAGGAGAGAGTGCAGGTGAAGGTTGAAAGTAAATGTAGAAGATGTAGGGCGTGCGTCCAGAGGAGAGACTGCAGGTGAAGGTTGTAAGTGAATGTGCAAGATGTAGGGTGTGCGTCCAGAGGAGAGAGTGCAGGTGAAGGTTGAAAGTAAATGTAGAAGATGTAGGGTGTGCGTCCAGAGGAGAGAGTGCAGGTGAAGGTTGGAAGTGAATGTACAAGATGTATGGCGTGCGTCCAGAGGGGAGAGTGCAGGTGAAGGTTGGAAGTGAATGTACAAGACGTAGGGCGTGCGTCCAGAGGAGAGAGTGCAGGTGAAGGTTGGAAGTGAATGTACAAGATGTAGGGCGTGTGTCCAGAGGAGAGAGTGCAGGTGAAGGTTGTAAGTGAATGTGCAAGATGTAGGGCGTGCGTCCAGAGGAGAGAGTGCAGGTGAAGGTTGGAAGTGAATGTACAAGATGTAGGGTGTGCGTCCAGAGGGGAGAGTGCAGGTGAAGGTTGGAAGTGAATGTACAAGATGTAGGGTGTGCGTCCAGAGCAGAGAGTGCAGGTGAAGGTTGGAAGTGAATGTAGAAGATGTAGGGTGTGCGTCCAGAGCAGAGAGTGCAGGTGAAGGTTGGAAGTGAATGTAGAAGATGTAGGGTGTGCGTCCAGAGCAGAGAGTGCAGGTGAAGGTTGAAAATGAATGTACAAGATGTAGGGCGTGCGTCCAGAGGAGAGAGTGCAGGTGAAGGTTGGAAGTGAATGTACAAGATGTAGGGTGTGCGTCCAGAGGAGAGAGTGCAGGTGAAGGTTGGAAGCGAATGTACAAGATGTAGGGTGTGCGTCCAGAGGAGAGAGTACAGGTGAAGGTTGAAAGTAAATGTAGAAGATGTAGGGTGTGCGTCCAGAGGAGAGAGTGCAGGTGAAGGTTGGAAGTGAATGTACAAGATGTATGGCGTGCGTCCAGAGGGGAGAGTGCAGGTGAAGGTTGGAAGTGAATGTACAAGACGTAGGGCATGCGTCCAGAGGAGAGAGTGCAGGTGAAGGTTGGAAGTGAATGTACAAGATGTAGGGCGTGTGTCCAGAGGAGAGAGTGCAGGTGAAGGTTGTAAGTGAATGTGCAAGATGTAGGGCGTGCGTCCAGAGGAGAGAGTGCAGGTGAAGGTTGGAAGTGAATGTACAAGATGTAGGGTGTGCGTCCAGAGGGGAGAGTGCAGGTGAAGGTTGGAAGTGAATGTACAAGATGTAGGGTGTGCGTCCAGAGCAGAGAGTGCAGGTGAAGGTTGGAAGTGAATGTAGAAGATGTAGGGTGTGCGTCCAGAGCAGAGAGTGCAGGTGAAGGTTGGAAGTGAATGTAGAAGATGTAGGGTGTGCGTCCAGAGCAGAGAGTGCAGGTGAAGGTTGGAAGTGAATGTACAAGATGTAGGGCGTGCGTCCAGAGGAGAGAGTGCAGGTGAAGGTTGGAAGCGAATGTACAAGATGTAGGGCGTGCGTCCAGAGGAGAGAGTGCAGGTGAAGGTTGTAAGTGAATGTGCAAGATGTAGGGTGTGCGTCCAGAGGAGAGAGTGCAGGTGAAGGTTGAAAGTAAATGTAGAAGATGTAGGGTGTGCGTCCAGAGGAGAGAGTGCAGGTGAAGGTTGGAAGTGAATGTACAAGATGTATGGCGTGCGTCCAGAGGGGAGAGTGCAGGTGAAGGTTGGAAGTGAATGTACAAGACGTAGGGCGTGCGTCCAGAGGAGAGAGTGCAGGTGAAGGTTGGAAGTGAATGTACAAGATGTAGGGCGTGTGTCCAGAGGAGAGAGTGCAGGTGAATGTTGTAAGTGAATGTGCAAGATGTAGGGCGTGCGTCCAGAGGAGAGAGCGCAGGTGAAGGTTGGAAGTGAATGTACAAGATGTAGGGTGTGCGTCCAGAGGGGAGAGTGCAGGTGAAGGTTGGAAGTGAATGTACAAGATGTAGGGCGTGCGTCCAGAGGAGAGAGTGCAGGTGAAGGTTGGAAGTGAATGTACAAGATGTAGGGTGTGCGTCCAGAGGAGAGAGTGCAGGTGAAGGTTGGAAGCGAATGTACAAGATGTAGGGTGTGCGTCCAGAGGAGAGAGTGCAGGTGAAGGTTGAAAGTAAATGTAGAAGATGTAGGGTGTGCGTCCAGAGGAGAGAGTGCAGGTGAAGGTTGGAAGTGAATGTACAAGATGTATGGCGTGCGTCCAGAGGGGAGAGTGCAGGTGAAGGTTGGAAGTGAATGTACAAGACGTAGGGCGTGCATCCAGAGGAGAGAGTGCAGGTGAAGGTTGGAAGTGAATGTACAAGATGTAGGGCGTGTGTCCAGAGGAGAGAGTGCAGGTGAAGGTTGTAAGTGAATGTGAAAGATGTAGGGCGTGCGTCCAGAGGAGAGAGTGCAGGTGAAGGTTGGAAGTGAATGTACAAGATGTAGGGTGTGCGTCCAGAGGGGAGAGTGCAGGTGAAGGTTGGAAGTGAATGTACAAGATGTAGGGTGTGCGTCCAGAGCAGAGAGTGCAGGTGAAGGTTGGAAGTGAATGTAGAAGATGTAGGGTGTACGTCCAGAGCAGAGAGTGCAGGTGAAGGTTGGAAGTGAATGTAGAAGATGTAGGGTGTGCGTCCAGAGCAGAGAGTGCAGGTGAAGGTTGGAAGTGAATGTACAAGATGTAGGGCGTGCGTCCAGAGGAGAGAGTGCAGGTGAAGGTTGGAAGTGAATGTACAAGATGTAGGGCGTGCGTCCAGAGGAGAGAGTGCAGGTGAAGGTTGTAAGTGAATGTGCAAGATGTAGGGTGTGCGTCCAGAGGAGAGAGTGCAGGTGAAGGTTGAAAGTAAATGTAGAAGATGTAGGGTGTGCGTCCAGAGGAGAGAGTGCAGGTGAAGGTTGGAAGTGAATGTACAAGATGTATGGCGTGCGTCCAGAGGGGAGAGTGCAGGTGAAGGTTGGAAGTGAATGTACAAGACGTAGGGCGTGCGTCCAGAGGAGAGAGTGCAGGTGAAGGTTGTAAGTGAATGTACAAGATGTAGGGCGTGTGTCCAGAGGAGAGAGTGCAGGTGAATGTTGTAAGTGAATGTGCAAGATGTAGGGCGTGCGTCCAGAGGAGAGAGTGCAGGTGAAGGTTGGAAGTGAATGTACAAGATGTAGGGTGTGCGTCCAGAGGAGAGAGTGCAGGTGAAGGTTGGAAGTGAATGTACACGATGTAGGGTGTGTGTCCAGAGCAGAGAGTGCAGGTGAAGTTTGGAAGTGAATGTAGAAGATGTAGGGTGTGCGTCCAGAGCAGAGAGTGCAGGTGAAGGTTGGAAGTGAATGTACAAGATGTAGGGCGTGCGTCCAGAGCAGAGAGCAGGTGAAGGTTGGAAGTGAATGTACAAGATGTAGGGCGTGCGTCCAGAGCAGAGAGTGCAGGTGAAGGTTGTAAGTGAATGTGCAAGATGTAGGGCGTGCGTCCAGAGGAGAGAGTGCAGGTGAAGGTTGGAAGTGAATGTACAAGATGTAGGGCGTGCGTCCAGAGGAGAGAGTGCAGGTGAAGGTTGGAAGTGAATGTACAAGATGTAGGGCGTGCGTCCAGAGGAGAGAGTGCAGGTGAAGGTTGTAAGTGAATGTGCAAGATGTAGGGTGTGCGTCCAGAGGAGAGAGTGCAGGTGAAGGTTGAAAGTAAATGTAGAAGATGTAGGGTGTGCGTCCAGAGGAGAGAGTGCAGGTGAAGGTTGGAAGTGAATGTACAAGATGTATGGCGTGCGTCCAGAGGGGAGAGTGCAGGTGAAGGTTGGAAGTGAATGTACAAGACGTAGGGCGTGCGTCCAGAGGAGAGAGTGCAGGTGAAGGTTGGAAGTGAATGTACAAGATGTAGGGCGTGTGTCCAGAGGAGAGAGTGCAGGTGAAGGTTGTAAGTGAACGTGCAAGATGTAGGGCGTGCGTCCAGAGGAGAGAGTGCAGGTGAAGGTTGGAAGTGAATGTACAAGATGTAGGGTGTGCGTCCAGAGGAGAGAGTGCAGGTGAAGGTTGGAAGTGAATGTACAAGATGTAGGGTGTGCGTCCAGAGCAGAGAGTGCAGGTGAAGGTTGGAAGTGAATGTAGAAGATGTAGGGTGTACGTCCAGAGCAGAGAGTGCAGGTGAAGGTTGGAAGTGAATGTAGAAGATGTAGGGTGTGCGTCCAGAGCAGAGAGTGCAGGTGAAGGTTGGAAGTGAATGTACAAGATGTAGGGCGTGCGTCCAGAGAAGAGAGTGCAGGTGAAGGTTGGAAGCGAATGTACAAGATGTAGGGCGTGCGTCCAGAGGAGAGAGTGCAGGTGAAGGTTGTAAGTGAATGTGCAAGATGTAGGGTGTGCGTCCAGAGGAGAGAGTGCAGGTGAAGGTTGAAAGTAAATGTAGAAGATGTAGGGTGTGCGTCCAGAGGAGAGAGTGCAGGTGAAGGTTGGAAGTGAATGTACAAGATGTATGGCGTGCGTCCAGAGGGGAGAGTGCAGGTGAAGGTTGGAAGTGAATGTACAAGACGTAGGGCGTGCGTCCAGAGGAGAGAGTGCAGGTGAAGGTTGGAAGTGAATGTACAAGATGTAGGGCGTGCGTCCAGAGGAGAGAGTGCAGGTGAAGGTTGTAAGTGAATGTACAAGATGTAGGGCGTGCGTCCAGAGGAGAGAGTGCAGGTGAAGGTTGGAAGTGAATGTACAAGATGTAGGGTGTGCGTCCAGAGGGAGAGTGCAGGTGAAGGTTGGAAGTGAATGTACAAGATGTAGGGTGTGCGTCCAGAGCAGAGAGTGCAGGTGAAGGTTGGAAGTGAATGTAGAAGATGTAGGGTGTGCGTCCAGAGCAGAGAGTGCAGGTGAAGGTTGGAAGTGAATGTAGAAGATGTAGGGCGTGCGTCCAGAGCAGAGAGTGCAGGTGAAGGTTGGAAATGAATGTACAAGATGTAGGGCGTGCGTCCAGAGGAGAGAGTGCAGGTGAAGGTTGTAAGTGAATGTGCAAGATGTAGGGTGTGCGTCCAGAGGAGAGAGTGCAGGTGAAGGTTGAAAGTAAATGTAGAAGATGTAGGGTGTGCGTCCAGAGGAGAGAGTGCAGGTGAAGGTTGGAAGTGAATGTACAAGATGTATGGCGTGCGTCCAGAGGAGAGAGTGCAGGTGAAGGTTGGAAGTGAATGTACAAGACGTAGGGCGTGCGTCCAGAGGAGAGAGTGCAGGTGAAGGTTGGAAGTGAATGTACAAGATGTAGGGCGTGCGTCCAGAGGAGAGAGTGCAGGTGAAGGTTGGAAGTGAATGTACAAGATGTAGGGCGTGCGTCCAGAGGAGAGAGTGCAGGTGAAGGTTGGAAGTGAATGTACAAGATGTAGGGTGTGCGTCCAGAGGAGAGAGTGCAGGTGAAGGTTGGAAGTGAATGTACAAGATGTAGGGTGTGTGTCCAGAGCAGAGAGTGCAGGTGAAGGTTGGAAGTGAATGTAGAAGATGTAGGGTGTGCGTCCAGAGCAGAGAGTGCAGGTGAAGGTTGGAAGTGAATGTAGAAGATGTAGGGTGTGCGTCCAGAGCAGAGAGTGCAGGTGAAGGTTGGAAGTGAATGTAGAAGATGTAGGGTGTGCGTCCAGAGCAGAGAGTGCAGGTGAAGGTTGAAAGTGAATGTACAAGATGTAGGGCGTGCGTCCAGAGGAGAGAGTGCAGGTGAAGGTTGGAAGTGAATGTACAAGATGTAGGGTGTGCGTCCAGAGGAGAGAGTGCAGGTGAAGGTTGGAAGCGAATGTACAAGATGTAGGGTGTGCGTCCAGAGGAGAGAGTACAGGTGAAGGTTGAAAGTAAATGTAGAAGATGTAGGGTGTGCGTCCAGAGGAGAGAGTGCAGGTGAAGGTTGGAAGTGAATGTACAAGATGTATGGCGTGCGTCCAGAGGAGAGAGTGCAGGTGAAGGTTGGAAGTGAATGTACAAGACGTAGGGCATGCGTCCAGAGGAGAGAGTGCAGGTGAAGGTTGGAAGTGAATGTACAAGATGTAGGGCGTGTGTCCAGAGGAGAGAGTGCAGGTGAAGGTTGTAAGTGAATGTGCAAGATGTAGGGCGTGCGTCCAGAGGAGAGAGTGCAGGTGAAGGTTGGAAGTGAATGTACAAGATGTAGGGTGTGCGTCCAGAGGGGAGAGTGCAGGTGAAGGTTGGAAGTGAATGTACAAGATGTAGGGTGTGCGTCCAGAGCAGAGAGTGCAGGTGAAGGTTGGAAGTGAATGTAGAAGATGTAGGGTGTGCGTCCAGAGCAGAGAGTGCAGGTGAAGGTTGGAAGTGAATGTAGAAGATGTAGGGTGTGCGTCCAGAGCAGAGAGTGCAGGTGAAGGTTGGAAGTGAATGTACAAGATGTAGGGCGTGCGTCCAGAGGAGAGAGTGCAGGTGAAGGTTGGAAGTGAATGTACAAGATGTAGGGCGTGCGTCCAGAGGAGAGAGTGCAGGTGAAGGTTGTAAGTGAATGTGCAAGATGTAGGGTGTGCGTCCAGAGGAGAGAGTGCAGGTGAAGGTTGAAAGTAAATGTAGAAGATGTAGGGTGTGCGTCCAGAGGAGAGAGTGCAGGTGAAGGTTGGAAGTGAATGTACAAGATGTATGGCGTGCGTCCAGAGGAGAGAGTGCAGGTGAAGGTTGGAAGTGAATGTACAAGACGTAGGGCGTGCGTCCAGAGGAGAGAGTGCAGGTGAAGGTTGGAAGTGAATGTACAAGATGTAGGGCGTGTGTCCAGAGGAGAGAGTGCAGGTGAAGGTTGTAAGTGAATGTGCAAGATGTAGGGCGTGCGTCCAGAGGAGAGAGTGCAGGTGAAGGTTGGAAGTGAATGTACAAGATGTAGGGTGTGCGTCCAGAGGGAGAGTGCAGGTGAAGGTTGGAAGTGAATGTACAAGATGTAGGGCGTGCGTCCAGAGGAGAGAGTGCAGGTGAAGGTTGGAAGTGAATGTACAAGATGTAGGGTGTGCGTCCAGAGGAGAGAGTGCAGGTGAAGGTTGGAAGTGAATGTACAAGATGTAGGGTGTGCGTCCAGAGGAGAGAGTGCAGGTGAAGGTTGAAAGTAAATGTAGAAGATGTAGGGTGTGCGTCCAGAGGAGAGAGTGCAGGTGAAGGTTGGAAGTGAATGTACAAGATGTATGGCGTGCGTCCAGAGGAGAGAGTGCAGGTGAAGGTTGGAAGTGAATGTACAAGACGTAGGGCGTGCATCCAGAGGAGAGAGTGCAGGTGAAGGTTGGAAGTGAATGTACAAGATGTAGGGCGTGTGTCCAGAGGAGAGAGTGCAGGTGAAGGTTGTAAGTGAATGTGAAAGATGTAGGGCGTGCGTCCAGAGGAGAGAGTGCAGGTGAAGGTTGGAAGTGAATGTACAAGATGTAGGGTGTGCGTCCAGAGGGAGAGTGCAGGTGAAGGTTGGAAGTGAATGTACAAGATGTAGGGTGTGCGTCCAGAGCAGAGAGTGCAGGTGAAGGTTGGAAGTGAATGTAGAAGATGTAGGGTGTACGTCCAGAGCAGAGAGTGCAGGTGAAGGTTGGAAGTGAATGTAGAAGATGTAGGGTGTGCGTCCAGAGCAGAGAGTGCAGGTGAAGGTTGGAAGTGAATGTACAAGATGTAGGGTGTGCGTCCAGAGAAGAGAGTGCAGGAGAAGGTTGGAAGCGAATGTACAAGATGTAGGGCGTGCGTCCAGAGGAGAGAGTGCAGGTGAAGGTTGTAAGTGAATGTGCAAGATGTAGGGTGTGCGTCCAGAGGAGAGAGTGCAGGTGAAGGTTGAAAGTAAATGTAGAAGATGTAGGGTGTGCGTCCAGAGGAGAGAGTGCAGGTGAAGGTTGGAAGTGAATGTACAAGATGTATGGCGTGCGTCCAGAGGAGAGAGTGCAGGTGAAGGTTGGAAGTGAATGTACAAGACGTAGGGCGTGCGTCCAGAGGAGAGAGTGCAGGTGAAGGTTGTAAGTGAATGTACAAGATGTAGGGCGTGTGTCCAGAGGAGAGAGTGCAGGTGAATGTTGTAAGTGAATGTGCAAGATGTAGGGCGTGCGTCCAGAGGAGAGAGTGCAGGTGAAGGTTGGAAGTGAATGTACAAGATGTAGGGTGTGCGTCCAGAGGAGAGAGTGCAGGTGAAGGTTGGAAGTGAATGTACAAGATGTAGGGTGTGTGTCCAGAGCAGAGAGTGCAGGTGAAGGTTGGAAGTGAATGTAGAAGATGTAGGGTGTGCGTCCAGAGCAGAGAGTGCAGGTGAAGGTTGGAAGTGAATGTACAAGATGTAGGGCGTGCGTCCAGAGCAGAGAGTGCAGGTGAAGGTTGGAAGTGAATGTACAAGATGTAGGGCGTGCGTCCAGAGCAGAGAGTGCAGGTGAAGGTTGGAAGTGAATGTGCAAGATGTAGGGCGTGCGTCCAGAGGAGAGAGTGCAGGTGAAGGTTGTAAGTGAATGTGCAAGATGTACGGTGTGCGTCCAGAGGAGAGAGTGCAGGTGAAGGTTGAAAGTAAATGTAGAAGATGTAGGGTGTGCGTCCAGAGGAGAGAGTGCAGGTGAAGGTTGAAAGTAAATGTAGAAGATGTAGGGCGTGCGTCCAGAGGAGAGAGTGCAGGTGAAGGTTGTAAGTGAATGTGCAAGATGTAGGGTGTGCGTCCAGAGGAGAGAGTGCAGGTGAAGGTTGAAAGTAAATGTAGAAGATGTAGGGTGTGCGTCCAGAGGAGAGAGTGCAGGTGAAGGTTGGAAGTGAATGTACAAGATGTATGGCGTGCGTCCAGAGGGGAGAGTGCAGGTGAAGGTTGGAAGTGAATGTACAAGACGTAGGGCGTGCGTCCAGAGGAGAGAGTGCAGGTGAAGGTTGGAAGTGAATGTACAAGATGTAGGGCGTGTGTCCAGAGGAGAGAGTGCAGGTGAAGGTTGTAAGTGAATGTGCAAGATGTAGGGCGTGCGTCCAGAGGAGAGAGTGCAGGTGAAGGTTGGAAGTGAATGTACAAGATGTAGGGTGTGCGTCCAGAGGAGAGAGTGCAGGTGAAGGTTGGAAGTGAATGTACAAGATGTAGGGTGTGTGTCCAGAGCAGAGAGTGCAGGTGAAGGTTGGAAGTGAATGTAGAAGATGTAGGGTGTGCGTCCAGAGCAGAGAGTGCAGGTGAAGGTTGGAAGTGAATGTAGAAGATGTAGGGTGTGCGTCCAGAGCAGAGAGTGCAGGTGAAGGTTGGAAGTGAATGTACAAGATGTAGGGCGTGCGTCCAGAGGAGAGAGTGCAGGTGAAGGTTGGAAGTGAATGTACAAGATGTAGGGTGTGCGTCCAGAGGAGAGAGTGCAGGTGAAGGTTGAAAGTAAATGTAGAAGATGTAGGGTGTGCGTCCAGAGGGGAGAGTGCAGGTGAAGGTTGAAAGTGAATGTAGAAGATGTAGGGTGTGCGTCCAGAGGAGAGAGTGCAGGTGAAGGTTGAAAGTAAATGTAGAAGATGTAGGGTGTGCGTCCAGAGGGGAGAGTGCAGGTGAAGGTTGGAAGTGAATGTACAAGATGTAGGGCGTGCGTCCAGAGGAGAGAGTGCAGGTGAAGGTTGGAAGTGAATGTACAAGATGTAGGGTGTGCGTCCAGAGGAGAGAGTGCAGGTGAAGGTTGGAAGCGAATGTACAAGATGTAGGGTGTGCGTCCAGAGGAGAGAGTGCAGGTGAAGGTTGAAAGTAAATGTAGAAGATGTAGGGTGTGCGTCCAGAGGAGAGAGTGCAGGTGAAGGTTGGAAGTGAATGTACAAGATGTATGGCGTGCGTCCAGAGGGGAGAGTGCAGGTGAAGGTTGGAAGTGAATGTACAAGACGTAGGGCGTGCGTCCAGAGGAGAGAGTGCAGGTGAAGGTTGGAAGTGAATGTACAAGATGTAGGGCGTGCGTCCAGAGGAGAGAGTGCAGGTGAAGGTTGGAAGTGAATGTACAAGATGTAGGGCGTGCGTCCAGAGGAGAGAGTGCAGGTGAAGGTTGGAAGTGAATGTACAAGATGTAGGGCGTGCGTCCAGAGGAGAGAGTGCAGGTGAAGGTTGGAAGTGAATGTACAAGATGTAGGGCGTGCGTCCAGAGGGAGAGTGCAGGTGAAGGTTGGAAGTGAATGTACAAGATGTAGGGCGTGCGTCCAGAGGAGAGAGTGCAGGTGAAGGTTGGAAGTGAATGTACAAGATGTAGGGCGTGCGTCCAGAGGAGAGAGTGCAGGTGAAGGTTGGAAGTGAATGTACAAGATGTAGGGCGTGCGTCCAGAGGAGAGAGTGCAGGTGAAGGTTGGAAGTGAATGTACAAGATGTAGGGCGTGCGTCCAGAGGAGAGAGTGCAGGTGAAGGTTGGAAGTGAATGTACAAGATGTAGGGCGTGCGTCCAGAGGGGAGAGTGCAGGTGAAGGTTGGAAGTGAATGTACAAGATGTAGGGTGTGCGTCCAGAGGAGAGAGTGCAGGTGAAGGTTGGAAGTGAATGTACAAGATGTAGGGTGTGCGTCCAGAGGAGAGAGTGCAGGTGAAGGTTGGAAGTGAATGTACAAGATTTAGGGTGTGCGTCCAGAGGGGAGAGTGCAGGTGAAGGTTGGAAGTGAATGTACAAGATGTAGGGTGTGCGTCCAGAGCAGAGAGTGCAGGTGAAGGTTGGAAGTGAATGTAGAAGATGTAGGGTGTGCGTCCAGAGCAGAGAGTGCAGGTGAAGGTTGGAAGTGAATGTACAAGATGTAGGGCGTGCGTCCAGAGGAGAGAGTGCAGGTGAAGGTTGGAAGTGAATGTACAAGATGTAGGGCGTGCGTCCAGAGGAGAGAGTGCAGGTGAAGGTTGGAAGTGAATGTACAAGATGTAGGGTGTGCGTCCAGAGGAGAGAGTGCAGGTGAAGGTTGGAAGTGAATGTACAAGATGTAGGGCGTGCGTCCAGAGGAGAGAGTGCAGGTGAAGGTTGGAAGCGAATGTACAAGATGTAGGGTGTGCGTCCAGAGCAGAGAGTGCAGGTGAAGGTTGGAAGTGAATGTACAAGATGTAGGGCGTGCGTCCAGAGGAGAGAGTGCAGGTGAAGGTTGGAAGTGAATGTACAAGATGTAGGGCGTGCGTCCAGAGGGGAGAGTGCAGGTGAAGGTTGGAAGTGAATGTACAAGATGTAGGGCGTGCGTCCAGAGGAGAGAGTGCAGGTGAAGGTTGGAAGTGAATGTACAAGATGTAGGGCGTGCGTCCAGAGGAGAGAGTGCAGGTGAAGGCTGGAAGTGAATGTACAAGATGTAGGGTGTGCATCCAGAGCAGAGAGTGCAGGTGAAGGTTGGAAGTGAATGTACAAGATGTAGGGTGTGCATCCAGAGCAGAGAGTGCAGGTGAAGGTTGGAAGTGAATGTACAAGATGTAGGGCGTGCGTCCAGAGGAGAGAGTGCAGGTGAAGGTTGGAAGTGAATGTACAAGATGTAGGGTGTGCGTCCAGAGGAGAGAGTGCAGGTGAAGGTTGGAAGTGAATGTACAAGATGTAGGGCGTGAGTCCAGAGGAGAGAGTGCAGGTGAAGGTTGGAAGTGAATGTACAAGATGTAGGGCGTGCGTCCAGAGGAGAGAGTGCAGGTGAAGGTTGGAAGTGAATGTACAAGATGTAGGGTGTGCGTCCAGAGGAGAGAGTGCAGGTGAAGGTTGGAAGTGAATGTACAAGATGTAGGGCGTGCGTCCAGAGGAGAGAGTGCAGGTGAAGGTTGGAAGTGAATGTTCAAGATGTAGGGCGTGCGTCCAGAGGAGAGAGTGCAGGTGAAGGTTGGAAGCGAATGTACAAGATGTAGGGTGTGCGTCCAGAGGAGAGAGTGCAGGTGAAGGTTGGAAGTGAATGTACAAGATGTAGGGTGTGCGTCCAGAGGAGAGAGTGCAGGTGAAGGTTGGAAGTGAATGTACAAGATGTAGGGTGTGCGTCCAGAGGAGAGAGTGCAGGTGAAGGTTGGAAGTGAATGTACAAGATGTAGGGTGTGCGTCCAGAGCAGAGAGTGCAGGTGAAGGTTGGAAGTGAATGTAGAAGATGTAGGGTGTGCGTCCAGAGCAGAGAGTGCAGGTGAAGGTTGGAAGTGAATGTACAAGATGTAGGGCGTGCGTCCAGAGGAGAGAGTGCAGGTGAAGGTTGGAAGTGAATGTACAAGATGTAGGGCGTGCGTCCAGAGGAGAGAGTGCAGGTGAAGGTTGGAAGTGAATGTACAAGATGTAGGGTGTGCGTCCAGAGGAGAGAGTGCAGGTGAAGGTTGAAAGTAAATGTAGAAGATGTAGGGTGTGCGTCCAGAGGAGAGAGTGCAGGTGAAGGTTGGAAGTGAATGTACAAGATGTATGGCGTGCGTCCAGAGGGGAGAGTGCAGGTGAAGGTTGGAAGTGAATGTACAAGACGTAGGGCGTGCGTCCAGAGGAGAGAGTGCAGGTGAAGGTTGGAAGTGAATGTACAAGATGTAGGGCGTGTGTCCAGAGGAGAGAGTGCAGGTGAAGGTTGTAAGTGAATGTGCAAGATGTAGGGCGTGCGTCCAGAGGAGAGAGTGCAGGTGAAGGTTGGAAGTGAATGTAGAAGATGTAGGGTGTGCGTCCAGAGCAGAGAGTGCAGGTGAAGGTTGGAAGTGAATGTACAAGATGTAGGGCGTGCGTCCAGAGGAGAGAGTGCAGGTGAAGGTTGGAAGCGAATGTACAAGATGTAGGGCGTGCGTCCAGAGGAGAGAGTGCAGGTGAAGGTTGAAAGTAAATGTAGAAGATGTAGGGCATGCGTCCAGAGGAGAGAGTGCAGGTGAAGGTTGTAAGTGAATGTGCAAGATGTAGGGTGTGCGTCCAGAGGAGAGAGTGCAGGTGAAGGTTGAAAGTAAATGTAGAAGATGTAGGGTGTGCGTCCAGAGGAGAGAGTGCAGGTGAAGGTTGGAAGTGAATATACAAGATGTATGGCGTGCGTCCAGAGGGGAGAGTGCAGGTGAAGGTTGGAAGTGAATGTACAAGACGTAGGGCGTGCGTCCAGAGGAGAGAGTGCAGGTGAAGGTTGGAAGTGAATGTACAAGATGTAGGGCGTGTGTCCAGAGGAGAGAGTGCAGGTGAAGGTTGTAAGTGAATGTGCAAGATGTAGGGCGTGCGTCCAGAGGAGAGAGTGCAGGTGAAGGTTGGAAGTGAATGTACAAGATGTAGGGTGTGCGTCCAGAGGAGAGAGTGCAGGTGAAGGTTGGAAGTGAATGTAGAAGATGTAGGGTGTGCGTCCAGAGCAGAGAGTGCAGGTGAAGGTTGGAAGTGAATGTAGAAGATGTAGGGTGTGCGTCCAGAGCAGAGAGTGCAGGTGAAGGTTGGAAGTGAATGTACAAGATGTAGGGCGTGCGTCCAGAGGAGAGAGTGCAGGTGAAGGTTGGAAGTGAATGTACAAGATGTAGGGTGTGCGTCCAGAGGAGAGAGTGCAGGTGAAGGTTGGAAGCGAATGTACAAGATGTAGGGCGTGCGTCCAGAGGAGAGAGTGCAGGTGAAGGTTGAAAGTAAATGTAGAAGATGTAGGGTGTGCGTCCAGAGGGGAGAGTGCAGGTGAAGGTTGGAAGTGAATGTACAAGATGTAGGGCGTGCGTCCAGAGGAGAGAGTGCAGGTGAAGGTTGGAAGTGAATGTACAAGATGTAGGGTGTGCGTCCAGAGGAGAGAGTGCAGGTGAAGGTTGGAAGTGAATGTACAAGATGTAGGGTGTGCGTCCAGAGGAGAGAGTGCAGGTGAAGGTTGAAAGTAAATGTAGAAGATGTAGGGTGTGCGTCCAGAGGAGAGAGTGCAGGTGAAGGTTGGAAGTGAATGTACAAGATGTATGGCGTGCGTCCAGACGGGAGAGTGCAGGTGAAGGTTGGAAGTGAATGTACAAGTACGTAGGGCATGCGTCCAGAGGAGAGAGTGCAGGTGAAGGTTGGAAGTGAATGTACAAGATGTAGGGCGTGTGTCCAGAGGAGAGAGTGCAGGTGAAGGTTGTAAGTGAATGTGCAAGATGTAGGGCGTGCGTCCAGAGGAGAGAGTGCAGGTGAAGGTTGGAAGTGAATGTACAAGATGTAGGGTGTGCGTCCAGAGGGGAGAGTGCAGGTGAAGGTTGGAAGTGAATGTACAAGATGTAGGGTGTGCGTCCAGAGCAGAGAGTGCAGGTGAAGGTTGGAAGTGAATGTAGAAGATGTAGGGTGTGCGTCCAGAGCAGAGAGTGCAGGTGAAGGTTGGAAGTGAATGTAGAAGATGTAGGGTGTGCGTCCAGAGCAGAGAGTGCAGGTGAAGGTTGGAAGTGAATGTACAAGATGTAGGGCGTGCGTCCAGAGGAGAGAGTGCAGGTGAATGTTGTAAGTGAATGTGCAAGATGTAGGGCGTGCGTCCAGAGGAGAGAGTGCAGGTGAAAGTTGGAAGTGAATGTACAAGATGTAGGGTGTGCGTCCAGAGGAGAGAGTGCAGGTGAAGGTTGGAAGTGAATGTACAAGATGTAGGGCGTGCGTCCAGAGGAGAGAGTGCAGGTGAAGGTTGGAAGTGAATGTACAAGATGTAGGGTGTGCGTCCAGAGGAGAGAGTGCAGGTGAAGGTTGGAAGCGAATGTACAAGATGTAGGGTGTGCGTCCAGAGGAGAGAGTGCAGGTGAAGGTTGAAAGTAAATGTAGAAGATGTAGGGTGTGCGTCCAGAGGAGAGAGTGCAGGTGAAGGTTGGAAGTGAATGTACAAGATGTATGGCGTGCGTCCAGAGGGGAGAGTGCAGGTGAAGGTTGGAAGTGAATGTACAAGACGTAGGGCGTGCATCCAGAGGAGAGAGTGCAGGTGAAGGTTGGAAGTGAATGTACAAGATGTAGGGCGTGTGTCCAGAGGAGAGAGTGCAGGTGAAGGTTGTAAGTGAATGTGAAAGATGTAGGGCGTGCGTCCAGAGGAGAGAGTGCAGGTGAAGGTTGGAAGTGAATGTACAAGATGTAGGGTGTGCGTCCAGAGGGAGAGTGCAGGTGAAGGTTGGATGTGAATGTACAAGATGTAGGGTGTGCGTCCAGAGCAGAGAGTGCAGGTGAAGGTTGGAAGTGAATGTAGAAGATGTAGGGTGTGCGTCCAGAGCAGAGAGTGCAGGTGAAGGTTGGAAGTGAATGTAGAAGATGTAGGGTGTGCGTCCAGAGCAGAGAGTGCAGGTGAAGGTTGGAAGTGAATGTACAAGATGTAGGGCGTGCGTCCAGAGAAGAGAGTGCAGGTGAAGGTTGGAAGCGAATGTACAAGATGTAGGGCGTGCGTCCAGAGGAGAGAGTGCAGGTGAAGGTTGTAAGTGAATGTGCAAGATGTAGGGTGTGCGTCCAGAGGAGAGAGTGCAGGTGAAGGTTGAAAGTAAATGTAGAAGATGTAGGGTGTGCGTCCAGAGGAGAGAGTGCAGGTGAAGGTTGGAAGTGAATGTACAAGATGTATGGCGTGCGTCCAGAGGGAGAGTGCAGGTGAAGGTTGGAAGTGAATGTACAAGACGTAGGGCGTGCGTCCAGAGGAGAGAGTGCAGGTGAAGGTTGGAAGTGAATGTACAAGATGTAGGGCGTGTGTCCAGAGGAGAGAGTGCAGGTGAATGTTGTAAGTGAATGTGCAAGATGTAGGGCGTGCGTCCAGAGGAGAGAGTGCAGGTGAAGGTTGGAAGTGAATGTACAAGATGTAGGGTGTGCGTCCAGAGGGAGAGTGCAGGTGAAGGTTGGAAGTGAATGTACAAGATGTAGGGCGTGCGTCCAGAGCAGAGAGCAGGTGAAGGTTGGAAGTGAATGTACAAGATGTAGGGCGTGCTTCCAGAGCAGAGAGTGCAGGTGAAGGTTGTAAGTGAATGTGCAAGATGTAGGGCGTGCGTCCAGAGGAGAGAGTGCAGGTGAAGGTTGGAAGCGAATGTACAAGATGTAGGGCGTGCGTCCAGAGGAGAGAGTGCAGGTGAAGGTTGAAAGTAAATGTAGAAGATGTAGGGCGTGCGTCCAGAGGAGAGAGTGCAGGTGAAGGTTGTAAGTGAATGTGCAAGATGTAGGGTGTGCGTCCAGAGGAGAGAGTGCAGGTGAAGGTTGAAAGTAAATGTAGAAGATGTAGGGTGTGCGTCCAGAGGAGAGAGTGCAGGTGAAGGTTGGAAGTGAATGTACAAGATGTATGGCGTGCGTCCAGAGGGGAGAGTGCAGGTGAAGGTTGGAAGTGAATGTACAAGACGTAGGGCGTGCGTCCAGAGGAGAGAGTGCAGGTGAAGGTTGGAAGTGAATGTACAAGATGTAGGGCGTGTGTCCAGAGGAGAGAGTGCAGGTGAAGGTTGTAAGTGAATGTGCAAGATGTAGGGCGTGCGTCCAGAGGAGAGAGTGCAGGTGAAGGTTGGAAGTGAATGTACAAGATGTAGGGTGTGCGTCCAGAGGGGAGAGTGCAGGTGAAGGTTGGAAGTGAATGTACAAGATGTAGGGTGTGTGTCCAGAGCAGAGAGTGCAGGTGAAGGTTGGAAGTGAATGTAGAAGATGTAGGGTGTGCGTCCAGAGCAGAGAGTGCAGGTGAAGGTTGGAAGTGAATGTAGAAGATGTAGGGTGTGCGTCCAGAGCAGAGAGTGCAGGTGAAGGTTGAAAATGAATGTACAAGATGTAGGGCGTGCGTCCAGAGGAGAGAGTGCAGGTGAAGGTTGGAAGTGAATGTACAAGATGTAGGGTGTGCGTCCAGAGGAGAGAGTGCAGGTGAAGGTTGGAAGCGAATGTACAAGATGTAGGGTGTGCGTCCAGAGGAGAGAGTACAGGTGAAGGTTGAAAGTAAATGTAGAAGATGTAGGGTGTGCGTCCAGAGGAGAGAGTGCAGGTGAAGGTTGGAAGTGAATGTACAAGATGTATGGCGTGCGTCCAGAGGGGAGAGTGCAGGTGAAGGTTGGAAGTGAATGTACAAGACGTAGGGCATGCGTCCAGAGGAGAGAGTGCAGGTGAAGGTTGGAAGTGAATGTACAAGATGTAGGGCGTGTGTCCAGAGGAGAGAGTGCAGGTGAAGGTTGTAAGTGAATGTGCAAGATGTAGGGCGTGCGTCCAGAGGAGAGAGTGCAGGTGAAGGTTGGAAGTGAATGTACAAGATGTAGGGTGTGCGTCCAGAGGGAGAGTGCAGGTGAAGGTTGGAAGTGAATGTACAAGATGTAGGGTGTGCGTCCAGAGCAGAGAGTGCAGGTGAAGGTTGGAAGTGAATGTAGAAGATGTAGGGTGTGCGTCCAGAGCAGAGAGTGCAGGTGAAGGTTGGAAGTGAATGTAGAAGATGTAGGGTGTGCGTCCAGAGCAGAGAGTGCAGGTGAAGGTTGGAAGTGAATGTACAAGATGTAGGGCGTGCGTCCAGAGGAGAGAGTGCAGGTGAAGGTTGGAAGCGAATGTACAAGATGTAGGGCGTGCGTCCAGAGGAGAGAGTGCAGGTGAAGGTTGTAAGTGAATGTGCAAGATGTAGGGTGTGCGTCCAGAGGAGAGAGTGCAGGTGAAGGTTGAAAGTAAATGTAGAAGATGTAGGGTGTGCGTCCAGAGGAGAGAGTGCAGGTGAAGGTTGGAAGTGAATGTACAAGATGTATGGCGTGCGTCCAGAGGGGAGAGTGCAGGTGAAGGTTGGAAGTGAATGTACAAGACGTAGGGCGTGCGTCCAGAGGAGAGAGTGCAGGTGAAGGTTGGAAGTGAATGTACAAGATGTAGGGCGTGTGTCCAGAGGAGAGAGTGCAGGTGAATGTTGTAAGTGAATGTGCAAGATGTAGGGCGTGCGTCCAGAGGAGAGAGCGCAGGTGAAGGTTGGAAGTGAATGTACAAGATGTAGGGTGTGCGTCCAGAGGGGAGAGTGCAGGTGAAGGTTGGAAGTGAATGTACAAGATGTAGGGCGTGCGTCCAGAGGAGAGAGTGCAGGTGAAGGTTGGAAGTGAATGTACAAGATGTAGGGTGTGCGTCCAGAGGAGAGAGTGCAGGTGAAGGTTGGAAGCGAATGTACAAGATGTAGGGTGTGCGTCCAGAGGAGAGAGTGCAGGTGAAGGTTGAAAGTAAATGTAGAAGATGTAGGGTGTGCGTCCAGAGGAGAGAGTGCAGGTGAAGGTTGGAAGTGAATGTACAAGATGTATGGCGTGCGTCCAGAGGGGAGAGTGCAGGTGAAGGTTGGAAGTGAATGTACAAGACGTAGGGCGTGCATCCAGAGGAGAGAGTGCAGGTGAAGGTTGGAAGTGAATGTACAAGATGTAGGGCGTGTGTCCAGAGGAGAGAGTGCAGGTGAAGGTTGTAAGTGAATGTGAAAGATGTAGGGCGTGCGTCCAGAGGAGAGAGTGCAGGTGAAGGTTGGAAGTGAATGTACAAGATGTAGGGTGTGCGTCCAGAGGGGAGAGTGCAGGTGAAGGTTGGAAGTGAATGTACAAGATGTAGGGTGTGCGTCCAGAGCAGAGAGTGCAGGTGAAGGTTGGAAGTGAATGTAGAAGATGTAGGGTGTACGTCCAGAGCAGAGAGTGCAGGTGAAGGTTGGAAGTGAATGTAGAAGATGTAGGGTGTGCGTCCAGAGCAGAGAGTGCAGGTGAAGGTTGGAAGTGAATGTACAAGATGTAGGGCGTGCGTCCAGAGAAGAGAGTGCAGGTGAAGGTTGGAAGTGAATGTACAAGATGTAGGGCGTGCGTCCAGAGAAGAGAGTGCAGGTGAAGGTTGGCAGTGAATGTACAAGATGTAGGGTGTGTGTCCAGAGCAGAGAGTGCAGGTGAAGGTTGGAAGTGAATGTAGAAGATGTAGGGTGTGCGTCCAGAGCAGAGAGTGCAGGTGAAGGTTGGAAGTGAATGTACAAGATATAGGACGTGTGTCCAGAGGAGAGAGTGCAGGTGAAGGTTGGAAGCGAATGTACAAGATGTAGGGCGTGCGTCCAGAGGAGAGAGTGCAGGTGAAGGTTGAAAGTAAATGTAGAAGATGTAGGGCGTGCGTCCAGAGGAGAGAGTGCAGGTGAAGGTTGAAAGTAAATGTACAAGATGTAGGGTGTGCGTCCAGAGGAGAGAGTGCAGGTGAAGGTTGGAAGTGAATGTACAAGATGTATGGCATGCGTCCAGAGGGGAGAGTGCAGGTGAAGGTTGGAAGTGAATGTACAAGACGTAGGGCGTGCGTCCAGAGGGGAGAGTGCAGGTGAAGGTTGGAAGTGAATGTACAAGACGTAGGGTGTGCGTCCAGAGGAGAGAGTGCAGGTGAAGGTTGGAAGTGAATGTACAAGATGTAGGGCGTGTGTCCAGAGGAGAGAGTGCAGGTGAAGGTTGTAAGTGAATGTGCAAGATGTAGGGCGTGCGTCCAGAGGAGAGAGTGCAGGTGAAGGTTGGAAGTGAATGTACAAGATGTAGGGTGTGCGTCCAGAGGGGAGAGTGCAGGTGAAGGTTGGAAGTGAATGTACAAGATGTAGGGTGTGTGTCCAGAGGGGAGAGTGCAGGTGAAGGTTGGAAGTGAATGTACAAGATGTAGGGTGTGTGTCCAGAGCAGAGAGTGCAGGTGAAGGTTGAAAGTGAATGTACAAGATGTAGGGTGTGCGTCCAGAGCAGAGAGTGCAGGTGAAGGTTGGAAGTGAATGTACAAGATGTAGGGCGTGCGTCCAGAGGAGAGAGTGCAGGTGAAGGTTGGAAGCGAATGTACAAGATGTAGGGCGTGCGTCCAGAGGAGAGAGTGCAGGTGAAGGTTGAAAGTAAATGTAGAAGATGTAGGGCGTGAGTCCAGAGGAGAGAGTGCAGGTGAAGGTTGTAAGTGAATGTGCAAGATGTAGGGTGTGCGTCCAGAGGAGAGAGTGCAGGTGAAGGTTGAAAGTAAATGTAGAAGATGTAGGGTGTGCGTCCAGAGGAGAGAGTGCAGGTGAAGGTTGGAAGTGAATGTACAAGATGTATGGCGTGCGTCCAGAGGGGAGAGTGCAGGTGAAGGTTGGAAGTGAAGGTACAAGACGTAGGGCGTGCGTCCAGAGGAGAGAGTGCAGGTGAAGGTTGGAAGTGAATGTACAAGATGTAGGGCGTGTGTCCAGAGGAGAGAGTGCAGGTGAAGGTTGTAAGTGAATGTGCAAGATGAAGGGCGTGCATCCAGAGGAGAGAGTGCAGGTGAAGGTTGGAAGTGAATGTACAAGATGTAGGGTGTGCGTCCAGAGGGAGAGTGCAGGTGAAGGTTGGAAGTGAATGTACAAGATGTAGGGTGTGCGTCCAGAGCAGAGAGTGCAGGTGAAGGTTGGAAGTGAATGTAGAAGATGTAGGGTGTGCGTCCAGAGCAGAGAGTGCAGGTGAAGGTTGGAAGTGAATGTAGAAGATGTAGGGTGTGCGTCCAGAGCAGAGAGTGCAGGTGAAGGTTGGAAGTGAATGTACAAGATGTAGGGCGTGCGTCCAGAGGAGAGAGTGCAGGTGAAGGTTGGAAGTGAATGTACAAGATGTAGGGCGTGCGTCCAGAGGAGAGAGTGCAGGTGAAGGTTGAAAGTAAATGTAGAAGATGTAGGGCGTGCGTCCAGAGGAGAGAGTGCAGGTGAAGGTTGTAAGTGAATGTGCAAGATGTAGGGTGTGCGTCCAGAGGAGAGAGTGCAGGTGAAGGTTGAAAGTAAATGTAGAAGATGTAGGGTGTGCGTCCAGAGGAGAGAGTGCAGGTGAAGGTTGGAAGTGAATGTACAAGATGTATGGCGTGCGTCCAGAGGGGAGAGTGCAGGTGAAGGTTGGAAGTGAATGTACAAGACGTAGGGCGTGCGTCCAGAGGAGAGAGTGCAGGTGAAGGTTGGAAGTGAATGTACAAGATGTAGGGCGTGCGTCCAGAGGAGAGAGTGCAGGTGAAGGTTGGAAGTGAATGTACAAGATGTAGGGCGTGTGTCCAGAGGAGAGAGTGCAGGTGAAGGTTGTAAGTGAATGTGCAAGATGTAGGGTTTGCGTCCAGAGGAGAGAGTGCAGGTGAAGGTTGAAATTAAATGTAGAAGATGTAGGGTGTGCGTCCAGAGGAGAGAGTGCAGGTGAAGGTTGGAAGTGAATGTACAAGATGTATGGCGTGCGTCCAGAGGGAGAGTGCAGGTGAAGGTTGGAAGTGAATGTACAAGACGTAGGGCGTACGTCCAGAGGAGAGAGTGCAGGTGAAGGTTGGAAGTGAATGTACAAGATGTAGGGCGTGCGTCCAGAGGAGAGAGTGCAGGTGAAGGTTGGAAGTGAATGTGCAAGATGTAGGGCGTGCGTCCAGAGGAGAGAGTGCAGGTGAAGGTTGGAAGTGAATGTACAAGATGTAGGGTGTGCGTCCAGAGGAGAGAGTGCAGGTGAAGGTTGGAAGTGAATGTACAAGATGTAGGGTGTGTGTCCAGAGCAGAGAGTGCAGGTGAAGGTTGGAAGTGAATGTAGAAGATGTAGGGTGTGCGTCCAGAGCAGAGAGTGCAGGTGAAGGTTGGAAGTGAATGTACAAGATGTAGGGCGTGCGTCCAGAGCAGAGAGTGCAGGTGAAGGTTGGAAGTGAATGTACAAGATGTAGGGCGTGCGTCCAGAGCAGAGAGTGCAGGTGAAGGTTGTAAGTGAATGTGCAAGATGTAGGGCGTGCGTCCAGAGGAGAGAGTGCAGGTGAAGGTTGGAAGCGAATGTACAAGATGTAGGGCGTGCGTCCAGAGGAGAGAGTGCAGGTGAAGGTTGGAAGCGAATGTACAAGATGTAGGGCGTGCGTCCAGAGGAGAGAGTGCAGGTGAAGGTTGAAAGTAAATGTAGAAGATGTAGGGCGTGCGTCCAGAGGAGAGAGTGCAGGTGAAGGTTGTAAGTGAATGTGCAAGATGTAGGGTGTGCGTCCAGAGGAGAGAGTGCAGGTGAAGGTTGAAAGTAAATGTAGAAGATGTAGGGTGTGCGTCCAGAGGAGAGAGTGCAGGTGAAGGTTGGAAGTGAATGTACAAGATGTAGGGCGTGCGTCCAGAGGGAGAGTGCAGGTGAAGGTTGGAAGTGAATGTACAAGACGTAGGGCGTGCGTCCAGAGGAGAGAGTGCAGGTGAAGGTTGGAAGTGAATGTACAAGATGTAGGGCGTGTGTCCAGAGGAGAGAGTGCAGGTGAAGGTTGTAAGTGAATGTGCAAGATGTAGGGCGTGCGTCCAGAGGAGAGAGTGCAGGTGAAGGTTGGAAGTGAATGTACAAGATGTAGGGTGTGCGTCCAGAGGGAGAGTGCAGGTGAAGGTTGGAAGTGAATGTACAAGATGTAGGGTGTGTGTCCAGAGCAGAGAGTGCAGGTGAAGGTTGGAAGTGAATGTAGAAGATGTAGGGTGTGCGTCCAGAGCAGAGAGTGCAGGTGAAGGTTGGAAGTGAATGTACAAGATGTAGGGTGTGCGTCCAGAGCAGAGAGTGCAGGTGAAGGTTGGAAGTGAATGTAGAAGATGTAGGGTGTGCGTCCAGAGGAGAGAGTGCAGGTGAAGGTTGGAAGTGAATGTACAAGATGTAGGGTGTGCCTCCAGAGGGGAGAGTGCAGGTGAAGGTTGGAAGTAAATGTACAAGATGTAGGGTGTGCGTCCAGAGGGGAGAGTGCAGGTGAAGGTTGTAAGGGAATGTGCAAGATGTAGGGTGTGCGTCCAGAGGAGAGAGTGCAGGTGAAGGTTGAAAGTAAATGTAGAAGATGTAGGGCGTGCGTCCAGAGGAGAGAGTGCAGGTGAAGGTTGGAAGTGAATGTACAAGATGTATGGCGTGCGTCCAGAGGGGAGAGTGCAGGTGAAGGTTGGAAGTGAATGTACAAGACGTAGGGCGTGCGTCCAGAGGAGAGAGTGCAGGTGAAGGTTGGAAGTGAATGTACAAGATGTAGGGCGTGTGTCCAGAGGAGAGAGTGCAGGTGAAGGTTGTAAGTGAATGTGCAAGATGTAGGGCGTGCGTCCAGAGGAGAGAGTGCAGGTGAAGGTTGGAAGTGAATGTACAAGATGTAGGGTGTGCGTCCAGAGGAGAGAGTGCAGGTGAAGGTTGGAAGTGAATGTACAAGATGTAGGGTGTGCGTCCAGAGGAGAGAGTGCAGGTGAAGGTTGGAAGTGAATGTACAAGATGTAGGGCGTGCGTCCAGAGGAGAGAGTGCAGGTGAAGGTTGGAAGTGAATGTACAAGATGTAGGGTGTGCGTCCAGAGGAGAGAGTGCAGGTGAAGGTTGGAAGTGAATGTACAAGATGTAGGGTGTGCGTCCAGAGGAGAGAGTGCAGGTGAAGGTTGAAAGTAAATGAAGAAGATGTAGGGTGTGCGTCCAGAGGAGAGAGTGCAGGTGAAGGTTGGAAGTGAATGTACAAGATGTATGGCGTGCGTCCAGAGGGGAGAGTGCAGGTGAAGGTTGGAAGTGAATGTACAAGATGTAGGGCATGCGTCCAGAGGAGAGAGTGCAGGTGAAGGTTGGAAGTGAATGTACAAGATGTAGGGCGTGCGTCCAGAGGAGAGAGTGCAGGTGAAGGTTGGAAGTGAATGTACAAGATGTAGGGCGTGTGTCCAGAGGAGAGAGTGCAGGTGAAGGTTGTGAAGTGAATGTACAAGATGTAGGGCGTGCGTCCAGAGGAGAGAGTGCAGGTGAAGGTTGGAAGTGAATGTACAAGATGTAGGGTGTGCGTCCAGAGGAGAGAGTGCAGGTGAAGGTTGGAAGTGAATGTACAAGATGTAGGGTGTGCGTCCAGAGCAGAGAGTGCAGGTGAAGGTTGGAAGTGAATGTAGAAGATGTAGGGTGTGCGTCCAGAGCAGAGAGTGCAGGTGAAGGTTGGAAGTGAATGTACAAGATGTAGGGCGTGCGTCCAGAGGAGAGAGTGCAGGTGAAGGTTGGAAGCGAATGTACAAGATGTAGGGCGTGCGTCCAGAGGAGAGAGTGCAGGTGAAGGTTGAAAGTAAATGTAGAAGATGTAGGGCGTGCGTCCAGAGGAGAGAGTGCAGGTGAAGGTTGGAAGTGAATGTACAAGATGTAGGGTGTGCGTCCAGAGGAGAGAGTGCAGGTGAAGGTTGGAAGTGAATGTACAAGATGTAGGGCGTGCGTCCAGAGGGGAGAGTGCAGGTGAAGGTTGGAAGTGAATGTACAAGATGTAGGGCGTGCGTCCAGAGGAGAGAGTGCAGGTGAAGGTTGGAAGTGAATGTACAAGACGTAGGGCGTGCGTCCAGAGGAGAGAGTGCAGGTGAAGGTTGGAAGTGAATGTACAAGATGTAGGGCGTGTGTCCAGAGGAGAGAGTGCAGGTGAAGGTTGTAAGTGAATGTGCAAGATGTAGGGCGTGCGTCCAGAGGAGAGAGTGCAGGTGAAGGTTGGAAGTGAATGTACAAGATGTAGGGTGTGCGTCCAGAGGAGAGTGCAGGTGAAGGTTGGAAGTGAATGTACAAGATGTAGGGTGTTTGTCCAGAGCAGAGAGTGCAGGTGAAGGTTGGAAGTGAATATACAAGATGTAGGGTGTGCGTCCAGAGCAGAGAGTGCAGGTGAAGTTTGGAAGTGAATGTACAAGATGTAGGGCGTGCGTCCAGAGGAGAGAGTGCAGGTGAAGGTTGGAAGTGAATGTACAAGATGTAGGGCGTGCGTCCAGAGGAGAGAGTGCAGGTGAAGGTTGGAAGTGAATGTACAAGATGTAGGGCGTGCGTCCAGAGGAGAGAGTGCAGGTGAAGGTTGTAAGTGAATGTGCAAGATGTAGGGTGTGCGTCCAGAGGAGAGAGTGCAGGTGAAGGTTGAAAGTAAATGTAGAAGATGTAGGGTGTGCGTCCAGAGGAGAGAGTGCAGGTGAAGGTTGGAAGTGAATGTACAAGATGTATGGCGTGCGTCCAGAGTGGAGAGTGCAGGTGAAGGTTGGAAGTGAATGTACAAGACGTAGGGCGTGCGTCCAGAGGAGAGAGTGCAGGTGAAGGTTGGAAGTGAATGTACAAGATGTAGGGCGTGTGTCCAGAGGCGAGAGTGCAGGTGAAGGTTGTAAGTGAATGTGCAAGATGAAGGGCGTGCGTCCAGAGGAGAGAGTGCAGGTGAAGGTTGGAAGTGAATGTACAAGATGTAGGGTGTGCGTCCAGAGGGGAGAGTGCAGGTGAAGGTTGGAAGTGAATGTACAAGATGTAGGGTGTGCGTCCAGAGCAGAGAGTGCAGGTGAAGGTTGGAAGTGAATGTAGAAGATGTAGGGTGTGCGTCCAGAGCAGAGAGTGCAGGTGAAGGTTGGAAGTGAATGTAGAAGATGTAGGGTGTGCGTCCAGAGCAGAGAGTGCAGGTGAAGGTTGGAAGTGAATGTACAAGATGTAGGGCGTGCGTCCAGAGGAGAGAGTGCAGGTGAAGGTTGGAAGCGAATGTACAAGATGTAGGGCGTGCGTCCAGAGGAGAGAGTGCAGGTGAAGGTTGAAAGTAAATGTACAAGATGTAGGGCGTGCGTCCAGAGGAGAGAGTGCAGGTGAATGTTGGAAGTGAATGTACAAGATGTATGGCGTGCGTCCAGAGGGGAGAGTGCAGGTGAAGGTTGGAAGTGAATGTACAAGACGTAGGGCGTGCGTCCAGAGGAGAGAGTGCAGGTGAAGGTTGGAAGTGAATGTACAAGATGTAGGGCGTGCGTCCAGAGGAGAGAGTGCAGGTGAAGGTTGGAAGTGAATGTACAAGATGTAGGGCGTGTGTCCAGAGGAGAGAGTGCAGGTGAAGTTTGTAAGTGAATGTGCAAGATGTAGGGCGTGCGTCCAGAGGAGAGAGTGCAGGTGAAGGTTGGAAGTGAATGTACAAGATGTAGGGTGTGCGTCCAGAGGGAGAGTGCAGGTGAAGGTTGGAAGTGAATGTACAAGATGTAGGGTGTGTGTCCAGAGCAGAGAGTGCAGGTGAAGGTTGGAAGTGAATGTAGAAGATGTAGGGTGTGCGTCCAGAGCAGAGAGTGCAGGTGAAGGTTGGAAGTGAATGTAGAAGATGTAGGGTGTGCGTCCAGAGCAGAGAGTGCAGGTGAAGGTTGGAAGTGAATGTACAAGATGTAGGGCGTGCGTCCAGAGGAGACAGTGCAGGTGAAGGTTGGAAGTGAATGTACAAGATGTAGGGTGTGCGTCCAGAGGAGAGAGTGCAGGTGAAGGTTGGAAGCGAATGTACAAGATGTAGGGCGTGCGTCCGGAGGAGAGAGTGCAGGTGAAGGTTGAAAGTAAATGTAGAAGATGTAGGGTGTGCGTCCAGAGGGGAGAGTGCAGGTGAAGGTTGGAAGTGAATGTACAAGATGTAGGGCGTGCGTCCAGAGGAGTGAGTGCAGGTGAAGGTTGGAAGTGAATGTACAAGATGTAGGGCGTGCGTCCAGAGGGGAGAGTGCAGGTGAAGGTTGGAAGTGAATGTACAAGATGTAGGGTGTGCGTCCAGAGGAGAGAGTGCAGGTGAAGGTTGGAAGTGAATGTAGAAGATGTAGGGTGTGCGTCCAGAGCAGAGAGTGCAGGTGAAGGTTGGAAGTGAATGTAGAAGATGTAGGGCGTGCGTCCAGAGCAGAGAGTGCAGGTGAAGGTTGGAAGTGAATGTACAAGACGTAGGGCGTGCGTCCAGAGGAGAGAGTGCAGGTGAAGGTTGGAAGTGAATGTACAAGATGTAGGGCGTGTGTCCAGAGGAGAGAGTGCAGGTGAAGGTTGTAAGTGAATGTGCAAGATGTAGGGCGTGCGTCCAGAGGAGAGAGTGCAGGTGAAGGTTGGAAGTGAATGTACAAGATGTAGGGTGTGCGTCCAGAGGGGAGAGTGCAGGTGAAGGTTGTAAGTGAATGTACAAGATGTAGGGTGTGCTTCCAGAGGGGAGAGTGCAGGTGAAGGTTGGAAGTGAATGTACAAGATGTAGGGTGTGCGTCCAGAGGGGAGAGTGCAGGTGAAGGTTGGAAGTGAATGTACAAGATGTAGGGTTTGCGTCCAGAGGGGAGAGTGCAGGTGAAGGTTGGAAGTGAATGTACAAGACGTAGGGCGTGCGTCCAGAGGGGAGAGTGCAGGTGAAGGTTGGAAGTGAATGTACAAGATGTAGGGCGTGCGTCCAGAGGAGAGTGTGCAGGTGAAGGCTGGAAGTGAATGTACAAGATGTAGGGCGTGCGTCCAGAGGAGAGAGTGCAGGTGAAGGCTGGAAGTGAATGTACAAGATGTAGGGCGTGCGTCCAGAGGAGAGAGTGCAGGTGAAGGCTGGAAGTGAATGTACAAGATGTAGGGCGTGCGTCCAGAGGAGAGAGTGCAGGTGAAGGTTGGAAGTGAATGTAAAAGATGTAGGGCGTGCATCCAGAGGAGAGAGTGCAAGTGAAGGTTGTAAGTGAATGTACAAGATGTAGTGTGTGCGTCCAGAGGAGAGAGTGCAGGTGAAGGTTGGAAGTGAATGTACAAGATGTAGGGTGTGCGTCCAGAGCAGAGAGTGCAGGTGAAGGTTGGAAGTGAATGTACAAGATGTAGGGTGTGCGTCCAGAGGGGAGAGTGCAGGTGAAGGTTGGAAGTGAATGTACAAGATGTAGGGTGTGCGTCCAGAGGGGAGAGTACAGGTGAAGGTTGAAAGTAAATGTAGAAGATGTAGGGCGTGCGTCCAGAGGAGAGAGTGCAGGTGAAGGTTGGAAGTGAATGTACAAGATGTAGGGTGTGCGTCCAGAGGGGAGAGTGCAGGTGAAGGTTGGAAGTGAATGTACAAGACGTAGGGCGTGCGTCCAGAGGGGAGAGTGCAGGTGAAGGTTGGAAGTGAATGTACAAGACGTAGGGCGTGCGTCCAGAGGAGAGAGTGCAGGTGAAGGTTGGAAGTGAATGTACAAGATGTAGGGCGTGTGTCCAGAGGAGAGAGTGCAGGTGAAGGTTGTAAGTGAATGTGCAAGATGTAGGGCGTGCGTCCAGAGGAGAGAGTGCAGGTGAAGGTTGGAAGTGAATGTACAAGATGTAGGGTGTGCGTCCAGAGGTGAGAGTGCAGGTGAAGGTTGGAAGTGAATGTACAAGATGTAGGGTGTGTGTCCAGAGCAGAGAGTGCAGGTGAAGGTTGGAAGTGAATGTACAAGATGTAGGGTGTGCGTCCAGAGCAGAGAGTGCAGGTGAAGGTTGGAAGTGAATGTACAAGATGTAGGGCGTGCGTCCAGAGGAGAGAGTGCAGGTGAAGGTTGGAAGCGAATGTGCAAGATGAAGGGCGTGCGTCCAGAGGAGAGAGTGCAGGTGAAGGTTGGAAGTGAATGTACAAGATGTAGGGTGTGAGTCCAGAGGGAGAGTGCAGGTGAAGGTTGGAAGTGAATGTACAAGATGTAGGGTGTGCGTCCAGAGCAGAGAGTGCAGGTGAAGGTTGGAAGTGAATGTAGAAGATGTAGGGTGTGCGTCCAGAGCAGAGAGTGCAGGTGAAGGTTTGAAGTGAATGTAGAAGATGTAGGGTGTGCGTCCAGAGCAGAGAGTGCAGGTGAAGGTTGGAAGTGAATGTACAATATGTAGGGTGTGCGTCCAGAGAAGAGAGTGCAGGTGAAGGTTGGAAGCGAATGTACAAGATGTAGGGCGTGCGTCCAGAGGAGAGAGTGCAGGTGAAGGTTGAAAGTAAATGTAGAAGATGTAGGGCGTGCGTCCAGAGGAGAGAGTGCAGGTGAAGGTTGGAAGTGAATGCACAAGACGTATGGCGTGCGTCCAGAGGGGAGAGTGCAGGTGAAGGTTGGAAGTGAATGTACAAGACGTAGGGCGTGCGTCCAGAGGAGAGAGTGCAGGTGAAGGTTGGAAGTGAATGTACAAGATGTAGGGCGTGCGTCCAGAGGAGAGAGTGCAGGTGAAGGTTGGAAGTGAATGTACAAGATGTAGGGCGTGTGTCCAGAGGAGAGAGTGCAGGTGAAGGTTGTGAGTGAATGTGCAAGATGTAGGGCGTGCGTCCAGAGGAGAGAGTGCAGGTGAAGGTTGGAAGTGAATGTACAAGATGTAGGGTGTGCGTCCAGAGGGGAGAGTGCAGGTGAAGGTTGGAAGTGAATGTACAAGATGTAGGGTGTGCGTCCAGAGCAGAGAGTGCAGGTGAAGGTTGGAAGTGAATGTAGAAGATGTAGGGTGTGCGTCCAGAGCAGAGAGTGCAGGTGAAGGTTGGAAGTGAATGTAGAAGATGTAGGGTGTGCGTCCAGAGCAGAGAGTGCAGGTGAAGGTTGGAAGTGAATGTACAAGATGTAGGGCGTGCGTCCAGAGGAGACAGTGCAGGTGAAGGTTGGAAGTGAATGTACAAGATGTAGGGTGTGCGTCCAGAGGAGAGAGTGCAGGTGAAGGTTGGAAGTGAATGTACAAGATGTAGGGCGTGCGTCCAGAGGAGAGAGTGCAGGTGAAGGTTGAAAGTAAATGTAGAAGATGTAGGGTGTGCGTCCAGAGGGGAGAGTGCAGGTGAAGGTTGGAAGTGAATGTACAAGATGTAGGGCGTGCGTCCAGAGGAGTGAGTGCAGGTGAAGGTTGGAAGTGAATGTACAAGATGTAGGGCGTGCGTCCAGAGGGGAGAGTGCAGGTGAAGGTTGGAAGTGAATGTACAAGATGTAGGGTGTGCGTCCAGAGGAGAGAGTGCAGGTGAAGGTTGGAAGTGAATGTAGAAGATGTAGGGTGTGCGTCCAGAGGAGAGAGTGCAGGTGAAGGTTGGAAGTGAATGTAGAAGATGTAGGGCGTGCGTCCAGAGCAGAGAGTGCAGGTGAAGGTTGGAAGTGAATGTACAAGACGTAGGGCGTGCGTCCAGAGGAGAGAGTGCAGGTGAAGGTTGGAAGTGAATGTACAAGATGTAGGGCGTGTGTCCAGAGGAGAGAGTGCAGGTGAAGGTTGTAAGTGAATGTGCAAGATGTAGGGTGTGCGTCCAGAGGAGAGAGTGCAGGTGAAGGTTGGAAGTGAATGTACAAGATGTAGGGTGTGCGTCCAGAGGGGAGAGTGCAGGTGAAGGTTGGAAGTAAATGTACAAGATGTAGGGTGTGCATCCAGAGGAGAGAGTGCAGGTGAAGGTTGGAAGTGAATGTACAAGATGTAGGGTTTGCGTCCAGAGGGGAGAGTGCAGGTGAAGGTTGGAAGTGAATGTACAAGATGTAGGGTGTGCGTCCAGAGGAGAGAGTGCAGGTGAAGGTTGGAAGTGAATGTACAAGATGTAGGGCGTGCGTCCAGAGGAGAGAGTGCAGGTGAAGGTTGGAAGTGAATGTACAAGATGTAGGGCGTGCGTCCAGAGGAGAGTGTGCAGGTGAAGGTTGGAAGTGAATGTACAAGATGTAGGGCGTGCGTCCAGAGGAGAGAGTGCAGGTGAAGGCTGGAAGTGAATGTACAAGATGTAGGGCGTGCGTCCAGAGGAGAGAGTGCAGGTGAAGGCTGGAAGTGAATGTACAAGATGTAGGGCGTGCGTCCAGAGGAGAGAGTGCAGGTGAAGGTTGGAAGTGAATGTACAAGATGTAGGGCGTGCATCCAGAGGAGAGAGTGCAAGTGAAGTTTGTAAGTGAATGTACAAGATGTAGGGCGTGCGTCCAGAGGAGAGAGTGCAGGTGAAGGTTGGAAGTGAATGTACAAGATGTAGGGTGTGCGTCCAGAGGGGAGAGTGCAGGTGAAGGTTGGAAGTGAATGTACAAGATGTAGGGTGTGCGTCCAGAGGGGAGAGTGCAGGTGAAGGTTGAAAGTAAATGTAGAAGATGTAGGGCGTGCGTCCAGAGGAGAGAGTGCAGGTGAAGGTTGGAAGTGAATGTACAAGATGTAGGGCGTGCGTCCAGAGGGGAGAGTGCAGGTGAAGGTTGGAAGTGAATGTACAAGACGTAGGGCGTGCGTCCAGAGGAGAGAGTGCAGGTGAAGGTTGGAAGTGAATGTACAAGATGTAGGGCGTGCGTCCAGAGGAGAGAGTGCAGGTGAAGGTTGGAAGTGAATGTACAAGATGTAGGGCGTGCGTCCAGAGGAGAGAGTGCAGGTGAAGGTTGTAAGTGAATGTGCAAGATGTAGGGCGTGCGTCCAGAGGAGAGAGTGCAGGTGAAGGTTGGAAGTGAATGTACAAGATGTAGGGTGTGCGTCCAGAGGTGAGAGTGCAGGTGAAGGTTGGAAGTGAATGTACAAGATGTAGGGTGTGTGTCCAGAGCAGAGAGTGCAGGTGAAGGTTGGAAGTGAATGTACAAGATGTAGGGTGTGCGTCCAGAGCAGAGAGTGCAGGTGAAGGTTGGAAGCGAATGTACAAGATGTAGGGCGTGCGTCCAGAGGAGAAGGTGCAGGCGAAGGTTGGAAGCGAATGTACAAGATGTAGGGCGTGCGTCCAGAGGAGAGAGTGCAGGTGAAGGTTGAAAGTAAATGTAGAAGATGTAGGGCGTGCGTCCAGAGGAGAGAGTGCAGGTGAAGGTTGTAAGTGAATGTGCAAGATGTAGGGTGTGCGTCCAGAGGAGAGAGTGCAGGTGAAGGTTGAAAGTGAATGTAGAAGATGTAGGGTGTGCGTCCAGAGGAGAGAGTGCAGGTGAAGGTTGGAAGTGAATGTACAAGATGTAGGGCGTGCGTCCAGAGGGGAGAGTGCAGGTGAAGGTTGGAAGTGAATGTACAAGACGTAGGGCGTGCGTCCAGAGGAGAGAGTGCAGGTGAAGGTTGTAAGTGAATGTACAAGATGTAGGGCGTGTGTCCAGAGGAGAGAGTGCAGGTGAAGGTTGTAAGTGAATGTGCAAGATGAAGGGCGTGCGTCCAGAGGAGAGAGTGCAGGTGAAGGTTGGAAGTGAATGTACAAGATGTAGGGTGTGCGTCCAGAGGGGAGAGTGCAGGTGAAGGTTGGAAGTGAATGTACAAGATGTAGGGTGTGCGTCCAGAGCAGAGAGTGCAGGTGAAGGTTGGAAGTGAATGTAGAAGATGTAGGGTGTGCGTCCAGAGCAGAGAGTGCAGGTGAAGGTTGGAAGTGAATGTAGAAGATGTAGGGTGTGCGTCCAGAGCAGAGAGTGCAGGTGAAGGTTGGAAGTGAATGTACAAGATGTAGGGCGTGCGTCCAGAGGAGAGAGTGCAGGTGAAGGTTGGAAGTGAATGTACAAGATGTAGGGCGTGCGTCCAGAGGAGAGAGTGCAGGTGAAGGTTGAAAGTAAATGTAGAAGATGTAGGGCGTGCGTCCAGAGGAGAGAGTGCAGGTGAAGGTTGTAAGTGAATGTGCAAGATGTAGGGTGTGCGTCCAGAGGAGAGAGTGCAGGTGAAGGTTGAAAGTAAATGTAGAAGATGTAGGGAGTGCGTCCAGAGGAGAGAGTGCAGGTGAAGGTTGGAAGTGAATGTACAAGATGTATGGCGTGAGTCCAGAGGGGAGAGTGCAGGTGAAGGTTGGAAGTGAATGTACAAGACGTAGGGCGTGCGTCCAGAGGAGAGAGTGCAGGTGAAGGTTGGAAGTGAATGTACAAGATGTAGGGCGTGCGTCCAGAGGAGAGAGTGCAGGTGAAGGTTGGAAGTGAATGTACAAGATGTAGGGCGTGTGTCCAGAGGAGAGAGTGCAGGTGAAGTTTGTAAGTGAATGTGCAAGATGTAGGGCGTGCGTCCAGAGGAGAGAGTGCAGGTGAAGGTTGGAAGTGAATGTACAAGATGTAGGGTGTGCGTCCAGAGGGGAGAGTGCAGGTGAAGGTTGGAAGTGAATGTACAAGATGTAGGGTGTGTGTCCAGAGCAGAGAGTGCAGGTGAAGGTTGGAAGTGAATGTAGAAGATGTAGGGTGTGCGTCCAGAGCAGAGAGTGCAGGTGAAGGTTGGAAGTGAATGTAGAAGATGTAGGGTGTGCGTCCAGAGCAGAGAGTGCAGGTGAAGGTTGGAAGTGAATGTACAAGATGTAGGGCGTGCGTCCAGAGGAGACAGTGCAGGTGAAGGTTGGAAGTGAATGTACAAGATGTAGGGTGTGCGTCCAGAGGAGAGAGTGCAGGTGAAGGTTGGAAGCGAATGTACAAGATGTAGGGCGTGCGTCCGGAGGAGAGAGTGCAGGTGAAGGTTGAAAGTAAATGTAGAAGATGTAGGGTGTGCGTCCAGAGGGGAGAGTGCAGGTGAAGGTTGGAAGTGAATGTACAAGATGTAGGGCGTGCGTCCAGAGCAGAGAGTGCAGGTGAAGGTTGGAAGTGAATGTACAAGATGTAGGGTGTGCGTCCAGAGCAGAGAGTGCAGGTGAAGGTTGGAAGTGAATGTACAATATGTAGGGCATGCGTCCAGAGGGGAGAGTGCAGGTGAAGGTTGGAAGTGAATGTACAAGACGTAGGGCGTGCGTCCAGAGGAGAGAGTGCAGGTGAAGGTTGGAAGTGAATGTACAAGATGTAGGGTGTGCGTCCAGAGGGGAGAGTGCAGGTGAAGGTTGGAAGTGAATGTACAAGATGTAGGGTGTGCGTCCAGAGGAGAGAGTGCAGGTGAAGGTTGGAAGTGAATGTACAAGATGTAGGGCGTGCTTCCAGAGCAGAGAGCAGGTGAAGGTTGGAAGTGAATGTACAAGATGTAGGGCGTGCGTCCAGAGGAGAGAGTGCAGGTGAAGGTTGGAAGCGAATGTACAAGATGTAGGGCGTGTGTCCAGAGGAGAGAGTGCAGGTGAAGGTTTTAAGTGAATGTGCAAGATGTAGGGCGTGCGTCCAGAGGAGTGAGTGCAGGTGAAGGTTGGAAGTGAATGTACAAGATGTAGGGCGTGCGTCCAGAGGGGAGAGTGCAGGTGAAGGTTGGAAGTGAATGTACAAGATGTAGGGCGTGTGTCCAGAGGAGAGAGTGCAGGTGAAGGTTGTAAGTGAATGTAGAAGATGTAGGGCGTGTGTCCAGAGGAGAGAGTGCAGGTGAAGGTTGAAGTGAATGTACAAGATGTAGGGTGTGCGTCCAGAGGGGAGAGTGCAGGTGAAGGTTGGAAGTGAATGTACAAGATGTAGGGCGTGCGTCCAGAGGGGAGAGTGCAGGTGAAGGTTGGAAGTGAATGTACAAGATGTAGGGTGTGCGTCCAGAGGGGAGAGTACAGGTGAAGGTTGAAAGTAAATGTAGAAGATGTAGGGCGTGCGTCCAGAGGAGAGAGTGCAGGTGAAGGTTGGAAGTGAATGTACAAGATGTAGGGCGTGTGTCCAGAGGAGAGAGTGCAGGTGAAGGTTGTAAGTGAATGTAGAAGATGTAGGGCGTGTGTCCAGAGGAGAGAGTGCAGGTGAAGGTTGGAAGTGAATGTACAAGATGTAGGGCGTGCGTCCAGAGGGGAGAGTGCAGGTGAAGGTTGGAAGTGAATGTACAAGATGTAGGGCGTGCGTCCAGAGAGTGCAGGTGAAGGTTGGAAGTGAATGTACAAGATGTAGGGCGTGCGTACAGAGGGGAGAGTGCAGGTGAAGGTTGGAAGTGAATGTACAAGATGTAGGGTGTGCGTCCAGAGGAGAGAGTGCAGGTGAAGGTTGGAAGTGAATGTCCAAGATGTAGGGCGTGCGTCCAGAGGGGAGAGTGCAGGTGAAGGTTGAGAGTAAATGTAGATGATGCCTGTGTAGAGTGAAGAGCTGAAGTGTGGAGGGCAGCAGGGAGTATAGAAAGAACTGATGGTGTAAAGCAAATGTGGTGCATGAAGGGGGCAGATGTACAGAATGTAAACAAGGCCTCGAGGGTCGATGTGGATGCACATCAGCACAGTATGTTGAGCACAAGTGAGAAGTTGGTTGTAAGAAGCAGAACAGAAAAGGCAAGAATCTGAATGACATTTGTTGAAAGGACAGAACACAGAGATAAGAACAAGAGAAATCGTTTCTCCGTTCTAATGAAAAAGAACAAAAGTGACCATCTCTCACCTGGGGGGGGGGGGGGTAACTTTCAATGCCTCAAAAGTGGTCATCTCTCACCTTGGGGGAGGGGGGTTAACTTTCAATGCCTCAAAAATGGATCTCTCACGGGGGTGGGAGTTACATTTCAATGCCTCAAAAGTAGCCATCTCTCACCTGGGGGGGATTTCCTTTCAATGCCTCATAAGTGACCATCTCTCACCTTGGGGGGGCTAGCTTTCAATGCTTCAAAAGTGGCCATCTCTCACCTTGGGGGAGGGGGGTTTAACTTTCAATGCCTCAAAAGTGGCCATCTCTCACCTTGGGGGAGGGGGGTTTAACTTTCCATGCCTCAAAAGTGGTCATCTCTCGCCTTGGGGGTGTGGGGGTTAAATTTCAACACCTCAAAAGTGGTCATCTCTCACCTTGGGGTAGGAGGGTTAACTTTCAATGCCTCAAAAGTGGTCATCTCTCACCTTGGGGGAGGGGGGTTAACTTTCATTGCCTCAAAAATGGCCATCTCTCAGGGGGGTTTAACTTTCAATGCCTCAAAAGTGGTCATCTCTTACCTTGGGGGAGGGGTGGTTCACTTACAATGCCTCAAAAGTGGCCATCTCTCACCTGGGGGGGTTAACTTTCAATGCCTCAAAAGTGGCCATCTCTCCCGGGGGGTTTAACTTTCAATGTCTCAAAAGTGGCCATCTCTCACCTGGGGGGGTTAACTTTCAATGCCTCAAAAGTGGTCATATCTCACCTTGGGCGGGGTCAACTTTCAATGCCTCAAAAGTGGCTGTCTCTAACCTTGGGGGTGTTAACTTTTACTGCCTCAGAAGTGGCAATCTCTCACCTTGGGGGTGGGGGTTAACTTTCAATGCCTCAAAAGTGGCCATCTCTCATGGGGGTAATTTTCAATGCCTCAAAATTGGCCATCTCTCCCAGGGGGTTTAACTTTCAATGCCTCAAAAGTGGCCATATCTCACCTTGGGCGGGGTCAAATTTCAATGCCTCAAAAGTGGCAGTCTTTAACCTTGGGGGGGGTTAACTTTTAATGCCTCAAAAGTAGCCATCTCTTGCCTTGGGGGAGGGGTTAACTTTCAATGCCTCAAAAGGGACAATCTCTCACCTGGGGGGTTAAATTTCAATGTCTCAAAAGTGGCCAACTCTCAGGGGGGGTTTAACTTTCAATCAATCAATCAATCAATCACAGAATTTGTAGAGCGCACTACTTACCCGCGAGGGTCTCAAAGCGCTGGGGAGAGGGAAGGGGGGGATGCTGCTACTGGTCGAACAGCCAGGTCTTGAGTAGCCTCCTGAAGGTCAGCAGGTCTTGGGTCTTTCGTAGGCTTAGTGGAAGGGTGTTCCAGGTCTTGGCGGCGAGGTGTGAGAAGGATCTGCCGCCGGTGGTTGTTCTTCGAATGCGGGGGACGGTGGCGAGGGAGAGGTCGGCGGAGCGGAGCTGGCGGTTGGGGACGTAGAAGAAGAGCCGTCTGTTGAGGTAGGCTGGGCCAGTTTTGTGGAGTGCCTTGTGTGCGTGGGTGAGGAGTTTGAAGGTGATCCTCCTGTCGACGGGGAGCCAGTGCAGGTTTCTCAAGTGGGGGTGATGTGGCTGTGGCGTGGTACGTCGAGGATCAGTCGTGCGGAGGCGTTTTGTATGCGTTGCAGTCGCTTGATGAGCTTGGCCGGGGCTCCCGCGTAGAGGGCGTTCCCATAGTCCAGTCTGCTACTGACGAGGGCCTGGGTGACTGTTCTTCTTCAATGCCTCAAAAGTGGGCATCTCTCACCTTGGGGGTGGGGTGGCTAACTTTGAATGCCTCAAAAGTGGCCATTTCTCGCCTTGGGGGTGGGGGTTAACTTTCAATGCCTCCAAAGGGGCCATCTCTCACCTGGGGGGTTAACTTTCAATGCCTCAATAGTGGCCATCTCTCACGGGTGTTTATCTTTCAATGCCTCAAAAGTGGCCATGGGGAGGGGTGGTTAACTTACAATGCCTCAAAAGTGGCCATCTCTCACGGGGGGTTTAACTTTCAATTCCTCAAAAGTGACCATCTCTCCCCTTGGGAGAGGGTCAACTTTCAATGCCTCAAAAGGGGCCATCTCTCACCTTGGGGGGACGTTAACTTTTAATACCTCAAAAGTGGCCATCTCTCTCCTTGGGGGTGGGGGTTAACTTTCAATGCCTCAAAAGGGGCCATCTCTCACCTGGGGGGTTAACTTTCAATGCCTCAAAAGTGGCCATCTCTCACCTTGGGTGGGGGGGTTAACTTTCAATGCCTCAAAATTGGCCACTTCTCCCCTTGGACAAATCTCTCGACGGGGGGTTGTGGGTTAACTTTCAATGCCCCACTCTCTTCATTTCTCCTTCACTAGTTCACCCACTGGGCCCTTTCCCTTCCTCAGTTTCAGATATTCCCTGCTCCCTTGCTTCCTTCACAGAGGATCCAGAGAGCTCCAAAGCTACTGGGGCTTTATCTGCGTGTAACTCCCTGGCTTTCTGCTCCATAAAACTCTGCACTGAGGCTTCAGCAACAAGTGGAAGAAAGACCTGCTTCCCTATCCTGCTTGTTGAAATGGAGACAACAATACTCTTGCTGATTGGTCAAGACGGCTGTAGGGCGGGCAAAGTTCAACAAGGTCGGTTGCAAGATTGTTCTTGTGCTCTTTTTCTAACAACCTTTCTTGAAAACTCAAGACTAGCATGAAAAGGGCCCCAAGGGATGCAGCACAAAGCAGGAGTTTACCTATCAATTAGTGCAATCATTATTAGTCCAATTTAAAGCCTGCAGTGCATTCTGCGAATAAGAGGATGCTATCTTCAATGGTGTGCTAGGGTTATGACAACAGTTAGAGGTGTGGCTATCATAACTACAATGATACATTATTTTATGCACAGTTGCCATGGCTCTCGCATATTTTTGAGTAAAATGTAATTACAAAAATACACTTTTACTCTTGTACATTTTCTGAAGTTTTGCAGCTTTGACAAGAAAGTTTAATTTGCATGTATGCATCTTGGGAGACAGGTTTTGCTGCGTGCAAGCAATATAGTGTGCAAGCATGCAAGTGCTCAACATGCTGTGTGCCAGCAATACAGTGTGCAAGCATGCATGTGCTCAACATGCTGCGTGCAAGCAATACAGTGTGCAAGCATGCAAGTGCGCAACATGCTACATGAAAGCAATGCTGTGTGCCAGCATGCAAGTGTGCAACATGCTGTATGCAAGCAATACAGTGTGCAAGTATGTACATGCACATGCACAACATGCTGCGTCCAAGCAATTCAGTGTGTAAGCATGCAAGTGCGCAACATGCTGCGTGCAAGCAATACAGTGTGTAAGCATGCAAATGTGCAACTTGCTGCATGCAAGCAATACAGTGTGCAAGCATGCAAATGCGCCAAATGCTGTGTGCAAGAAATACAGTGAGCAAGCATGCAAGTGCGCAAGATGCTGCGTGCAAGCAAAACAGTGTGCAAGCATGCAAGTGTTGAACGTGCTGTGTGCTAGCAATACAGTGTGCAAGCATGCAAATGCCCAACATGCTGTTTGCAAGCAATACAGTGTGCAAGCATGCATGTGTTCAACATGCTGCGTGCAAGCAATACACTGTGTGAGCATGCAAATGTGCAACATGCTGCATGCAAGCAATACAGTGTGCAACCATGCAAGTGCAAAACGTGCTGCGTGCAAGCAATACAGTGTGCATGCATGCAAATGTGCAACATGCTGCATGCAAGCAATACAGTGTGCAAGCATGCAAGTGCGCAGCATGCTGCACACCAGCAATTCAGTGTGCAAGCATGCAAGTGCGCAACATGCTTCATGCAAGCAATACAGTGTGCAAACATGCACAAAATGCTGCATGCAAGCAATACAGTCTGCAAGCATGCTAGTGCACATCATACTGAGTGCAAGCAATACAGTGTGCAAGCATGCAAGTACTCAACATGCAGCATGCAAGCAATACAATGTGCAATCATGCAAGTGTGTAACATGCTACATGCAAGCAATACAGTGTGCAAGCATGCTAGTGCACATCATACTGTGTGCAAGCAATACAGCGTGCAAGCATGCAGGTACTCAACATTCAGCATGCAAGCAATACAATGTGCAAGCATGCACGTGTGTAACATGCTACATGCAAGCAATACAGTGTGCAAGCATGCAAGTGTGCAGCATGCAAGCAAAACTGTGCAAGCATGAAAGTTCGCAACATGCTGCATACAAGCAATACAGAGTGCAAGCATGCATGTGTGCAACATGCTGCATGCAAGCAATACATGCCCACTTAACACTGGCAGACTTTTGGACACAGCTTGGAACACTCCCTGGGACTGAATCACAAACTATACTTTTGGGAAAGTTAACTACTTTTTTTGGTATTCACAGACTACAAGTTTAATTTGACTATTAGTAATTTTATGACTGCGGAGACAGCACACTTGTGGAGGACTCTCCATATACAACAAAAAAAGGCCTCTCACTACTCACCAGTGGCATTTCCATGGATCTTTCAACTCGCTGAAACCTTTCCAGTATTGGAGGTTATGCATATGACGCTGTATGACCGCCCCAATCATGAGGTCTCCAGCCTTGTACCCGCTCGGCTGTGTCCTGGTTCGGAGGCTACACCTGGTTGTGTATTTAGAAACATCTCCGGCAGCGCATTGAAGCACCATCGAGAATAAAATAAAAAGCAGCATGATGTATCTGAAAGAGGGGGTGCTTAGGACACTACATGCAGATCTGTCACAAAGGGTCCAATAGAACCACTTCATTGGGAGCCCACATTTTACGTCCTCACTTCCATCCTCCGGTCTGTCCCAAAGCTGCAAATGTGAATAAATGTCTCTAGGTGTTGATTGAAGATCCTTGGCACACATTGTAGCTGGCAGGGTCCAGGATGTCGTCCAAGTGTAGGAAAGGAGTTCATGGGATTTCTTGCAGAAGCCGCCTTAAGTGAGATGTCCTTCGATTTGCATTGGGAAATATGTAATTATGAAGCAAGAAATTAGAGCTCTGAGTCTCTGATCCCAGGCACTGTTAGTCAAAGAAATATCTTGTTTCCATGCACCTCATCAAAGAAACCCTTGTACCTGAACCCCGGAAATAAGAGATCTCAGAGTCTGTAAGATACCCGACCAAAGAAACCCCTCTACATGTACGCCACAAATAACACATCCCAGAGTCTGTACCTGTGCTCCGAAGTTAAGAGATCTCAGAGTCTTTACCTGGGCTCTGAAGGTAAGAGATCTCATAGACTGTATATGGGCTCTGAAGGTAAGAGATCTCAGAGTCTGTAAGATGCTCGACCAAAGAAACCCATGTACATTTTCCCCTACAAATAACAAATCTTAAAGTCTGTACCTGGGTCCCAAAGATAAGCGATCTAGGTTTCTGTACCTGGTCTCTGAAAGTAAGAGATCTCAGAGTCATTACCTGGGCACCAAAGGTAAAAGATTTTGGAGTCTTTACCTGGGCATTAAAGGTAAGAGATCTCAGCGACTGTACCCGGGCACCAAAGGTAAGAGATCTTGAAATCTTTGCCTGGGCATTAAAGGTAAGAGATCTCAGCGACTGTACCAGGGTCCAAAGGGTAACAGACTTTGGAGTATTTACCTGGGCTTTAAAGGTAAGAGATCTCAGCGACACTAGCCAGGCCCAAAAGGTAACAGATCTTGGAGTCTTCACCTGGGCATTAAAGGTAAGAGATATCAGCGACTGTAACCGGGCACCAAAGGTATGAGATCTTGATGTCTTTACCTGGGCATTAAAGGTAAGAGATCTCAGCGACTGTACCTGGGCACCGAAGGTAAGAGATCTTGAAGTCTTTACCTGGGCATTAAAGGTAAGAGATCTCAGCGACTGTACGCAGGCACCAAAGGTAAGAGATCTTGGAGTGCCATTAGATATTTCAGTAATGACCATGTGTTAGGAGTTCTCTGTTCTCTCTGTGTTTTATCACTGTTCTCACTCTGTTCTTCTCACTCCCACTCTGTTCCATTCTTATCAATTCTCTCTCTGTTCTTTCATGATCCTCATTTCTCCGCTGTTTATCTTGCGTTCTCTGTTTTTTCTCTATTCTTGCTCTTCTCTCTCGGTGTGCTCCCACTCCTCCCCTCTGTTCTCATCTGTTATCTGTTTGTTGCTCCACTCTATTATTTATGTTGTCTCTAAGCTCTTCCAATGTTCTTCCTCAGTTGTCCCTCTCTCTTCACTCTCTATTCAGTGGTATTATGATACTCAGGCACCCGGGTACCCTGGCACCCTATACTCCGGCAACCCTGGTACTCTGGCACCCTATACTCCGGCACCCTGGTACTCTGGCACCCTATACTCTGGCAACCCTGGTACTCTGGCACCCTATACTCCAGCAACCCTGGTACTCTGGCACACTATACTCCGGCAACCCTGGTACTCCACTGGCCAGGTACTCTGGCACCCTGGCACTGTGGTGGCCTGGTACTCAGGTGGCCAGGACACAGGCACCCTAACACTGCGGTAGCCTGGCACTCTGGCACCCTGGTACCCTGGCACTGTGGTACTCATGCACCCAGGGCACTGTGGTGGACTGGTGCACTGATGGTCGGGTACTCAGGCTCCCTGGGCACTGTGGTGGACTGGTAATCTGCCACATTGGCATTGACTCAGTGATGATGTTCAGGAAAGAGACCACTTTAGATCACTCTCTGCTGGAGCCAGACCCTGGAATGAAGGTGTGCCACCTCCAGACCTGCCCTCACAGCCTCCTTCAATAGCCTGCCCTCACAGCCTCCTGCCACAGCCTGCCCTCACAGCCTCCAGACCAGCCCTCACAGCTTCCTTCCACAGCCTGCCGTCACAGCCTCCTCCCCAGCCTGCCGTCACAGCCTCCTCCCCAGCCTGCCCTCACAGCCTCCCCTCACAGCCTGCCCTCACAGGCTCCTTCCACAGCCTGCCCTCTCAGCCTCCTTCCAAAGCCTGCCCTCACAGCCTCCTTCCACAGCCTGCCCTCTCAGCCTCCTTCCACTGCGTGCCCTGAGCAGCTTCCTTCCACAGCCTGGCTTCACAGCCTGCCCTCACAGCCTCCTGCCACAGCCTGCCCTCACATCCACCTTTCACAGCCTGCCCTCACAGCCCTCTTTCACAGCCTGCCCTTACAGTCTCCTTCAACAGCCTGCCCTCACAGCCTCCTTTCACAGCCTGCCCTTACAGTCTCCTTCAATAGCCTGCCCTCAGAGCCTCCTTCAACAGCCTGCCCTCACAGCCTCCTTCCACAGCCTGCCCTCACAGCCTCCTTCCACTTTCTGCCCTCACAGCCTCGTTCTACCACCTGCCCTCATAGCCTCCAGACCTGCCCTCACAGCCTCCTTCCATCGCCTCCCCTTATATCCTCCTTCCTCAGCCTGCCCTCACACCCTCCTTCCACAGTATGTCCTCACAGCCTCCTTCCACTGCCTCCCCTCACAGCCACCTTACCCCACCTGCCTGCACAGCCTCCTCACACAGCCTGCCCTCACAGCCTCCTTCCACAGTCTCCTCCTCACACAGCCTGCCCTCACAGCCTCCTTCCACAGTCTGCCCTCACACCCTCCTCCCACAACCTCCTTCCACAGCCAGTCCTCACATACTCCCCCCACCGCCTCCCCTCACAGCCTCCCCCCACAGCCTCCCCTCACAGCCTGCACTCACATCCTCCTCCCACAGCCTGCCCTCACATCCTCCTTCCACAGCCTGTCAGTGCATCAGTCCTGGGAACACACCTCACAATTTAACTGGCCTAACTAAAGCTGGGCCAGGGTTCACTTAATCTATGAAGGGTCATCCTGTTAGGCTCTGGCCACCAACTACAAGCCCTGAACAGACTGTTGAGTTTAAAAATGAAGGTAGTGAGATCAGCACACTGTCAAGCCTGCCCCTAACAGAAGCAAACACGAAGCAAAACATTTAGATAACTCCAATTAGCAGCTTACCTTGCAGAAATCACTGCCCAGAAATGGCTCTTTCCATGTTGTGTGTTCTGTTTTCAAAACCCCGAGGATGTAAGATACTCCAGTATTGTGTGCTGTGTTCTGTTCTCAGACTTCTCTTCCTCTTCCTTAGGTCCACTCCTGAGCGACCTTGAAGGGAGATCCTGGGGTCAATTCTCCGAATGTAAACCCATAAGCTGCTCTTATAGACAAGGTCAGTGGAGGTGAGAGTAGGGGGCACTGTGCTAAATGGAGCCTTAAGGTATGTGGGGCTCATCTGTAATACCACTGATCCCGAAGCAATAACAAAAATACGGTTCTTCAGAAATGTACAGAAATACTCAGAGAAGAAACTCACCAAAAACATGTTTACCCACAAGCCTCAGAGCAGCTCCTGCCACCTAGGGGTGCTTCTCCCTCTAGAATGTTGCAGAAATAGACAGGCTTGAGGGAACTTAGCAACACATGTGTCATTGAACCTTTAGCCTGTTTTCTTTCACTCTCTCCTGGTCTTGTGCAGAGGTCCCTTTCCCCAGACAGAGCCTGAAATGGAACTCCATGAGGGGGCAGCAGATGGGTACATTAGGAGTTTTTTTAGCCTTATGGGCGGGAGAACGAAACATTTGTGATTCACACAAACACACGCCCTTGGTGGTCTCTAAGGCAGTGTTTGGTGCAAACACCTTTTACTAAAGCAATGGGCAGCAGTGTGGCCTCTTGATATGGTTATTTTTGTTTCAGCAGCCTTTGGGGTGTTCTCAAAGCTAAATAAATGTTATGAGGTCAGGGGAAAAACAATCTAAAGTACTGCAGCTGTGCCCTCGCTGAGCTGTTTACATCTGTCTGTGTGAGGACCAAGGGCCCATTTTGGTAGTTTTAGGACAGGCAAAATGATGATGGGCTGTGAAAGATGTAATAACATAGAAAGGTAGAAAATACCACTCACTAGCTGCCTTTCTAAAGCATACACACATTTCAAAATATATGTTGAGCTTCTGAATTGGAAACCACAGTCGTTGCCTCTTCGACCCTGATGACCAGTGGCCTCTTAATTCCGATAGAAGCCTGATACAGGCAATGGCAGAAATATGAGCTCAGAGGGAACCCCTCAGTTGTCTTTACTTTCACCCTTTTAGCTGTTAAAAACCACCAAGATCTATGTGTAAAAGAACAGTAAAAATGAGAAATTCCCAGCTAATTCAGGCATTAAACTACCAGTTCCCCGGGTAACTAGGGAGGGCCATATTTATGAAGGAAGTTACGACGCAGCTCCAAAATGGGATTTATGAAACCATACGGCCCCTGAAAATATAATTTGCTCATGTGTTCCTCACACCTGGCACGTATTGTGCTTGACACACAATATTGCAGTCTAGCAAAAATGCCAAAGCTACTTGTACAATCACAATAAATCTCTTATCTTGGTTTCCCTAACTTGTTGGCATATATCATTTCAGAAATATTATCTGTTGCAAAATACAGCAACTCAACTGGGTATTTGCAAAACTTTTCACTGCAAATTAACCTGCTAAAAAATCTAGCCAGTTTGGCCCTAATTTATGGGATTTTGGCGTAGGACAGCACTGCAAGTCAGCTTGCTGCGCTGCCCTACGCCAAAGAGAAAGGGCAGGAATGCACTGTCTTTATGTAATACTGTGCACTCCTGTCCTTTCTCCCTGCAATAGTGCCGTTTCAGCAGCCTAGTGCCAAAGTAGGCACACTTGCACAATGGTGCAAGGCTTTCTGTTTTGTCTGCAGGATTATGTTTGTTCAGAAAGGGGCACCATCCTGCATAAAACCAATCCTAATGGGCTTTTTACTCTTTTTATGTGTGCTGCAGAATGCAGCACACATGGAAACAGGAAGAAACGAGGAGAAATAAAGTTATTTTGTGGGGACATGGCACTACTTATTCATGTGCAAGTGTCAGCCCCTATCTCCGTTCCTGCTCAGGAAGGGCTATCAGAATGCAGTTGAGTTCTCAGAAACACCCTTACCTTCCTGTGTTTGTTGCTGTCTAGAAGGTATGCACAAAGTGAAGCTGTCACCCAGCCCAGACGTGTATTGGAGACAAGGCTGCAGGCAGACAGAGCTGTAAGAACAGAAAAATGTCCACTTTCTAAAAGTAGCATTTCCAAAATAGTAATGGCAAATCCGACTTTACAATCAAAGAGTATTTGTCATCATCATTCCGATGATATAAAACATGACACAGCTACTCATTTCTAATCTGGAATGACACCCTAACAGTGTTTTAAGGAATTCCCAATATTAACCTACGAGAGGAGTAGGCCTCGCAGTATTGAAAAACAAGTCTAGGGGTTTTTCACTACCAGTACGTGCAAAACTTAAACGTACATGTCCTATCTTTCAATTACACAGCACCCTGTCCTATGGGCTATCTAAAGCCTACCTTAGGGGTTACTTATGTGTAATAAAAAGGGAGTTTAAGGCTTGGCAAAGATTTTTAAATGCCAAGTCAAGGTTCCTCACTACTTTATGGCAAGCTATGTCCTACTCCCACATACGTTTAAGAAGCTTTCAAGTCTGCCATCGGATATTGGCTCCGCAGCACTTGACACAAGCCACCAGACATTGTGTCTGTACCTCTCTAATTCTTAGCTTCTTTTATACTTTTCTCCCTAGTTATTCTCTATGGAGAGGGGAGATGAAATTGCTCTCAGGTCCTTGAATCTGTAACTCTCATATCCTAAATGGAAGCAATTGTATCAAGCCAGGCTTTGGTCAACGTTAGCTCCCTTATGGGCTAGACGACCAAGCAATGTTATTCAATACACTTAGCTCAACATCAGAATGGAAGATTTCTTCTCAGCTGCAATTTTGATTTTTTTTTTCTGCGCGACTAATGTCAACCTGTTTATAAGATGATATGCCGATCTATCACTTTTTGTTAGCTATTATCACTGGTAAAAATATTAGTTTTCTAAGCCTTTTAGCACAAGGACTAAAGGATTAGTGATGTCATGTTCATCATTCAATTAGTCCTGAGTTCTGTGCAACATGAACACATCATCATAAAAAGCCCTTCCGCATGCATCAACGGTGTGGAGATCATTCCGAACAGAAGATATGCAAACTTCCAAATCTTTCTCTGCCAGTGGAACCTCAGATAGGGTCCATTTCCGTGACACACTGGGGCAGCCAATTAAGCATCATCAAGCCTAAAAGAGTCGTCCAGTCACCATTCGCATTTCCTTAACATCTCCCTTAACAGATGGATCCCTTCCATTTTGAAATGGTGATATGGCACTCAGTCATTTAAATCCCTCAAATGTATCAGTGACTTCTTGCCCTTGTCTTTATTTTCTCCTTGGAAAATATTGCTGAAAAATTCATCAGAACCATCTGTCAGTAATTCTAATACTCCCTTTGAAATGAAGCCTGTGCTTCCTAATTCACCATCTTCATTTCCTCTGCTGAACACCTCAACAACTTAGCTTCCCTTCCCTGAATCAAAGACTCTATGAACTCTACGTGGCAACCCAGTACTGCCCCCAAGATCCTGAATCAAAGGCTCTATGAACTTTATGTGGCGACCCAGTACTGCCTCCAAGATCCTGAATCAAAGGCTCTATTAACTCAATGTGACGAACCAGTACTGCCTCCAAGATCCTGAATCAAAGACTCTATGAACTCGATGTGGTGACCCAGTACTGCCTCCAAGATCCTGAATGAAAGGCTTTATGAACTCGATGTGGTGACCCAGTACTGCCTCCAAGATCCTGAATGAAAGGCTTTATGAACTCGATGTGACAACCCAGTGCTGCCTCCAAGATCCAGAATCAAAGGCTCTATGAACTCTCTGTGACAGCCCAGTACTGCTTCGAAGATCCTGAATCAAAGACTCTATGAACTCTCTGTGGCAACCCAGTACTGCCTCCAAGATACTGAATCAAATGCTTTATGAACTCTCTGTGACGACCGAGTTCTGCCTCCAAGATCCTGAATCAAAGCCTCTATGAACTCTCTGTGGTGGCCCAGTACTGCCTCAAAGATCCTGAATCAAAGCCTCTATGAACTCTCTCAGGCGACCCAGTACTGCCTCCAAGATCCACACATATTTTGTTATTTCTTTCTATCTTTGCAGGAACATGGAAAGCCAGCCACCCGGCCAGGAATATATATATATATGTGGTCTTGGCTTGAAGATGTCTGCTGCTTTTCTAGGTTTCTGCTCCCCACTAGTGTCTCAAGACCGTGACCACTGGCATTGTGGGAAAAACCTGGCAAAGCTGCAGCCCTCTATAGAGTCTATCCCTTCAAGCAAAGAATATCTGAAGAAAGACTTTTCGTCGAACAAGCAATTACCCAGACCCCACAAAACCCTCTTTTCAAATACTGTTATGTTCCTCTACACCTTCTGCAGTGAATGAAATGTGCACACATTTGTGAAAATCTGTTTAACAATGCACTTTCTGACCAACACGCTCTTATGTGCAGCTCTCTCATCATGACTATCCAACTCTGCTTGTTTATGGACAATATTCATGAGGATGCTATCACGCCTTTCCATACAGATAGTCGCCTAGTAAACATACCGCTCCAGGTATCCATTGTCACAACTCTTCAATATCAGTATGTCTATGAGTGACCTTTGTTCAGCCTGATAGACACTCTTCTTGCAGGGAAAAGGGTGATGGGGCGTGACTCATCAGCTCGTACGGGCAGGCCACAGCTGCATACAGGTTTGGCACAACTACTGTCCTGCAGTTCTGCTTTGATCTCTGTTACTTCATCATTCGGGTTAGCTTAGAGTCAGTTTGTGTTGTCTATGTGGTCTCTCTAATTGTAGTTACTCATATTCCCACATGTATGTTTTTGGTCCCTGTTTTTTGGCGTGCCCTTTTTCCATTTTTCTTTCTTTCCTCTTGTATTTTTCCTGATTACAGGCTGCTTTTGGCAATATCGTTTGCACATTTTGTTTGTTAATATCATGTTTTTTAAAATTATAAATATATATATATATATATAAATATATATATATATATAAATATATATATATATATATATATATAAATATATATATATATATATATATATATATATATGTATATATATATATATATATATAATCTACTGGCGGTCGCCAGTAGATAGTTATAGTTACAACCTATTATCCATAGGAAATCCGCGACATTCTATTTGAAATAACTCTCTTGCCGGTTGACGTATCTTCGCAAAATTTTCAAACTTTGTGGGGCGCTCCGGTCCGCTCCTACCCTAAAATTCTCGGGGGGATTCGTCAAGCGGGGGCCGAGAAAAAAGGGGGGTCCCAAAACGCGATTTCCCCATGCAATTTTCCATAGGAAACTTTAGACACGGCTACAGCCCGAACTGCTGAACGGAATTACACCAAATTTGGCAAAGAGGTAGTTCTTGGTTCAGAAAGAACCCTTTTTGTTAAATGGTGTAAATCCGTTCAGTAGTTGCTGAGAAAATCAAAAGTAAAAGTACATATATATCTATGGCCGAGTAGGGTCCGCGTACCCTCAGCGCACCCTGCGCGCACCGTCCCGATCACGAGCTGCATGTTAATTGGCTGTCAGCTGGCTGTCAACATTCCGATTCAGGAAATGTTGGCAGCCATTTTGTCCCTCGGTAGAACCGAGGGACAGAAACAAGTGCGCAAAGCGCACAAAGGGGGCAGGGTAGAAACACCCTGACCCACTAGGTTTGCTCAGGGGTCCCACAAGGACCCCTGGGCAAAAATCGGCAGGATGCGCTCAGGGTGCGCGAATCCTGCCGAAAAAAAATCGAGCGCGGTCTCCCGCGCTTCGATTGCATTTTGCCCCCGGGTGGCCCAAGTCCCAGGGGCATGGTGGGGGTGGGTATATTGTTTGTATGGGGGCCTCAAGGGCCCCCAAGCCCCGGGGACCGCCACCCCCTGGGGCTTTATAAAAAAATGGTGCGGGAGGGCTCTCCTGCCCTCCCGCAGCCCCGGGGACCGCCACCCCCCCGGGGCTTCTTTTTAAAATTTTAAATAATGTGTGGGGGGGCTCCAGCCCCCCCAGAGCCCCGGGGACCACCACCTCCCCGGGGCTGTGCAATTCAAGGGAGGGGGGCCGCGCGGCCCCCCTCCTGGAGCCCTTGATGGCCCTGGGGACCGCCACCCCCAGGGCCGGCTCCTGCAGTGTCCCGGGGTGCCTACCCCCGGGACACTGTAGTTTGCTATGGCAGGGCGGGAGCAAACTGCTTTGGATATTGGAAGCGAGAGTAGGGAAACCTGCTCTCGCTTCCAATATCCAAAGACAATTGCTTTTCCACATGGGGAGCAGCATGTTAGCTGCTCCCCATGTGGAAAGCAATGCCGGCTCGCGCAGGAGGCGGGGAGCCGGCTGGGACTGTGGGGGATTGGGGACCCCCCACAGTCCCCAACCAGAGGCCAGGCCCCGGGGGATGGGGTCCCCGGGGCCATAGTGGCCAGGAGGGGGCCACGCAGCCCCCTCCCCAAATTAGTAAAAATAAAAAAAGTGCAAGGCCGGCCCCGGGGATGGGGTCCCCGGGGCCTTAAATGGCCTGAGGGGGCCACGCAGCCCCCTCCAAATAAAAAAATTGAGGACATGCCCCGGGGGATGGGGTCCCCGGGGCCAATACAGGCCCAGGGAAGGGGGCCACGCGGCTCCTTTCCGTTTTTTTTTTTCATTTAAAAAAAAAAAATGCTCAGGCCCCGGGGGATGGGGTCCCCGGGGCCAAAAGTGGGCAGGGAAGGGGGCCACGCAGCCCCCTCCCTTTAAAAAAACAAAAAAAAAAAAACGACCGGCATCGTGCCGGAGGCCCCGCCCCCTCCCTGCAGTACTCTGCAAACGCGCCCCCTGGCGCGTTTTAAGAAGGGAGTAATTCCCCTTGAATACTGGGGGTCCCTGGGGCCAACTAGCCCACCAGGAACCTCCAGTATGCGCCAGGGCTGCGTTGCAGAGAGGTGTACAGAGGCCACGCCCTTTTACACCTCTCTGCAACGCAGCTCTGTGGCGCTTTTAGAAGTATATGGTGGCCTAGTTGGACTCCAGGGACCCTCAGGATTCAAGGGGACTTAATCCCCCAACTTAAAACGCGCCACGGGGCGCGTTTGCACAGTGGTGAAGGGAGGGGCGGGGCTTCAGGTGACATGTGTGCAAACAGGCCCCGTGGCGCGTTTTAAGATGGGGAATTAAATCCCCTTCAATCCTGAGGGTCTCTGGGGCCAACTAGCCCAACAGGTACATCCAGAAAGCGCCACAGAGCTGCGTTGCAGAGAGGTGTAAAAAGGGTGTGGCCTCTGTACACCTCTCTGCAACGCAGCCTCTGGCGCATACTGGAGGTTCCTGGTGGGCTAGTTGGCCCCTAGGGACCCTCATGATTCAAGGGGACTTAATCCCCAACTTAAAACGCGCCACGGGGCGCGTTTGCACAGATGTCACCTCAGGCCCCGCCCCTCCCTTCACCATTGTGCAAATATTCCTCTAAAATCTGCCGAACTACGAATTCCCATTTACTCACCTGTTATCAGGAGAGACCTCAGTGCTGCATCTTTCAGCCCAGTACTAATCCTGAAAAGTAATTTTAACCGTACTTACCAGTAACTTGAATTTCCTTGCATAGGATATCATTGCCTGCTTTTTGCTGAAAAAGTTTCTAAGTGTTGATTTTTGAAACATACAAATATTCCTCTAAAATCAGCCGAAATACGAATTCCGATTTACTCACCTGTTATAAGGAGAGACCTCAGTGCTGTATCTTTCAGCCCAGTACTGGTCCGGAAAAGTAATTTTAACCGTCCTTACCAGTAACTTGAATTTCCTTCCATAGGCTAACATTGACTGGTTTCACTTGGAAATTCTTCTAAGTGTGGAGTTTTGGAACTTTAAAATATTCCTCTAAAATCAGCCGAAATACCAATTCCGATTTACTCACCTGTTATCAGGAGAGACCTCAGTGCTGCATCTTTCAGCCCAGTACTGATCCTCAAAAGTAATTTTAACCGTACTTACCAGTAACTTGAATTTCCGTCCATAGGATATCATTGTCTGCTTTTTGCTGAAAAAGTTTCTAAGTGTTGATTTTTGAAACATACAAATATTCCTCTAAAATCAGCCGAAATCCGAATTCTGATTTACTCACCTGTTATCAGGAGAGACCTCAGTGCTGCATCTTTCAGCCCAGTACTGGTCCAGAAAAGTAATTTTAACCGTACTTACCGGTAACTTGAATTTCCTTCATAGGCTAACATTGACTGGTTTCACTTGGAAATTCTTTAGTGTGGAGTTTTGGAACTTTATAATATTCCTCTAAAATCAACCAAAGTACGAATTCCAATTTACTCGCCTGTTATCAGGAGAGAACCCAGTGCTGCATCTTTTAGCCCAGCACTGACCCTGAAAAGTAATTTTAACCGTACTTAACAGTAACTTATATTTTCTTCCATAGGAATCCATTGTCTGGTTTTCAGCAGAAAAGTTTCAAAGTGTCGATTTTCACAAACTACAAATATTCCTTAAAAATCGCCTGTATGACTTAAACGCATTCTTTCAACTGTTTACAGGAGATGCACCAGTGCTGGATCCAGGATCCAACACTGAGTAAGAAAAAGTAACGATAACAGTTTTTACCTGCTAAGTGAATTTCCTTCCATAGGATAACATTGGTGATTCTATGTGAAAAAGTTTCTAAGTGTCAACTTTTAAAATACAATAATATTCCTTAAAAATCACTACTGTAACCAAAACGCTTTTACTCAACTGTTTACAGGAGATGTCCCAGGACTGAATCTAGGATCCAGTTCTGTGGTTAGAAAAGTAATCCATAAAGTAACTAATTGCATTTAACTAGAAATTCACATTGAGCTGAATGTTGCATTGTGTTTGAAAATGTGTTGCCCATTGCAACAACTGTCACTACTGTACTTAAAAGTCTATTGCCTATGTGCAAAGTATTTAAACTAAAGTAATTCATTCTCATAAAGTATTTTTTGTAATGTAATGTATAATGTAATTACAATGTAATTTAAAAAATAAAATATGTAAAAATAAATTGTTTCTAAAAATGTAGTAAATTAGTATGACAAAAATTAATATAACAATTAATACATTTAAAAATTGTCATTTACAAAACCTTTGAAATTCACTGAAAAAAACGTAGGTTTCAGACATGTTATAGTTAGGAATTAGCATTTAAAAAACCTTTGAAATTCACTGAAAAAACCATAGGTTTCAGGCACGTTATAGTTAGAAATTAGCATTTAAAAAACCTTTGAAATTCACTGAAAAAACCATAGGTTTCAGACACGTTATAGTTAGAAATTAGCATTTAAAAAACCTTTGAAATTCACTGAAAAAACCATAGGTTTTAGGGACAGTTATAGTTAGTTGGACATTTCACTCGTACAAAACCCGTGAAATCCCTCCGTTATAGTTAGTTCAGCTAACTATAACTCGCGCCCCCGCAATGCACTGCTGATGACGTCACATATTACATCACTCATGACATGGTCAGTGACATCACTGATGACATCACTGATGACATCTCAAATGACATCACTGATGACATCATCCACGTGATAATCTGATGCACCTCCTCACACCCTAATATAACCTTTGATACACCCACTCTAAATTACACACTGCCATTCGCAAAACCATACACACTCAAACACCAATAACTACATACCCACTCACTGATTCTTAGGTCTACGCACACATCCACTCACTCACCCGTACAGTCACTCATACTTACGGTCACTCAGTACAGGACTATCATATGCACTCATACTCCTATATACACACTCAAACACCGCCACTCATCCATAGAGGTACTCACACACCTAGTCAGTCATGCAAATAATTAAACACACTGCCATTTACTCACCTATACAGTTATACACACACCAGCTCACTTACTCATACAAATACTAGCACATTCTTACGCTCTTATACAATCACTGATACAAGCACACACTCATCCATACAGCCACTATCACAATCACTAACTCTCGCTTATAGCTATTTATATACTCCAACACACATATATACTGCCTTTCACATATGTAGTTACTCACACATGTACCACTGAGATATACATTCAATCACTAACACACCCATACACACACTCACCCACCCAAGCAGTCCATCACAGATGCATTCTTGAAATCATGCACCCAGTGAATCACCCACTCACACATCTATGTATAGAGTCACACACACCCCACCCACACAAACACTCAGGCCAGCATTACAGATACTCAGAGAACCAATCAATAACCCATATAGACACTCATGTAGCTATTCGCAAATCCATGCATCCACTTACACACCAACAAACAGACGGATACAGACATTCACACAGTTTAGTCACTAACCCATGCATTCAGTAAGATACGTTTAATCACTCACTTGTAGAGTCAGTCACTCACGTACTAAATCATCCATTCAGACACTTATACACCCACTCATTCTTCAATACGCCTTTCCCTATATATATTAAACATATTTAAACTTTACAGAAACACACAGTCACTGGATGATGTCATCAGTGATGTCATTTGAGATGTCATCAGTGATGTCATCAGTGATGTCACTGACCATGTCATGAGTGATGTAATATGTGACGTCATCAGCAGTGCATTGCGGGGGCGCGAGTTATAGTTAGCTGAACTAACTATAACGGGGGAATTTCACGGGTTTTGTATGAGTGAAATGTCCAACTAACTATAACTGTCCCTAAAACCTATGGTTTTTTCAGTGAATTTCAAAGGTTTTTTAAATGCTAATTTCTAACTATAACGTGTCTGAAACCTATGGTTTTTTCAGTGAATTTCAAAGGTTTTTTAAATGCTAATTTCTAACTATAACGTGCCTGAAACTATGGTTTTTTCAGTGATTATATATATATATATATTCACTGAAAAAACCAGAGGTTTCAGGGACGTTATAGTTAGTTGGACATTTCACTCATACAAAACCTGAGAAATTCGGCCATTGCAGTTAGTTCAGCTAACTATAACTCGCGCCCCCGCAATGCACTGCTGATGACATCACATATTACATTATTCATGACATGGTCAGTGACATCACTGATGACATCACTGATGACATCACTGATGACATCATCCAGTGACTGTGTGTTTCTATAAAGTTTTAATATGTTTTATATATATGCTAAGGTGTATTGAAGACTGAGTGGGTGTATAAGTGTCTGGACGGAGGATTTAGTAGGTGCATGACTGTATAAGTGAGTGATTAAATGTGTCCTACTGAATGCATGGGTTAGTGACTAAACTGTGTGAATGTCTGTATCACTGTGTCTGTTGTTGTGTAAGCTGCTGCATGGGTTGGTGAGTAGCTACATGAGTATCTATATGGGTTATTGATTGGTTGCCTGAGTATCTGTATGGGTGCCTGAGTGTTTGTGTGGGTGGGTGCGGGGTGGGTGACTTTGTGCATAGATGTGTGAGTGGGTGATTCACTGGGTGTATGGGTTCAAGACTGTGTCTGTGAAGGGCTGTATGGGTGAGTGAGTGTGCGTATGACTGCGTTGGTGAGTGAATGGATGTCTCAGTGGTATATGCGTGAGTAACTACATATGTGAAAGGCAGTATATGTGAGTGTTGGAGTATATAAATGACTATATGTGAGAGTGAGTGATAGTGAGAGTGGTTGAATGGATGAGTGTGTGCTTGTGTCAGTGATTGTATAAGAGAGAAAGTATGAGTTAGTATCTGTATGAATAGGTGAGGTGGTGTGTGTATAACTGTATAGGTGAGTTAATGGGAGTGTGATTGATTGTTTACATGACTGACTAGGTGTGTAACTAACTGTATGGAAGAGTGGCGGTGTGTGAGTGTCTGTATAGGTATATGAGTGCAAATGATAGTGCTGTATTGATGAGTGACTGCATGTATGAGTGACTGTATGGGTGAATGAGTGGGTGTGTGTGTAGACCTAGGAATCAGTGAGTGAGTATGTAGTAACTGGTGTTGGTGTGTCTATGGTTTCAAAAATGGCACTCTGTATTTTAGAGTGGGTGTATCAAAGGGTATATTCAGGTGTGAGGAGGTGCATCAGATTATCACGTGGATGATGTCATGAGTGATGTCATCAGTGATGTCATTTGAAAAGTCATCAGTGATGTCATCAGTGATGTCACTGACCATGTCATGAATGATGTAATATGTGACGTCATCAGCAGTGCATTGCGTGGGCTCGAGTTATAGTTAGCTGAACTAACTATGACGGCCGAATTTCTCAGGTTTTGTACGAGTGAAATGTCCAACTAACTATAACGTCCCTGAAACCTCTGTTTTTTTCAGTGAATTTCTAAGGTTTATTTAAATGCTAATTTCTAACTATAACGTGCCTGAAACCTAGGGTTTTTTCAGTGAATTTCAAAGGTTTTTTAAATGCTAATTTCTAACTATGCCTACAGAGGTAGGACATGTGAAGAAAGAGGAACAAAGGCACAGAAAGAAGCAAGACAAATGCAGAAAGAGGCAACAGAAGTCCAGAAAGACGAAGAAAAGTGCAGGAAGAAGCAAGAGATGTGCAGAAAGAACCAACAGAGGAGCAGAAAGTCCTCCTGTGCCCCCAACTTTTTGCTGACGGGTACTGGTGGTAACTGACTCTGACTAACCAGGCCTAGAGCCAGTGCTATGCTAAAAGACACTTAGAATACAGTGAAAACACCAACATACACTAGGGAACACTATGCATTGGGGTACCCCTGTGCTTAGCATGACCTCCTCTGTAAGGCCCTAGTACATAATAGGGCAGGGGGATTAAAACTACCTCTAAGTCAGAGGTGCAGAAAGATGCTTCTTTAAGTAGTAGTCACATTTTCAGATTGGTGGAGAAAGGGTGCTGGTCCTCCGACCAGCGCTCAGGAATTCCTCTATGTAGGACTTACAGGAGGTACCAAGAGGGCTTCTTGGCCCCCAAACTCCCTCAGGACTAAATTGAACTTCATCCCCCATCCCGTAGTCTGCCAGGAGGTGCGTTTGCAGAGTGGTGGAGAAAGGGGGGCATGGCCTCGAAGATGTCTTAGTAATCCCACTGTGTGGGACTTACTGGAGGTAACAATAGGGATAGTTGGCCCCCAATGACATCCTTGGGGGCCAACGTCCCCTCCTATTACCCCCAGTAAGTCCCACACAGCAGCATTGGTAAGTACTTGTACCAGGCAGCGCCCCCTTTGCCCACCACTCTACAAACGCGCTCCCTATCGCGCTCTTGAATGGGGATTGAAGTCCCCTTCGCTGCTGGGGGTCCTTCAGGGGCCAACTAGCCTACCTCTTACCTCCAGTAAGCCCCACGCAGTGGGATTGCTGAGAGGTAGGCAAAGGAGACGCCCCCTTTCTCAAACACTCTGCAAACGCGCCCCCTGGCGCGTTGTTAGTTGAGGAATTAATTCCCCATCTAACAACGCACCAGGGGGCGCGTTTGCAGAGTGGTGGAGAAAGGGGGCGTGGCCTCCGGCAAGATGCTGTTTTTTTTCCTTCTTTTTTAACAAGGGGGCTGTGTGGCCCCCCTTTTCTTCACTTTTTTGGGCCCCTGGGGACCCCATCCCCCAGGGCCTTACCCCTATTTTTTTTTATTTAAATAAAAAAAAACAACGGGAAGGGGGCCGCGTGGCCCCCCTCCCGAGGCCAGTTTCGGCCCCGGGAACCCCACACCCAGGGCATGGCAAGAATTTTGATATTTTTTTTAAATTTATTTATGTGGAGGGGGGCCGCGTGGCCCCCCTCTTCAGGCCAATTATGGCCCCAGGGACCCCATCCCCCGGGGCTGGCCTTTTCGTTTTTGTTAATTTTTATTAACGGGGAGGGGGCCGCGTGGCCCCCCTCCCAGGCCACTTTTGACCCAGGGGACCCAATGCCCCCACGGTCCCACCGGCTCACCGCCTCCTGCGGGAGCTGGCATTGCTTTTGAGCAAGGGGAGCTGCTGACATGCAGCTCCCCTTGCTCAAAAGCAATTCTGCTTTGCGTCATTGAAGCGAGAGCAGGTTTCCCTACTCTTGCTTCAATGAAGCAAAGCAGAGTTTGCTATGACAGGGCAGGAGTAGTGCTCCCGCCCTGCCATAGCAAACAGCAATGTCCCGGGGGTGGGCACCCCAGGACATTGCAGGAGCCGGCCCTGGGGGTGGTGGTCCCTTGAATCCTGAGGGTCCCTGGGGGCCAACTAGCCCACCAGGTACCTCCAGTAAGCCCCACAGAGCTGCGTTGCAGAGAGGTGTAAAAAGGTGTAAAAAGGGGCGTGTCCTCAGACCACCTCTCTGCAACGCAGCTCTGTGGTGCTTACTGAAGGTACCTGGTGGGCTAGTTGGCCCCCAGGGACCCTCAGTATTCAAGGGGACTTAATCCCCCAACTTAGAACGCACCCGGGGGTGCGTTTACAGAGTGCTGCAGGGAGGGGGCGGGGCCTCCGGCGAGTTGCCGGTTTCTTTTTTTTTCATCTCTTATTTTATGGGAGGAGGGCTGCATGGCCCCCCTTCCCTGGGCCACTTTTGGCCCCGGGGCCTGAGCATTTTCTTTAAAAAAAAAAAAACAAATGGGAAGGGGGCCGCGTGGCCCCCTTCCCTTGGCCACTATGGGCCCGGGGGACCCCATCCCTCAGGGCCTGGCTTTAAAATGTTTAAATATATTTGTGGGGAGGGGGGCCGCGTGGCCCCCCTCCCGGGCCAGTCCTGGCCCCGGGGATCCCACCCCCTGGGGCTTGGCCATTATTTCTTTTTTTTCTTGAGGAGGGGGGCTGCGCAGCCTCCCTCCCTTGGCTGATTTAGGCCCCGGGGACCCCACCCCCGGGGCCCGGCCATTCTTTTTTTTTTTATAAAAGGGAGGTGGGCCGCGTGGCCCCCCTCCTGGGCCACTTCTGGCCCCAGGGACCCCATCCCCCGGGGCCGGCCCTTTGCGTTGGGGACCGTGACGGGAGCCACAAAGCCCCCACAGTCCCGCCGGCTCCCCACTGCCTGCGGGAGCCGGCATTGCTTTTGAGCAAGGGAAGCTGCTGACATGCAGATAAATGCCTCAGGAGGGGGGCCACACAGCCCCCTCCATTAAAAAATAAAAAAATGTATTTGTGGCCATGCCCCGGGGATGGGGTCCCCGGAGCCAAAATTGGCCTTGGGAGGGGGGCAGCGCGGCCCCCTTCTCATTTTTTTTTAATGTAGCAGGCCCTGGGGGATGGGGTCCCAAGGGCCCCAAATAGACTGGAAGAAGGGGGGCACACAGCCCCCCTTCTACAAAGATATAAAAATAAAAAGCTGGCATCTTGTCGGAGGCCCCGCCCCCTCCCTGCACCACTCTGCGAACGCGGCCCCTGGCGCATTTTAAGTTGGGGAATTAAGTCCCCTTGAATACTGAGGGTCCTTGGGGGCCAACTAGCCCACCAGGTATCTCCAGTAAGCGCCACACAGCTGGATTGCAGAGAGGTGGTCCGAGACCACGCCCCTTTTTACGCCACTCTGCAAACGCGCCTCTTGGCGCTCTGCTGGTGGGGCGATGAGGTCCTCTTGTGGCCTGAGGACCTCAGGACACAAGTGGACTACATCCCCCAAGCAGCACTGTCACATATAGTGATTGATATACTCCAATACTCACATATACTGCCTTTCACATATGCAGTTACTCATACATGTACCACTAAGACATCCATTCACTCACCAACACACCCATACAGCCCTTCACAGATGCACTCTTGAACCCATACTCCCAGTGAATTACCCACTCACACATCTATGCACAGAGTCACACCCCCCCACACACCCACACAGACACTCAGGCAACCATACAGATACTCAGACAACCAATAAATAACCCATGTAGACACTCATGTAGCTACTCACCAACACATGCAGCCGTTTACACACCAACTGACAGACTGATACAGACATTTACACAGTTTACTTACTAACCCATGCATTCAGTAACACACGTTTAATCACTCACTTATACAGTCAGTCACACACCTACTAAATCATCTATTCAGACACTCATACACCCACTCATACTTCAATACACCTTGGCATATATATATAAAACATATTTAAACTTTACATAAACACACAGTCACTGGATGATGTGTGGAGATCTATATCTTGCTCTTGCCTCACCAAAAAACGAGAGACAGCATGGCAGCAATATGAATAGGAGACTATGGGCCACATGTAGGTAATTTCTATTTACCGATTCCTAAATACCGAATTTTACCGATTCGGTATTTAAGAATCGGTAAATAGAATGTAGGTAAACATTCGGTAAATTTTACCGATTCGGTAATATTCGTTATTACCGATTCGGTATTTACCGAATCGGTAATAAGGAATACCTTCCCATTCATTCCTATGGGCCTTGAGGCCCATAGGAATGAATGGGAAGCCATTCACTATTACCGATTCGGTAAATACCGAATCGGTAATAGAGGGAGCATATTCAAGGGTGGCAGGGTGTCAAATTGACACCCTGTTGCACCCCTGAATCGTGCATGTGTGCACATGTGGTGCACATACATGCCCTAAAGGCATGTATGTCTGCCACATGACACTTTTAAAAAAGCACAAAATTGCTTTTTAAAAGGTATTCGGTATTTACCACCAACTTGTAGTTGGTAGTAAATAACGAATCCTTAAACCAACAATGCACTCACTTGAGTGCTCCCTACATAGGATTTACGGAATCGGTAATTTACCGATTCCTTAAAATTACGAATCGGTAAATTACCGACTCCTTAAATCCGGCCTCCTACATTGCAAAGGGCTAAATACCGGTCGGTAACGGGAAATTTACCGATTTTCGGCCGTTACCGACCGGTATTAGCCCACCTACATATGGCCCTATGTGTGGTCTGTTTGCTATTAAAGAGGAACATAAGGCGAGTATGTACATAAGAAAGATAGTAATAGAAAAAGGCTGTGTCCCGAATTATTGTAGCCATGACGGACGTGAGTAACCAAACTGAAAGGCGTAGTGCCAATGTAAAGGCTAGTGTTATATAGGATTGATAGATGAGCTGAAAGGCATGGTGCCTAGCAGATGTCTGCATGACATTGTCAACGTTGATCTATATATATGAGAAGACAAATTGTGGAGTATACCTATCACAAGCCACAGTGGCTAATACTGTACAGAAGATAGGTGTTTGTCATTGTGGCTGGGACAGGTTACTGAGCAATGTCATGAAATATATTAAGCTGACCATACCCTATTACAAAATCATGTCCTGATCAAAACTTAAGGCAAGTACATATGGCTGATTACCAAAGTACAGGAACACATTCTAATCATATAATACCAACAAGCCTTAGGAACATTAGATTGATTCATAATAAGACACAATCCTTTTCAGCAAAGGAGAAGCAAGAGAAAAAAAGGAACAAATGTACAAAAGTGAGAAAAGTAGTGAATAGAAGAAATCTTATCTGGTTACGTGATGCCCCTTATGGGGAAGAAAAGGGTAGGGAGCCTGTGTATGTAAGTGTCCGTCACATGGTGGTGGGTCCCTTCCTTTCCTCCTGTGAAAATATAAAAACAGAAGTGCAGAATTAAAATAATGAAAAATTGTAGCTAGTACTCTACACATTATATGCATTATAATTCATGAATGCTCAATGTAGACATTGTAGGGAAGAATCCTAATACATTGCAATCGGCGCTGAGAGAACTGCAGAGACTACAGACAGGTAGTTCAGTCTACATATAAATGTATACTCAATGCCCCATCGAAATTGTGGCCCCCCGGCTGTTTGGCCTCGAGTTCCAGGATTCATTTGGACTCCCGTTTGTGTAACAGATGCACTCTGTTGCCCCCTCGGGTGCCTGTGTGTACATGTTCAATTATGAAATAACTCAATAGAGCACTATTGGACAGATGATGTGTTTGAAAGTGGCGTGCAACTGGGTAATGTGAGTCTCTGTTATTTATGGCCCGCATATGCTCCAGGACTCTTTTTTTGGCCATAAGAGTGGTGCTACCTATATAACGGAGTCCACAAGGGCAGTCCAATGCATACACAACAAATGTAGTGCTACAGGTTAGGAATTGGGTGATCTGTTTTTTGTTGGCTCTCCCAGGTATGGTAGATTCTTTAACTAAGCGGCTGTTTCGACAGGCCTTACAGTGGCCGCAAGGGAAGAAACCTTTCAGGTTATGGTCTCTTTGTTGTTGTATTTATGTAACGTCGTTGCGGACTAGGATGTCCCTGAAGCTGCGACCTTTCCTATAGGTAATTCTAGGACGTGTGTGAATGGATTTGCCAATAACCGAGTCACCTGTAAGTATGGTCCAATGTTTGGCAAAGATCTTGTAGATCTGCTGGGAGTTGCGATTATGTATGGTAATCAATCTGGTCTCTTGTTCTTCTACCTGGCTTTCCTTATCAGTTTTGTGCTCACTCAGGGTATCGGCTCTACTGATTTTGTTGACTTTTTCTATGGCACGGTTGAGTACCCATGTTGGGTACCCTCTTTTAAAGAATCTAGCAATCATGTTGTCCTTCTCGATGTTAAATGTTTCTTCAGTACTGCAGTTTCTCCTCGCCCTCAGTAGTTCTCCAAAGGGAATACTCCATTTAAGAGTTTCAGGATGGCTACTACTGGTGTGTAGAATGGTGTTGCCTGCAGTTGTTTTCCTGAAGAGTCTGGTCTCTAAAGTGTTATATTTACCCAAAACTAATACATCCAAAAACTCAATCTGTTGTTTGTTTATATTGGATGAGAGTGTTATATCTATTGGAGTTCAGCTTGTCGATAAACTTGGTTACCTCGTCATGTGTACCTTGCCAGATAAGGAAAAGGTTGTCGATGTATCGCAACCATAAACGTACCTTGGAGAATTCACATACAAGGGTGGCTTCTTTTCTGATTTCCTCTTCCCAGAGCCCCAGGAACAGGTTGGCAAAGCTAGGGGCAAAACAAGTGCCCATAGCAGTGCCAAGGATCTGTTTGTACACCACCCCGTCAAACATGAAAATGTTGTTCTTTAAACATTGGTTCATCATTTCGATTAACATGTTAGTATGGTCCAAAAATCCAATAGGTCTGTTCTCGAGATAATGGTAACATGCCTTTACACCCTGGGTATGATCTAATATAGTGTAAAGTGAATTTACATCTAGTGTTACTAGGAGTAAATCCTCTTCCCAGTTGATACCTTCTATTTTGGTCAAGAAATCTTTGGTGTCTCGCACATGTGAGGGCAAAGCTGTTACATAATCACTTAAAAAGTGAGCCACATATTTGGACACATTTTCTAACGCATTGCCAATAGATGAGACTATTGGTCTCCCTGGTGGCCTAGTAGGGTCCTTATGTACTTTCGCTACAAAGATACAAAATCGGGAGTTTAGGGAAGTCCCTTTTTAAGAAGCAGTATTCACCCCAAGTGATGATACCACTGTGTTGCCATTCCTTTAGTTTATTCCAAATTTCCAATATACTGTCATTGTAAACAGCACTGTTGATTTTCAAATAGAACCTGGCATCTTCTATTTGTCGTTGGGCTTCACTGATGTACATGTCCCGGCTTAAAAGGACAATGTTGCCCCCTTTATCTGCAGGACGAATCACAATACTGGTGTCCTCTGCTAGGGATTTGATAATAGCTTTTTCTTTGTAGGTCAGGTTATTGTTGGAGGATATTTTTTCCAACTTTGGTGTTTAAGTCTGAGTAAGTCTTGCACGACCATATCGTTAAATGTATCAATGTTATCATGGGGTAACACCGGGTAAAAAATGGAACGGGTTTAAATTTAGTCGAGGCTGCTAGGTCGGTAGGAAAGTCAATGTTGATTGTTTCCATAGGAGACATGTTGGATGCTTCTGATACACGGTGTAGGTCATGCATGGCTAACAGTGTTACAACGTCACCTACAGTCTAGCTTGTCGGTGCAACTGAGAATGTTTCTGCTGTTGGGTTCATACCTGTAGTCGGATTCTTGAGAGTATGCCATTTAGTAAGTTTGAGCTTCCTAACAAACTTATAAAGATCTACACGTGTATCTGAGTAATTGAATAATTCAGTCGGACAAAATGTCAAGCCTAGACATAGAGTTTTCTTCTCTAGGAAAGAGAGGGGGCATTCGGATATGTTAATAATAGTTTTGTTTACCATGTCCATATCCATTATTGGTTGGTCGTGGAGCTCGTTGCTCTTCCCATGAGCTCCTTTGTTCTGTCGTTTCTGGATTTTCTGTTTTCTTCATTTCCTTCTTTGTTTACTCCTCCCTTCCCTCTTCCTCTCCTCTTCCTCTGGCTCGTTGTCCCCGTCCTCTCCCTCCGTTTTTTGGTGGTGGTGTCGCTCTTGGTATTTGCCGGCCCCTGCGTAGGTGCCGGTACTCGTCTAAAAAAGTGACTGGTTTGGAGGGGATCACTCTTTCAGATGTTGAACTTGTGGTTGTTATGGAACTATCTGTATCCGAATCGCTGGCTTCTACTGATGATGGTATCATGGTCTCACTTCTCACGGTTGGAGTTGTCTCGATGTTGGATACGTTGTCATATAAGTGATCATATTTATGACTATAAGTTAGTATGCGACCGCTCTCATAGTCCACGCAGTCACGATGGAGCTTGTGTTGTTTGCGGATTTTGATATCATCTTCGTGTTGTTTGAGCTTGGGTTTGAGTTCATCCATGAATTTATTTATAATTCCTTGTTCTTTGCTGGCGGTGAATTCTGCCTCCAGTGTGGCAATCTCTGTCATGATTGCCTCACGGTTTTCCCAAGCATATTTGACTAATATGCTGAGCATTGTTCGGGAACTTTTTGCAGAATTTCCTCAGAGTGCGGACATTCTTTGCTGTATGTGCAATATATATATATATATATTACCCACTGGCGGTCGCCAGTAGGTAGTTATAGTTAGGATCTAGTTTCCATAGGAAAAGCTTTTTTTTTGTTTTCCTAATAACTTTGGCGCCGGTTGACGAATCTTCGCAAAAGTTTCAAAACCAGTGATCAGCTCCGGTCAGCTCCTGTCTTGAAAGTTTCGGGGTGATTCGCCAAGCGGGGGCCGAGAAAAAAGGGGGGTCCCAAAACGCATTTTCCCCATGTTATTTTCCATAGGAAACTTTAGACAAAGCTACAGCCCGAACTGCTGAACGGAATTACACCAAATTTGGCAAAGGGTAGCCCTTGGTTCAGAAAGAGTCCTTTTTGTTAAATGGTGTAAATCCGTTCAGTAGTTCCTGAGAAATTTGAAAAAGAAAAAGTTTTGATATCTAGGGCAGCGGTGGGTTCGCGAACCCTCCCGAGCACGAGCTTCACTGTGATTGGCTGCCAACAGTCCAAACCAGGAAGTGTTGGCAGCCATCTTGTGACTCGGTACCCGAGTCACAAGAAAATAGTAAAACAAAGATTAAAAACAAGAAAAGGGGTCAGGGTAGAAACACCCTGACACCCTAGGCCTGCTCAGGGGGTCCCACAAGGACCCCAAGGGCCAAAAAAAGCATATTTTTTTTATAATTTCGGCGGAATTCGTGCTGGGGTCGCAAATCCCGCCAAAATTATTTTAAAAAATGATGCGCGGGCTCCCGCGCTTCATTTATATGAGGCCCCTGGGTGGGCCAGGTCCCGGGGGCATTGCCCAATTCATAATGTATAATTGCGGGGGCCCCTGCAGCCCCGGGGACCGCCACCTCCCCGGGGCTATGTGACATGCTTAAACATGTCTCCTAAAATACGAATAAATTAAACATAAATATAAAACGGCTCGCTTCTGTACGAAGCAGATCAGAAAAGTTCCTTCAACATTCCTCTCAGGCTAATAAAACAGTTTTTGCTTATTTTTCTGCCACCACTGGCATGTATTGTGTAAGAACGCCCGCTCTGGGTCAAGTACAGCTTGGGCGGCCGGGCCACTTCTGGTTTCCGCGCTTCTAGCATGTCGAAGAAAGCGGCGCTGTGCACATATAGCGGCACTCCGCCCCCTCGTGTTAAAGAAGTATTTTGCGTTTAGGTCAAAAAGGACGGCGCAGCTCCTCTGAATGTCGACCATATGCGGGCAGGGAGGGCTGGTGCCCAGGTCCACCAGAGCCGGGGGCTGCTCATATTTAGCTGCGATGACCACGGCTTTCAGCCTCCCCGGGATGTTGTCTCTGAATTCCTTGAAAGGGCGCCTCTTCCATGGCTGCCCTCTGCAGTGCCTTGAAGACACGGGTCCAAGAAGCAGTCTTGGGAATGTACGGGAGGAGGTAGGGAACAGGTTGAGCAGTCAAGGAGCTGAAAGAAATACATGCAGGAAGGCTGCGTGTACTCTTTGTCCACACGCATGCACACGCCTCTCACGCGTATACATGCACACATGTACATATTAGCGGCGCGCACAAATATTCATGCATAGATGTAGACGGGTACATACAGCGCACAATCAGTGTGTTTCTGCAATGTGTAAAACAGGTTTCCCATATAGGCTTGGGTGTGTCTGCATTTATAGACAGTTAAATAAATACTTTGGCGACTAGAAGCGCAAGCAGACAGACTGGCACGCCTTGACGTCAATGACAGAAAGAAGGACAAATATATCGGTACACAAACACCTCGAGGCACAAGTACACACACACAGTCACGTCTATGCACATGCTGACAAGCAAACATATTTTATATCTATGCATACATGTACCTAGTTAGCTATACATGCGGATAAACACGTGTGTGTTTGCGTAGACATAAATAATAGGTACTTGTAAACATGTAGCGAGGGCTGTACGGCAAAGGGCCGTTTGTTGCAAATATTTCTTTCTAGCCGGAAGGGCTTGCCCGGGGTGTAAAGACAGGGCTCTTAAGGTGTGCTTGCCAAGTCACAAAATATTTACAGGTGGAGCAAATGCTGAAAGGGGTTAAGGGTTAATGACTCCAGCATCCTAGCAGGACTTGCAGAACCTGAGCGAACGGGTAGTTTGTTTTATTACAGTACCATAAATTGCAGGAGCCGACGAAGGCAGCGAGACAGGAGGCCGCCGACACACCTGCAAACTTTAGGAGCCGGTTTCAACAGCTAGGCCAGAGGTAAGTAGGCATACTCCACTGTACTCCGCGCCGGAGCCAGACTAGGGCTTCGAGGCCAGTTATGATCTGAAGTAGGCAAGCAGACCGAAACACACATGGATCGGTGGACATAGAAAGAGACGGACGGGCGGACGGACGGACAGACTGACAGTAGAAGTGGGGCAGCGGGCAGTGAGAGGAGACCCCGCAAGGGGCACTTTAGACCGGGTTACGAGGGGAGGGCGCGGCCATGAGACGGGATGGACGTGGGCAGACACGACTGTATCTTTGTGTATCGCGATAACCCGCGCTATCTCCCTGGCTCCCTCTCTTCCTGCCAGGGACATTTTGAGGATTTTGGGGCCCCTGGGCCAAACATATTTTGGGGGGCCCTGTTCAGAACAGCTTTAAATCCATGATCCAATTTCAGCTTTCTCATAACTTCTTTTGCAAGGTTACTGACACTAGGCAGGCAGACTGGTCCAAATTCTACATGTGTTTCCATCTAATATTCAGGGATAGTGACGTGTGATTTCATGATTGTAATATAGCAGCAGCTCACTAGTATTATTTCACATAATCTCTACCATCCACTGCCATTTTGCATATGTGAAGTCTTGTTTTGATCGAAAAGGAACTTTTTTTATAATGTTGCATGGTGTTGAAAAACATAAACACAACTTTCTCTACAAAATGGCTGCAATAGACTCCCACACGTTACCTGTTCTGTATTAAAAACAAATTAAAGGAAAATGGTATTTGAAATAATGTATGTCGGCAAATGAATCAAGGTAATCAGGGCAGAACTGTGTGGAGATAAGAGCCAGATCTATCAGGGAGGGCCTGGGGCCAGAACCCACTTTGCCCATGCCTTAAAACGTCTCTGCTTTCTGCCGCTTCATTTTGCCCTCCATGGCACTGCATGATTTTATCTCATTATCTGCACACCGCACGCGCCTCTGCAGAGAAAGTGACAGGCAGGTGACATTTTGTATCTCTGGCATCGCAGAGATGATTTTTGGACCTCTGTAATCCCCTTTGGGTGGAAGCCGTGAGGTGTGAGCCCCAGTTTCATGTCACTGCACAATAACGCCAGTTTTACCCACACCACAGACCCTGGGGGCTTAGTAGAGGAAGGGGCGCTCTGCAGAGGACCTTGGGGAACTGTCTCCCAGTTTTATGCAGGCTCCTCGGTGGGAGATGTGCAGGGTGGTGAGGAACCGGGCATCAGTGGCAGCGTCTCACCAATGAGGGTCCCGTACCGGGAGTGCACCGTGAAGCCGCGCCTGGGGTCTTTCACGCGAAACTCAAAGGACAGTGGCATTTCGGGACAGTGAATGTTCATGGATAGTAGTCTATAAAAATTGCCGCTGAGCTTTCTTCCCCGTTAGCAAGGCTCACCATGGAGTCCTGGTTTAAACCCCAGTAGTTTGTCCGAAAAGCGAAACCGATGGCATGTTTAGAGCGGGGATTCCCAGCAGACATTTGGAAAAGCCATGCGTAATTTTAAACATCCTATAAAAAAGTGAATTCGCTCTTGAAAACCCAGCCTCCAATAAAACGCATCTGTAAAAAGCCACCAACAACTTAGCTGGGGGATGCGGCGGCAGGCGAAAGAAAACATCTCAGGGCATTGTGTCTACTGGAAACACTTTACGAGTGCTTCGTCTGATCATTATTAGCACTATGAGTTATTATTAATGGACACCCGCGCCTATTAACCCAGTAATCTTCATCTACACAAGAGGCCCTGGCTGCTCCCCTCCATTTAATTCCCAATTTCTTTTATTAAAACATATGCCAGCAACGTAACACCATAAAACCAGACTCCATTGTGAAAAAGAAAATACGTTACATCTTATCTTGTTTACACATGAATTGACAAGGGCGCCCGATAGCACGGGCTCTCAGAGAAACAGTTTAAGCTCACGCAGGTTTTGCACAACCGGTGTGCGCAGGGAACCTGATATTATGATTAAACCTGCCCTTTCCTGTATGTATCGTTATTTGTTATCAGACGTGTTCCTGGATGCAGATGTGTGCGCGGACAATGGCTGTCCGCCATGATTCATCTTGCCTTTTTCTTCATTGAAGCCATATAGATTTGAGCTTGAGCTCATGCCCCCAGACACCAAGTGCTCCTTTGCCGCCCCCCCTTGCCCTTGGCTGGTTTGCACCCTACTCTGTACTTTATAATGGCCTGGCCCTCTCCCAGACAAAACCAGCCATTTGGGGGGGAGCCATCATATTTGGTTTCAGCTTGTGACTTCAGGGTTGGAAGCTGGACCACGCCGCACACCAGAGACGGCATTAAGTCGTCTTTATTTGTACCACATGCTGGTATTTTTTCAAGCCACTGGCTCTAGAGAGTGGGAAGGGATTCCTGTTCTCTTCTGGCTGCAAGGGTTGGGGTGACACAGACACAACACTTAAAGCTGTCTTTACATGGCAGCCTTTCAGGCTGTGGCTTGGATACAAGGGGAAAAATAATAGAAGACGCAAATACATTTACAAACCTCAAAACCTTGCTGATAAATGTGTCGTAATATGTTTGGCACCGGTTTTCTAACGTCAGCATGACTCCTAATAATGAGATAATTGGCTAAACAAATTGGGCGTAGGTGCATTAGAAGCATTCAGTAAAAGTATGTGTGTGTCTATGTATATATATATTCACTGAAAAAACCATAGGTTTCAGGGACATTTTAGTTAGAAATTAGCATTTAAAAAACCTTAGAAATTCACTGAAAAAAACATAGGTTTCAGGGACATTATAGTTAGTTGGACATTTCACTCCTACAAAACCAGAGAAATTCCGCCGTTCAGCTAACTATAACTCGCGCTCCCGCAATGCACTGTTGATGATGTCACATATTACATCATTCATGACATGGTCAGTCACATCACTGATGACATCACTGATGACATCTCAAATGACATCACTGATGACATCATCCAGTGACTGTTTTTCTTTAAAGTTTAAATATGTATTATACATATGCCAAGGTGTATTGAAGAATGAGTGGGTGTATAAGTGTCTGAATGGAGGATTTAGTAGGTGTGTGACTGACTGTTTAAGTGAGTGATTAAACGTGTCTTACTAAATGCATTGGGTTAGTGACTAAACTGTGTGAATGTCTGTATCAGTCTGTCTGTTGTTTTATAAGCTGCTCCATGGGTTGGTCAGTAGCTACATGAGTGTCTATATGGGTTATTGATTGGTTGCCTGAGTATTTGTATGGGTGCCTAGGTTTGTGTGTGGGTGGGTGGGAGGTGTGTGAGTCTGTGCATAGATGTTTGAGTGGTTGATTCACTGTGTGTATGGGTTCAAGAGTGCATGTGGAAACAGCTATATGGCTGGGTAAGTGTGTGTATGGGTGTGTTGCTGAGTGAATGGATGTCTCAATGGTACATGTCCAAGTAACTACATATGAAAAAGGCAGTGTATGTGAAAGTTGAAGTATATAAATGACTATACGTGAGAGTCAGTGATTGTGACAGTGGCTGTATGGATGAGTGTGTACTTGTATCAGTGATTGTAGAAGAGAGTAAGTATGCATTTGTTTCTGTTTGAATAAGTGATGTGGTGTGTGTATAACTGTATAGGTCAGTAAATGGAAGTGTGATTGATTCTTTGCATGACTGACTAGGTGTGAGAGTAACTCTGTGGGTGAGTGATGGTGTGTGAGTGTCTGTATAGGTTTATGAGTGCATACGATAGTGTTGTATTGATGAATGACTGCATGTATGAGTGATTGTATGGGTGAATGAGTGGATATGTTTGGAGACCTAGGAATCAGTGAGTGCGTTTATAGTAACTGGTATTGGTGTGTTGATGGTTTCGAAAATGGTAGTCTGTATTTTACAGTGGGTGTATCAAAGGTTATATTAGAGTATGAAGGTAGATCAGATTTTCACAAGGATGATGTCATCAGTGATGTCATTTGAGATGTCATCAGTGATGTCACTGACCATGTCATGAATGATGTAATATGTGACGTCATCAGCAGTGCATTGCGGGGGCACGAGTTATAGTTAGCTGAACTAACTATAACGGCGGAATTTCCCTGGTTTTGTACGAGTGAAATGTCCAACTAACTATAACGTCCCTGAAACCTATGGTTTTTTCATTGAATTTCTAAGGTTTTTTAAATGCTAATTTCTAACTATAACGTCCCTGAAACCTATGGTTTTTTCAGTGAATTTCAAAGGTTTTTTAAATGCTAATTTCGAATTATAATGTTCACTAAAGCTATGGTTTTTTCAGTAATTTTGAATTTTTTTTAGTGATATTTTGTAACTTTAATATCCCAAAAATAGTTTTTGTACTTTTTTTGTTTGTTATTAAAATAATATAATGTCTTCTGTTTTCTTAAATATTAATATATATATTTTTTTTGGGGGAGAAAAAAGTGGAGTTGCGCACCCATTGTGTACCTATCTCGGTGGGTGTGCGGATTCAAATCGCCATATTGGTAAAGTCGTGAAGGATGCGCGTTTCAGCCAGCCCACTCCGCTTACGCTTACAGGAAGGGAACTACAACGCTACATGTCCCAGGTCTTCCCTGTAGTGATCTGCTGATCACAGGTCTAGTTGTCAGCTTGCCACAGCCACTCCCTCACGGCTGCTTTACACCCATACCACACCCATGCAGCACAGGCTTCACAGGATATGTGACCCTGCCAATAAAAAGGGGCGGGCGCACGTGCTCGACGCCATTTCCACTCTCTACCTGGGTGTATCCGTGTGCTTATTATGTTGGTGGCAGCCGAGGCACTTTGACCAACACGGGCCTCCTGCCACGTGACGATGACTTGAGGTGCACAGAGTTGGTGGCAGCCGAGGCATTTTGGCCGATACGGGCCTCCAGCCACATGGCGATGACTTGAGCTGCACTGAGTTAGTGCCACCAGAGCTGAGCGGGTGTGCAGCCTGCGATGATGCGTGGCCTCGATACGCTATCCTGGCAATCAAGACCCGATTTGAATTGCGAGCTCGGCTGGACCGCGTGTACGCCAAAGGCAGCTGGCTGTACAGACATGACTCCTCGGCGCGGTGCAGCAGGATGCGCTGGGGGCCTGTGCAGCGGAATCCAGTGATGGCTGAGGAGGTAGCTCCGGCACGTGGTGGGCCCTCTTGGACACACGCCGGTGGCGACAGGTGAGCATTGAGGTCTGGGTGCATAGGGTCAGGCAGTCATCGCTGGGCGGCGTACTGGTCTGGGGACCAGGCCTGGGATGCTTGCGAAAGATGTAAGAATCATGCACAGTGCCTGAGAAGCTTGTGACGACATTAGTGTACAGGGCCCGGTGGTCCAGTTTTGCCTGCACATTGTTGGAATGCGTGTGGTTTCTGTTGCGGTGATTGTATGCAGTGTTGGCACGGGGCACAAGTAGTAGATGTGTGTAGTCAGTTGCCCCCAACACGTGCAGGAAGGCTGCTATGGCGTGGTTCCCTTGCTTGGTCTCCAGTTGTTTCTGCGCAGTGTAGGTGAAGTGAACATGCAGGTGTATCAAGCTGAAACGATCCCTGATGCTTACAGGTCTGATAAATCCTGCATAATGAGACCATAACAGAAGTTCGTGTGGTTGTAACGTTCCTTTTCCTTCCTACGAAGGTTACGACCACACAAGCTTCTGTTACGGTCATTTTGTGCAGGATTGATCATACCTGTAAGCATTCCGGTTTGTCCAAGTGCAATATATTGTACCATATTACGTTTGTGACCATACTAACGCTTGACCATTATCTTCATTTATCCAACAGGTTTCTGAATACGGAGTTTTGGGATTTCCAGGACGATCTACAGTTATTTCGATCCACAAGTTGATGTTCCCCGTTGGCAATGTCACTCGTTGTTTGATGTTTTTGTGTTGTTAATTTATGTTTTTCTAATAAAGTACTGTTTTTCCACTACTGTTGACTACTAGACTTCATGACCTGGTGCACCCCCATTTTAGTGACTACAATCTTGGATCTGGAGCACAGAGGCGTCAAGCAACGGCTGGGGTTGGGGTTGGTTGTGCAGGAATACTACGTATTGGGACGAGCGGGTGGTGTGGATGCAGAGGCCCTAAGTTGCTTTTGTAGACATGCATCCAAGACGTGTAAGGAAGTTTAATAGGGCTGGCTGTGAGACTCCTCCGACGCTCGCAGTTGTTAGTTGGAAGATACCAGAGGCCAACAGGTGCAGCACAGTCAGCAGCTTTGTCTGCGTAATGATGTTGATTGTCCGCTGTGTTGGTACCGTCAGCCTGTGGGCAATGTGGCAGTGTGCACCAACTTGAGAAGGGGCGATAATTCTTTCGCCACTTTAGCTGCGCTAAACTGCCGATAACTCGGCGATAAGTCCCAACTGTTGGGTTATAGGATGACTCTACAACGAGCCCTTGTGTTTATTAGGACTTTGTTGTAACTACATGTGAATCACAATAAAAAAGATGAAAAATCAAGAAAAGTGGGCAGGGTACAAACACCCTGACCCCCTAGGCCTGCTCAGGGGATCCCACAAAAAGCCCCAGGGCCAAAAAATGATTACTATTTTTTATTTTATTTTAAAAGCGGCTGGGTGCACGAATCCGGCCGAACAAAAAAATAAAAAATGATGGGGTGTATTCTCAAGAACTTATCGCTGAGTTATCGGCACTTTACAGCAGCAAAAGAATTATCATCCCATTCTCAACCTGGTGAAAACTGCTGATATCACCAGTTTTCCAGCGATAGCTTCCTCAAAAAAACATCGTTACCAATGAGAGCGACAACTAACGCTAATGATATGCAGAATAGGCGTTCCCGTGCAAAAAAAAACATGAAAACACCACTTTCCAATATTTTTAACAACCAGCGAAATCTGCGATGCGATCCAAAAACAGGCGATAAGCCGCGTTAGCAGTAGGAATTTAACATCTGCCTTCTACTGGTGTAAAGCAGGACGACTACCTACAGTTTGAAAGGGAGTCCAGCCCAGAACCACATCTGAAGACCAACACATGTCATAGAGCTACTGATCATGCAGCTCCGACACCCAAGAAGGCCACAACACCCACTGCCACCACCCACAGGACCTCCCCGTCGGACCCCCGACCCTACTACCACCGAGGCAGCGCAGAACAGAACAGCGGACCTTCCCAAAACAGCATGGCCCCTCAGCCACACAATAGCTGAATTTTGGGAGACGTGGGAACCAAGTATGTATGAAGGAGGCAAGTCACTCATCAATAACAATGCACACAATGCCAAGTGTAGCGGTAATGTGCTAGACAGACCTCACTATGCAGAGCACAGACCTCTCCATGTGTACATATACTGCTGGTGCTTGTACTGTTGTGGACAGTGGACGCAACCATGTTACCTCAGGCAGTGGGGAAGATCTCGGTCATGTAGGTGTGTCCACCCCCCTGTAAGCGGAACCGGAAGCCGAGTGGGCTGGTCCAACGTACCCCACTCTAGCGTAGAAGTGTGAATAAATAGGCCGGGGCTCTGTGCGTGGTTCACTTCTGGGAAGGCCAACGCGTCTGCCAGAGCGGCGGCCCTCACCCTGCCATGAGGCCACTGCCGTGACCGCCGGCCTCCTCCACACAGGCCCCCTGCAAACCCAGCGGCACAGCACCGCAGAGTTATGTCTGTACAGACTACTGCCTTCGATGTACACTGCGGACAGCAGGGCTCACAATTCAGATCGAGTCGCGATTGCAGATGACGCAGTCTAGTAGGCAAGAGACATTGCTCCCAGTGTGGCCCGACCGGACCACGCATCATCGCAGGCTGCGCACATGCTGAGTGCTTCAGGTGCCACTATCTCACTGCACCACAAGTCATCGCCACGTAGCCTTATTAAGGCAGAATTCATTAGGCAAAAGACATTGCTACCAGTGCGGCCCGCCTGGACCACGCATCATCGCTGGCTGCACACACGCTGAGTGCTTCAGGTGCCACTATCTCAGTGCACCACAAGTCATCGCCACATAGCCTTATTAAGGCAGAATTCATTAGGCAAAAGACATTGCTACCAGTGCGGCCAGCCCGGACCACGCATCATCGCTGGCTGCGCACACGCTGCATACTTCAGGTACCACTAACTCTGTGCAGCTCAAGTGAATGGCACGTGGCTGTTGGCCCTTGCTGACCTAACTGCGGTTAGCAGGGCTGACAATTCAGATAGAGTCGCGATTGCAGATGACAAAGTCCAGTAGGCAACAGACATTGCATCCTGTGCAGCCCGCCCGGACCACGCATCATCACTGGCTGTGCACACGCTGAGTGCTTCAGGTACCACTAACTCTATGCAGCTCAAGTCATCGCCACGTGGCTGTCGGCCCTTGCTCACCGCTGCCTCTGGCCTACACTGCGGTCAGCAGGGCTCACAATTCAAATTCAGTCTTGATTCATTAATTTCAGAGTCCAGTAGGCAACTAACTGTAATGTCCCTCAAACCTACAAATTTCGGCAATGTATTCCATACATATTTCATCTTTTGTTCCATACGCCTACACTGTGGTCAACAGAGCTCACAATTTAAATTGAGTCTTGATTTATTAATTGCAGAGAGAATTGTACTCTATGTCCCCGGATTTTGTCAAGAGGATGTGACAAAAAGCATTCCTTGATGTCTGCGCTGACTACTGCCTTCCATCTACACTGCGGACAGCAGGGCTCACAATTCAGATCGAGTCGCGATTGCAGATGACGCAGTCCAGTAGTCACTGACATAATCTGTGGCTGAAAAGATAAAGTATTGCCAAATTTAATGCCCTGGTTCTTGATTGTTCCCCCCTGGGGACCTAAGGGTGGGGCATCTTTGGGCGACAAGGTCTGCCAATGTGGAGTATTGAGGCCAAAAAATAATATTTCGGTCTTATCTGCATTGCATTTTAATTGATCTGAGGTCATCCAGTGAAAGAAAGATGAAAGGCAGGTTTTTATGGACTCTCCCTCAATCTCCTCTCCCTTCCCACATGTAGACAACAGCTGGGTGTCGTCAGCATCATCTTAGCCCTCAAGGCCTCTGTCAACTGTGCTAAAGTGGTAAGGTAACGTATTAAACAATGTAGAGGCTCAAAGCTGACACCTATGGCACACCCACTGCCAACTCAAATGCTCCAGAAGAGTATGGGGAAAGCCACACTTCCTGCCCTCTGTCCTTAAGTAAAGAAGTTAGCCAATCAAAAGCCAATCCACCTATTCCAATGGATTAGAGGCATGCTAGGGGCATAGAATGAGGGACGATTTAGAAGACTGCTGACAGATCTAACATAATCAGGACAGCCTTCCCCCGGCATCCAAGGTACCTCTAATATATTCAGTGACCTCAATCAACCTCAGTATGTTAGTTAAAAGATTCTGAGACAGCTGTTGATTAACAGCTTTATCCAGGACCTTGGACAATACTGGCACTAGGGAAATTGGCCTACAGCTAGACTGCTCCTTGGGGTCCGCAGCGAGCTATTTCAACAGGGGCAACATTTTAGCCTGCCTCCATGATACAGGAACTGTTGCTGAGGACAATGGTGCATTAATCGCCCTAGTGGCCAGTGTATTAATGGCGGTTGCACATTTAACTAATAGGTTGGGGGGCAGTGGCCAGCTGGCAATCCTGATTTGAGGGCATGTAAGGCTGACAATGATAGGCTGAAAATATAAAAGTGAGGCCAAAGTGGAGAGACTGAGCTGGAGCAAACTGTCTCCTACTGACTCTCTTCCGTCTGGATCCCTAACGCTGAAAATAGGAGACCAACTGGTAGCACTTTTCTACAGTGTGTTGGTGCAATCTAGTGCAGGCCTCAGGAGACATGAAGTTTTTGATGACTGAAGATTTCCTTGGATTTATTACCTGCTTTCTCTATCCTCTCCTCAAAGTATGCTTTCTGAGATCCTAACCTCCACATATGTTTTCTTTAGAGCTGCTTTATAGATAGACACCTTTGGCATCAGTCATATAGTTTTTTTGCCATTGCCTCTCTAGAGTTTTACAAAGTTTCTTCTGAGATATATTTAAACCAGTGGTTAGCCAGTGTATTTCTCCAGGGGGTGCGTGAGGAGATCGGAGCTAGTTTCTGCATCCACTAGACCCAAGAGAGAGGAGGTACTCTCTTCCAGAGAGTGAATACATTCTGAAGGCAGAAGTTTATGAAATCATCTAGTGACAGATTACATTTTATTTGTCAGGGGATGGGATCACTGAGGTTTATGTACTGCACTGAACTGGTGTAAACAGGGCTGTCAGGGGGGCAGTCCCTCTATGCTTAAATCACTGCAGAATAAAGTTTAAATTGCAGTGGTTTTTAAACCGAGAGGGACTGTCCACTCTTCCAGCCCTGTTTAAATACCAGTTACAGAGCTGAATAATTTTGCTGGCGAAGAGACGAAATTATTAGTAATTTTGCGTTACATTAGTAACGCAGGATTACTAAATTCCTCCAATTCTGCTGGTAGAATTAAAAGTTCCATCCACCACTGATATTTTGCTCAGTCACATATTAAGAAGTCCTTTCTGTCTCACCTAACCCATAATATTCTTAATTCATGCATAATGGATCAGTCAATAGAGGTAATTGAATTTAGTTGTTTTTCTTTTATTTGCTTTCTTGTACTGGTACTTTAAGTGCTCTTAGTGAGTCATCGGTGTAAACGCTAAATACTGAGGGGCATATTCTCAAGAACGTGTGATAACCATCGCAAAAGTTACTTAACGCAACCTCCAACATCGCAGTCTATCGTGGTAAATTTACGCCGTGTTAACCAAGTATTCACAACACGGTGGTACCATGCGATAGTCACCAGATAACGCGTCAAATGGCCGCGTTAAAATCAACACCACGCCGCAAAAATGCGAAAAACGAACGCAAAAAAAGCTGCAATGAGGCCAATCGCGATACAAAAAGCATCGAAAACCAGCGGCAGGCCTGCAAATCCCACGCGTCTGGTTGGAAAATGCACCATAGAAGCAACAAAAACAACACACAAGAAACAATCCAAAGTGCGTAGCAACATGGATGCACCCTGACCCAGCGCACAGGCCAACGCAAACCCCACAAGCCCCACAGACCACCAGCAAGGACCAACGGGGACGAGGAAGGCCAAGGAGAAGAGGGAGAGGAAGACGGGGTGCAGTCCGTAGGAAAACAAGACCAGCGTCACGGATGTGACAGAACACTACCAGCAACTGACCCACATTCAGACTACCTTGAATGCAGCCAGAGTGTCGAGGAGGCCAATGGAGGAGGCCAAGAGGCGCTGGCATGACGTGAAAACCTAAACCAGGCCCAAAGCCGCTGCCAACAGGAAGGCAGCAACGGCGACAGGAGGTGGGAGCCCTGCGCCACAGGAGGAGCTGGAGGAAATGGAGGCCAGTCATCAGTGTGGAGACAGTGCAAGGAGGTGGGAGTACGGACACAGCTCGAGGGTACCTGACACAACAACAACAGGGTGAGTAACGAACAGGTACTGGGGGGACGGGGGAGATGGGCACAATGGCACACATGCACAACGATGTGTATCTCACTGCACACCCACAATTACCCAGGGTCATGTCCCCCATCCCCGTGGCACACTGCAGCACACACACATGGCAATCACAGCACATCCCATGAGAATGTGGCACAAAGTGCAACACCGACACTGCAGAACAGGGGACACAACTGGGTCCGCCCATGCGCAGAAACAGGCCAATCACATTTGACAGAGCAGGGAACTGTGAGATGCATATGTAAGGGTACAACCTCACATCAGTCATGTAGTCCAAATGTCCACTGTCCCCCTCAAATTGCCAGCACCGCCCAAACAGTCACAATGTACATTGTCACACAGTCTGCATGTCTACAAGAACAATGCGCCAACATAAATGTCAACACAATGTCAACATGCATCTCCCCTTCACATTGCAGAGGGACAAACAACACCTCCAGCAGGTCAGACCAGACAACCCATCAGTGATGCCTGAGACAACCACCACACCTTCGACACCGATGCCCTACAACAGCCCATGGACATCCCACGCAACCCACCACCAGGACCAGGGCAGACAAGCTACTTAGAGGAGAACCCAGCCCCTGCAACAGACCACACAGCATGAAGCACCCACAAGCACGGCTGGCCCACAACACTTCACCGACCCACACATGGCACCCCAATGCCAGGTGTCAGAACGCCAAAAGGAGGTGGCCGAACAGGTGCGGGTGTGGTCCGAACCCATGGAAGGCGAACTAGATCACATACGTGGGTCTCAATTACCCTTCAGGGACCACCTACACCCCACAAAGGAGACCCACACTGCCATGGAGACACACGCAGATATTATGTTGAACTGGCTACGGGAACGTGCGCCCGGCCCCTTTATTGGCAGGGCCACATGTACAGTGACGCCAGTGCTGGATATGTGTGGGGTGAGCATAAGCCAGCCCGCACGGAGTGCTTGGTGCTGGCAACAACTTGAACAGTGGACACCAGTGCAATGGAAACAGAAATCACCTGCATAACAGAGTCAACTGCTGAGCAACATGGAGGGAGCCGGAGCAAGTACAGAGGTCACCCAACATACAAACAGAAGTGTCCGTGAGTTGCAGTGCAATGAGGTTGGGGCACTAGAGATGAGAGCGCTCATGTGATGAAAATGACTAGGATTGTGTCCATTCGGGATATTCCTGATGCAGATGCAGTGGGGTGTGTTAGACCTGCATTAACTTCCTCATCAACGTCCCAGGTCTCCCACACTGCCTGAGGTGACATTGCTGCGCAACCTCTCCACAGCACAAAACTCATTCAGTAACGGCCCATGGGTTGCGGTGCACTGAGTCAGTGGCACCTGGAGTGCTGAGCAGGGGATCAGGCAGATGATGGCATCCACGACAGGTCTGAGCAACTCCGTTAGTCTGCCAGTACCACTGTTCCGACTCTGGCAGATGGTGTTTGGAGCTGGCCCTGGCGATGGTGGCATGGGCCTCCTGCGGTGATGCGACGTCCGGGCCGGTGAGGACTTGATTTGATGTGTGAGCCCTGGTGGTCCGCAGTTGAGGCCGGAGGCAGCGGACAGCGCAGGACCACATGCACATGGCGTCGATGACCCCAAGACCACCATCACAGAGGTCATCCAATATTCATTCAGACAGGGTCCCTGACTTGAGCTGCACAGAGTTAGTGGCCCCGGATGCACATCGGCAGGCACAGGCACATCGCCACGGGACGGTGACTTGCGGTCCACTGAGGTAGGGCCACGCAGACTGAGCGGGTCCTCGTCGATGTCGGTGAATGTGGTGGAGGGTTGCGGGGACAGTGGAAGGTGTCCTCCAGGGCATGATGCAGAGGGCAGAAGCTATCCGGCAGCAGCAAATGGAGGAGTGGAAAGCGACTGCCTCGTTGCCACCACCAATTCGGTATCAGCTGCATGAGGATGAAAACTACCCCCTAGTCCATAGACTCAGACGCCACCAATGTACGACCAGAGAGTGTCCATGAATGTCGGGGAACAGACTTAGTGGCACCGGGGCTGAGAGGGGATGCAGTCTGCGATGATGCTGGTACACTGATATGAACTCCGGAATTGACGAATCAAGACTCTGTGACCTACTGGACAGCAATGTAGGCCGGAGGCAGCGGTCAGCAGTGGGCCACAGCCACGTGTCGTAGGCTCGCGATGCACAGAGTTAGTGACATCAGGGCAGTTGTCGGTAGTGTTCGATCACCTCCGTAACGATGATCCTTTTTTCCTCTCAAATGCAACGCGTCATCCTCTTATGCCTCTCCTTGCGTGCAATGATTCGTACTCTGCCTTTGAAAAATCGATGTTCAATTCCAATTCTGTGACCTACTCGAGCGCAGCGTAGGCCGAGAGCAGTAGTCCGCTTGGGCCCACAGAATCTTGCGGCTGTGATGTAACACTAAGACCTGTTGGCACCACATCCAAGGGTGTATAGTGACATACACTCAGCCATGATTTATGTGCTCTGCCATGGTGTAATCAAGACTCAGTTCCAAATGTGTGACCTACTTGTCCGCTGTGCATGCCGGTGGAGTACGTCAACGAGAAAGGAGTACTGCGGGCCTGTGTTGCGGAGGCCGTGATGGTCTGAGGAGGCTGCCAGGGTCGCAGGCCTCGGGCTTGGAGATTGCACCGGCACGTGGTGGGCCCTCTTTGACACACGCCGGTGTCGGAAGGTGGGCATTGAGGCCATGGTGCGCAGGGCAGGACTGGTTCGGGGACCAGCGTCCCGGGGTGCAGCAGGCGCACAGGATCGCTGGCAACACCGCTCACGGCGTCAACCTCGTGGCGGGGTGAGAGGCGCCGCCCTGGCAGAGACGTTGGGCATTCCGGAAGAGGACCACGCCCAGAGTTACGTGCCTTTTATTCACACCCCTACGCTGGCCTGGTGTACGCCGGGCCAGCCCACTCCGCTCACGCTTACGGGGGGGACGTCACAAGCTACATTTCTGCGACTTCCCCACTGGCTGGGGTGCCATGGTTGCGTCCACTGTCCACTACACTCCAAACACCAGCGGTGTGTGTCGACATGGATATGTGTGTGATCTGCATACTGCAGTCTAGCCAGCACATCCACGCCACACTTGGCATTGTGTACATTCTCATTCATCGGTCCCTTGCCTCCCTCGCACATTCCTGGTCCCCACCTCTTCCGACATTCTGCTATTGTGTGTCCGAGGTGCCATGCCGTTGATGTCTCATGTACATGGCTGGCCCAGGTTCCCACAGTGAGTTGTGCTGTCGTGTCTGGTGGGTGTGCATGTTGTATGTGAGCTTGTGACGTGTGCATTTCCTGTGTTGTGTGCTGCATGATTGTGGAGTTGAGGTGTGTGCATTTGGTATTGGCCAATGAGCAGTGCATTTCCGTGGGTGCCATCCTGGTGGCGCAGGTTGATGATGGACTGTCGGGAGGTGCAGGTATCATGCACACTGCCTGGGTGGTTGGTGACGGCGTTGGCGGAGATTCCACGGTGGTCCACTATTGCCTGCACATTGGTGGGATACGTGCGCTTTCTGTTGCGCTTATTATGTGCAGTGTCGCCAGGGGCCACTAGTAGGACATGTGTGCAGTCAATTGCCCCCTGACACGTGCGGGAAGCCAGCTGTGGCGTACACGCCTTGCTTGGTCTCCGGCTGTTCCTGCGCAGTGTGTGTGAAGTATAGATAGTGGGGTACCAAGCTGATGGTGTCATCCATGACCGTTGTGGGGGACTTGGATTGGCCAGGCTGCGTGACTCCTCCGTCTCAGGCGGATGTTAGTTGGAGGGTACCAGAGGCCAACACGTGCAGCATGGCCAGCAGCTTTGTCTGCGGTGGGATGTTGGTTGTCCGCTGTGTTGGTACCGTCAGCCTGTGGGCAATAGTGGCCAGGATGCGGAGGAGGGTTGTCCCTTTGGGCATATAGTGGGCAATGACATTCTCTGGTGTTGGGTCTGTGAGGTTGGTGCATTTTCGGAGGCTCGCTGTCTTTGTCTGCGCTGCCTCAGTGTTGGTCGGGGGGCGGTGGGTGTCCAGGGGGTGGTCCTGGGGGTGGTGGCGGTGGGTGTTGGGGCCCTCTTGGGTGTCCGGCCCGCATGTTCAGTGGCTCCATGGCATCTCTTGGTCTTCAGGTGTGGCTGTGGGCTGGCCTCCCTTTTGTGGTGCAGGCTGCCGTCCGACTTTACACCAGGTCAGAGCAGGTGTTAATTTCCTGCTGCTAACGCGCATTATCGCATGTTTCGTGGTCTTTTCGCTGATCTGGCTGGTCGTTGAGAATGTTGCGGAGTGGTGTTTTTGCGGCTTTTTGCACGGGTACGCCTACTCTGCATCTCATTAGCGATAGTTGCCGGGGTCATCTGTGGCGATGTTTTTGCGGCTGCTATCGCGGGTAAACTGGTGTTATGGGCTGTTAACACCAGCTTGTGAATGGGGCGATGTATTTATCGCAACTTTGGCTGCGATAAAGTGCCGTTAACTCGGCGATAGCTCCTTGAGAATATGCCCCTATGTGTGCCTCTTTCTGCTTGTTTCTGACCTTAATTTCTCCTCTTTCTGCTCAACTGTGCCTGTTCATTATCTTCCTTCTGCTTGTTTATGACCTGGCTCTTTCACGTAGACTTCGCATCCACAGTGCCCAGATACCGCTATGGGTGACAGTGCTGCGCTATAGAAATGCTGATTGATTGATTGACATTTCCAAATCTGCGCAGCTATAAATCATTGCCAAATCAAATGCTCAATTTTAGGAAAAAAGAGAAGTATTTTATTTCTAACCCTAGTCACACAAGGAAGAATATGACATTCACAAACAATTACACAGTCCTCCCTGAGTTGAGGCTCCAGTGTCTCTCTGGTGGTTTCCTGTCCCACTTACTCTTATTGTTAGTGATTGTGGTTATTCCACATTGACTATTGGTACCATCTAGAGTACGCCCCTATAACCGTCCAAGTCTCAAGAGTCCACTATGACTCTGACTTAAAATCAATAGTGTTCCAGCGCACACACGCTCCATGTAGTAGCAAGTTCTCTTCTGCTGTAACAAGTTTTACCCACTCGAGCAGGATGAAAGCATCAGAGACCTGGAGTGCACCCCTCTCATTTGCGCCTTGCAGCTGCTCGAGCCTACTTCAGGTGCGTCTGCTGTGCATGGACTTAGCAGCTTGCCTTGGCAGGTGCCGGCTCTCTCCCTCCTAGTTACATTCCTGCAGTGATCCGATGTGGCTACGACGATCCTGTTCTGGGTCCCATGCTTGGGTGACGGTGCTCCTGTGGCGACCTCACTTCTCCAACAGGATAGAACAAGTTCCTGTCCTTGGTACTTCTATTGACCTCTTCCAGTATATGGGGTCACCACTGCTCGCTATCCATGGGCTCTGGCCTGGTCAACATGGTAAAGTTATCCACAGTAGCCTCTTCTGGCATACAGGATCACTGCACCGCTGCCACACAAGGCTACTGCCCTAACTGCACAGCAATCATTACCATGGTGGCCCCTACTGGATACGGGGTTGCCACAGAGCTACAGCCAAGGCTTCAGCCCTAACAGCATGGCAGTCCTTCACGTGGCCCTCTCCTGACAAACGGGGGTCGCCGACTCAGTCCTGCACAAGGGCAATAACCCATTTGCTGTAGCAGCGGTTTCCTCACACCTCATACAGGGAATCAACCCGCACTGCTTTCTACTCTGCCTTGCTCCCTCCACTGCTCTCATCTTCCTCACAGGGTTCATCGGTCTTGGCAGCCAGGTGGGCGCTGGTGCTACAGGTTCGGGATAGGTGTTCTTAGATTCCCTGGGTGATATCCCCTCACCCAGCCGCAGGACTAGCAGACCTTGGTCCCCACACCTGGTCACAGTTAGAAGTTTTGCAGAGCATCCGTTACTCACACAACTCGTCTGGCTTCTTTACAGATGACTGGTTTTTGGGGTATCAACCTCCCCTATAGTCCATTGCCAGGCACCAAATGTGATTTAGTGTCACTGGGCCTGATTCCCAAAAGTAATCTGAGACAAAATCCTAACTTTACGACTTTCGGTATTCACAAAAGGCATTTAGGAGTAGTGAAGTTAGGATTTTGTCTTAAGTTTGTCTTAAGTTTTGGTCTTAAGACAAAATCCTAACTTAAGTTTAACTTAAGTTAGGCACCAGTAACTGTTCTCCTGGCCCCTCTGTTTAATTAAACAAACTGTTCCTGTTTTGCCAAACACCTCTTGTCTCTTGTTTTTTCAAAGCATTTCATGTTCAAGCAGCTAAAGAATGTTCAACAAAGTGAGATCCGTTCAGTGCTCATTAAAGTTATGCAACAACAAATACTAGATGTACAATATATATTACATCAATAGGAGTCTGTGGGCAGTTATATCTACAGTTTGTCGATTGGGGCAAGTTGTCAACGCCCTGGTTAACCCAGTAACCATCAATCTACATCAAGCTCATAACTCTATTAATTGCCAACGTTTTAACTCATGTATGCGCTGGATCTAGGTATTTCTGGGGACAACAAGGAAGGGATAAACCATCGAAGAACTTTTGATGGTGAGCAGAGGTATTACTATAGAGGCTTCATCACGCAGAACTGGAAGCATCCGCTGTACTGGTATCTAAGTCAATAGACCTCTAAGATACACTGTGCTCAAACTTATGATTAATGGAGCTGCAAATTCCAGATAAGGCATGGGTCTCCTGAACATTGTTATGAGAGACAAAGGCCCCATGATTTATGATGTGTGATGCAAAATGCAATGGTTGCACTTTTCATATTCCATCATACTACATTGAATATATAACATATGAAGCGTTAACGTGAGGTGAACACTGTAACAACCTCCTTCCCATCTTTACACCTCTGAGGTAGGGCGGCTGCAATCCCGGTTCAGCTTGCATCTGTTGTATAAAGGTTCCTCTCTGCTGGATCATAACAGTGGAGTGTTCAATGTACAGACATCTTCTGTGATCCTAGTAAACTCATCTTAGCATTGTGGCATCCAGCCAAACTTGATCTTGTTTTTCAAAAATTGTATAAAAGTAAATGTTCACACTGAAAAATTATTTACAAACTTTGAAAAACAATTGTATGAAAGGTATGTGTTCCCACCCAAATGTAAAACAAATGTAACGCAATGTGATTTATCAATATACCACTGCATGACGCATCATCACACACTGTAACGCAACAATGAAAATGCATCAGAATGCTGCGCGTCATCAATGCAGCCATAGGCGATGATGCAAGGACATCAGTATAAGAAAACCTCCATCACAGAATTCTCTGCCAAGCTCATCTACATCACGTGGGTAAATATTTTGCAATTGGGAGTTGGTGCGAAACAACGGCAGCAAAGGAGGAAAGAGCTTCTGTAGAATGAAAATCCAACCAACTAAATTACACTTGTATCATCCTTGTTCTACATATAAAGTCAGCTTAGAGGTGTAAGTCTACTACTGCTTCTAAAATGTATATCTGTATCTTCTTTCAGGTGATCAAAGTCGTGGCCTTCTGCTGTGTGTAATGATCTCCTTTACAATCCATGTAACAATGGGTGGAAACTCTGAACATTATGCAAAGAATGCTGGGAGTGTTGAAATCAGGTTTTAGATGCCCGAGCCAGTCAGGTGGTAGACGACTGTACTCACTGCCAAGAGTTCGCTAAATCATACTGTGCGAGCCATCTCCATAACATAAGTTTAAAGAGCAATCGACAACGAGAGCTTGGTTCCAAAATCATACTGTGCATTCCATCTCCATAACATCTGTTTAAAGAGCAATAGACAACGAGAGCTGGATTCCAAAATCATACTGTGCGTGCCATCTCCAAACATCTGTTTAAAAAGCAATCGACAACGAGAGCTTGATTCCAAAATCATACTGTGCGTGCCATCTCCATAACATCTGTTTAAAGAGCAATCGACAACGAGAGCTTGATTCCAAAATCATACTGTGCGTGCCATCTCCTCCATAACATCTTTTAAAGAGCAATCGACAACGAGAGCTTGATTCCAAAATCATACTGTGCGTGCCATCTCCAAACATCTGTTTAAAGAGCAATCGACAACGAGAGCTTGATTCCAAAATCATACTGTGCGTGCCATCTCCTCCATAACATCTTTTAAAGAGCAATCGACAACGAGAGCTTGATTCCAAAATCATACTGTGCGTGCCATCTCCAAACATCTGTTTAAAGAGCAATCGACAACGAGAGCTTGATTCCAAAATCATACTGTGCGTGCCATCTCCTCCATAACATCTTTTAAAGAGCAATCGACAACGAGAGCTTGATTCCAAAATCATACTGTGCGTGCCATCTCCAAACATCTGTTTAAAGAGCAATCGACAACGAGAGCTTGATTCCAAAATCATACTGCGCGTGCCATCTCCAAACATCTTTTTAAAAAGCAATCGACAACGAGAGCTTGATTCCAAAATCACATCTGATGAGGAGGAGGATGAAGAATCTTGAGGGTTCATCGTGCCAAGAGAGATGAAATTGTATCCATCACTTTGCATAATTCAATTAAAAGGAAGGAAATAAATACAGATAATTGTAAAAATGTAATAAAAATTATAACATTTCAAACAGTTCCATTGTGTTGTGTTTGTTTGAATGGCAACCTACATAATTTTTTACTTACATCTTTTAACTAGATTTAGGCTTTAACATTTATGAATCAGGTTTTACAAGTTTTTCAACAATATGGTGTGGAGGTCTCACACTGCAATGGCATACACCAGAATCATGAACAAAGGAAAACATTGCAAAATGTGAATGTATGAGGACACATGACTACAGCTTCCTTTCAAACATCTTCCTCTATATGGAAAATAATGTGTCAAAAACATTCTCATTACAGTACAATACTTCTTTCTTGCCAAAATGGTTCACACTTAGGCCCATATTCATCAAAGTTTGTGTCACCCTTCCTATAAATGAGGCCAAATTGTGTGGCTTGGTAAATCTGGAGTGACGCAAGGCAGTGCAACTCATGCTATCCTGTCCTGGAAGGCGTTACATGGTTGGAGTGTGGTTGTTGCCGAGCATCCACCCATGGAATTTGTCACATTACCAGATTTACCCAGACTACTATACCTGGGAATGGGTCACAATGATGCACCATCCAAGGGTGGTGCAACGGGGAGAAATATCTTTATATCTCATTGTGGTTTACTCGCTCTAAGTGTGCTGAATTTTACAGCTCACTTAGAAAGAGGTAAAGCCTCTGAGGATTGTGTTTGTGCAGAGAGGTGACCTTTGTTCTACAAAAACAATCCTGTCTACAACACAGGAACCCTTGCAGTATCAGGGTACAAGTGAGGGTATGTAAGGGTATGTAAGGGTATGTAAAGGTATGTAAAAGGAGCAGACGTATGGACTGGGTAAGGGCACCAATAACTTTAAGAGTCAGGCAGAGGAAGTCGTAGTGGACAAGTTGTCCTTAACAACAGAAAGGCAGGGGGATAGTGATTGCCAAGGTGGTAAGAAAGCACAGTGTTGTCGCTCTGGGTGCCTGTGTTGTTGGCACCATTTTTGTGCTGCCCTACCCCAATTCAAAAGGGCAAGAATTCACCATTTGTACAATATATGGTGCATTCCTGTCCTTTCAACCAGCACCGATGAACAATTAGCAGCCGCATGCCAATGCAAGCACCTTTCCACCACGGTGCAAGGGTGCATGTGTTGTTGGCACACTTGTTTTTATGCAGGAAGTGGCAAACAGGAGGCATTTTCTTTGTTCTATGTGCGTTGCAGAATGCAGCACATGTGGAAAGAGACCTGCTTTGGGGAGGAACAAGGTTTTGGCACTGTCCCAGGTTTACGAGATGTTGTAAATCTGAGGCAGTGTAAACCTCCATGGGTGTTGAGTTGGAGCACCCACTGCAACACCTATGGAATGCCTCTTTCATGCAGAGTAAGGTAAGACAGAGATTTGTGCTGCCATGCCTTATTCTATATCTACAAGGCTATGAAAAGCCACGCAGGGTGCTTTTACATGGCCATGTAGATATGACTATGCCCTGTGTGGCACCGTAAAACATCACAAAAAGTGACATTTTAGTGGTGCACATGGCTTGTCCCAAAGAGTAATGTTACCTTGTGAAAATTAAACAGAAGTGCAACATTTCCCTCAAAATATTATCACGCCATCACTCCTGCCATCCCCCAATCCTGCCAAATCCCACTAGGGTCAGTCAGAGGCCCTGGCCCATAACAGGAAAAATACAGCAGCTAAAAGCAAAAATGACTCACATACACCACCCTTCCAACCCTCAACCTGTACTACTCTTAACCTCCCTGTCTCCCGCACCTGAGGTCAGACAGATGCCCATAGCCCCCAGTTTGCCAACCATCAAATCAGGCATACATAGGGTTGTGGTACAGTGACCCCAGAAGAGAAGCCCATTGCTCCCCTTTCCCATGAGCATCCTAGAGGCCCCTGTCATCTGGACGACTTATCATTACAATAGCTCCCATTTCAATTATATCCTGTCTTCAGCTTGACAAGCACTTTTCCACCAGCCAACACAAAGAGCTAAATATGTTTTAGTTTCTCTTTCTTCATACAGTGCCTATTCTGAAGGGCAGTGTTTTCAGAATAGGACTTTTCGAGAACAGCTATTGAATTCTCAAGACTCTTATAGGCTCTTATAGGTCTCAAGGTATTGTTACCACTGAATCAGGCATTAGGCAGCCCCACCAGGTTGCTCTCCCGGCAGCCAACAGCATTATTTGGGATCTGACAATAGTGTTCATTTTCAGTACAACACATTTCTACATGCGCCCCAGTGCCTTCTATTCATCTGGCAAGGACCGGCTTTAGGGCAATATGATCAGTCCTACCGCATAGGGAGCGGACCGGGAGGGCGGCACTGACTTCAGGGGGAGCGTGATGTATAGCAATAACTGAAGTTTTAAAAGCACCTACTGCAGAGTTATTTGTGCATCCAGCTTTCAGGCAGCAATAAAAATGTCAAGATAACTCTTATGGTTAATGTTCCTGCTAGAACGAGAGATTGGAGTTTGGTCTAGTGGCAGTTTTGACTGGCCATAAAGTAGCGCAGAGGGTTAATATTCCTGCTGCAAATAACAGAGATGTATTTTATGTGGATAGCTGAGTGGATTAGTAAAGTCAACCATTACCAGTTCATTAAAACAAATGATATGTATGGAAAGATGAGTGGCCAGTTTGCCGAGTGGTAGTGAGGGAATCCAAGGAGGCCCTAGGGGGTGCCAAAAAGATTGTTACACCGAGTACCAGCAGCTCTAAAGCCAGCCTTGCAACTGGCAGTCATTATTTGTCCCCTGCATCCTCCATAACCGAACGGGAGCAGGCCTATGGCCCAAAAGGACAATGATCACTATGGGAGCATCGTCAGATAGCCCTCCTTGGAGTATTTCAGACTGATAGTGTAGTGGAAGTGTGCAGAGGTTCACCTAAAATAAGTCTACGGGTGAAGAAGTATTGTGGGTGGTCCAGGTACTGTAGGGTGACCCAAGTGACAAATGTCCACCAACCCATGATCTCTCAGTAAATTCAGTAAGAGCACCCTATCTTCCGCATTACCCTTGTCAAGAGGGCCAGTTTGGTCAGTGGTTGGATTCAGAGCCAAATTCCAGTTGCTCCCACAGTCTGTCTGGAGTTTGTACATTCAATGAGGATTATGTTTAGATTCCCAAAGAACTCGGTCTTGGTCCCATTGGGAGCATAGATTGGCCCAGCTACTAGGGAGAGTTCATCTCTATTTTCAGTTTTGCAAATAATATCTGCTTTTCAGGTATGCCCATAAGAGTTATTTATTATTTAAAATGTCCATGCAACATTTCATATACAGGTTAGCGGCCAAAGAAGGGCAGTGTGCATCCAACAATAGGACTGTCTTGTGGCTACTCCCGACCCAGTCCCTCTTGAGTATGGCAAGTTCTGTCTGTGATAAATGTAGCTCTTGGACTGGGTTGATGTCTGCCTTCTGATGGTGGAGAGAGCTCAGTAGTTTTTTCTTTTAAATGAAGTTAGCGAGGACATTGATATCAATAGAAATGAGGCCCACCGGAACGTCCATGGCAATGGAGTATGATGGCCCAAGATAAGTGTGAGGTGCACTGGGTTGTGAGATGATAGGGAGATGGCTGATGAGACAGGAGACCCCGTCACAGTTGGGTGTGTGTAGTGGTGTGTCAAGCTGGGTCTCAGGAAATGCTGTGTTCCAATAATCCCCCAAGCCCAGAGACTAAAGGGATCCTAGGTCTCCCTACTTTGCAATGTGAAACAATAACCCTAGACTGAAGAGCAATCTCCTACTCACTCCATCCCAGGGTACCCCCCATCCAAGCTCAAGAAAGTGTTCAAATGCAATGCGTAGTTCACCTTCTGATGCAGAGGAGGGGCCGGCCCCCCTCGCCAGTTTATCCTAAAGAAAGGAATTAAGGCATTCCTGGAAGGAGTTCTTCCAATCCATAAACAACACTGTAGTAAACGAAATGTCCATGCCCCATTGTAGGAGGGTCAGTCCATGGCTACTCAAACTCCACCTCGAGTCTGAGGAGGGCAGGCCTGAAGCATCAGGTTCATAGTTCAGAAGAAAAAGTCAAAATCTCCTTCAAAGTGGAGCGTAACTTATCCCTGCAATGATTGTAGATCAGGACATCCAGCATCTTGTTGAAGCCAGCTCGGTCCAAGCATCTGTGGTCGGTCCCATGGCTGGAATCCTGGTGTGACCTGTCCTGCAAGTCAATTGCCTTCTTCTGTAGATGGAGGATATTGGTGCCCCAGTCAGGTTGCAAGCTGATCAAGCAATCTAGATTGTGCAGGTACCTGTCTGTCAAATCAAAATGGGCCTTTGGGTTTCAGAAGTGTGACTGAATTGACTTAAGGTCTATGGCCATCTCCGTCACAGTGCGATTAAATATGGTGATCTTTGAGCTTCATGCTGTCACCTTTGTGACTAACATACCTTTGGTCATACTGGAAGGTTTAGGGGTCGACTGCGATGAATCTCCAGCGAACTACTCTATGAAAGGTAATTGACGGGATGATTTCAGGTGTGACATGTAGAGAGGGTGCACCTCCAGAACTTGGCAACTCAAGCTAAGGTGTGGGAGTACTCAGTGTGAGGGACTGTTTTTTACATTGGAGGGGTCAAGGGGTAGTATGCCCTGTAATTTGTTTCACCATCTCCTCTCCCTCACAGTGATCCCTGGCATGGGTGGAAGTGGCCTTGTGCCCTCAGATGACATCAGAGGAGGGCACCCTCACCTCCAGGTCAACGGGTCCCCACCAGGTGTCTCTCCGGCAGTCCAAGTGCAATGGAAGGATCCAGCCACTGCATCACTCACTTCTCAATTGTGGTGGGCCTCATATCTGAGTCCATCCATGGGCCCAACGGTCAAGCTAATCGATCCAGTGAGTCAATGTGGGCCCTAGTCACAGTAGGGCTCCACTGCCACATATTGTAAATGGTGATCAGAGAGCAACTGCGGGCTGCAGGGTGGACTGTTTGTTTTTGGCAGTGGGGGGTGGGAAAAGGCACGCCGGTCAGGCAAGCAGCAGCCAAGGATCCCATCTATACAGGCCATAGTCCATTGCTTACTCTCCTCCACAAACAGGACAGTGGGATCTTCAGGTCGCCACAACCAAATGGCCTATCCCAACCTCAGGGATGGTTTCTGTAAGTAAGTAAGTCCGTTTTTATATAGCGCAGCTACTCACCCTTACGGGTCTCAAGGCGCTGGGGGCCAGAGTGGAAATTAAGTGAGCTATTGCCCAGAGTCACATGGTGCTGAGCTGAGCTGCTGCCGGAGCCGGGGATCGAACCGTGAACCCTGTGCTCCGAAGTCAGCTGCCCTGGCCGCTGCACCACACCTCTCCACTGATCATCCACTCTCTTTCTGGAGCACACAAGCCTTGCATTCCATATTTTACAGCGGACTAGATGATCAGTGGCACTCCGCAGGTCTCAGAGCACCAAGATCACACTACAAGCTCTCCAGTCATGTGAGGATAGCCCATGCTAGAAGTACATTCTGATTTGTAAGCAGAGGCCGGTCCCCAGAACAGCGCAGCTAGAGGAGTGGGAGAGTCGGATGGTCTACTTGCTCCAGTATCAGTAGGGCTCAGGGGGAGAAAAAGCATCCAGCTCCTTGGGGGGGGGGACACTGCAAATAGGTCCTGATTTTCAACAAACGCCTCCCATTTTTCTGTAAGAAAAATGCCAGCGGGCCACTATTCTTATGAGGGGGGAGAGTGACAGTGGGTCACAATTTGCAATCTAGCTCATTATTATTCATGAGGTAAGTCATAATTATGACCCACTACAATTTGGTACTTGTAAATCGATAGTACAAAGGTCAATTTGCAAAATATCAGTGCATTCAATAGGATTGACTGGATTCCTTGTAAATGTGACCCTAAGTGCATGGTGACGTGCCTTCCACCATCCCTGTGCTAATGTTACCCACAGAGCTTCCAGCATGATTCATTTATTGTAATTGTATTTATATAGCACTTACTAGCCCTAACGAGGCATTGAAGCACTTTACTGTGAGTAGCATGCTTCACTGGAAGCCAAAGTTAGAGGTTAATCAAGTTTTTATTGGTTATTGACATTAGTCATGTGCTCTTAAAAAGAAATTGCATGCATTAATTCACGTTACTTTGTGATCATTAGTGATTTCAGGTGAATGGACAGTGGGATAGATTAGCTGGTGGAGATTAGGTAATGTTAGATACAGGGATGGGGTTTTAAAGGGGAGAAGTTGTGATCTATGAAATGAGGTATCAGCCAATTTCAGACATACATAAGAAGGATTAGGGAAGGCAGGCGTGGGACTGAGAGGAGTCTATACTCAGAAATAGAAGACATGCAGAGGATGAAAGATAAAAAAAGAATCACTCTGAAGAAAGAAAAGAGCAGAATCAAGCGGGAGTACATTAGAGTACAGTGAGGTCAGACTTTTTGAAATAGCAAGCAATCGAAGGATGTAAGCTGTAGAAAGAAACAGCATTCTGCATAGTGCAACATGCGCTGCCTTCAAGAGAAGAGCTATTGGGTTTGTTGATGGTTAGCCATGTTGCACATGGTGAAAGAAGACATGCAGAAGTGCTCTTGCACTGGCATGTGTCTATGCCTGATGATGCTTAAAACCACCCATCACCAGACATCCGTGAGCGCAGATCAATTATCATCAATCGCTAAAAGTGGAAGCGCATTCGAGCTGATGCAGCTCTAAGGATTAACGTAGCCAGCTGTGTGACGCGGTGGGATATGGGTGCCGTACACTAATCATTGATTTCTTAGAAGTAATGCACCACCATGCTATGTCTCTGGACAATCTCCTGGTTATTGATCATTAGTCCCATGTTCACGGGCAGGAAGTTTAGTTCAGGTGTCAATGTTTTAACAGATAACCACCTTATGTCGATCACAGTGGACACGTTCCATTTTGGAGTTTGAGCATTGTGGAGGTATATTGCAGCTAGTACACAGCATGGTGACATGAGCTGTGTGGTCTCCTATCCAAACAAATCAAATAAGCTGAAAACAGCCACACATGTTCTCAGTAAAAAAAGGTAAAAGGGGTCTGACACAAAGTCAGATAAAAATGAAGAGTTCCTATGTGAAGAGCAGGAGATCATGAGCTCATCAGAGGGAGTTCTGTGAGATGCCCATCGTTTTAGTTGTCTTCCGAAAGAGGGTTATTAATTTGGAATTGAATACCCAGAATGATGTAATAACTTGCCTCAGGTTAGGTCACAATACAGTCCCACCTCTACTCAGCAGCTGGTAGTAATGGCACAAACAGCAAATAATTGCCAGACCATTGAGTGGGTAGCTGAGACCTGCACTACAACAGAATTCCCAAACTAGTTTAGAAAACTCAGTAAACATTTAATAATAAGGAAAGAGACAGAAACAGTAGTACAAATTAATTTTGGGACCTGAAGCTATGGAAGTACAGAATTCTAATTTAAAATATTGAAAGAATGCCCAAAAGAAGCTATGGGTAAGTAAAAGTCACTTTGAGTCTATATGTGTTTTCCAAAAATGGCAGCTAGGCCACTTTTGTTACAAAAACAAAAGCTAGAAATGTTTACCTTTAATGTGCCCTTGTAGCAGGAACAACACACCATGCAGTCTTCCTTCCCCAGCAACAAGCCAGGATCTTTTTTTTTCCAGGTAATTCTTCCCAGGTCCAATAATGTTTTGAGGAAGTGCTGGTGGGGGAGGGGCAATCTTATCTAGTGCACTGATTAGTAATGAGAGAAATCCCTACACAAAACGTTTAACTGAGACCAAAACTGAGACAAAACTTTACTACTGGTAAATGCCCTTTGTGAATATTGAAAGTAGAGAAGATAAACTTTCGTCTCAGTTTACCTTTGTGATGAAGGCCCATAGTGTTTATGAAAGCTTGGAATGATTTCAAAACTGAACAATCACTGAATGTGTTTTTGCATAATCTGTATTATCTTAACTTCATGCAAATTTGCAGAACATATGCTATTAACGTGCATTTGATGGAATCACAGTTCCTCACTTTTTGTATGTTCAATAACCCATGTTTCCATGCTGAAATGAAAGGGATCTCTGCTTCGGAAGATGCAAAGGCTGGACTGGCTACTGGGCGTTTCATTCTAAATAAACGATGCAAAAACAAATTACCTCACTTGCAGCGCGCGGTCCGGGCTGGTGTTTGATCCTCCCACGTTACCCTGATTCATTCGCGGATTCGGACAAGCTACGCTTCACTGTCTCAGATTGTTCACCCTATGCTACTTTCGGCTGGAAGTAGCTACGATTTCATTCAGCATCTGACTAACAGGCACAAATAACCCATATCTGTGAACAACCCATGATTGGTCCTAATGAAAAACGCCACCTAATGGAAAACGCCACATTCTGATGGAAGTAGCTTTACTTTTCTGGACGTTACTTTAGTATTGACTACCTCTCCACGTAAGAGGCCCGCCTGCATTTTTAGAGTGTCCATCCTTCTTTCTTTCTGGATAGTGACACCACATTGGAATTTCAGACTGCTCACTATTTGTCCTGAAGATGATCTTAAATAATTAAAAGATCGAAACGCCGTCGACCCCTACAACAGGAACCCCTTTCATTGTATATACTCATGTGGAGTTCCAATTATGTTGTCAATGTGATGTTATGTTTTTAGTTCACTTTCACTTTGTCACATCACGCACCTTCACTTTATGTGAGCACTTGATTATTACTTTAATTATAAAATTTATACTTGTGTGAAATAAACTGTTTATTTTACACTATATATGTCTCCCTACATCCTTGCTCCTATGACGATTAAAATGTCTAGTATAAATTGATATTCTTAAAGTCCCACCTGGGACTTTATTCTCTTGTTTTGGACCCATTCGGGCCAACCCTGAACCATTGCATCCTTTAAACATTTAAAGTAAGCTTAGGCACACTTTAAAACTATTTGTTTTTGCATTGTTTATTCAAAAGCGTTGCAAGAGGGAACATGGCCAGCAGAACCCCTGCAAGTAAACCTGCCCTCACAGCAGTGAAAGTGACCCCCACCCTGGTAACCCACTGATGCACCTGGTAGCCAGTCCTGTCCTGGAAGACACAGGATCACGACAGAACTTCAGACCTCTTCTGTGGGTCAGACCTGCTGATCAAACAACAGTTGCACATTCTGTACTTTATCAGCAAGCAACCAAATATAGTTTAATGTGACCCTACATGTTGGTGTGAAGGTAAAACATTTGACACCTTTATTGTAACTCGCTTTTAGAGGTGTATGACTTCTGGAGAAAGGATTCCAAAGCTGTTTCCAAAGTATAATCTTGTTTAAGACTTTTATTTGTTACATTATGGATAAGCATCCCATAAAAGTGAATTTGCAGCAGACAGGTTATCCAGCATAGAACAATGAATGGACTAGTCATAGTTTACCTATAGATGCCACCACTTTGAAACAGTAAAGATAGTCTGCCAAAGATCAGCTGTAGTTCTGCATGAAACAGATGTCACTGTCTTGTCTGGTAAGGGTCCAGCCAAGGTCTGGTTTTACAAACTAATTTACCTAGGGTGGTAAAATCGTGAGTATGTTTGGTTTTGAATAGTCTTCACATACACTTTGAAGTTGAGTTGGGACACAAGCCTCAAACTTTTTTGCAATCAATTAATACATTTTTATTTGGATCAAACTATCCATAAAAGAGTCAAACAGATAAAATGTACAAAGATCTCAATAAAAACATTCATTATTAAAATTCATTAAAACTAGTCTCATGACATGAACAAATTAAGAGGCTTATTTATGAGCACCTTCCGACACTTTTGTGCCGATGTTGCGTCACTTTTTGTGATGCAGCAGCAGCGTGAATAATGTGCCACATTGCACCATATTTACAAAGAGACACATCTAAGCAGATGCGTTACTTTGTTAACCCTTGGCTACACTATGGAGAAAATTAAGCACTATCCTGAGCACTACGTTTTTACTATCAATTAGCACCCAAGTACCCTAAATACCTCAATGACTACGTTCTACTATGTTTTAATTTCTGCCAGATATGTTGCAGATGTCCATTGACTTTTGTGCATTATGTCATTCATACATTATTAACTTTGAAGTAAATATTTAAACTGGCTACAACCACTTGAATACTGAGGCTAAAGCTTGCTAATTAATTCAACGCCTATAATGAAGATACAGACACGATTCATAAGACAGACCTGTATCACTCTTATATGATACATCTATTATTTTCTATATTCTCTTCAGTTTTCCTTGTTCTTTGGTTTCTTGTCCACATTATCAATTTCACAACCACACTGAGGAGTGGACAGCCAACACGTTTTTACCCCTCTCCGGTGGGCAAGTCTGTGCCATCTTCAAGGCTCTGAATTATTTATTACGACAATTAAATATATTTATTCCAGTTAAGAATTCAAGACCTAAATGATCAGTGGTAGATGGTAAGTGTGAGAGAAGACATCATATAAAATATTGGTGGGATTGGGTTGGCAGTTCAGTAAGTTGCAGAGGTTTGCTGGCCCTTCAGAGGTGCTGGCTTACCCTAGATAACTCTAATGTAGGCATTACAGGCAGAAATGGGAGTGGTGCCATGTCCACGTCAGAACATGCCATCGGTTTAGACTTGTGACTCTGGTCTTAGGAGGCTCCTAGATGTAGTTTAAAGTGGTAGATATGAATGAATGAATGAAATGGGACTTGTAAAGTGCACAGCTACTCATTTGAGTGTCACAGCACTGAGCTTTCGGTCAACAATGATGTTAGACCTATCATCCTTAGTGTGGTCTTTGGGGATTCATTAAAACACCTTTTAAGCTGTAAGCCCTAATTGGAAAGGATAGCTACTTCATGCTTCATGCTTAATATCTCTGGCATTATGGTGTTATATCCTCTTTAATGGTAAAGTTGGATTTGACATTACCATTTTAGAAACGCCACTTTTAGAAATTGGAAATTTTGCTGCCCTTAACTCTGCTCTCTGTGACTGCAGCCTGTCTCCAATACATGTCTGTCAGGGTGAAAACTACACTTTGTGCATTCCCTCTAGCTGCTACATCACAGCAAGGGCTGGGTGTGGCAGGTCGATTAATTTAAACTCATCTGCATACTGATAGCTATACTGATACCCTTCTTGGGCAGGAAGGAGGAGAGGTGACATTTTTTTTTGGGAAGGGGGAGTTTTATATAGTGCAAAACTCGACCAGAAGGTATCAGAGAGCTTTACATGTGCACCAGTTGCATTACAGGTGGAGACATTTATTTTGTTACGCATGGGGAGATTAAGTGATTTGCCCAGAATTACAGGATGTTGAGTGTCCCTACTGAGACTTGAAACCCGTCTCCCTAGCTCTGAGGTCATCCGCTCTAGCCGTTAGGCCAGGTCCACTCCCTGAATAGGTTGTGTCCTACCCTCCCACAAAAGGATGATTTACCCCCCAATGGTAGTCTGGAGCCAGGGCTGGGTAGAAAGGGATCCTTGTGCACTTCAGAAAACTGCTTTGAGGTCATCCTCTACCAGGTCTCTGGCTCTATCAATCAGTACACTACAGGAACTAGGAGGAACTCTGCTGGAGTAAAGGCTGCTGTGCTGAAGGATTGCCACTCTGCTGTGACTAGCTGTTCTGAGGAACTGCTTCTCTGCTTTGCTGAGCTTCCCTGTTGATCTCTTCCCTGCTGAGGTTAAGGACTGAACCCAGAGTGACTCGAAGGTCATGCTGACTTGCTTCCTGTTTTTGAGGTCTCAGAGACACAAAAGACTTCCTACAATTCTGCTGGAGCTGCTAGACTCTGCCTTCTGTGAGTCCTACTCTTGCATGAGGTACCCCATCCAAGCTCTAGGCCTCAGAATTGTGCTCTGCACCTGCTTTCCTTATATACATCTCCTGGGTCCTTTAAATCAAGCTTTACACTCTTCAAGACCGCAAACTGGCCCGTTCGCTCTGGAATCTCGTCGCGAGCGGGCACAACTATGTGTCTTTGCACAGCAGCGTTGCCACCTGCGACTGTGAGGCCCCCACCTCTCTGTCCACAACACCTGGTGGCTTTTCATGCATAGTAGACAATCGTCAGAGATGCTCACTATGCTCCGGCGATCCTCTGCCCCACAGAAGGAACACTTCACTCAGCTTGAGACGGTAAAACTTCAGCTGACCTGTTTGGAACTGTATACAACCTGCTCAACATCGCTGCCGGAGATTTACCACTGCCTAGTGCGACATCAAGTAAACTTTTAGCGCAATTGACTTCTAAGCTGTGTTTTTGCATTTATTCTCATAAAATTCCTATCTGGACTTCTGCTGATTGGATTTTTTTGTCGTTTTGGTCTTGTTTTTCTACGATACATATTCTCTATTTTTCTAAACTTGTTTGGAGTGGTTTTGTGATGTTTTCATTGAGTTACTGTATTTTAAGTGTTTCACAAATACTTTACACATTGCCTCTTAAGTTAAGCCTGACTGCTCTGTGCCAAGCTACCACAGGGTGAGCATAATTTAATTTAGGGTGTGTATCGTACCCTGATTAGGGTGTTGGTCCCTACTTGGACAGGTTGCAAACTTCTGCCAACTAGAGATCCTATTTCTAACACGCAATGTGCAGTGATATCATCTATTCTTGTTGAAAGAGCCATGTCTTCTTCTCTTTTCAAAAAGGCAGTATCCGCTACAGAGCATAGCTCCAATGGGAGTTTATTCCAAATCACTGGTCCAAGATAGGAGAAGGTCCTTCCACCCATTCTCACACATTGGATCTGAGGTTTTATCGCCAGGAGGCAATGGGCTTACCACAATTTACTGAAGTGGGTGTAGAAACTGATTCTAGCCCCAAGACAACTTGCACCACATTGGTGCAGTTCCATAAGGACTAGGAATAACATTTTGAATAGAATTGCTTTATTCATCAGAAGCTAGTGGAAAGCATGCAAGTGTGGAGACGTGTGTTCTTCGGGGCAAGCTAAGTAAAATGTGGGCTGCCGTCTTTTGGGCCACTTGAAGTTTGTTAAGCAGATAGTCGAGGAGTCCTAGATACAGGGCATTGCTGTAGTCCAGCTGTGATGTTATGAGTGCCTGGATGACCACCTTTCCTGCAGACAAGTAGAGAAAGTGTACCCATTTTGTTAATGTCTGCAGAAGCCCAACGCATGTTTCGATCACTGACAATCTGTGGCTGAGTATTGCCAAATGTAATGCTCTAGTTCTTGATTGTTCCCCCTTGGGGACCTAGGGTGGGGCATCTTTGGGCCACAAGATCTGCAATTGTGGAGTATTGAGGCCAAAGAATAATATTTCTGTCTTATCTACGTTGTATTTTAATTGGGAGGTCATCAAGTGAAAGAAAGAAGAAAGGCAGGTTTTTATGGACTCTCCCTCAATCTCCTCTCCCTTCTCATATGTAGACAACAGCTGGGTGTCATCTTAACACTCAATGCCTCTGTCAACTGTGCTAAAGTGGTAAGGTAACGTATTAAACAATGTGGGGGCTCAGGGCTGACCCCTATGGCACACCCACTGCCAACTCAAATGCTGCAGAAGAGTATGGGGAAAGCCACACTTCATGCCCTCTGTCCTTAAGAAAAGAAGTTAGCCAATCCAAAGCCAATCCACCTATTTCGATGGACTAGAGGCATGGTAGGGGCATAGAATGAGGGACGATTTAGAAGACTGCTGACAGATCAAACATAATCAGGACAGCCTTCCCCGGCTTCCAAGGTACCTCTAATATATTCAGTGACCTAAATCACTGCTGTCTCAGTACGTTAGTTAAAAGATTCTGAGACAGTTGTAGATTAACAGATTTTTCCAGTACCTTGGACAATGCTGGCACTAGGGAAATTGGCCTAGACTGCTCCTTGGGGTCCGCAGCGAGCTATTTCAACAGGGGCAACATTTTAGCCTACTTCCATGATACAGGAATTGTTGCTGAGGACAATGATGCATTAATCACCCTATTGGCCAGTGGATTAATGGCGGCTGTACCTATCGCTCATAGATTGGGGGCAGGGGCCAGCTGGCAATCCTGATTTGAGAGCACGTAAGGCTGACAATGATTCCTCCAATGGGATAGGCTGAAAATATAAAAGTGAGGCCAAAGTGGGAGAGACTGAGGTGGAGCAAACTGTCTCCAACTGTCTCTCCTCTGACTGCATCCCTGACGCTAGGCTGGCTTGAAAAGTTATGATCTTTTCTTGAAAAGAGGAGGTCAACTGGTAGCACTATTCTACAGTGTGTTGGTGCAATCTAGTGCTGGCCTCAGGGGACATGAACTTTTTGATGACTGAAGATTTCCTTGGATTTATTACTTGCTTCCTCTATTCTCTCCTCAAAGTATGCTTTCTGAGATCCTAACCTCCACATAGGTTTTTTTTTAGAGCTGCTTTATAGATAGACACCTTTGGCATCAGTCATGTAGTTTTTTTGCCATTGCCTCTCTAGAGTTTTACAAAGTTTCTTCTGAGATTATATTTAAACCAGAGGTTAGCCAGTGTATTTCTCCAGGGGGTGCGTGAGGAGATCGGAGCTAGTTTATTGCAGGCATTTTCAACCCAGCTGTTCAATGTGCGGCGTCTTCATTCACTAGACCCAAGAGAGAGGGGGTACTCTCTTCCAGAGAGCGAATACATTCTGAAGGTAGAATTTTATGAAATCATCTAGTGACAGATTACATTTTATTTGTCAGGGGTTGGGATCACTGAGGTTTATGTACTGCACTGAACTGGTGTAAACAGGGCTGTCAGGGCGCAGTCCTTCTATGCTTAAACCACTGCAGATTAAAGTTTAATCTGCAGTGGTTTTTAAACGAAGAGGGATTGCTCCTCTTCCAGCCCTGTTTAAATAGCAATTACAGATCTGAATAATTCTGCTGTCGGAGCAACAAAATGTATTAGTAATTTTGCGTTACATTAGTAACATAGGATTTCTAAATTCCTCCAATTCTGCCGGTGGAATTAAAAATTCCACCCACCACTGATATTTTGCTCAGTTCACATACTAAGAAGTCCTTTCTGCCTCTACCGCGTCTAACCCATATCATTCTTAATTCATGCATAATGGATCAGTCAATAGAAGTAATTACATTTAGTTGTTTTTATTTTGTTTGTTTTCTTGTACTAGTACATTAAGTGCTCTTAGTGATTCCTCGAGGTAAAGACTAAATACTATGTGGGACTGCAGATGGAATCAAATGGAAAAAGAACATTTGTAGGACATCTTACCACACACAGCTGGTACATGATTGACATCCCCTCAGGCGTAAACTTTTAAGAAGGGACTGTGCGTACTACAAGAAGCTCCAACTAAAAGGATGTGACCATAATTCACTAATTTTAAAAACTATGGAAAAAAGACCTGCAGCCTGTTCATAGTTTGTGCAAGCTCCTAGGATCCATACATCTTCTCTTGCTGAGTGTCTGATCACTTGATTCAATATTGATTTAGGTATGGCTGGGCCTATTCTGAGGTGGCATGGTGGGCTAAAGATCGATGGATTGGAAGTCTATCGAAAGCAATTGCCAGTGGTTAAAGCCCATATGTGGGTACTGTGCCCACTGGACCACTAGAACCAAGGTACACCTCACTGATGAACCCCAGTCAGGGTATAACTGGTCTTATGTTCCTGGTGCTCTGGTTCAGGGAGAACCTGGCCTGGAAGGGTGGGCTGGACTGCTCTTATTAGAGAAGGACCAAGATTGATTTGTAAAGGGCTGAATCCAAACTCTGTTGCCATTGTGGGCAAAATAATGATGGACTGGGATGCAGCCCAAGTAATCACCAGTGGCTGAGATTAATTCAAGGTTTCCACCCTTCACTTTTTTGTTTAATTTGAATAGAAAATGGCAGGATGTGTTGGCTAAAGTGAATGTTTCTGGGTTTGTGTGAATAAGATGGATTAACTTTAATTGTTGGCCTTTCTAACTGGTAACATAGTTTGCCTTCTTGAATCTCTAAACTTCACCCGTGTATTGATGAATAACAATTAACGCCATTCATCATTCTCTTTCGGAGACTGTGTTTGATGCCTTATCTGCTCATCCTCACTTCATTACAATATCAATCTTCCATTAACCAGAGCCTGACCTTGCACTGTTAAGGCAGAAGCAGGTGTTTTAAGTTGTATTTTAAAAGACCCTTTAAAATAGACTTTACATAGGAATCTAATATTGCCATAGATACCTGATGGTCTGTCAGGATCCTCAAAATAGAGTTTCTATTCAGTTGGCCCTTGGGGCACAATACATGCTGACAATCCAATTGTATTCAAGGACAGAAAAACAGAACAAGGTCTACACAGTTCCTGGAGGTCAATTTAGTATTAATCACCTGCTTTTTACAAAAATTAACATGGGAGTTGGTGATATTGTTGGATTAATTGGAAGTGATTACTTTTTGTGTATTATTTGTGCATTAAGGTGAAGGCATAGCCCAGACACCGGAAATTCTCTTCAAAGCAAATTCAGCAGTGGATACATCTTTGTACCACCCCTTCTTGCAGGGTCCTCTTGGCGCTCTAGCTGGCTCGTGCTGCAAACAAGCCCCCCGCTGGGAAAGATCCTTGGAAAGGAATGGAACGATGCCTCTCAGAGGGTAACTAACGTAATGTACTGAATCTCAGGTTAATTACAGTCACAATGGCTGGCCTCTGACAGTGCTGGGCACTGAGAGGGGGTTGGGGGGGGGGGTAACAAGGGTCCCTAGTGGCTTGAATTCCTCTTTTTCCAGTATGAGGAATTCTCAGCCTTTCACCAGCATTCCTGACCCTTTTTCAATTCTGGGCAGGCGGATGCAGAAAGGGAAGAATTCCTTGCAGTTTTCCATCTACTAACCATGGTTTGAATAAAAGGAATTGCACTCATCCCAGTTGGGCACTCTATTTTAAAGCTATTATTTGCCACTTCAATAATGCAACCCAACATCACCCATTTTAAGATAATATAGAGGCCTCTACATCACAAATCGATTGGATCCAAAATTCATGTCAAGAAATCATGTGACTCTTAGCAATCTTAAGTCATTTATATTTTATTTTATTTTTCTAGTTCTGTCAAATACAGTATATGCACGTTGTCCTGTAGGCAACTTGACCATGGCTTTGAGCATGTGGTAAATGTGTGCCGGGGCTTCTGTGTGGGGCAGGAGTGAAGAGAAGAGGGTAAGGAGAGGAGGGGAGGGAAATCCATGCCAGTTAAAAAGAAAAGTTGTGCGGAGCTGGGTTTCAGGGCCTGGCTGCTGTTGCTATTAAAGCCTCAGGACCTGTTACCAATATTACCAGCTGGAGTTTCCAGTCGGTAAAATGTGTTCAGGGGTTCTTGCACCTGGGCAGCCGGGTGCTGGGGCACAAGGCCAGAGGTGTTCAGCGAGAGTTTAATTCCACTGTGTGGTTCTGCTTCACCCGGCTTGTAATCCAGGCCTAGTAGGGTACTCCAGGATAATGTACATTACCCTGCAGAACAGGCTATGGCAGTTCACTCGCAGCATCTGTGCTGTGGTTAGTATGTGCCTGGACTTTATCGAAACTCTCCCAAGGAACAGTGTCTTAACTGTGCCTGGCCTGTACCTGAACCACCCTGAACCATGTCTTCATTGTCCCGGGACAGAGCTTGGACTTGTCTGACCTGGTCCTGGTCCTGGGATATATCAGAACTGTATCTGAGAGGTGCCTTGACTGTCCCAGTATCTGCCCGTATCTGAAGCACCCTGAACCTTGTCTTCATTGTGCCTATACAGAGCATGGACTTGCCTGACCAGGGTCCTGGGATATATCTGAACTGTATCTGAGAGGTGCCTTGACTGTCCCAGTATCTGCCCGTATCTGAAGCACCCTGAACCTTGTCTTCATTGTGCCTATACAGAGCATGGACTTGCCTGACCAGGGTCCTGGGATATATCTGAACTGTATCTGAGAGGTGCCTTGACTGTCTCAGTATCTGCCCGTATCTGAACCACCCTGAACTGTGTCTTCATTGTGCCGGGACAGAGCTTGGACTTGTCTGACCTGGTCCTGGGATATATCATAACTGTATCTGAGAGGTGCCTTGACTGTCTCAGTATCTGCCCGTATCTGAAGCACACTGAACTGTGTCTTCATTGGGCCTGGAGAGAACTTGAACTCACCTGACCTGGTCCAGGGATGTATCTGAACTGTGTCTGAGTGATGCCTGACTGTTCCAGTATCTGCCTGGGCTGTGTCTTTATTGTGCCTATACAGAGCATGGACTTGCCTGACCAGGGTCCTGGCATACATCGGAACTGTATCTGGGCTGTCCCTTGACTGTTGCAGTATCTGCCTGGGCTGTGTCTCTACTGGGCCTGGACAAATCCTGGACTTGCCTGACCTGGTCTTGGGATTTATCTGAACTGTATCTGAGTGATGCCTTGACTGTCCCAGTATCTGCCTGTAGTGAATGTAAATTGGTGCTGACATGTTTCAGAAATGTGTCTGATTTAGGGTGCCCCCTGGCTACTTTTATACCAGCATAATCAGTATCTTAATGTCCCTGTTTGTTCAAAAATTATAAAAATCACCTAAAGCCAGAATTGTTCCTTTTATTACTTTAAACAGTAAATGTTTTAGAAAAAAATAGCTTAAAATGTGTTTTCCAGCTGTCCTAGTGAGCCCTGACTTAAAACTTAAAGTACACAAAGAGATTATTTCATATAAAGTCTTCCCAATAATCAGGTTTGTGCCATTGCAGAATCTTAAAATGTGAACAGATGGCCCACCTGCCAATATTTTAGAAGAGGAAATTGGGAGATTTTAAAATAAATATTCAGGAGAATGCATTTTCCCCATTGACTTGTACTGGCAATTTCAGTAGGGAGACAGCTGAAATAAAGAATTTTTTGGCTTAAAAAAACAGGAGTCTCCTAATTCGGTCTATTTGCATGTATAAGATGGGAAAGGTGGCAACTCCAGTCTGATTGCGCTAGAATTGAACTCGGCTGTAAGTAAACTACGCCTTGGCTGATTCAGAACCGAATCAAGAAAGACAGTCACCCATGCACTCATCAGCAGTATACTCGACTACGGCAACATACTCGACTCCTGCTTCACCCAGAAACTCCTCGGGAAACTACAGAACTTTTGAAATGCTGCAGCCAGGCTGGTCCTCAACATCCCCCGTCGCAGCCACATCACCGAACACCTGCAAGAAATCCACTGGCTCACAGTCAACTTTCAAGCTCCTCACACACACCTACAAAGCCCTCCACAATGCAGGACCAGGATATCTGAACCACGGCCTCTCATTCCACATACCCACCATACACCTCTGCCACGCCAAACTGGCCCTGCCAACATCGTACAGATCCGCAAGACCAGGACCGGAGGAAGATCCTTCTCTTACCTTGCCGCCAAGACCTGGAACAATCTGCCTCTCCTCCTCTGGCAAGCACTGTTGCTGACCCAATTCAGGAAGGATCTCAAGTCAAGACCTGACTCTTCGTCTTCAACTGAACACCAGTGCCCAGACGGATCAGCAGCCCCCGATTCCGCTCTCAGCATCTTGAGAGCCTCACGGGTGAGTAGGCATGCTATATAAACCCTGACTGATTGAGCATCAACTATGTAGTCACTGTGCCTAGGTTATGCTTGCACTGTGCCTGGCCTGTGCCTTTTCCTTATCAGAACTGTGCCTGGGCTATACTTGCTCTGTATCTAGACTATCTTGGGATTCTGCCTGGGCTGTGTCTGCTCCTTAACAGAATTGTGCCTGCAGAGTATGTGGAGTGTGCCTGGACTATTCGAGGGCCATATTTAATTATATATACATGATACATACCTACAATGCCTGGTCTGGGAATGCTTTGTATCTTAACTGTGACTGTACGGTTACTGAATTTTCTGTGTGTGTATATAGGGACTCAACTGTTTCTGAACTATGCCTGGACTGTGATAGCTCTGCGCTTAAGATGTGCCTCAGCTGAAACCAACCTGTGCTTATCTTGGGCTGGGCCATTTATTGTGCAAGCACTGAACCTGAACTGAGTGTGAACTGTGCGTGAACATCCACTTGTTTATACTTGGACAGTGTCTGTAATGTGTCAGTTCTGTATATGAAGGTGCTTGCAAATTTTTGTTGATTGTGTATGAGCGGTGTTTGGACTCCACCTGCACAGTGATTATACCATTCTTGGACTAGCAAATATTAAACATCTGGAACATAACATACAGTCCCACTAACTGATACTTTGGTGCAGCAAATTAACAATACATAACAAGGACCGGATTGATATGGTAATTGAGTCCCTGGTTCATATAGGTACAAGTAAACAGCGTTTCAACTTATTCTAAAATTGTGGGCGAGCATCAGGGCGCTAACATTTTAATTGGGGAGAAAGCAGGACTGCAGGAGAACAGAAGATAGAAAAATACAATACTTTGGTTCCTTACTAGATTCAGGCGATATAAAGACAACTACATATGTGCATACATAGATACATGGCTTCACTTCATGCTAATATTCATTAAACTGGTCAGTACCACCACTTCAGGACTGGTGGCTTAGTAAGGCTGCTGTGTTCTGGGAAACATCGTTTACAATGCACGCGTTACAACGCGTGTCATTACAACAAATGTTTTACAACGCGAAATCCATTACAACGCATGTCATTACATCGCATAATCCATTACAACGCATTACCCAAAGTAACGCCCCAGGAGAGTTAGAATAGTAATTGCGTTGTAATTGATTCTGCGTTGTAATGACATGCGTTGTAATGACATGCGTTGTAATGGATTTTGCGATGTAAAAAATGTGTTGTAATGACACGCGTTGTAACGCGTGCGTTGTAAAGTGTCATATTCCTGTGTTCTATGTGGAACCGTATGGGCACTTCTCAACCGGCCTGATTTGCATCTAATCGGACAGTTCCAGCTCGTCTGAGCAGTAATTTGATACTTAATAAGTGGATACAGGACCTCTCATCAGGACTGTTATACTTTTAGTGAAGCAGTACCAATGCTCAATAGCAGTGCTGTTACAATCTGAATGGGAAAGTTCTGATATTTTTCAAAATGGATGTCTCAGTTCTAGAGCACCAACAACAGAGATAAAAAGAGATGCGAGGTTTTGCACCTAGCTGTCAACAGCAAAACTGAGGGAGTAGTCAAGGAAAGACAAAAGGGCAGGCCTCGTCTAAAGATTTACTCAGCTTTCACAACCGTGGACCAGATTCACAAAGGTAAAATTACATTTTTGATTAAGTTTTCTATTATGCTTGATAAGGACATACTACGAGTTCAATTTTACTAATAGTAATTTTACAACTGTGAAGACTCCTCACTTGTGGCAGAGACTCAGAACATAAAAATATAGGACTGTCCTATCCTTTTATGTGCACAACTGCAACATCTCAGCAGTCGTAACAATAAGATTTCTAAAATTACACGCATAGTTTGTGAATTCCAAAAAATAGCAAACTTACATCAAACTGTAAGTTTACCTTTGTAAGTCAATCAATCATTCAATCAATCACTATTAGTAGAGCATCGTTTATCTCCCATGAGGGTATGCAGAGCTGAGATGCTAGACTTGTTCAGAGAGCAAGGCTTGAGTTTGTTCCTGAAGACCATCAGCGAGGGTACTGTTCGGAGGTGGAGGAGGAGGGGGTTCCAGGTCTTGGCAGTGTGGTGGCAGAAGGAGCATCCTTGCTGTGGCTCCGGCAGATGCGTGGTGTCTGTGCCAGGGCGAGGGAGGAAGAGCGGAGGTTTCTGGATGGTTGGCGAAAGTTCAGGCAGTGGTTCATGTATGCTTGTCCTTGGTCATGTATGGCTTTGTAGGTTTGTGTCAGTAGTTTAAATTGGCATCTTTTCTGGGCAGGGAGCCAGTGGAGGGTCCTTAGTTGCTGGGTGATGTGGGTCTATTTGGGCAGGTGGAGATTATTCTGTCCACTGAATTCTGTATCATCTGGAGCCTTCTCATGAGCTCGATGGAGGTTACTTCATACATTGAGTTGCAGTAGTTCAGACAGCTGATGAATGGTTTTCTGGTGCTCGTGGAGAGGCATATAAGATTCTTCGGAGTGTGCGGAGAGTGTGGAAACAGGCTGATGAGATTGTGTTGATCTGTTGTTTCTTAGTGAGTTTGCTGTCCAGGATGATCTTGAGCCTGCAGGTGTGGTCTTTTGGTGTGGGGGTGGGTCCCCAGGTGTCATTCCAGAGGGAAATTTAATTCAATTCAGGGGTTTATATTGCGCATGGCTACACAAAGGTTTCCCAGCACTAGAATAGCAGAAGATACCAACTTACGGGAAGAGCTAACTTGAATAAAGCCAGGTTTTTAAGGCCTAGCAAAAAAAGAGTTCAGAAGGTACAATGCGTAGATCAAGAGGAAGGGTGTGCCATTGTTTAGGGGATAATTAGAAAAAGAATGCCTCCCCAACAAGGTCTTCTTACTTTAGGAACATATAACAGGTGAGCACAGGAGGATCAAAGTAGTCTTCCAGGAATATGGGGATAGGACAACGATCTTAAAAAAGTGGGGCCTCTACTCTGGAGAAATGTATGCAAAATACATAAGGCCTTCAATTGAATTTGTTACTTCACAGGAATCCAACGGAGGTATGAAGCAACTTTTCTGTGGATTGATGCCTGGGAACGTTCATCAGTATCTGGACGGCCACGTTTTGTAGAATCTGACTCCTGTTGGTCACAATTCGGGGCAGCCAAAGTAAAGCACATTTCTATAATGAGAGGGGATAGGATGAGAGCCCGGACAATAAGACTTCATGCTGGGAATGTGAGACGCATGTTTGCTAAAGAGCAGCACTTCGATCATGTCCATGATGAGCTTTAGACAGTTGTCCTTTATCCAGGCTGCAACGTTATTCATGTAGCTGTGGAAGTGAGACTTTGTTGTAGTGTGGTCTGCTGAGAGAGAGAAGATGAGCTAGGTGTCGTTTGGGTAGGATATGATGTTGATGTTGTTGGTCCTGGCGATGTTGGCTAGCTGCATCATGTAGATTTTGAAACGTGTGGAGCTAAGGGGTGACCCTTCAAGGATGCAGCAGATGTTGCTCCTGGGCTGGTAGGTGAAGAGGGGGAGACACGTTCTCTGCATGCATCCTGTGAGGAATTATGCTATCCATCTGAGTGTGTCTCTTCTAACCTTGATCTGGTGCAGTCTTTTGATGAGGGTGTGGTGGAACAGGAGGTCGAAGGCTGTGGACAGGTCAAGAAGGGTCAGTGTGGTCGATACTCCTAAGTCGAGTAGGGTGGATGTCAACTGCGGTGGGGGTCTCGGTGCAGTGATTGGCTCAGAAATCTCATTGGGAGGGGTCTAGCAGGTTGTTTATCTCCAGGTATTCTGTGAGCAGATGGTTGATGGCCTTCTCCAGGACTTTTGCATGAAACAGGAGCAGGGAGATGGGAGGGTAGTTCTGGAGATCGCTGGGGTCTAAAGAGGGTTTCTTGAGGCGAGGTCTGATCTCTCCTCAAGAGGTCTGACCTCTGAGTATTTCCAAGTGTCAGCAAAGGTGGCTGTGGGATTAGATGCATTGTGGATGGTGGTGACTTGGTGGATGATCTTGTCACTTCCTAGATTGAAGAGGCGGTGGGGGCAAGGGTCTGTGGGTGCTCCTGAGTATATGGAGTTCATTATAGCTGTGATGTCAGGTATGGTGAGCTGTTCCCATGCAGTGAGATGTCGGTATGGGGAGGCTTCTGTAGAAGTGGGGAGGATGAGGAGGTTGGAGGGATAGTGGTTGAAGTTCCTGTAGATGGAAGATATATATATTGTGGAGGTAATTAGCTAGAGCATCACAGAGTTCCTGTGAGGGAGGGATCGTTTTTTCAGTGGCAGCTGGGCAGAAGTCTCTGATGATGCTGAAGAAATCCTAGGTGTGGTTGGTGCTAGCCTCAATGCATCTTTGAGTCGCTGAGGGTATTTGTTGAGGGCTGACATGAAGGTGGTCTGTATCGTGCCTGGTGGTGCGCCATATTCTGGCCCAGAGTTTGCAGTTTCATCCCTCACGCCAGCCATCTACCAAATGTCAGTGCTCTGGAAGCCTAATCAATAGCTCATTGCTAACACAAATCTTAATTGCATATTTAAAGAATGTCCACTCCCCTCACATCAATGTCCATGGCTCCTCCTCCCAGCTACATGAATATCAGAAAACACTTCTACTGTGCACACTCCTCAACTCTTGTGCAAAGCCAGGCCATGGGAATCCAAATTGATCTCACTGGCCTGTACCCCATATACACCTGAAAGAGCTCTAAGATCCTCCTCAGATCGTCTCATCAAGACCACAAGGATAAAGAGATCCAGATGGGGAGGAAGATCATTCTCGCACCTAGTTCCAAAGCTCTGGAACTCCATGCCCAAAGAACTAAGACTACTCATGGACGAGATAAGCTTCAGGAAAAAACTGAAGACATGGTTGTTCCCTGGATAACTCTCGATGCTCCACCTGTTATCACTTGCTCCTCACCACTGGGAAGCCCCTGGGCAGCTATGCGCTATATAAAACCCTTAAACATAAAGTCATAATATGAGATAAACAGTTGGATGCTCAGGGCAGGGGTAGATATCCGTTCACCATGTGGGGCACATTACTGATGCAACCGCTTGTAGTGTGGACGTGTACACTCCTGAGCAGGTTTGTAGAAAATGAGACACTGTACACAATGCTAACATCAGTGCATGGTTTTCTCATTCACAGTCCGCACTGACAATAATTGTCTAGCTACACCCACTAACTCACTACCCCTCAGAGAAAGTCTTCTATCTATTTCTCCTCAAGAATATCTGTTTGGTTATACAAGTCAAAAATAATGTTACAGAGTGCACCAACAATGTATACATTTAAAGCAGCTATTTCTAAGCAAATGGCTGAAGGCAGGGTGCCTTAAAGAACAGTATTTACAAAGACGGAATAACCTCCTCTCATGCAAGGAAATCAATCACACCAGGCCTGCTGGGTGCAATTAAAAGCACTCTCATGATTCTTAGGAGAGCTTCATGCAACCAAGGTCAGGTGATGTGATATGTTCCCTCCACATTAGAGCTAGATAATGTAATAGGCACCATTAACTCATTGTGCATCTAGACTATTGCCCAGGGACACATTATCATTTGGAAATGAAAAGGGTAGCACCCAGTGCCCCATCACAATGTCAGAGGACAGACTGAGAGGGAGAAATGTTGATGTAAGGTGACCAAAGGAGAGTGGATAGCCAGACGGTGGCCTCTTGACTCTATTGCCTAGCAATCTGATGGCCTATGTTGTTCAGAAGTGTGGCCTTGATTGTGTTTGTTCAGCAGCTAAACAACCTCCATAGAATTCAATGCAAATATGTTCCTTACTAGAGTTGCAAGCACATTTTCCACTTGTTCTTGTAATATCTTACAGTTTGTGATTATGCCAGTGAAAATTGATGTTACATCCTTACCAGGGCTGTCAATTGCAGTCCTGTAGTAGTGTTCTGAGAGAAAGCTCTAGAGCCTGATATGAAGCCATGGGACACTGGACTGTAGGAGCATCTCACATCCTCAGAGGCAAGCATGGTCACTCCTGTGGATCAAGAAGGTCATAAAGATGAGACACCTGCATCACTCTATTTCTCCTGTGCCCCCTAGAGCTGGAAGCAATGCACTTGTTAGGTGTCTGTATCTATGTGATCTGGCAGTACCCATGGTAACCAGGAGGATGGACATGGAGGACAAAGACATGGAAGGAGGATTACACGTGCTATTAGAATCATCTCCTTTAGCCCTGGGATAAAAGAAGGCAGATTTGGCCTTCGATTAAAGAAAGGCTGCTCTGGCACAGGAACAGAATAGAGGGAAGATTAATTTTGAATCCAGGCATGTCCAGGCAGACAGATGTCTTGGGAAGGTGAGGGTGTGATCCGTGGATAAACTATGGTACGAAAGTCAAAAGCCTACTTTACCAAATAAGTGCTCCCATGCCATGTGATTAGCGGTGATTTGGAACATTCTGTTGAATCTTTTGAGTTGAGGTGAAGGTAGCCACAGCGTGATTGGGTGATCAACATCAAAGGACCAACGCATGAACACACACTGACCATGATCTCAGGACAGTCACTGCAGTTGAAGAGACATGAAAGGAGTGGAGTTAGCTGCACCTTTTAAGCATGTGGCATCTGTTCCTAAGAACTGAGGGGCATATTATCAAGGGGCCGCGATAAGATTATCGCCGCTTTAGCGTCCGTTTTCGGGCGAAAAGCGGCGATAATATTATCGCTATATTAACAAGGACATGCTAGCGCGTGTTTCCTTGCCTTAGCGCCCGTTGTCAGCATGCCTCGCATCGCATCGCTAATGAGATGCAAAGGAGGCGTGCCTGACAAAACCCCACGTGAAAATATCGCTAACCCAGCTTCGCGATATTATCAACGAGGGGTAGCAATATATGAAATCGCGTTAACTATGCCTTAACGCTGGAATTTAACGTCTGTTAAATTCCAGACTAAGGCATACCTAACATGGGGGGTGGATTGTGTGGCTAAGACCACAAGCCCTATCATCAAGGATATCACTGTTTTCCATGGAACATCGCTGGAAAACCAGCCACTAATCTTGCCGTGCTGCCCTATGTCAAAACAAAAGGGCAAGAATGCACTATATCAATGAGATACAACACATTTCTGTCCTTTACCCCGGCGCTGGCTCACAATGGGATGCCATGCACCAACGCAAACACCCTTGCTCCATGGTGCAAGGGTCCCAGCGTTGTGGGGCTGATTGATTTTGTGCAGGAAGGGACACCTTCATGCACAAAATCATACAATTCAGGTGATTTCCTCTCTCTTAGTGTGCTGCAGAATGCTAATATACCTTTGGAATGGTAATGATAAATTCTCTTTATTGGTAAAGTTGGATTTAACATTACTGTTCTAGAAATGCCATTTACTACTCTGTGTGCCTGCAGTCTCCAATCCACGTCTGGGGTGGGGGACGGCTATCTTTGTGCATCCTCTCTAGACAGCCACAAACACAGGAAGGTTAGGTGTGTTTGAGTGTATCATCCTCCTGAAGGAAGTCTATCTGCTGATCAATTTGATTGAGATACACATTTCAGGACACATCGTCTGTTTCAAGTTCTTGTATTGCTTTCTCAATTCCTTCTGTTTTCAAACATATTTTGAACATTTTTTATCTACCCCTGCATCTTTTTTACAACTAAAATAAAATTAAATAGTACAAGGGTTACACTATTCCATTATAATGTATAAATGCCACACCGACAACAGATTTACACTTCATGATGCTTGCTGCTCCATGCTTATTTCCATGGCCTTTCAGCCAATTGTTCCCTTTATGCCTCATACCTTTGCGTTGATTTTAAGTTCAGTTCCTTGTTTAAGTTACTTACACCTACAACTGTACTACTCTATGCCACTCATTTTTTTAAAAAGTTTTATATAGCGTGAACTAGACCAGAAGATATCAGGTATCAGAGCGCTTTACATGAGCACCAGTTGCGTTACAGATGGACACATTCATTTTTGTTGGTCACGGGGAGATTAAGTGATTTTCCCAGAATCACAGGAAGTTGAGCATCGTTGCCAAGACTCGAACCCCGTTTCCCAGCTTTGAGGCCGACCGCTCTAGCTGTAAGTCTACATACATGCTACTATACTCTATGCCACTCTACTGTAAGTCCTCTACGCCACTCAACTCAATGCCAATCTCCACCTCTCCACTTTATGCCACTACACACTACGCCATGCTACTCTTTGCCACCCTACTCTACTCCACTCTACTTTACGCCACTCTACTCTACACTACTCCTCTCTACGCCACTCCACTACACTCTGTGACATTCTATTCTATGTTACTCCACTCCACACAATTCCATTCTCCGGCACTCTGTGCCACTCTTCTCTGTGCCGCTATACTCTATGCCACACCACTGCACTCCCCGTCACTCTAGTCCACTCTGTGCCACTCCACTCTATGCCATTCCACTCTACACCACTGTACACCACTTCACATCATGCTGCCCCATGCCACTCTAGTCCACACCACTCATCTCTCTGATCCACTCCACTCCACTCCACACTCCACTCTACGCTACTGCTGTCTATGCCACTCTACTCTATGCCACTCTTCGTAACTCTGTGCTACTCTTTGCTGCTTTATTCCACTCTACTCTATGGCACTGTACTCTATGCCAATCTATGCCAGTCCATGCCACTCCATGCCACCTTATGCCACTCTATACCACTCGACTCTATGCCATTCTACTCTACACCATTCTACTTTTCCCCTCTACTCTTCTGTACTCCACTCTATGCCACTCCACTCTACTCTAGGCCACTTCACACTACTCTATGCCACTCGACACCACTGTTAGACCTGTCATCATTAGGGTGGTCTTCCCTCAAAAATATTGCCTCCTCCCTTCATGTTTTGCTGAATTCGTTTTTGTTTTGTTAACCATAGGACTCCAGTGCTAAAGTGTTTATGGTTACTCCCTAAAACATGGCAGCATTGGCTTGCATCTGATTGACATATTTAATTTACTTGTAAGTCTCTACTAAAGTGGTATACCATGTACCCTAGGGCTGGTAAATTAAATGCAACTAGTTGGCCTGCAGCACTTATTTTGCCACCCACCTAAGCAGCCCTGTAAATCATATTTCACGCCTGTTGTTGCAGCCTGTGGGCAGTTTTAAACAGTCAATTTGACTTGGCAAAAATTAACCTTTTGCCAAGTCTAAAACTTAATTTTTAATACGGATAACTCACCCCTAAGTTAGACCCTTACCAACCCATATGACAGGGTGCAGTGTATTTAAACAGTGGACATTTTTTACCACTGTGAGGCTACCTCTCCCTTAGGATAACATTGGGTTACCTTATTATGTTTAATAAGTGATAATGTTTGTTTGGGAACAGGTAGGTAGAGGTTTCCAAAGAATTCCACGGTTCATCCACTCAACAACAGAATTGCCCTCAGGCCGATATAGCGACGAGAATTGAACCTGCACCCCCAGAGACTTCATCGCATCACAGTAAGCCTTTGAGGCAAAAGCCGAACCTTGGTCTGAATGGAAGGTGCCACAGGCAAATATCCCTACAAAGACACGCACATTTTTTATAACAGTTCGAGCGTCAGCACTGCGTTGCGGCCAAACCCAAAGGAATCTAGAGCAAGAATCCACTGCACCTAAGATATATTAAAAAGCATTGTTAGAAGTTAAAGGACCACAGTGATCAAGATAAATACAACCAAAAGGCTGATTTGAAATGTAAAGTTGAGTATGAGGTGGACGTGAAACTGTAGAAGGATTAATTTTTTGATAAATGACACAAGAAAGAACATATTTACGTGTTTCCTGGTATAAGCCACGCCACCAAAATCATTGCTGTAAAAGTGAAATTGTCGCTGTAATGCCGGCATGGGCAGAAGCCACGCCTTCATGTGCAGTAACGATCAAAGACAGTCTGCGATCCTCGTTGGGAATCAGCCAATCCCCAATGGACGGTACAGTTGCAAATGGAATTTGATCGGACGTCAAGTGATATGTGTAACAAGAAGGGTAACCTTGGGGAAACTGCGTTCCCTCCTTCGTCGCGGTAATGGCCGCCAGAATGTCATCAGCAATTTTAGTCTTAGACCTAGTAACTGCTGCTACTGAGCTAGTGTCTACTGCAGATTTGACTGCCTCATCAGCCAATGAATTACCAACAGCGTGTGCTGCCACACGCTGATGTCCTAATGTATGAATAACATGTGTGAGCGGCAAACATTCCTAAAGAGTGGCCACTCGGACCCAAAGCATTTTATGCTTGATTGCGCTACTACTAGAATCCCAAAAATCATTTATTGACCAAAAGAACATGTTGTCATTGAAGGATTGTACACAGCAAAAGGAATTGCACACTACAAGTGTAGGGACTTCAGGATCTGCAAATTCCAGAGCCAAAACCAGAGCACGTAATCGTGCCAATAGATTGCGTGTGCACCAAGGAAGATTTAAAATCACCATCAACTATCATGCCTGCCAAATTAGTGCAGGCTGCAGAATAAGCATGCTTAGAACCAATGGCAGGCTGTGCAGAACCATCAGTCTAAATAATGCATTTGTACTGATCAAGAGGAAGCAATGACAATGGAGGAGGATGAACATGTTCATATTGTAAAAACTCCTGCGTTTGCAAAGAAGGATCAAAGATAAAATTGACATCAGCCGACGTCAATGAACTAGCCCATTGTATCCAACAGGGAAGTAAAGCCTTGGAATTTGGAACACTCACCTGCGTGACAGCTTCTAAAGCAGGCCCTGGCGAAACCATGAAAATGCGTTTTCCCTGAGCCAGAGAGTGTTCCTTAAGAATCGCCATCTGTACAGCGGTCAAAAACGCAATTCAGCTGGAGTATACAAATGCGATCTATAAGCAATGGGGAATGTGTCCCCCTCATTGAAAGTCAGTAAGTAAAACCTAAAGCCCCTGGTACAATCCGTATGACCAAATTTGTGATATTATCCCTTGTTAACAAGAACTGGGTCGCAAGCAGATCTGACTGCAACAACCTAAGTACTGCGGTATGTTCCGGAAGCCAACTGGAAGATAAAAAAGAGGGTTATATCAATGCGTAAAGCAGTTTGATACGCTGGACATAATCAGGAATGTAAGTCCTCCTGAAATTTAAAAAACCCAGCAAAGATTGAAATTTTTTAAGGGTAGATGTAGGTTGCAATTGAGCATATTTCTCCAGAAAGTGAGGGGCCAACTTCCTACCTTCACTATTAAGTTCATAAGCAAGGAAAAAGACAGCCAAATAGGCTATATGCCACTTAGACAAATTGAATTTATAACCTAAGTTAGCAAAGTGTGAGATAATGCGGTTCACAAGCATAAGATGCAGATTTATTTCATCATCCGTCAAGTAAATGTCATCGACGTACGAGAAGGCATCATGGTCAGTCTCACGTAAAATCAACACAGTGCATGCCGCAAACACACCTGGGCTATTCTTATATCCAATAGGCAATCTCGCATATCGTTTCTGAAGTCAAAGTGGCAACTTTTTTCTTCTGAAATGGTGCTCGATATTGAGGTGGTTCCTCCTGTTTGACTTTCACGTCAAATTGGCGCTGCGGGTCACGTCTCATCTGTGAAGACTCGCCTTGTCTGCAATCCTGTCACCAAATTGTTGATGCGATTATTCCTGAAAGGAACGAGGAGAACGAGGATCAGGAACTTGAAACCTCTCGGGTGTCTTAATTTTAGAGGTCTCATTTAAATCATATTTAGGTTCAGAAGCGTCAGTCGGAGCAGAACCAGCAAGAGAACCAGGCTTCTGTTGTTACTGCCGCGCATTTTTACTCCAAGCCTTTTTAGGAAAGACCGGACGACCCCCCTTCTTAGGAGGGGGTTTACTCTGAGTCAGTGTATGTGGTCGAATTCCCAAGCTATTGCGACCCAATGATGTATACACATCCACAATAATCGGTAACTGTCACTCCCGATTTACGTCCGCCGCCACCGCTAGCCGTTGGCGTACCTGCAAGCACTTCGAAGCAGTATGCCAGATCTGCCTAGACAACGAAAATAAAGGTAGCCCCCGCACTGGGGACCCCATGTTGAGTTAAGTAAGCTGTAACCACCACACGGTTATGTGCCGCAGTAGCGACCGATTTTGCTATATTTGAAATGAAAAAAGAACAAGCAAACGGTAGCACAAAATTGGGTCTAAAAACCTTTTAAACTTTAAGCTTGAAAAACCTATAGAAATAGGTATACCCTACAAATGCAGGAGGCAAAATCCCCTCACAACGGACTTCTCCGTAAACCTGTGAGAGGGTATCGTGCACACGCGCTGCTCAGGGATCTCGTGAATAAGTACCAGACCAAACGTTGGTGGTGCCATGTTGCAGGGATTCTGCACAAGAGCAGCACTATGCGCAGGATTATGGGACCTTAGTGCTTAGGGACTGAGTTGTCCTACCACCTTACTACCCAGGAGCCCAGGACCGACTAGCTATAGTGTCTCACTTGCCCTCCTACATCCCCACAGAGAAACAAGTGATTAGAAACCCCAGAACACAACACTCCTGAATCTCTCAGGACTCACGGTTGCAAGACACACCCTTTCGCTCGCACTCTTATACCTGTCCACAATACGATCTGACAGAGACACAAACCAGTTTAAAATATTTATTTTAACTAACGTGTTCTAACATGCAGTATACATGCCACAACAAGCAGGAAAATGCATAATATAAATACTGTCAGCATAACAGCTCGTCCATAAATTATAAAAGGAGATATCATCATGAAAAATACAATATTGCCTAACCTCCCTCCCCTTGCTTAGAAGCTGCATTATTATTATTAGAAGATCTCTGGGCTTTGTCTGCAGACCCCATACCTTGGACTATGGATGGTAGTTCTACATCATAGGTGCTGTCTCGCTCTTCTTCCTGGAAAGGTCCCTCTCCAAGTGTCTGCCCCTATGCATATATCCCAATAAAACCAAAGTACGATTTCCAAACAACAGGTGCATTGGTATGTTTTGTCTAGGTGTTAGGGCCTAACCAGAACAGAATAACAAGGGGCATTGTTTATAGACCCGGCTCACAATGTTCAGACTAAATCCCAGGAACTGGCAGAAAGTGAACACAGCAGTCGGTTCTCATGCAAAAAGTATGAACAAAGTCTTTACAAAAATAAAGCCACGTAGTAACGTGCGCAGAGCCACGTACTGTCTGCAGCGAGCTCATGTTAACTTCGAGAAGACGACAATGCCCCCATGGGACATGTGACAATACTGCACCTGCTGCTCATTGTGCTAGTGTAGGAAAGGACTGTGCCTGCAGTGTCCTGCTCATGAAGAAGTAGTCTCCCAAGCCCAGCTGGAAGCAAAGACTCAAAGAGTCAGTTGGCTGATTTCCTGTGCACAGCACAGGGCCACAACATCTGAAGAATCTAGTGATCGCTAGATGACCCCCCATCGCTGCTGTGCAGCCCAAGAGATCGGGAAGCGATGATCAAAAGTTCCACCACTGTCTGGCGGCCCGAGAAAGTCATCACAGTGTAACTTAGTCACCCAGAAAAAGAGTTATTGCCAAAAGAAGCAAGTCTACTGGTGGCCCAGTGGCAACTGGACTTCTGCTGACCCAGCGGAGACTTTGTGGGGTGTTGTTGACCCCTGTGGCCAGAATCACCTCTCTAGGACGGTGGATCGAGGGGTAGCACCAGGAAGACCCCCGTCGACTGCACACCATCTACAGCATCCTTGAGCATATTCTGCATCCTGTCTCCCTTGCATTAGGACCACTACATAGAAGTGCATGTCAAGGAGCCACTGACATCAAAGACTAGCCTGAAGTCTGCTTGCCTTGCTGATTCCCTCGATTGGCTTCCTGCTGGAGTTGGTCTCTAGAAGTAACTCTAAGTAACTGCATTCCACTCAGACAAAGTTTTTCTTGAAAAAGTTCCAAAGTGTAAATTTTTTGAATTTGTCGATGCTTGTTCAAGGTTAAATGAAAAGTCTTGATTTGTCGTTTCTTTTAAACCCCATCTCTTGTGGAGCCTCTGGCGTATCTTTTCCATTTTGTTGTCCATAAATTCACAAAAATATACTATATTTTTAAAACAATATTGTGAAATTATTTGTGTCAAGTTTCTTTCCTCTTCAAATATGTTCCTGCTTTAAATGCTTTACACTTTTTGTACGGCTGACAGCTCAGAGCCACAGCTACCCAGGGATGAGCTAAGGTTTAACAAACAACACCTGACTGGTCATAAAGGGGTTGGTAGTGTACTACACGTTGAGGACACGCAACCGCACCATACAACATCTCATTTCCTCACAGTCACTGATATTCTGATGCTGCATATGTCCCTTCCTTCATGTTTTTAAAAAAAAATATTCGGAACTCAAGGGAAGTTTCTGAACAGGTAAACTGACAATATTGTCAAAGGTTGTCAGATATATAAGTTGTCATCAGACCTAATACATTCTTGTTTTATCCCCAGTTATGGAGGGGGCGTGAGGGCCTTCCTGGAACTACCTCGCCCAAGGTGAGGCTTTCCTGGTACTACCTAGCCCAAGGTGAGCCCCCCACCCCTCTCCCTCCATGCTGGATGTTAATCTTCTGTGCACTCATGTTCTTGTTCAGCCTGCTCCTCCATTTTGTGCAGACCGCCCCTCATGGCAGCCATCTTCCCCTCCTCTCCGCCTCCACTCATCTCGTTGTCTCCTACATCCTAGTCAGGTGACTCTGACTCATGTCTACGCCTGGAGCTCCACCTTGTGGCCACAATAAGAACTGATGTTATCTAGTATGCTATCTTTTTCTACATGAGCATGGAGCTACACTGCCTGATTTGTTTCTGGTTGTTATGACGATACTACAGCATTTTACTTGCTCCTTTCTACGGAATCATACTGTCTTTGCTCAATATTCCTATTTATCGGATGGACTTTTTTTTTGTTCTTAGCCGAGCTTCCCAGCTTTTGAATCCTCATTGAATTATGGCTGTGCACCACCCCTACTGGTTAATTATCCCTGTTTTTGACCTAGGGCCTATTACTTGCCTACTCTTCTCACTATTGAAAGACATATTGGTGACTTTCTTAAAAAACTCACCTACGCCTCAAACTGACCGCCTTGCTCACTAGTTTTATCTCCTCTCTTTCAATCGTCCCGTGCAGCCGTCTTCTACGTCCTAACCATACCATTTCAAATTGCTCTCCACTCTTCGTTACTCCTTCACCACACTGGGTCCTTTGATGCACTCCAGTACGTCGCACCATCAACTGTTAACCAGCCACAAACGTTTACAATGTTCCCCCACAAACCTCTGGACACAACACTAGTCAGATATGGCCCTAACTCATGGACTATCGATTATCTTATTAATGTCTCCAAGAATGCAAAAAAGAATCTGAAACACAAACGACTGAAACAGCACCTGGAAACTCTAATTGCTGATACATACCATAATTTGAACAATGGCATGAAGAAAATGTTTTTTTTGCTCTTATTCCATAACGCTGAGCAAAATGGGAAAACATCTTGCTTCTCCTCCTACAAGTGACCAAGACTACAAAGATACCCTATGGAACAAAACTGACGATGTCCCTATCTTCATCTTTTTAGGTGAAATTGATATATCCATTTTCAAGACAGGAAACATTCTTATGAAAGCAACCGACCCTCACCTCTCCTTATTCGATCAACACTTTCTATCATTTTTCAAACCTCTCACACTTCAGGATTTATCTGTCCCAAATGCCTTCATCCCCGGACCTCTGACACTCACCCCAGTACCGACCTGTCTTTTTTACCCCTCAAATTCACCATCCTGCTCGGATTCACCCCCTGACCAGACTAGCAACCATACCCCCCCTCCAGCACACACAGCACACAAACAACCACCGGTGGGACTTCACCTGTGCCCACCCAAACCAGCAGTCTCTCGGTACCTAATTGCAATGTTGATCACCGCAAGCCTAGTTTCTCGGACCCCATCGCTAGACCAGCTTCACCAGAACCCTCAGCTGACGCACCCCTCCCTACCATTGCTGACCCTAATCAATCCACTCGGACTGTCCACAAGCCTAGTCCCAGTGATAAGGCGATGTCCCATATCAAGGCACTTTCTGCTCCACTCTACCTAGGAATTGACTCGCATCCTCCCTCTCGCATTGTGGGAAGCTGCACTAACACATTCACACAGATCTTATCCTGAATGGAACAGAAACTTAACTCCCTGGCGAATGACATAGCACACCGAAGACTTGACATCTCAAGACAGGCTAAGCTATCCAGCTATCATACCCCTGTGAATTATAAGTTACCTCTACACACAGGCTCATCTACCACAGCCTCTAAACACATCCCCTGGCCATACATTCCTTTATGTTGTCTGTCCCACAGACCCCATTGTGCTCTCTGAACCTTATCCGATCTCGAAACCGCTGCTCTCAGCAAATCCTACCTTACAAAGTCCCAGACTAGGTTTCCTAAATGCCCCTCTACAGTCCCAGTAATTGTGAGCACTAATAGAATCCCCATAACATTCAACAAGGCAGACCGCCAGCTCAATTCACCACCATTCACACATTACCTTCCCCTAAGGAAAAGCCCCGCCCTCTCTATTGCATGCTCCTCAACTGTAGATCAGCAGACAAACACGCTACTAATATTGCGGAATCTATTCTCAGGGAAGAAATAGATACCACTTTCCTCACGGAATCCTGGCTAAATAAACACGCCTCCCCTGTACTTGACCTGCTAACCCCTCCTTGGTACGGAATCATTAGACAAGACAGAGCTAAAAGATCCGGTGGCGGTCTAGCCATAATTCACAAAATAGGAATTCAACTCTCCACTTTAAGTAAGACAGAATACTCAACTTTCAAATACCTTGGGGTGGAACTTATAAGCAAAGGCTCCCTTCCTATCAAATTCCATACCATCTACCACCCTCCTGGCGATCAAGCCCTCTTTGCAGAAGAGTTATCAGACCTAATTACTCAGTTCTCCTCAACTGACATGAAGGATGTGTTCCTGGGTGATTTCAACATTCATTGGAACAACTCAGAAGACACCTAAGTCTGACTACTTACGAACCCTTTAAAATTAACAACCCAAATCCACTCTGCAGAGAACCAACACACATCACAGGCTCCACTCTAGATGCGATTATCACTACAAATGACTTGATCTCCCTCAGCTCCATCTCACATATTGACTGGTCAGACCACCATCTAATTCTTTTCAATATCAATACTCCAGTCAGACCCCTCCTAGATGTTACTAAGAAACCTAAGCAGTTAACCATAAATATCAAACAAGTCCCAATTCTTGAACTTGAATCCAATATTCTTGAACAACTACAGCGTCTCCCCCTCACGTACACCGCTGAAGATCTCACTACACACTACAACGATTTTGGATGGTCTCTATCAAGTGGCACCACCTAAACTAAAACAACTGAGATCAGTAAATTTAAAATTGTGATTCAATTCAGATCTCAACAGCGAGAGAAGAAAACTCAGACAAGCAGAAAGGACATGGAGACAAAACCCCTCGACAAAGCACCTATTGCTACTTAGAAACATAAGGCTATCTTACAAGAAACACATCTTTAGAGAAAAAGCCTCCTTCTTCTGCAACCAGTTGGATAGTGCAAAGAATAGACCCAGGGAGCTCTTTAACATTGTCAAAAGACAAACCACGTCTTCACCCCCTCACGATATAATCGCCACAAATGAACGATGTGAAGAAATTGCTAACTTTTTCTCTGACAAAATTGCCAAAATTGAGCCATCCTTCTTACAAATCTCCACTCTTCTCTCCACCCTTACCACCCTTATCGACCCACCTCCCCCCACTGCAGCTCCACCTCCAGATACCATTATTGACCAAATGACCCCTAAAGGAACTAACAGCTACCTAAGTCACTCCACAATGAAAAACAACGCCAACTGGTCTGACTTCAAACCCTTGACTGAAATGGAAGTCTTCAATATAATCACGAATTTAAAGCCATCGGCCCACACTAAGGATCCCCTCCCATCCAAGATGGTAAAAAATCTCAACCACATCATTGCCCCGTTCTGGACTCTTATCATCAACACATCTCTCAACACGGACACTATACCGAACTCTCTCCAACTAGGACAAATCACACCCATTCACAAAAATCCCAGGGCTGACCCTAATGATCTCAACAACTTCAGACCTATCTCCAACCTCCCGTTTCTAGCCATAACGTTGGAAAAATGTGTCTTACAACAACTTAATCATCATATACGAAAATTCACCCTCCTTGACACCTTCCAATCCGGGTTAAGGAAAGGCTGTAGTACTGAAACTGCCATGCTCAATATATCTGATGACATCCACAGATCCTTAGACGAGGGAGACGCTTGCCTACCTATCATACTTGACCTATCTGCAGCTTTTAATACAGTTAATCACCCAGCCCTACTTGAATCACTGAAGTTTCGCTTCGGTATCAATGGCACTGTCTTAAAATGGTTCACATCCTACCTACAACACCGTTCACAACAAATCAAAATCAACTAATGTCTATCAAAACCCACACGGGTCACTCTTGGAGTGCCCCAGGGCTCAATTCTCTCCCCCTCCCTTTTCAATCAGTTCATGGAATCCCTTACGGTCATCTTGAAGCAGGTAGGGTTCAAATATCACCTTTATGCTGATGACACTAAACTTTACTACAAAATCAAATCACCCAGTGACATTCGACATCTCAACGACACACTGAACAAGTTACAATCTTGGTTTTACTCTAATCACTTAAAGCTAAACCCCAACAAAACAGAAATAATTCTATTCTCCCCCAAAAGCAAACACCTACCAATCCACGAATGGCCTAGTGACCTGAACGCTTTAAATTGCTCTTTCATCCTAATCAACTCTGGAAAGTCCCTTGGCTTCTTCCTGGAAAACAACATGTCAATGAAAGAGCACATAAAAAATGTGGCTAAAAGAGTGCTTTCCACACTAAAACTCCTCAAGAAAATTAAACCATTCATTCCCTCTGAGGATTTCAATATTGTGGTGCAATCTCTGGTCTTCTCCAAACTGGAGTATGATAATGCCATTCACACTGGGACGTCAAAAACTCACCATGCCTCCCTTAGATCAGTTTTAAACATGGCACCCCGGCTCATTACAGATGTTAAATGGTTTGAACACATCACTCCTGCCCTCAAGAGCCTCAACTGGCTTCCCATCGAAGGAAGATGTACTTACAAGACTGCCTCTATCATCCACAAAGCCCTTCACTCACAAAACCCCCAACTAGTTAGAAAACAAGCTCAAGAAAGCAGGGATTACTAGATCTTTGAGAAGCTCCAAAGCTCTTTTGCCCCTACCTCCCAATCTAAAAGAACATCAACCAAGTCTTGCTCTTTTTCTGGAAAAGCTCTGAGGATGTGGAACTCTCTACCTAGCGATCTTCGATGCAACCCCTCCTTCCCTTGCTTGAAAAGAGACCTGAAACTCCTCCTCCTCACAAATAATTTAACTCTTAGATTACTGAATTTGGGTAATTATCTCTTGTACAGGACTAGACCCTCTGTCATAGTCGGCTGTTTGTTTGCTGATGCTGTCTATTAGATCCTCTCAAATTGTTCTCTAGTTTTTGTTTCGTTTTTTCTTTGATGTGTACTATTATCTATTTGAGTCTCGCATCATATGTTACTGAGTTCCTGATTTACTATATTCTTTCACGATCATGTAAAGCGCTCTGATACCTTCGGGTCTAGATAGCGCTATATAAAACTTTTAAAATAAGAAAATAAAAATGGTAAGGAGAATTGAGTTGTGTCTGAAACACTTAATTTTGCTACTATCAACAAATTATTAGAGTGTAATCAGCTAATAGTATACCCAGCTTCCCGAACTGAGACTAAGGGGCCGATTCCGATTTCGGCCGGAAGGGCACCGAACGATGGTCGGAGCCCTTCCGACCGAATCGGAACGTGCGCTCAGATTCCTTTCCGACCGAGCCATTCCGATGGGCTCGGTTGGAAAGAATCCGACTCGGATTTCCGGATGGCTCACGACGGGTTCGGAGAGCCCGTCAGCCATCCGGAAATCCCTCTGTACTCCCCGGCTGCCTCTTTGCGACCGAGGGAGTACGATGGCAGTTTTCACTGCCTTTTCGTGCCGGTCTTTCCGGCACGAAAAGGCAGTCGGTCACTGTCTTTGGGGGCCCCCAGTGGGACCCCCATGGGTGCAAGGTCGCCGAATGGCGGCCTGGAGGCACCTATGGTGCCCCTCTGTTGAACCCTGCACCCGGTGGCAGGCTCCTTGGGGTGCCGGCCACAGGGTGCAGGGTTGAACTGCACCCCTGCTTTCTCCAATGCCAGCATGCATTCCGTCCGGAATGCATGCTCCCATTGTGGGAGATACGAGTGCGACCGAACAGGGTTCGGTCGCATCGCATTGCCTGGGCCGTAACCGACGACAGCAGGTCGGTCGGTTACGGCTCCGGACCGATGTCGGACGGACCTGAGTCCGTCCGACATCGGAATCGGCCCCTTAGTTGTCACAACCACCAATGATCGCTTGGACTTTCATGGAGTGAAATTCATGGCAAACCTAAAGTCCACCGTTTCCTAGCCATAGGGCCTGATTTAGATCTCGGTGGACAGGTTACTCCGTCACAACAATTACGATATCCCATCAGTCAAAATATAATCCCAGAGGATATAATGGAATTTATATTTCAGAGGACAGGATAGCCATCACCATTGTCACGGAGTAACCTGTCCGCCGATATCTAAATCAGGCCCATGGTCTTGAACTTCACTCTGGTGACACCTGTCCTCTATTGGACTCCACCGTAATATCAGTCAAGGCATCCACCATGGCATGACGACAGTGAGGCTTCCATCAGAGGTCTTGAGCATGGACAGGGACTATCTGATAATAGACTCTGGGTCTTCATTCTGTTCCTTGCATTGCATTGAAGGTCCTTCTTTGATGCTTCATCCTGACTGAAGTAACTGGTCTATGTAGCTGTGTATTTACCTTCATTCCTTTTACCCCTCTGTCATTAACTACCCAACCCCTAGCTAGCCATTAAAGACACAGACCCATCATAGATGCAGCGGTGTAAACTAATGTTTATTCATGTTTTTCAACGTGCAGTATAAAGCGGGTCTAATTTCCTTTCTATTATGGGTTATAGCTGTGGCACAAAGCATGCTGATTGCTGGATTACACTGCACATTAAAATTGGAGATATGAACCAATAACCATGTGTTCTTGTATTTTGACAGCATCAACACAACTGTGATGTATATTCTCAATTACTTTATGTTAGAAGAGGTATTCAACCAAGAAGCAGAAGAAAAGCAGGAATGGCAGTTCATGGCTACTCATGAAGCCAGGGTTAGTAGCACATCAGGAGAAGCACCTTCTACAGCCATAAGACAGCATTGTTGGCTGATTGCAGGGCCTGTGCTTGGATCACTCAATGCATGAATCTAAGATAACCATCTGAGATGCCCAGGTGCATAAGATGGCTGAATAGAGAAGCCAGTGGTTAAACACCGTACTGGCCTGGATTGTACTGAGCACATTGGCACTTGTATACTGTGTCTCGGAGAGGCTGATATGAGTTCATATGCTTCATTCTTACGCTGTTCCTTCTCACAAGACCAGACACTGCATTCCACATTGTTGTAAAGATTTTAGGAATGTTTCTATCGACAATTACTAAGCTGGAGTAGGAGTGCCTATGGGGAATAAACAAAGGTCTCACACTTTCAGGGCCGGGGAACACTTTAAAGCATAATCATAGGCTTGTGTTCCCGGCAGGTTAAAACTCCAATTTTGCAGAAGTCTGGAGTAGTGCATCCTTTACTGCTATATGGTCTCCCAGCTTCACCTGTACAAAAAACACAAACAATAATCATCATTAACATTGCTGTTAGATCAATGTTTATCTGCATTTAGGAAGAAAATCACTTCCATCCCATGCCCAAGGTCTCAGATTGGCCGCCGGGCCACAATAGTAATTCTTGGAGGCCACCTGGGCCAGGTTCCAGGGCACCTGAATTGTGTTACAGAAGGTCCACACATGTCCTCATGGTGGGACATAAGAGCAATGAGCAGGACAAGGACACAGTCAGCCTGACTTGTACGTAATAGTCTCAGCTACTTATTGCTTACAATGAACATCATATTTTTTGACAGAGATTATGTAAGAAATCATGCCATTTTATACAGTTTTTGGACTCTCTTTTTTAATTTCTTTTGCAATGAATGTTGAACACTTCGCACATTTGATTCAACTGAAACCAAGACTACTCAGTTGTTGTCATACAGGGGAGATTCAAGGTGATAACAACACAGTACACACCATTCTTCTAGTGTGTTATATTAGTGCAGTGCTAAAGTAGAAAGGATGTAAACCCTGCATCCAATGAGAAACAAAATAAGAACATAAGTCTCCTAGCACACACAATATCATATAAACACAGTTTTATTGTATTCTTATGTCTTTTCTTTTTATTTGAGGCTGGCAGAAGAAATCAAATAAAAATAAAAGACAGAATAATACTCAGTTGTTGTTAATTAAACGCAGCCATGAGGTGTAACACCTTCATGGCAGAAATTATGTTTTATTTTTTTTATTATCTCTTTGTGCAAACTCTGATTGTGGACTTAATTCCAGCATACAACTTAAAATACCACTGCACTTCAGTGGTGTGTTAATGAGTGTGAGTGCTCAGAAATAGCTGACACATGTACACATGCCAAAATGTCAGGTGTGTCATGCCTGGGACTGACACCAGCAGTTAATTACCGAACATTTACATGGTGAGAATTTGAGGAAAAGTGGAAACTGTTAGTAAAGCTGGATTGTCACCTTCCAGCTCACCTGTCACTCACTGACTTCCATATCTGCTTATTATTTCAGAGGGTATTGTCCTTTTGTGAAGGGCTCCCTTGGGATGTACTGTATTATGGGTATGCAGTCATAGCAGAAAGGTAAGAATTGCACAGAAGGAGAGGATGGTATTATTTGGCCTCTACGTATGCATCCTATCATCTCTTCCCCCATCAGGCAGAACAACCAAAAGTCTTCTGAAAAGAAATCTTGTGGATTTATTGTGCTTAGGGTTTGTGGTTATTAGGCTAGGTATCAACTGGCATTCTGGAGTTTTGGGAAAATATAAGACATATGAAACATAGAACTGGATCTATTCACATGATGAGGATTTGAGTTCTAGTCATAAATTTGGCATGGATTTGACATCATTTCACCCTGCAAAAGCAGAATCTCTCTTGCTTGTAAACAGTATCTGGCAGCTACACCTATTGTATTCACTCTTTCAATCACCTTAAATTCTGCGGATGATTGGAATGGCTGAATACATTATGAGTTGGGGAGAGGAGTTGGCCTAACGGCTAGTAAGTAGGGCTGTGTAACCTTATTTTTCCAATCAGTGGAATTAGTCATTAACTTTTTTATATCGATACTATATAATATGCCCTGAAATTCACATGTGGGGCGATTTCGCATTCAGGCAAATTTTTCAAATGGGTTTCTGCTTTTTAAAATTTGCTCACATTTTTTACCTAGCTCTACTTATGACAACCCTTTGCACAGCACAATGCCACTTTATCAGCAGCCAGCAAGGGAGGACTCTATCTCCCAGGGGGCCAAGCGGCAGGAGCCGCTAAGACATGTAATTCACGCCAGGAGGTGCTTATAAGGATCTCCAGGGTCCTGCAGCGCGGGACGCGCCCTTTCCACAGCACAACGCCATTTTATCAGCAGCCAGCAAGGGAGGACTCTATCTCCCAGGGGGCCAAGCGGCAGGAGCAGCCAACGCGTGTAATTCGCGCCAGGAGGTGCTTATAAGGATCTCCAGGGTCCCGTATCGCGGGCGCGCCTGGGCCAATGGGGAGCCCATCTGCCCCCGTCCGAGACTGGAGGAGGCTGGGCTGGGCCTACTCTCTTGGTTGCTCTTTTCCACCCTCTTTAACCCCCAGCACCATGTCATAGCAAGTTTGATCATCTTCCAGCTCCAGTGGCAGAGGAGCAGGTAGGGAGAAAGCTACCCTTATATTCATCTTCATAGACATCTGTAAATTGTTCACTGGTTACAGGGCTGGAGTATTAGGTAATTGAGGGACTTTGTATCCTGTATCCAGAGCCCCCAGGCCCGTGTGCTTAACCGCCTGTGTGTGTAGCAGTAGATCTTAATTTTGGTTGTTCTTGTGTTGAAGCCCGTCACTCAGTTCATAGACCTGGTTATACCAATGGGAAACATAAGGTGACTACAGATCCGGGGAGGGCCATGGTAGGCACTATAGTGACTATGGACTTGTTTTTACAGCGGGCCGCAGTAGTGCTCGATAAGGAGATAGAGCTGGTGAACTGGCGTCTTTCTATGTCACCCATAAATGGTCCTCTTCCCATGCCCGCAGGTATACTAATACCTGTGGATAGTGCTGATGGATCACCAAATAACTCTGGGGTGCAAGAACACGTCGGATTGAACAGTTGCTCAAGTGGCCAGCAGTTACTCCTTACACCCACCATTGTGGTTAACAATTCTAGGGGGGACAATGTACCTTTAAGTCAGGGACATGTGGTGGATACTCCTGTTAATCACCCAGTTAAACCAACAGCTGCCGGATTTGCTACGCAAGGGAGACCGGGAGGTGTTGAGTCAGTTAGGCAAGGGTCGGACACGAAAAGAAAGGGCCAAATGTCTGGGGGAAAGGCCAAAAGATCAAGAGCCGATTTGACATCCCAGAAGTCCCCAATCGATCAAGCAGGTAGATCTGACGTGCATATTAGAATCCTTCCAGGACTCTTTGAAGGCTATGATGGACTCCAAATTGGGTTTGTTATTACAATGGTTGACCTTGATTGAAAAGGGACTTTCTGACCTGAAATGCTGTTTACCCCTAAGTGGTGAAGCCGTCAACCTGGAATCAAGGCCATTAATAGCTCCCCCAGCAATGGTTTGTCCCCCCGTGGCAGCCCCACACTCAACACTAGGGAGTACCCAGCTTCCCCCCTAAGGTCAACGAGGGGCCAGGCACACTCCTGATGGGTTTTGCTTTCTTCCCAGATCCACACAGTGTCAAATTTGGGTGCAGACATTTGCTTTGTGGAAAGGTTTTCTACACGGGATCAACCCACTCCTGAGAGTAATATAGCTGGAGAGCCATCTCAGGGGGGAAGGGAGGGCTTTACGCAGAACCTGCCTGTCATCCATCTGCCAGCAGAATCAACACCATATGTTGTGATCCTGGGGAATGTGCCAACTCTCCCTCAGGGCATTAAGGAGGATTATTCTCAACTGAAGAATAAAGTCTTATATTGGTTATCCTGTAATACTGCTCTAGGAACGTGGGTAGAGAAAAACATTAACATGATGCGAAGGGTCAACTGGGTAGGCAGTTCTTTTTAATCCTGTAAGGGCGATTGTGTGAATATCAATTTTAATAGACCCCACATTGCGGAAAGGATTTTGGTTACAACTACGAATAATGCTCCTCTTTGTCCCAAGTTGTCCATCATGGCTCTTCCTCTCTGATTTTTTATAAACCTGAGACATTTGGGCGGAGTTACATGACTAACATTCCCAAGGCTCTAGTCAACATGCTGTTGTCACCATATTCATCTTTCAGGAACTCAAACTCAAATGTATTTCCTAATCCAAACCATATGTATTGGCTAGCACAAGGCGGGCAGCAGTCAGCTCTACACCTATGGAGCTAGCAAACCATTTTGCACCCTTGGCTGCCATGGACATTTGTGATTGACTTAGTGGTCCTGCTCTCATGGATGCAGTGTGACTTACCTCCCAGCAGGAAACATCATGGCAAAGTAATGGGACTCCGGGTGAAATTGATCGCAATTTTATATCATGGAACATTGCCAGTTTAGCCAACAAGTTCTCTGACCCTTCGTGGATTGTATTTATAAAACAGTTCAGTTTGATTTCCTTGCAGGAAACATGGCTGTCTGAAAGTAGTTTACCACTGGAGGGTTATAAGTCCTTTTTTGTTCCGGCTACCCCTTCACCTGCAGGAAGATCAAGAGGTGGCCTTGCAATTTATATTTCCCTGGGAGTAGAATGTAAGATATAGGCTCTGCCAAAAGAAAGTCTGTGTATACATTCCCTGGTACTTTGCAAGTGGTCCCACAAATTGGGTCTTATTAATTTTTATAATTCAATATCCTGTGCCAAGGGTGTGTGTAATATTACAATGTTGGGATCCTTTTTAAGGAAACATCTTAATGTTGCTTTTCAAAATGTCATGATTGCCGGGGATTTTAATATCCACCCATGTGGTGACCCCAGGGTCTCTAACCTGGCTAATCTGGGTTGCCCACGCGTAAGGGGAATTCATTTTGAACATTCTCTACAAGGGGATACATTGAATGGTTTCCTTCATGAATTTGACTTATTGTCCCTCATGTGTTCAACCGACCTCCGCAATAAGGCCGCTGTTCCATCTTTTAATGGGAGGGGTGGTGGCACATTTATAGATTTTATACTGGTATCATCGCCTTTACTTGATTTATTTGTAGAATTTGTTATTCAAGCCAGTGTACACAGTGACCATAACCCTTTGTGTGTTCATTTTCGTGGGCCCCTACTGTCGCATTTAGGAGGGGCTGGGCAGAGTGGGGTGGTGGGACCAACAGATGGTGGAAGACGGCTGAAATGGACCCAGATATCTCCAGATGCATTTTATGAATCAATATTGGTCTCTTGTGCAAACAAGTTAGGTCTGTGCACCACCCCGTCCACGGCTCTGGGGGAGGTTATTAGTGCTTTTAAAACTATTTCCATTAAAATAAGTGACTTTTTAAGTGCCCCAGCTCGGAAAACTGTTCCACAGATCCCCAGATGGTTCGATTCCCTTTGCTCTCGGGCAGCAAGGAATCTGCGGGAAGCCTTAAATGGGAGCCCAAGAGATTCCACATTAGTTAGATCCTGCCGATAGAGAGTATAAAATGGTACTGGCAAAACGTAAGTCCACTCTAAAGGAGGAAGCCTGGAGGGAGTTAATTGAGGCTAGCACGCTGAGGGACAGTTCCAGGTTCTGGAGCATAATTAACAGCCCCTTCTTAAATCACGAGGAAGGAAGTGCAGTGGGTGCCCATATTACTGAGGAGGAGTGAGTGCTCCATTTTGAAGCTATGTTCCAGTGTCCCCCCCGAGTTAAACTTACCCTCTGGCCATGAGGTCGGTATTCCTGAATTGGTTTTTAACAAAGAAGAGGTCAAGGATGGCATCGTCGGGTTGTCAAGCAACAAAGACCCGGGTCCTGATGGTATCCCATCGGACCTTTTTAAATCAGATCCAACTTTTTGGGCGCCGGTTCTTACAGCAGTCATGAATGCAGCAGCAAAATCCGGCTGTCCCGAGTCTTGGGCTACTTCTACTATAGTGCCTGTTTTTAAAAAAAGGCAATCGAGACAGCACTCACTGCTATAGACCGATTTCTTTGTTGGACTTGGTGGTTAAGGTGGTGGGTCGAGTACTTCTAGATAGGCTGACTAGCTGGGCAGAGGAACATGCTATTTTATCAGACGTCCACTACGGGTTTCGCCCAGGGCGGTCCACCGTGGCCCAGTGCCTTAACCTACATATGATCCTCAACAAATACACGGTTGCCCGCCCTGGTATTATTTATTTAGCCTTCATGGATCTGTCCCCCACGTTTGATCGCGTGAACAGGGCTAAACTTTGGCAGACCATGTTGGCCATCAAGGTAGATGGCAACATTGTCTGTTTTCTGGAAAACCTCCATCAAGCAACAAAGGCGCAGGTTAGATTCTAACAAGATTTAAGAGTTTCCCGCAATTTTGCCATAAAGAGAGGAGTACGCCAAGGGTGTATCTTAGCCCCCTTCCTGTTTAATTTGTATATTAATGATCTGGATGAAGTTTTATTGATGACAAGGGTTGATTATCCGCAGGTAGGTCGACGTAGTCTGCGGGTTCTATTATACGTGTTGACGGTTCTTATATCTAGGACTGTTAGGGGTTTACAAACTCTGCTTGACACCTTCTCCACCTTTATGACGGACCTGGATTTATCAATAAACAACTCCAAATCTTATGTGATGCAGGTGGGTTTTCGCACAAAAAAGACTTTTTAATTTAGGGTAGGATCTGCTCATGTCCCCCGCACTGATGTCCTCTCGTATCTGGGGTTCATATTGGATGAGCAGATGAAATGGGGCCCACTAAAAGGGGAGACTTAGTACGGGCAAATATGGCCATTTTTAATATGTAAGTTGTGTAATAACGTTATATTGTAGTTATGTTTTAGGTGTGGGCTGTTGGGTTGCAAGGATATAGGGTGGGAAGTTCACAAAATAATAAATAAATATATATTTTTTTTAATTAATAATGAATGATTAAATTGTTTAATAATCATGTAAACTGTTTAACAGTGTTTTTATTTTTATATGTAAAAATTTTTGGGTGAATTGATAATGTTCATATTAAGAGTTGTATATTTGTTCTAAATTACTAGGGTTATTAAAATATGTAATGTGTTTGAATACTTTCCAACTGTTGCTTGGATTGGAATAGTAAACGTGACCCCTCCAAAGTCCTACCCTTCCCCTACTGCTGCATGAACTAGAATGAAAATTGTAAATGTAATCACTCCGGAGTCCAACGCTTTCCTGACTTTTGCACAGACAGGAGTGGGAATAGTAAATCTTTGTTCTACAAAGTACAAAACTTTCCCTACTATTGAACAGTCTGTGGTGGGAATAGTAAATGTAACCCCTGCAAAGTCTAGCACTTTCCCTACTGTTGACCTGTTTGGAGTGGAAATAGTAAATGTAACGCCTCGGAAATCCTATGGTTTCACTACTGTTGCATAAAATGGAATGGGAATAGTATATCTACTAATCCCAAGCAATCAGGATTTGTAGAGCGTGGCATTGTCACCCCTAAGAGTATCTGGGTGGTGGAGTGTGAGTTCTCCAGGTTTTGAGTAAACAGGGGAAGAGGGAAGAAACAAGCAGAAAAAGACAATACAGATGGCAGAAAAATAAGCAAACAGAAAAGGAAGAACAAAGGGCAGGAAAACTACCAGAAAGGCAAAACAGAGGGCAGAAAAAAATGAGCAGAAAAGGCAAAACAGAGCACAAGAAGGGAAAACAAAGTGAAGTAAAAATGAGCGGAAAAGTTCAAACAGAGGGCAGAAAACGAGCAATAAAGGTAAAGCAGAGGGCAGAAAAAGGCAAAACAGAGGGCAGAATAAGGCAAAATGAAGGGCAGGAAAATGTGTGGAAAAGGCAAACGAGAAGGCAGAAAAATGAGCAGAAAAGACAGAACAGAGGGCAGAAACAGAAAAGGCAAAACAGAGCAAGGAACAAGCAGAGGAGGAACAAACAGAGGGGAGGAGGTAGACAGGCAGTAGAGGGTAGTGGACTGTGGGCAAGATGGACAGGAGAACTGTTGCAGGAGGAGCTGGCAAAAGGACCTGCAATCTGTATTAATTAGGTCCTGTGAGGAGGGCAAGGCGCTGGGTGGCAGAAGGAGGGAAATAGTTGGAGGAGAGAAACAGGAGGAAGAGGGAAGAAACATGCAGAAAAAGGTAAAACAGAGGGCAGAAAATGATCAGGCAAGGCAAAACAGAGCAGAAGAGGGCAAAACATGGGCAAAAAAACAAGCAGGAAAGGCAAAACAGAGGGCAGAAAACCAAGCAGAAAAGGCAAAACAGAGATCAGAAAGACAAGCAGGAAAGGCTAAACATATGGCTGAATAATTTGCAGAAAGGGCAAAACAGAAGGCAGCAAAACTTTCAAGGTGAACAGACAAAGCAGAGGGCATTACAATGAGCAGAAAAGGCAAAAAAGAGCAGAAGAGAACAAAATAGAGGGCAGAAAATTAGCAGTAAAGGAAAAACTGAACAGACGAGGGCAAAACAGAGGGCAGAGAAACAAGCAGAAAAGGCAAAATAGAGGTCAGACAAATGAGCAAAACATAGGGCAGAAAAAAGAACAGAGAAGGCAAAACAGGGCATTCTATATTATTTGCTTATACATATTATTTTTTAGAATATTTTTTGTAAATTTCTTTTTGGGGGTTTTACATTTTTTTATATTTTCTTTATTTGGTAATTGCTTTGCAGTTAATTTCTTAATATTGTTTTAGTTTCATATGTGTGTGCAGATATATGTGTATATTTATATGTGTATATGTGTGCATATACACATATACATATACACATATATATGCTCTTTATAGTAAAAGATTATCCCACAAAGTGTAAACTAATACAAAATATATACTTTTACTGACAGTGTTACATTCTATATGTATACATAAACATACTTACACATATATATGTGTGTTTATATAAGTATATAGTTAGATATAGCAATAAATATTATTTACAATTAGTTATTTACATTATGTTAATGTTATATAATAAAATATCTAAGATGTACTATTTTAACTACATTACCTACTGGCGGTCGCCAGTAGGTAGAGTTAGGACCTTGTTTCTATTCAAAAACATTTTTTCTTTTGCCAATATCTTTGGCGCCGTTTGACGAATCTTCGTGAAATTTTCAAAACTAATGGTCTGCTCAGGTTAGCTCCTGACTTGAATGTTTACGGGTGATTCGCCAAGCGGAGGCCGAGAAAAAAGGGGGGGTCTCAAAATGCATTTTCTCCATGTTGATTTCCCTAGGAAACTGTTGACGCTGAACAGAATTACTCCAAATTTGGCAGAAAGGTAGCTCTTGATCCAGAGCGCACTCTTTTTGTTAATTGGTGTAATTCTGTTCAGGAGTTTTTGAGAAAAGTAAATATTTACAGATATACAACGGGGGACGTGGAGGATCAACAAACCCTCCCGATCTCGAGCCTTGCAATGTGATTGGCTGCCAACACTTCAAACCAGGAAGTGTTGGCAGCCATCTTGTGACTCGGTTGAACTGCCACCTCCACAGGGCTTTTATTATTTAATAGGCATGGGGGGCTCCTGCCTGCCCCCAAGCTGCCCAGGGGACTGCCACCTCCCCGGGCTTCAATGATTAAGTGCCGAGGGCCACGTGGCCCCATGCTGTCCCATTGCTATCTAAAAAATTGAAGTGTGGGGGGGCCCCCACAGTGCCCAGGGACCACCACCTCCCCGGGGCATACATTAATAAAAATGCAGGGGTACGTTGCGGACCACCGACCCAGGGCCACCACCTTACTGGGGCTATCTACAAGATAGGATGAGGGCTGCATGACCCCCCCTCCAGGAGCCCTCCATGGCCCTGGGGACTGTCATCCCACAGGGCCGGCTCCAGCAATGTCCCGGGGTGCCCACCCCTGGGACATTGCAGTTTGCTATGGCATGGCGGGAGCACTGCTCCAGCCATGCCAAAGCAAACTTCTGCTTTGCTTCTTGGAAGCGAGAGTAGGAGAAGTGCTCTCGCTTCCATGAAGTGAAGCAGAATTGCTTTTGGGCAAAGGGAGCTGCATGTTAGCAGCTCCTTTTGCCCAAAAACAAAGTCGGCTCCTGCAGGAGGTGGGGAGCCGGCAGGGACCGTGGGGGCATTGGGGATCCCCTTGCGGTCCCCAACATTTGACCAAGCCCCAGGGGATGGAGTCCCCAGGACCCAAAATGGCTGTGAGGCCCATTAAAAAAAAAAATGGAAATAAAGGATTGGCCATGCTCCGGGGGATGGGGTGCCCGGGGTTATATCGGCCTCAGGAGTGGGACCGCGCGACCCCCTCAAAACCTTTTAAAAAATAAGGGACAAGCCTCGGGGATGGGGTCCCTGGGGCTGTAATCGGCCTATGGAAGTGGGGGCATTAAATAATTCGTTTTTCTCTTGTGGTAGGAGTCGCAACCCTGTCGCGGCTCTCAGCGCGGCCCCCTGTGTAACGCCACAGTGGATTCCTGGATACACCTTAAATAAATAATTAAATAGTATACAATTCAGAAGGTAGTGTTCCAATTGTGAACTTTTTTATAGAGTTAGTGATATTGAAGCTAATAATCACATTAAAATTGATAGAGTTAGAAATAATGTAAAAACATATAAACTAAAAGTTAAACTTGAAAAGTGAAATGTGTTGTACTACATTGAATTTGTGCTTTTGTTTTGCGGATTTGCAATGGGTTCGCAAATCGGGAAATTTTTTAAAACAGTAAAAATATTAAAAATATATACATTTCACTGTTGGGTTATAGAGTGGCTCTAAGAAGAGCCGTTGTGTTCATTATGACTTAGTTGGAGCTACATGTAAGTGCGGATGCACAGCTTAAGGTTGTTGAGAAACACTCTGTTCCCTTCATCTGTGAAGTGAACTCCAACACTTCTGTAGATGTAATGCACATCAAAACGTAGATTGTTGTAATAGATGGAGCCCATCCTATGGTCTCTGAGGTAAGCAGAAACAGCTTTATTGACATTCTTCCTAGCCTTCTCAATCTGTGGGCAGAATTGATTTGACCACTTCCATTTCTCTCTTTGGAATATGTTACAGTATACAAAGACAGTTTGAGGGAAAAGCAACATCTGTTATGCAAAGGTATCCTTCATTAGGATCTCCAGCCCTATCCCAGTCAATTTGCCTAGGTCATTGCCACCACAGTGCACAATCATGAGGTGAAGGTGTTGGAGATGCAAAAAGGTTGTAACCAAAGGTAGCAATTGGTGCCACTTTAATCCTCTGTCTGCAAACCATTTAATATCCACATTTTGCAAACCTAGGTCATTGTCAATACCTCTGTGTTAAGCATACCTTTTATCACAGAAAACATAGCTGTGGCCTACAATCCATACTGTAAGCATTTTGAAGCGATGTGTGAAAGGAATCAAAAGACGTCTGTAGCTGAGTAAGTTAGTTGGTAGAATGAGAGGTATCTAAAATGGTGGTGATAGTGCTATTTTAGAAAAGCAGATAAATAATTAGTTGGTCATAAACACTGTGTACTTATAAAAATAGAATGCATGTTAATTTCCTGAATAAACATGTTTCTGATTGGTTATTGAAAAGTGTTTGAAAGGTACAGTAGATAGGATAAGGTGATATTTTGAAAAAGTCAACCACACCTGCTATTTGCATTTGTAAGCTAGTGAGCTGAACTTCAAAACATGGTGAACTTGCGTCCTTCTGGTACAATTTAATGTTGCAGAAAGTGTTACTATGGAAACTAGGGTTAAACAGAATGGGAGAAGGGTTGAAACTTAACTGTGCTTTTAATAGATGAAATGCTAAATTATATATAAGTGAAATGGTACTAAAGTAAGTTTTCCCAAATCAGTACTATTTTTAGAAGTGGTTTGTTGTTAAAAAAAAATGCTAGTATTGTTGGAAATCGGTTTTAGGTTTGTGGCTCCATCACGACGCTACACTTCGGCTCCTCGGTGGAGTCGGGACTCTAGTAAATTACAGTAAAAGTTTGAGCACTTTTAGAAGAGACTAATAAAGGGTTAATATGTCTAACCAATAGAAATGGGTTTAAGACTTTGAAATAATGAAGTAATCATTTTGATTTGTTACTTACATTCATTTGTGTGCAGAAAGAGGGGGAACATTTGCCATTACTGGTTTTACCTTGTTGAGAGTGGTGCATCACATTTATTGTGTGGGAAAGAAAATCTTTTATGAGTTTCAGATTCATATTCTGCAGTACTATTTAAGAGGTGAGTTACTAATTTGTAAGGTGTTTTATGTATTGTGTAGTAGTGCTTCAGTCTTTGTAGTGATATTTTTAACTTTAAAAACATTATTTATAAAGTTTGGAAAGTATTAGAGAAGTGTGATGTTTGAAATATGATACCAATTATACAAAAGTGTATTGTAGTTTGTTTTATTGTACTGAAATGAAGATTGAGATAGGTTGTGCATTGTAATATGAGTGCTTTCTGAGTTTCTAATGACAATAGTAGAGAAAACTGTTGTTTAATTCATACTGGCAGATGTACTAAACTATATCCCGATCTAAATAACTCTATACCAATGTTCCCTGTATTATGATCAGAAAGGAATACATACACTTTCTTCTACATAAATTTAGAGAATATTCATTCTGAAATACAGATATTCAAGTATTTCTATGGGGATTTTTTTATGCATCATATCACTAGCGTAAGACACGAACACACGCATGCATACATTCAGAAATATGGTTAGACTTATAACAGTGACATGGGAAGGATTAATGATTTAATTTTGGTAAGTCTAACATTGTGAGCAGTTGGTGAAAAATTAAGCTGCATCGGAAAGGTTTTAACACATGTTGGCAGAGGGATTAGTAATTAGGGTACTTAGTATGAGTCTCTGTAAAGGTACACTTGAAGTATGCCATATAACCTTTGGTGTCTGCTTGAAATGGGAAGAGCAGTCTGTCAAGTTTGGATGTCTGCATGGTCTTCTGACTGAGGTATGTGTCTACTTGTACATGTAATCTCACACGCGTGTGCATGTGAAGATGCTAGATGTTTGAAACACAGGTATACAATAACGTGTATGTTTCTTTTTATGTATGAAACCACTAGCAAAAGGCACAGACACATGCATGCATGATTTCAGGAATATGGTAAGACTTACAACAGTGACATGGGAAGGATTGCTGTTTTAAATTTTGGTATGCCCAACATTCTCAGGAGTCAGTAAAAACTGAAGCTGCAAATTAAAAGTGAGATTTAAGACATGATAGTAGAGGGATTAGTGATTAGGGTACTTTGTATGAGTCTCTGGAAAGGTACACTTGAAGTATGCTGTATAAACATAGGTGTCTGCTTGAAAAGGGAACTGTAGTCTGCCAAGTTTAAAGATCTGCATAGTCTTGTGACTGAGGTATGTGTCTACTTGTACATGTATTCTCACACGTGTGATGCATCTGAAGATGCTAGACGTGTAAAACACAGGTATACAACTATTTGTATTTTTCTTTGATGTATGACGCCACTAACAAAAGGTACAGACACATGCATGCATGCTTAAAGGAATATGTGGAAACTTACACCAGTCACATAGAAAGAATTGCTGTTTAATGTGGTAGGTCTAACATTCTGAGCAGTCAGTGAAAAATGAAAGTGCAGCAGAAAAGTGAGGTTTAAAAGGTGTTAGCAGAGGGATTAGTGATTAGGCTATTTTGTATGAGTCTGTGGAAAGGTATACTTGAAGTTGGGTGTATAAACGTAGGTCTCTGTTTGATATGGAAAGGGCACTGAGTCAAGCGTAAAGGTCTGCATGGTCTTGTGACTAAGGTTTGTGTGTATTTGTACATGTATTCTCACATGTGTTATGCATCTGAATATGATAGACTTTGGAAACACAGGTATACAACTATTTGTAGGTTTCCTTTTATGTATGACGCCACAAGCAAAAGTCACAGACACATGCAAGCATGCTTTTAGGCATATGGTGAGACTTACAACAGTAACATTGGAAGGATTGCTGTTTTAAATTTGGTAGGTCTAACATTCTGAGCCGTCGCTGTGTGGAAATGTGAAATATTTTACGTTAGCATAAGCTACAGCCATTTTGGCTGTGGTGTCCATTTGTTAGCTTTGTATTCTTTCGTCCTCTGCTCCTCGTCTTTTCACTCTGCCTGTGTCATCTATTTTAGTTGATCTCCTGACTCGGCTAAAGCAATGTACGTGCTGGGGGGTTTGTAAGCTGCCAGTGCACCTGGTCTTGAATGTAACTGTCGACCATTTACTGCTGCAAAACCAAAGGGGATGATGGACGGAGTGTTGAACATTGCAAGCACTCACCCCCAGTCAACTGATCTGGGTTTAATCCATCATCATTCTTTAGCTCACTCCGCCACCCCAGTTCAGACATGGCCATATGCAAATCAGTCTGACCCTGTGCCTCATTGGAACAGTCCATTTACTGCTGCCATAAGCATTTCTGCTCCTCCCTCCCCATTTGCTGACTAAGTGGTCATTCATCTGCCCTTGTTTGCCGATAGCTATTCCTATGTTTAAACTTGTTCCTTTTTCTGTCATGTGCTTACATTGCAACAAAGTCTGTATAAAAGGATACTGGTTTGTGACTTCAGTGTACTACCTCCTGCAACACTTGAGAGTGTTGTATGGACGTGGTCCCGCTCATTAGTGGTTCATAAACTTGTTATTTATTCCAACTCCAGTGCTGATCTCTATTTTGTTGGTCTTTGAACCCGTGGACAAGAGGGTGACCCTGCACCAGTGTACCCCTAAAAAGGTACATTTCCACAGTTGGCGCCCAATGCAAGGCCCCATCGGAGACACGGCCGTCTGAAGGAGTGGTCTCGACGGAGGGTGGAAATATTACTGAGGAGGTACCCTGCATGAGGAGACCCTTGTCTTTGCAGACAGAAGTGTTTTTTCCGGTTTTCCTGATTTGACCCTCCGGGTGGTGGCCAGTCTCGACTGGAGTTCTCTTTGGCGCATTTTTTTGCAGTGACCATTAGGTCGACCAAGAGATCGGCAGGTGGGAGTTCGAGACTTTTGTCTGGTAAGGTCGCTGAAGCGGCACTCTTGATTTGCTTGGCCAAGATTTTGGATTTGTTTGTTATTCGTGCTTTGAAAAGTTCGAAGGCAGGTAATGTGGAGATTTTTCTCCCTTTTCTTCGGAAATATTTTGGAGTAGTAATATTTTACACACATTTGGTAAGCATGCTTGTTCTTAGCACACTCCGTAGGTGGTGTTGCTGTTCTGGTGGTACCAAAAATAGTTTAGAGCAAAGTCAGCTGGCTCCTCCAGAAGGGACCCCTAACAGAGAGATGTACATCAAATATGGTATTTCTCCCATAATGTATGGTACATTGTGGAACAAATACACAAAGAAAGAGTCTGATTTACAATGGCCAGTGAATGGGCCATTTGATTCTAAAAAGGTTCAATATGTAGAGCAGTGTTTATTTAAAAGAAAAAGTCGACAAGATATGTTTGATTGTGTACGTATGTGGGATAAAGAAGTGCGAGAGAGAGTGAAGAGAGCGGAAGCTATAGCAGAAAAAGAACAGCGGAAAACGATATATCAAAAAGCGTTAGAATTAAAAAATAAAGAAATAACGGATTTAAAAGACAAAGAAGATAGGGAACATCAATTAGAGGTAAAAGGCCAGTACCCTATTAGGTGCCCTATTTATCCCATACTTAATAAACCCCAGGATGACTGCATCCTATTAGAACGCCCTCCACCCCCGTATAAATTCCCCACTGCCCCTGAGGATGAGGCTTCTGATGAGGAGCATTTTTCTTCAGACGATAAAGATACAGATAAGCAAGTTGGGCGGCAGACTCGCTCTACTTTGACTAAAGCAGAAAAAGATACATTAAAATCCGCTGCTAGAGAAGAAGCTCGTCGGACTACCCCTGCATCGATCCTTGTAGCTATGGTTCAACAGTGGAAAGATATAGACCAATTTTATTTTGTAGAGAAATTCTCTTGGGAGGTAATATATGGTTGGCGGCATATTTCTAATGAAACAGAGCCAAATGATATAAGTACTGATTATAAACAGTTAGTAGATGGGACTTTCCTTTTTTCAAACTTACCTGATATGATTAGCCGAGTGGTCAAATTACGAGATGAAACATTACGTTTATGTAAGGAGCAAGAATTAGCTAGAAAATCTAATGTTGTAGAAAAAGTTCAATTTCAGACAAAGAAAGTAGATGCTTTGGTAGATGTGAACAAACCCAGTAGTAGTGAGACTGCTATGAAACCAATGCGTGAAGCTGCACATTTGTATGTTCCCCCGAAGGGTGCGGGAACTAGTGATGATAAAACTTCGGGTGATGCAAAGGGATATTTTATATATAATTGGGTTTACACTCCTTGGAGTAGAGCAGATGTTATGGCTCTTAAAGCTGCTTTGCCCGACCCCCGGAAAAATCCCGCCGCCTTCTATGAGGAGGTGGAAGGAGCCATCAGCTCCTGCACTATGACCCTGCCAGATATTGATATGTTTTTGGACTTATTTTGCCCCCTGATATGTGGAGAACAATACGTAAAATAGGTGATAATGTAGCATATGGTGATACCTGGGAACATTTAGAAGAAATAGATGCGGAAAGGAGCCTGCGCAGAAACCCCAGAAGGAGATATTAGATCTTCCTAAAGCTATTGTAACTAAGTTGAAAACTCTCATACCTCCGAAGAAAATAGATTGGACTACATTAGCGTCCTGCAAACAGAAAAAGGATGAGTTAGTTTCTGATTTCTTTTCAAGATTTGAAGAGACATTTCATGTTTTTAGTGGTCAGTCATTGGCCGATGATACGGGTAAGCATTTGTTTGTCGACAAATTTGTTGTTAATATGTTACCGGAAATAGCCAGTCACTTAAAGGCTAGCGAGAGTTCGTGGACCACGTCTTCCCCAGTTTCCCTTTTGACTATGGCCCAATATTACGAGTGACAAGAACAGGAAGCGAAAGGCAGGGAGGATAAGAAGGTTAAAGATTTAAAGACAAAAGTTATGATGGCTCAAGTATATGGTCCACCATTTAGGGGAGGTGGAAGAGGCGGACGTGCAGTGTATAAACATGGAGTGTCCCCTCTCCCTCGTGCAAATTTGTCCCCTGATCAGTGTGCTTATTGTAAAGAGAGTGGGCATTGGCGTTCTGAGTGCCCTCTTTTGCGAGGTCAGCAGTACACATGGGGAAGGGGAAGTATGGGAGGACGCCCAGGGAATTCAGGAAACAGGGGAGGTACAGGAACTCGTCCCAGGTTTGAGGCAGTTGAGCAAGGACCAAATTATCCTAACACTTTTGATAGACGAAATCAATATCAAGTGTCTGATTATTCTGCTGCTGCCCTTGCAGATTCTGATTATGCATAGGGATGCCTAGGATGGGGTAAGGAATCGGTTGAGGTGCCAGTAGATCAAATGGGTCCTTATGTTGACGCAAAAGTCTTAGGATCTACTGATCCATTTCTGGTTGACACAGGGGCTACCCGTAGTGCTCTGTCTAAAAAACTTGGTTCCTAGGGCTCCCCTGTCTGGCACAATGATAACATCGATAGGATTCGATGGAACACCTACACCTAGCCCGCTTTCTCAGCCACTTGAATTCGGACTTGACAAATTCACTGCAGCTTGTCCATTTTTGCTTTCCCCTAACACGCCGGACAACATTGTGGGTATCGATATGCTTAAATATTTTCGTGCTACAATACGTTGTTCCCCAGAAGGTGTGCATGTTATTTTGAATGATAATTATCCAATGTTTGAAAGATCCTGTCTTATTAATGAAGATACCGCTCTGGCGTCCATACCTTGTACTTTGTGGGCTACATCAGATTCCGACATGGGTCAAATGGTTATTCCACCTGTGCACATTCAAGTAAAAGAAGGTGTCTCAGTGCCTCGTTTGCCGCAGTATAAGATATCCCGAGAAGGTGAAGAAGCATTGACACACATTGTTCAGGACTTGATTAAGGTGGGGGCAGTGGAAGAAGTCCCCTATAATACCTGCAATAGCCCTATTCTTCCTATTTTGAAAAAAGACACTGACAGTAAAATTTACAGATTCTTTATTGATTTGCGAGAGGTTAATAAAATTGTAGTGCCTCAATATCCGGTAGTCTCTGATATCACAACCCTTCTCACTATAATCCCTCCCACTGCCACTATTTTTTCAGTTATATATCTTAAAAATGCATTCTTCTCAATACCCATTCACCCAGACAGTCGTTATCTTTTCGGATTTACGTTAAACAATAGATCCTTCCGGTTCTGCAGGGCTCCACAGGGGTATACAGAGAGTCCTAGTATTTACAGTCAGGCACTAAAAAGACAGCTTGATTCCTTTCCTGTACCAAAAGGGGTGGCCCTTATCCAGTATGTTGACGACATCTTGTTAGCTGCAGATACCCCTGAGCAATGCGAAGAAGGAACATTGTCATTATTATCATTTCTTGCCTCCCATAATCACAAAGTCTCCCGGAAGAAATTGCAATATTGTAGACAGCAGGTTACCTATTTAGGTCTCCTCCTGTCTAAGGAGGGACGTGCACTCACACCAGTCCGCATTCAGACCATTTTAGATACTCCTGTGCACTGATTGGTCTTACTTCTTTTTGTAGGCAGTGGATCCCCAGTTTTATATACATTATTAAACCTTTGTTGGCCCTTTTGACTAAAGACACCCCAATGCCCCTCCCATGGACTACAGAATGCCTTCCAACAGTTACGCCAAGCTCTTTGCTCTGCACCAGTATTAGGAACTCCAGACTACACTAAGACCTTCACAATCTATGTACACGAGAGGGAAGGTTGTGCCCTCTCAGTCTTAACACAAACATACAGTGATAAGCAACGTCCTTGTGCCTATTTCTCAGCTGTTCTTGACCCAGTCGCTTGCGCGCTGCCTGGATGTTTCCGAGCGGTGGCAGTAACGGCTGTATCAATACGTCAGAGTGAAGGAATAGTTTTGTCACATAAGCTGCTTGTGTTAGTACCCCATTCTGTTGATGCTTTGCTAAATCAAACAAAAACACAGCATTTGACTAGTGCCCGCTTGACAGGATATGAATTGACACTTTTGGCCCCTCCTATTACACTGAAAAGATGTCTGACCCTAAACCCTGCTACACTATTGCCATTTCCAGCTACTTCAGTCTCAGTCGCAAGAGTTACATAATTGTATATTCCTTACTGAAGAACAGACAAAGGGTCATGTTGACCTATAAGATATTCCTCTTTCCATTACTGATGGGGAGTTATGGGTTGATGGGTCATGTTTGAAATGCCTGATGGCACTACATCTGCTGCATATGCGATTACGACACTTCAGACAGTAGTTGAAACTGCTCGCATCCCACAGAAGTCAGCCCAAGCGGCCAAATTGATTGCACTAATGAGAGCGTGTGAGCTTAGTACAGATTTGCTTGTTAATATTTTTACTGACAGCCAGTACGCTTTCGGGGTGGCACACAATTTTGGCCGCTTATGGAAAGAAAGGGGTTTCCTCGCCTCACATGGGACACAGATAGTGCATGGAGAATTAGTACATAATCTTCTTACTGCTCTAACCTATCCTAAGAAAGTGGCAATTGTTAAGGTAGTGCATACAAGAAAGTGATTGATAAAATAGGAGCAGGTAATGCCTTCGCAGATTACACAGCCCGTGAAACCGCAATGCAGCGAAGTACCACATCTATGTATGTAGTGAAGTCACAAGCTGAACGTTGGCATGATGCCAGGCAAGAGGTACTGGACATGCAACAATCTGCCTCCACTGATGAACTAGACCAATGGTCTAAGGAGGGAACACTGGATGATGAGGGCTGCTGGAGAAATAAAGATATGACCAAATGGAAGTTACCCACAGCATACTTATACCCTTTGATTCACATGGCACATGGGCCGGCACATGTTGGAGCATCCTCAATGGCAAAGCAACTTATGCAAGTTTGGGATCATCCTGATATTGCCAGCACTGCTAGGAAGATGGTTCAGTCTTGTCTGATCTGTCTCCAGTATAATCCTGGAAAAGGAACGCGAACTCCAATAGGAGGGTTTGCGACACCAACTGCAACTTTTTTGAGGTCCTGCAAATGGATTACATTCAGTTTGAGCGTTGTAATAATTTGAAGTATGTCCTAGTAGTGGTTTGTGCCTTCAGTAAATGGGTGGAGGCGTATGCTACGAAGGATAATACAGCTCTCACGACAGCGAAAGTTCTCCTAAAGGAGTTCTTTCCTCGATTCGGCATTTGTCGGGTCCTATGGAGTGACAATGGACCTCATTTCATTGGGCAAGTTGTGGAATATGTCATGAAAGGATTGGGGATTAAGCAGAAATTTCATGCCGGTTTTCACCCTCAGTCAGCAGGTCTGGTGTAGCGTTACAATTCCACCCTGAAACTGAAATTGGCTAAAATACAGGCTTCCACGTCTTTGAAATGGCCTGATGCGCTGCCCCTGGCCTTGCTTTCTATCAGACCGATACCACATACATGATCTGGCCTTACGCCACATGAGGTAGTTTTTGTGCGGCCCATGAATATTTGGGGATCCCCTGATGAGTGACTATTTGTCCCAGTTAACTGACAGCTTATCTTCTATTTATCAGCAGGTACGGGAAGCTCTTCCAGACAGGTCTTAGGGTGAAGGCCATGATCTGCGGACTGGGGACTTTGTCTTGACAAAGTCGTTTCAACGGACAAGCTCCTTGGAACCTCGCTGGCGTGGCCCGGAGCAGGTCCTCCTCGCTACCAGACCTGCAGTCCGAGTGACCAACAGGAAGAACTGGGTCCACGCCAGCCACTGCCGAAAGATTCCGCATGCCCTCGTGAGCCCAGCTGCGTTGACAGATTAGTCGCGACATCCTGGTCACCGAGCTGCGTCACCTGAAGGACCTGAGGAAGTCTTCCCAGACCACACGATCCCTGGCGCATCTAGGTATCTACTTCGATCCAGGAAGAAAGACACTTCATTGCATAAAGAGACTGTTTGAGCCACTGTCCTGGGTGGTTAAAGACTGACTACAAAGGGGGGTAGCCTTTTAGTGACTACTCGTCTCAACATTAGTGAAGAAACCAACGCCTGCCCAGGACCTTAGGGCACCATCTGTTTTGTTGTTTGCCGACAAGATGAACATGCCTGAGGAGAAGAAATCAAATGCTGCAAGAGTCTGTAGCAAACGTTCAATGTTTGTTACTGGACTAACTTTGACTGCTGTCATCATTGCTGTCATAATGTGGGTTGTGGAGGAAGTAACTCCGGCTCGAAACTCACTGACTGCTACTACTCCTGTCCCCACAGAACATTATTACTTTACACCGGTTGTCATATCTCAATAACACTTTCATACAAATGTTGCATCATACTCATAATGCTACGAACATTATCAACTGCTGGGTATGTGGAATGATGCCAGCTCATCAGAAGAAGGAGGAACGCCTTTCATTCCCTTGCCATTCTCGCATAATGGCTCCTGTAGAGCCTGGTTCGCACTGTTGTGGGCCTCTGAAATTGCTAATATTACTCTAGCTGATGTAGGAGGACTTAATGCAAAACTTAATAAAGTTTGTTACCCTGATGAGGAAGGCCTCCCACAAGCCAATGGAACAGTATGGGAAATGGAGGAGTATCGCAAAGGGAATTCCTCCACAAGATACGTTTTCCCCAACACTCGAACAGCCAAGGGTACCGGGCCTCCTGTTATTGCTGTTACTAGAGCCCGAGCAAGTCTGTGTGTGAGCAGTTTTGGCAGTATCCCAGTGGGAAAAAGTGACTGTACTACAGTATTGAACATTACTGGAATGAACAATAGCAGTTTTTTATCATCGCATAATACTTATTTTGTTTGTGGAAGTAAAGGTTACTACCATCTGCCAATTGGATGGTCTGGACTGTGCTATGTGTCCTTTTTGCTCCCTCCTGTGTTCTTAGCACCTGCATCTTATCATAAAGATCAGAAACTGTTTAATGACATTCCCTTGAACCGATTCAAAAGAACTATAAAAAATGATGAAGTGGATCAAACTGATACTGCATTACAACAATATGTTGATTTTAATTTGGGACTCTTTTTCTTTGTTGGTGCGGCTTTAAACAGCAGGAAAATTAGACGGTTAACACGTGTAGTAGAGGCTGTGACTAACCAAACAGCAATGGCTCTTGGAAATATTACAGAAGAACTCCAAATCACGAGAATTGTGACTTCGCGAAATAGAATGGTGCTGGACGTCATTCTGGCCGATCGTGGTGGAGCATGTCGCATTATTGGGAGTAGTTGCTGTGTGTTTATCCCTGACCACGCCCCTTCTGTTTATGATGCCATTACCAAAATGCATAAAATAGCCACTGAGATACATCAAGACCAAGGAACATGGACTCGGACTGGATGGTTCTGGAACATATTTTCTGTATGGGGTTTGAAAATATTGTCGGCCTTATTTATAATTATTGCGATTCTCTTTTCTTGCTGTTTGTGTATTCAATGTGGGCCAATGTTCTGTTCCCTCTGTATTTCTACTTGTACTACTTGTTTACCATCAAAAATGAATGTCCAAAATGTAAATGCCCGTTCAGCAATGGAACAAGAAATTTGTGATATAATGTCAATTGACATCCATGATATTTATCGTTCCCCTTTTTATGCATAAGAAAATGTCTTCAGCTTATGCTAAAAGGGTCGTCTGTGGAAATGTGTAATATTTTACGTTAGCATAAGCTACAGCCATTTTGGCTGTGGTGTCCATTTGTTAGCTTTGTAATTCTTTCGTCCTCTGCTCCTCGTCTTTTCACTCTGCCTGTGTCATCTATTTTAGTTGATCTCCTGACTCAGCAAAAGCAATGTACGTGCTGGGGGGTTTGTAAGCTGCCAGTGCACCTGGTCTTGAATGTAACTGTATACCATTTACTGCTGCCATAAGCATTTCTGCTCCTCCCTCCCCATTTGCTGACTAAGTGGTCATTCATCTGCCCTTGTTTGCCGATAGCTATTCCTATGTTTAAACTTGTTCCTTTTTCTGTCATGTGCTTACATTGCAACAAAGTCTGTATAAAACTTAAGGACACTGGTTTGTGACTTCAGTGTACTACCTCCTGCAACACTTGAGAGTGTTGTATGGACGTGGTCCTGCTCATGAGTGATTAATAAACTTGATATTTATTCCAACTCCAGTGCTGATCTCTATTTTGTTGGTCTTTGAACCCGTGGACAAGAGGGTGACCCTGCACCAGTGTACCCCTAAAAAGGTACATTTCCACAGCTGAAAAATGAGAGTAGAAAAGAAAGGTGAGCTTTAAGACATGTTGGTAGAGGGATTAGTGATTAGGGTACGTTGTGTGAGTTTCTGGAAAGGTACACTTGAAATAGGCCATTTAAATTTAGGTGTCTGTTTAGAATGGAAAGGGCAGTCTATCAAGTTTAAAAGTCTGCATGCTCTTGTGACTGAGGTATGTGTCTACCTGTAAATGCATTCTCACACATGTTATGCATCTGAAGATGCTAGATGTCTGAAAGACAGGTTTACAACTATTTGTATGTTTCTTTTATGTATGAGGTGTGGTGCAGTGGCAAGGGTGGCTGACTCTGTAACACGGAGGCTCATGGTTCGATCACGGGCGGCAGAATAGCCCAGCACCTTGTGACTCTGGGCAATAGCTTGCTTAATCTTCACGACAGCCCCCATCGCCGGGACACCTCGCCTGAGGTAGCTGCCCGCTTTACACATGCTGGTATTATTTATTTTTGATGCCACAAGCAAAAGGCATAGACACATGCACGCATGCTTTCAGGAATGTGGAGTGACTTAGAACAGTGACATGGGAAGGATTGGTGCTTTACATTTCTGGAGTTCTCTTGGTTCTTTCTGTATTTGTCTTGTCTCTTTGTGCACCTCTGTTGCTTTTTTGTACAGTTCTGTTGGCTCTTTCTGCACCTTTTTTGCTTTTTTCTGCACTCCTCTTGCCTCTTTCTGCACCCTTGTTCCCTCTCTCTGCATCTCTGTTGCCTATTTGTGCACCTCTCTTCAGTCTTTCTGCACACCTTTTGCCTCTTTCTGAACCTCTCTTGCCACTTTATGGACTTCTATTGTCTGTTTCTGCACCGCTCTTCCCTCGTTATGCACCTCTCTTGTCTCTTTCTGCACCTCCCTTACCTCTTTCTGTACATATTTTGCCAATTTCTGCACCTCTCTTGCTTCTTTCTGCATGTGTCTTGTCCCTTTTTGCACCACTCTTGTCTTTTACTGCACCTCTGTAGCTTCTTTCTGCACTCCTCTTCCCTCTTTTTGCACCATTATTTACTCTTTGTGCACCTCTCTTGCCTCTTTCTGTACCCCTCTTGCCTCTTTCTGCACCTCTCTTGCCACTTTCTGGACTTCTCTTGTGTCTTTCTGTACCTCTATTGGTAATTTCTATACCCCTCTTGCCTCCACTTCTCTTGTCTCTTTCTGTACCTTCCTTACCTCTTTCTGCACCTCTTTTGTCTTTTACTGCAGTTCTTTGCCACTTTCTGCACCTCTCTTGCCTTTTTCTGCACTTATGCTGCTTCTTTCTGCACTCCTCTTCCCTCTTTTTTCACCCTTCTTTACTCTTTGCACACCTCTCTTGCCTCTTTCTATACCCGTCTTGCCTCTTTCTGCACCTCTCTTGCCACTTTCTGTACTTCTTTTGCCTCTTTTTGCACTTCTTTTGTCTTTTACTGTAGTTCTTTGCCACTTTCTGTACCTCTGTTGCCCTTTTCTGTACTTCTGTTGCTTCTTTCTGCACTCCTCTTCCCTCTTTTTGTACCCTTCTTCACTCTTTGTGCATCTCTGTTGCCTGTTTGTGCACCTCTCTTGCCTCTTTCTGTACCTCTCTTGCCTCTTTCTGCACCTCTCATGCCACTTTCTGGACTTCTCTTGTGTGGTTCTATAGGTCTCTTGCCACTTTCTGCACTTCTCTTGCCTCTTTTGTACTTCTTTTGTCTATTTCTGCACCTCTCTTTATGAACCTCTCTTGGCTCTTTCTGCACCTCTCTTGCCTCTTTATGCACCTCTCATAGCTCTTTCTGCACCTCTCTTGCCATTTTCTGCAAATCTCTTGCCTCTTTCTGTACTTTTCTTGTCTCTTTGTACACTTCTTTTGCTTCTTACTGTACCTCTCTTGCCTCTTTCTACACCTCTCTTAGTTCTTTCTGCACACCAGTTGCTTCTTTCTGCAGCTCACTTGCTTCTTACTGTACTTCTCTTACCTCTTTCTACACCCTTCTTCGCTCTTTGTGCATCTCTATTGCCTGTTAGTGCACCTCTCTTGCCTTTTTCTGCACCCCTCTTGCCTCTTTCTGTACCTCTGTTGCCACTTTCTGAACTTCTCTTGTGTCTTTCTGTACCTTTCCTACCTCTTTCTGCACCTCTTTTCTCTTTTACTGCAGTTCTTTGCCACTTTCTTCACCTCTCTTGCCTTTTCTGCACTTATGTTGCTTCTTCCTGCACTCCTCTTCCCTCTTTTTGCACCCTTCGTCACTCTTTGTGCACCTCTCTTGCCTCTTTCTGTACCCCTCTTGCCTCTTTCTGCACCTCTCTTGCCACTTTCTGGACTTATCTTGTATCTTTCTGTATGTCTCTTGCCACTATCTGCACTTCTCTTGCCTCTTTTCGCACTTCTTTTGTCTTTTACTGTAGTTCTTTGCCACTTTCTGCACCTCTCTTGCCCTTTTCTGCACTTCTGTTGCTTCTTTCTGCACTCCTCTTCCCTCTCCCCTCTTTTTGTACCCTTCTTCACTCTTTGTGCAACTCTGTTCCCTGTTTGTGCACCTCTCTTGCCTCTTTCTGTATCTCTCTTGCCTCTTTGTGCACCTCTCTTGCCACTTTCTGGACCTCTCTTGTTTGGTTCTATAGGTCTCTTGCCACTTTCTGAAGTTCTCTTGCCTTTTTTGCACTTCTTTTATCTGTTTCTGCACCTCTATTGCCACTTTATGAACCTCTCTTGGCTCTTTCTGCACCTCTCTTGCCTCTTTATGCACCTCCCATAGCTCTTTGTGCACCCCCCTTGCCATTTTCTGCAATTCTCTTGCCTCTTTCTACACTTTTATTGTCTCTTTGTACACTTCTTTTGCTTCTTTCTGTACCTCTCTTGCCTCTTTCTACACCTCTCTTAGTTCTTTATGCACCTCAGTTGCTTATTTCTGCAGCTCACTTGCTTCTTACTGTACTTCTCTTGCCTCTTTCTATACCTTTCTTTGCTCTTTGTGCATCTCTCTTGCCTCTTAGTGCACCTCTCTTGCCTTTTTCTGCATCCCTCTTGCCTCTTTCTGTACCTCTCTTGCCACTTTATGAACCTTTCTTGTGTCTTCCTACACTTTTCTTGTCTCTTTATGCACCTCCCATAGCTCTTTGTGCACCCCTCTTGCCATTTTCTGCAATTCTCTTGCCTCTTTCTACACTTTTATTGTCTCTTTGTACACTTCTTTTGCTTCTTTCTGTACCTCTCTTTCCTCTTTCTACACCTCTCTTAGTTCTTTATGCACCTCAGTTGCTTCTTTCTGCAGCTCACTTGCTTCTTACTGTACTTCTCTTGCCTCTTTCTACACCTTTCTTCGCTCTTTGTGCATCTCTCTTGCCTGTTAGTGCACCTCTCTTGCCTCTTTCTGTACCCCTCTTGCCTCTTTCTGCACCTCTCTTGCCACTTTCTGGACTTCTCTTGTATCTTTCTGTATGTCTCTTGCCACTATCTGTACTTCTCTTGCCTCTTTTTGCTCTTCTTTTGTCTTTTACTGTAGTTCTTTGCCACTTTCTTTACCTCTCTTGCTCTTTTCTGCACTTCTGTTGCCACTTTCTGAACTTCTCTTGTGTCTTCCTACACTTTTCTTGTCTCTTTCTATACTTCTCTTGCCTCTTTCTGCACCTCTCTTAGTTCTTTCTTCACCTTAGTTTCTACAGCTCACTTGCCTCTTTCTATTCCCTTTTTCCCTCTTTCTGTACCTCTCTTGCCTCTTTGTTCACCTTTCTTGCCTGTTTCTGTACTTTTCTTGGTGTTGTTGCACCTCTGTTGGTTCTTTCTGCACTTCTCTTGTTTCTTTCTGCACTTCTCTTGCTTCTTTCTGTACCCTTCTTGCCTCTTTTTGCATTTGTCTTCCCTGTTTCTGCACCTCTCTTTCTTCTTTCTGCACCTCTCTTGTCCTATTTGGAACCTCTCTTGCCTCTTTCTGTACCTTTTTGCCTCTTTTTACAGCTTAGTTGCCGTTTTCTGCACCTCTATTGCTTCTGTCAGCAGTCTTCTTGCCTCTTTCTGCACCCTTCTTCCCTCTTTCTGCACTTCTGGTGGCTGTTTCTGCACCTCTCTTGCCTCTTTCTGCACTCCTCTTGTCTCTTTATGTATCTCTGTTGCCTCCTTCTGTACTTTTATTGCCTCTTTCTACATGTCTCTTGTCTCTTTCTGCACCTCTCTTGCCTTTTACTGCACCTCTTTGCCTATTTCTGCACCTCTCTTGCCTATTTGTGTACCTTTCTTGCCACTTTCTGCATTTCTCTTGTATCTTTTTACACCTCTGTTGGTTCTTTCTGCACTTTTCTGGCTTTGTTCTTCACCCCTTTTGCCTCTTTCTGCACCCCTCTTCTCTTAGTGATTAGGGTACTGTGTATAAGTCTCTGGAAACGTACACTTGAAGTTTGCTGTATAAATTTAGGTATCTGCTTGAAATGGTAAGTACAGTCTGTTAAGATTAAAGGTCTGCATGGTCTTGTGACGGAGGTATATCTCTACTTGTACATGTATTCTCACACATGTTATGAAACTGAAGATGCTAGACGTCTGAAACACAACTATACAATTATTTGTATGTTTATTTTATGTATGATATCCCTAGCAAAAGGCACAGACACATGCATGCATGCTTTCAGTAATATGGTGCGACTTACAACAGTAACATAGGAAGGATTGCCATTTTAAATTTGGTAGGTCTAACATTCTGAGCAATCAGTGAAAAATGAAGGTGCAGTAGAAAAGTGAGGTTCAAGACATGTTGGCAGAGGGATCACTCATTAGGTTCTGGAAAGGTACACTTGAAGAAGGGTGTATAAATGTAGGTCTCTGTTTGATATGGGAAGTGCATTGAGTCAAGTGTAAAGGTCTGCATGGTCTTGTGACTAAGGTATGTGTGTATTTGTACATGTATTCTCACATGTGTTATGCATCTGAATAAGCGGGACCTTTGAAACACAGGCATACAACTATTTGTATGTTTCTCTTTACGTATGACGCCACTAGGAAAAGGCCCAGACAGATGCATGCATGTTTTCAGGAATATGGTGATACTTACAACAGTGACATGGGAAAGACACAGACATACGCTTGCATATGTTCAGAAATATGGTTAGACTTATGACAGTGACATGGGAAGGATTGCTGATTTAAATTTGGGTAGGCCCAACATTCTGAGCAATTGGTGAATTGTGAAGCTGCCAGAGAAAAGTGAGGTTTAAGACATCTTGGCAGAAGGATTAGGGATTAGGCTATTACGTATGAGTCTCTGGAAAGGTACACTTGAAGTAGGCCATGTAAATGTGAATGTCTGCTTGCAATGAGCAGTGCAGTCTGTCAAGTTTAAAAATTTGCATGGTCTTGTGAATGAGGTATGTGTCTACTTGTACATGTATTCTCACACATGTTATTCATCTGAAGATGCTAGATGTCTGAAACACAGGTATACAACTATGTGTATTTTCTTTATGTATGATGCTACAAGCAAAAGGTATGGACACATGCATGCATGCTTTCAGGAATATGGTGAGACTTACAACTGTGACATGGGAAGGACCGGTGCTTTAAATTACTGGAGTGCTCTTGGTTTAACCTGTGCTTGTCTTGTCTCTTTGTGCACCTCCGTTGCTTTTTTGTGCAGGTCTGTTCGCTCTTTCTGCACCTCTGTTGCTTCTTTCTGCACCCTTCTTCCCGCTTTATTTACCTCTGTTGTCTGTTTGTGCACCTCTCTAGGCTCTTTCTGCACACATCTTGCTTCTTTCTGCACATCCCTTGTCGCTTTCTGCATCTCTTTTGCCTTTTACAGTACCTCTTTGCCTCTTTCTTCACCTCTCGTGTCTTTTTCTGCACCTCTGTTGCTTCTTTCAGCGCTCATCTTCCCACTTTTTGCACGCTTCTTCACTCTTTGTGCATCTACCTTGCCTGTTTGTGTACCTCTCCTGCCTGTTTCTGCACCCCCCTTGCCTCTTTCTGTACCTCTGTTGCCAATTTCTGAACTTCTCTTGTGTCTTTCTGCACTGTTCTTGTCTCTTTCTATACTTTTGTAGCTTCTTTCTGTACCTCTCTTGCCTCTTTCTGTTCCTTTCTTAGTTCTTTCTGCACCTTAGTTTCTTCTTTCTGCAGCTCACTTGCCTCTTTCTGTTCCCTTCTTCCCTCTGTCTCTACCTCTCTTGCCTCTTCCTGCATCTTTCTTGCCTGTTTATGTACTTTTTATGTTGTTGCTGCACCTCTGTTGGTTCTTTCTGCACTTCTCTTGTTTCTTTCTGCACTTCTTTTGCTTCTTTCTGTATCCCTTTTGCCTCTTTCTGCATCTCTATTTCCCGTTTCTGCACCTCTCTTGCCTCTTTCTGCACCTCTCTTGCCTCTTTCTGGACTTCTCTTGTCTCTTTCTACACATATCCTGCCTCCTTCTGTACTTCTCTTACCTCTTTCTGCACCTCTTTTGTCAGTTTCTGCACCTCTTTTGCTTCTTTCTGTACGTCTCTTGTCCCTTTGTGCACCTCTTTTGCCTTTTACTGCACCTCTTTGACTCTTTCTGTACCTCTCTTGCCTCTTTCTGCTGCTCTCTTGCCTCTTTCTGCACCTCACTCTTGTCTTTCTTTCCCTGTGTTGCTTCTTTGTGCATTTCTCTTGGCTTTTTCTGCACCTTTCTTTTTCTTTCTCCACCTTTCTTTATCTTTCAGCACCTTTCTTCCTCTTTCTGCAGTTCTCTTCCTTATGTCTGCACTTCGCTTTCTTTATTTGTTATGAAGAGAATAACAATGTAATTGTACGTAATTGCTTAGTGGTTGTTATGAATATTGATATGTAGTTTATTTAGAACTGTTAATTGATGTAACACACTTTTGAAACTGTTCTTTGGTTTTTAGAAATGTATTTTATTTGGATCACAAATTGAAGATGGCAAAAAAACATGAAAAGAGAAGAGAACAAGGAAAACAGTACTACTTAAAGAAAAGTAAAAAGAGTACATTAGAAAAAGACCAAAATGTTACTCAGGAAAAAATCTCTCTTGGTAAGAGCACTAAACAGTTTCTTAAAACAGTTGTAGAAAGATTTTAAAAAGTCAATAATAATGAAAGCAAAAAGAAAAGTTTTACAACAAACCAGAACATAAAGAAGAATTGTAACAGTAAAAAAAACATTAGTTTATGGGAAAACAACACATAATGTAGGAAGGAAAAACAATATAAGGAGATACATATAAAAATGTTTAGAAGTAGCGTAATTCAAAATGTATTTAAAGATTGCAAAAAATATAAAAGAAGAGCAGCATTGTATAAGAAAAACCAACATATTGAAAATGTAGTAGATAGCGCATTTGAATTGAACTGACATTTTTTTATATTAACGTTGAAGAGAATGTGAACATTGAATAAAACAATGGTGTTTATGAAAGACAAAAGCAAAAGAAAAAGACTGGTTAATAGAAGCAACTTTTGTAAAACTTTTACTGGTGAATGGAAGCCACTTCCAGTACTGAGCCTTTCTTTAATGAGGAAAGCTATTTTCAATAGAACACATAAGTACATGCAGTTGAAATAAGTAGTCGATGCTATGAGATGAAAGATGGTTCTCCCATTCCAAAAGAAAAAATGGTCCCTAGGAATGTGGAAGAAGTAAGAAGTAATAGCTGAAGAAGTTCAAGGGAGGCATATACAAGCTCCTGTATGTAAGTGGGGTTGTAGCAGTATTTGCAGTATTCAACAGGAAACTATTGACATACTACAATTTTTTTACGACAATATTAAAAAAAGTGTTAAACAGAAGATTAAGATGTTACAAGGACTAGATCCAAGAAGTAAGAAGTAATAGCTGAAGAAGTTCAAGGGAGGCATATACAAGCTCCTGTATGTAAGTGGGGTTGTAGCAGTATTTGCAGTATTCAACAGGAAACTATTGACATACTACAATTTTTTTACGACAATATTAAAAAAAGTGTTAAACAGAAGATTAAGATGTTACAAGGACTAGATCCATGTAAAATAAGAAAATATACTAAGTTGTAAGGTCATTCTCTGGCTTGTCTTTCAAGAAAAGTGTGCCAAAGCACTTTTCATCATTTAAGAATGTTAACTGTACACCACTCTGAAAAGAGGAAGTTAGTAAGGAGACTCTACTATGTAAAAACTCCAGCTGTATGTTTAAGTGAAATGAACACAGCTCTTTTGCATGGTTCAGTATCAAATGTACAAAAAGTTTGTGATGATATGGAGTTTCGTTTTTCGGTTCACAAGAGGAGTGTAGAGAAAGGTAGAGTTTGATAAGTGTAGGTGTTTAAGAACATGGGAAAGAGATTATTAGTGATCAGTTTGCTGAAGAAATTACAAAGTTTAAGACAGTTTTGTCTGAAAAACCAAACAATTTTTGTATTTGTTGTTGACATACTCACTATAGGAGTCAAACTAGGAATGTTGATTCAAGTGAAAAGGAAAACAATAAGTGGCTGCAATTTGGCGCTTATTTGTTGGTAGAAGGTCGGTTTGAGTTGGCCCTTGATTAGAAGAAAACAAAATGCCAGCTAGAGCAATACATAACAACTTAGAGTTGCCACCTATTCCTCAGAAACTGGCAGATTTAAATGCATATGAGTCTATTCTTGATCAATCTGTACACCCATTTCAGGCAATAGTTCGTATAGAGCCTAAAACAGGTAAGCTGTCACCAACAGATTTACAGAGAGGTCTGAAAGGAAGAGTTGTGTACTTACCTTTAGATTTTTTTTAAAAACATTGAAACTGGTGGTGTAGACAGGGAGGAAATGAGCCAGTAGGTATTCTAGTAAATGTGGTACCAACAAAGATTAAAAAAATCTGGCAGAGTTGGATGATGTTACTAAACTTGAGAGGGCTACATTGTACCTCGTACAGAATAATATTTTTTGTTAGAATGTAAATGTTGATGAAGAAGTAATATGCCTAGATGATGAGTCACTAATGTTAAATGGCCAAATAGAAAAAGTGGAAAAGTCCAGGACTGAAGAGATTTCTGAACATTATACTATACATCCTCTACATTTGAAAGAAATCATAGGAAACAGTATTGAATTATTTTAAATGAAGGAAGCAAAGGGATTTCCCATGAGTACATCAGAATTTTTTTTAGAAGCTCGTTGTTTTCCACCGTTATTCCCCACGGGAGAAGGTGAATGATTTGATGAGCGAGTTGTACGGATTCCAGCTTCAGAATACCGCTCAACAAGATTGTACTCTGAAGATCCAAGATTTTGACAGTGTATTCCATATATATTTCATCTTCTGTTTGAAAGTGATTTGTCTACACTTTCATATGCAGTAAACCACATATTAAAAACAGGAGTTCCTCTTCAACATGTTTCTGCAAAAGAATTCATGGACAAAGTTCAACAAAGAGAGGAAAATTTGGAGTCTCAGTTAATTAATTTGATGGCATGTCAACGTGGTACCAATGAATATTGGTATCATCGTCATGGTGAACCTAAATGTATGTTAAGAAACGTAGGTACACCAACATGGTTTGTAACACTTAGCTGTGCTGAATATGTGTAGGGAGATTTAAATGAATTTCTATGAGAAGGAAATTCAAATGTTAAAAACATTCAATTCAAGACAGCTGGAGATCTCTGTTCCTTGGATCCTGTAAATGTTTGCAGGTATTTTAACCATAAGTTTCAAGTTATGATGTCAGTTATCTGCAAAAAACATTCCACCTTTCGGAGAGGTAATAGATTTCTTTTGGAGAAAGGAGTACCAAGCCAGAGCTGCTCTTCATATATACATGCTATTATGTTTAAAGAATTCACCAAAATTTGGAACAGATGGTGATGAAACTGTTTTGCCTTTCATCAAACAGTATGTTATATGTGTCATTCCAAGTGATGGTGGAGAAAAGAGCCTGAGACAACAAGTTGTATGCTTTCAGAGTTATCGATGTGGGAAATACTGATGACAAAAATACAAATGTGAAGGGAAACTTTATACAAAATGTCGGTTTGGATTCCTACGTCCTATAATTTCTAAAGGAAGAGTAAATAGTTTTTTGTCAGTGGTAAGATATACAATAACTTATAAATCTCCCAAGAATACATACAACTTAAAAAGAACAGAAGCTTCAAAGTACATTAATGACTACAATCCAGTTATTTTGAAAATGTGGAATGCAAACATGGATATTCAATATGTTGCATATAATACAAGTACTGTTGCTCGCTATAGTACATCATATATAACCAAATCTGAAAAGACAGAGATGAAAGGAATGTGGGAAGAAATTTCAGCAGAGAAGAGCCTTAGCAAGAAATTGTATAGTTTAGCTTGAAAATGCTTTCCCATCGAGAGATTAGATCCTATGAATGTTCGGATCGCTTGAGTTCCACCAGTTTATATTCAAAGTCAGGAGGAATCATTTGGGTAAGTGTAGGTCATGCCTCCACACAAAATATAGTATTGAAATCTTTACAAGAAATTGAATGCTTAGCACAGAATGAACCAGAAAGTTTGGATATTATTAAAACTAATATGTTGGATACATACTATCCTAAAAGGAGTCCACATCTCGAAAACCTATGTCTGTATGGAATACTTCAACATTACAGGTTTAAAAGGAAAGTTACAGAAAATATAAAAAGAGAAAAATATGATGGATGTTTAGTAAAACATGCTAAAAGAAATCTTATTAGCCACAGAAAGCTCAGTTGGGATCGTCCAGATAAGAGATAATTTTTCTATTTAGCACTTCTGCAACTGTTCAAGCCTTGGCATAGTGAAACAGAATTACTTGGAGATTTCGACTGCTATGAAGATTCTTTTAATGCAACAAAAGACAGCATGCCGTGCACAATTTTTTCCAACTTATCTACAAATGTTAAATGATCAGATTGAACAAGAAAGTACTATTGCAGTTGAAATAGCTAGAGAAAGTTCTATGCCTATGGGTACTCAATGACAACTATCATGCACATTCCTGTGTGTGTGAAGAGGTGTTCACTAGATCTTGATGATCAACAGTGTCAATGGCCAACTAGAGGTCCTGGAGGCATTGCATTCAGGGGTCACTGTAAGAAAATGACTACTTTTGAATGGTCACATATTAAGTTGCCAGTGCCCTGAGCCTTAAAAATGCATGTTTGATTGGTGTACACCCACTTAGCATAAGCTAACTTACTTAATTTACTTTTAAGTGCCTAGTATATTGTATCAGTAGTGCCCAAGGCCTGTACGTTAGAGTCCCCTCAGGGACTGCAGCACTTTGTGTGGCTCCCTAAGGGAGACGAGTTGAAACATGGCTCCTAATCTGCCATTGTTCTATTCTATTCTCTTTCGGATTTGTAGAGCGCTTGGCTATCCAGAGGCTTCCCAGTGCTGGAAAACCAACACAATACCCACCGCATCTGCATCCAGAACCGAGAAATAGCTAGTTCACACACAGCCAGGTTTTCATAGCCTTTCTGATGAAGGGTTCTAGGTCTATTTGACGCAGCCTGTTGACATGGAGTTCCATATCTTTAGAGCCAGATGAGCAAATGAATGGCCTCCCCATCTTGCCCTGAACATTTTAGGTGCTGTCATGCAGTGGGCATTAGCCGTTCTCAGTTCCCTACCAGGAATGTAGGGTGCAACCAAAGATTGTAATAGCTTAGCTTTGTTCTAAAAGGCTATATGCACATACATAGCACTTTAAACTGCACCTGCTGTTCCACCGGGAGCCAGTGAAGATCTGCCAATTCCTTTTTAGCTGACTGATGTCTGGGGATATTCAGAAGGAGGTGGGCTGCTGCATTTTGAATGACTAGTAGCCCTTTTTTTACATAGCGAGTAGATCCAAAATACAAAGAATTCCCGTAATCCAGATGTGTGATTTTCAAAAACCTGTCTGATTACCTTCCGAAAGGGAGAAGATCTAACACTTTCCTGAGCATTCTAAGAATGCCATAGCAGCTCACTGCAAGATGTGTGGCTTGGCAATCTCTAGAGAGGGAGTTATCTAGACAGATGCCCAGGCACTTTATAGGGCTTTTTGGGCTGGGTGAGTTTGCAAGACAGTCAGACCAGAGTGTCAGTGACTGGGTTTTGATGTTATTGTCAAAAAACATGACCTCAGTCTTGTCCCTGGTGACTTTAAGGCAGCAGTTTGCCATCCAGTTAGCCACTTCTTATAGGTAGGGGGCCAGTTGTTGTGAGTTCCGACTAAGTTCTGGCAAGATAGATATGACTATTTTGGGGTTGTCTCTTGTAATCGACTATTAACAACCCAAAAGAACAACCAGTCTCATACAGGGGGTTCATATAGATATTGAGGAAGTAGGGGTGAAGGCCACGCCCTGAGGCACCCCAGAATTCAACAGGAAGTTGTCTCTGAGTTGCATGTCTGATAAAGCACTTGAAAGGTCCTACCCTCGAGAAAAGATGTTAGCCATTTCAACACCCTGCCTTCCATACCAACGTCTGAGATTCTCTGGATAAGTACTGCAGTGTCAAAGGTGGCAGATAGATCCCAAAGGACAATTGCTGTGGACCCTTCTTGATTTTTGAGACGTCTAAGTTTCACTGCCACAGCTGACAGTGCCATTTCAATACTGTGTTGCGGTCTAAACCTCATTTGGGTGGGATGGAGGATTTTGTTTAACCCCAAAAAAGAGATAAGGTGTTCATTTACATAATTCTTCAGGTATTTAGACACTCCTTGCATCAGGGAGATGGGCCTGTAGTTTTCCAGATATATTGGACTTTTTTAGTAGCAACTTCACCACTTCATGTCTCCATTGAGGGGGAAAAACACTGGTTAAAGACAGGTTCAGCAAACCCAGCAGAACAGGGAAGATGTTCTCCAACCCATATTTCAAGAAATAGAGGGGGCCAGGTCCATGGGGGAGCCAGACAACAGTTCAGAAAGGTGGCTTGTTGAAATATCCCCTGCAAAGTGGAAGGGCAGTTTAAAAATAATAACTGAACTTTGCTATGTAAGGGCATGAAAAAATTCTAAACTCCATTTCTAATGTGTGTAAGTCACCTCTACAGCAGGCCTATCAAGTCCTAAGGCAGGGTGCAACATATTCTAAAAGTAAAACGTGTTTATCACGTTCTAGCAGCAAAAAGCTGAAATTGTAGTTTTGCTTCAAAAGAGATTGGTATCCCTATTGGCAGATACAGAGTTACACGCTGACATCTCAGCTGTGCTAACTTCTGAATGGGACTACCAAAGTTTTTACATCTAGCATCAAACAACTTGTTACTTTAAGCCTGACTTGATGCCCAAGTCACAATTAATGTAACTTGTAGGTACATACAACATTTAGAAAATTTGCCCAAATTTTCGAGTGGCCATTTACTTTGGTTGATTATAAAATAGCCTTCTGCCTACCTGGGAAGTCATGCAAATGGCTCCTGGGTCAGGTGACAATATAGGCCTGCCATTGGAAGAGGAGTTGCCTCCTCCTAGAAAGAAGCCACATGGGGGTGCTGTTGATGTGCAAATGGTAACCACACTCGAGGTGGGCTGCTCTTTAGTTCGGGTAGACAGGCTCGCATCAGGGACAGAGAGAGTTAAACACTGATGAAACTGGCTTTCTAGTGGGCCTGTAGCCCACAGGTAGCCACACCTCCAGGGTGGGCTACTGAGCTCTTGAGGATGTTATCATGACTGAATAGAGTCTTCTGGGATAGGTAGATGCCATACTTCACAGGATATGTCATCAGACAAGAGGGATCCTAGTATCTCATTGACTCTTGAGAGCGACCTCCCCTAGGGGAACTTTCTTAGCATAAAAAGGGTACACCTAGCATCTTGCTTTACTGGAAAAGGAGGAGCAAAGAAGGACTGCCCTGCTGACCTTGGAACAGGCAAAGAAGAGACTTCACCAGCGAAGGAAAGGACTGTTCCTGCATTGTCCTGCTCATGAAGAAGTAGCCCCCAAGCCCAGGTGGAAGCACAGACTCAAAGAGTCAGTTGGCTGATATCCTGTGCACAGTTGTAGGAAGCATGTTCTGTATATACTATATCAAAGTGAGGTATAGTGTGCACAGAGTCCAGTGGAACCCCAAAGGTAGACAGAGGTAAAAGTAGATAGCACCTTACTCTCTGTTTGTGGTAGTGTGTGCGAGCAGTAAGGCTTTATCAGAGGGTAGTGTTAGGCATTTGTTGTACACACTCAGGTAAGAAATGATGTCACACACTCAAAGACTAAACTCATACCAATTTATTTGTATACACATTTTATTTAGTTATTTTATTTCTAGAACCAAGCCAAGCCTGGTGCAGGTAAGTGAAATAATACTTTGCAATACTTATGACATACATTACAGTTGAATACAAGTTCAAATGCAGTTGATTGATTTACAGGTAAGCCAATAATCAGAATTACTTTTCAGTTACTTTGAAGATTACATTACATGTTACTTCTTGGATTACATTTTAAGTTACTTTTGCTAACCAGTGTGATATGCCTAGATATCCCACCGGTACATCTCCTAGACAAAAGGTAAGTAATTAATTTTTGGTACATTTGCAGTTTTTCAAGTTTTCATACAAACCAACTCCACACTTAGAAGAATTTTCTAAGAAAAGCAGTCAATGCAATCCTATGGGAAGAAATTAAGTTATCGGTTTACAGGTAAGTATATGTTTATGGGAGTTGGGTTTCTGGAGTTCGAACCATGGTTCCCCCCCGGGTCGAGGATGAGTTCACAAATCACCCTCAGCAGCACTAGGGTGGCAGTCCTGAGACACAATTGTGGCATCTGAGACTTGCTAGTCTCTGATGTCATGGTGCCATGGTTACCTATGGTTCCATGATCATGGTTGTGTTCTGTACTGAGTTTCCTAGGTGATAGAATGTCTTAGTTCAAATGCTTGGAGCTGTTACCCAGACTGGCTGTGGCTTGGATGGGTCTTTCGTTTCCTTGGAATAAACCTAAAGGTCTTCGCCATACTTGCGTCCTGTGTCATCTTTCAGCTGCATGAGAATCTTACGCTGGCGTAGTCGGCAGCTGGAAAGGAGGAAGACCCAACAGCCTCAACTTTTTCTTCAACTTTAACTCTTTCTATATCATCCTCAAGGTACTGTACTGTTCTACCTCTCTTTGGAGACTGGGAGCTTTTGCCATGTTTGTCACCTTTATTCCCCTGTGATTGAGAATCGACGCGGGCTCGTCCCTAATTTTACTGTGACCCAGACATTACCCAGCTTCTCAGCTTATTCAGCAAACTCTATAAAAAGGGTCTGGATACTGCGCTAGCGCGAAGACATTTCTTTTTTGTATTTGAAATTTCTGAAATATCTGAAATGTCTGAAAGGCGAGTCGCGTGTGAAGATCAACAGTTTTCATCCCAACAGTTTTGACTGAGCCCACCATTAACATGTTGCTTTTTGAGGCTTGTTGAGTTTCTGGTACAACTGTCTTGGTGTTGCCTGCAGTTTATTTGTGACATTTTTAACCTGCGAGGATCTGTCATTGGAGCCTGTCAAGTGTCGAGTACAACGGTCTTAGCGCTGCTCACAGTTAATGTGTGACATTTTAAAACGCCCTGTGACATTTTAAAACGCGCTGAATCCTCACGCGTGCTTACCTTCTGTTCTCGTAAGCCTCAGTGACATTTTGAAACGCGCGCTGAGTTTTCACGCGCGTTCACCTTCCGTTCTTACAAGACTCTTGATTGTTGTTTTCATTGAACCTTGGGTCCGCGCTCCTTCTCGTGCCTCTCGTTTCCTGATGTGAACTGCAAGGAGTGACATCACCACGTTTTAACCCGGTGCTGCCTTGGCGGCCATCTTGGGTTTTGGCTTTTATTCATTTCTTCAATTTTGGTTACCTAGCAACACATTCCTCAAGCTTCAAGCTTCAGTGGCTGCACGATTCCATTCACGTTTGTTGTGCTTCCTCTCTGTGATGCGCACACATTATATTTATTGTCTTCATTTCTTTTTGAACAAGTTTTAATGGTTTTGTGTCATTCAGACTTCACGCTGATTGGCACAGCTTATTTTGATTTATTTCATTTTAGGAAGCTCATCATTTTGAAAGATTGGGTGACACGCTGGTGTGCACAGCTGCAAGTAAGATTCGTCTGTGACACGCACACATTGTTTATGCTCCGTGGATTACATTGTTGCGTGCCGTTTCTGTGACACACACACTTTGGCTGCATTCTCCAAGTTTCGCTTGTGTGTCACTTCTGTGACACACTCACACTCCTGCATCTTTTTACTGCCTCATGTTTTCTGTGATAGGTACACATTTGCTGTAAGTGACGTTCATCTGTGACACACGCACAAGCTTGAACTCTTCATCTGTTTTTCATTTTTATTACGTGTGCACTTACTGATAGTTGTAATATTGAGTTTCTAATGTATTATTCATTGCATTGCATTTTCTTCAATGTTCATTTATTTTGATTCTGATTAGAGTTACTATCTTTGCTAGCAGTCATGCAAAATGTAACAGCTCCTCCCTTTTTTTGATGTCACCGGGTGAACCTGGAATTAAATGGCAAAAGTGGGAAAAAGTTTTTGAGCGCTATGCCAAGGTTTGTGGTGTAAGCCTTAGTGCTGAGCGCAGAACATCTCTTCTTTTGCATTGCCTTGGCTCGGAAGATGCCCGAGCTTAGTGATGCAGAAAGCCGAGACCTCAATGAATTCGAGATCTGTATGAAAAAGCTTGACAAGCATTATTTGCCCAAAGTAAGCACCATACTAGAAAGGTACCAATTTGTCAAGAGACTACAAAATGATGGTGAATCGGTTGAGGTGTATGTCACCCAACTTAGGAAACTCGCCTCTTCCTGCAAATTTGGTGAGTTGCTTGATGAGAGAATCAGGGACCAATTCATGTTGGGGTGCAGTATTGAAAAGGTTCGTGAGGAACTCTGGCTGAGAGACGAACCTTCTTTAGATGAAGTGTTACAAGTGGCAAAAGGATTGAACATTCTTTAAAGTGTGTTGATACATTGAAGAAAGACAAGCAAGTTTCTGTTCAAGTTGTCAAGGAAGAAGCCAAGACTGTATCAAAAGGTGATAACACTGTCAGGTCTAAAAACAAACCGTTTGTTCCTAAGTGTTTCAGGTGCGACAAAGTTGGACATTTCGCCAATGATAAAAAATGTCCCGCTTTGAAGGTGGTCTGTTCTAAATGCAAGAAAAAGGGTCATCTTTCTGTTGTTTGCAAGAGCAAGTTGTCTGCGTCTAATGTTAAGTGTATAGAATCTGATGTTCTTGAGGAAGACTTTGTATGTGGACAAATTATTCAAATTGACTCTAGTTTGGAACAAAATTCTTCTCCTGAACAAAAATCTTGTCCTGTTGACACAATTCAGGTGGAAGGTGAATCCACCAAAGTTCTTTTTGATTCAGGGGCTAAAATCACCATAGTATCCAAAACCTTCTATCAAACTAAACTTGCCTGCAAGATTTCCCTTCTGAAGCCTGACATACGCCCTTTGGCCTATGGTGGTGAGCCCATACCACTTTGTGGTTACTTTCTGGGTCTCATTGAGTACGGGGGGCGATATGTTTCTGGCAAAGTTTACGTTTCTCAAAAAGGTGACAGCATCATTAGCTGGTTTCACCAGGGAGACTTAGGAGTCATGCTAGACCCAAGTAGTTCTTCTCCCATCATTCTTAAACAAAATGTTCAAGCTATTCATGTGAATTCTGATGTCAATGTTGAAACACGCATTAGAAGGAAATTTCCCAAAGTTTTTAGAGATGGACTTGGGTGTCTTAAATATTTCAAATTGGACATTCCTTTACACCCCAATTCACAAGCTTCTAGCTGCAAGGTCAGAAGCGTACCTTTAGCTGTGAGAGAAGAGATGAAGAAGGAATTAGAGAAACTCAAGGAAGGGGGAATAATTGAGGAAGTTACTAGCACACATTGGCTTGCTCCGGTTGTGGCTGAACGCAAGGCCAATGGGTCACTACGCTTGTGTGTGGACTTGAGGCAACTTAACAAATGCGTGGTAGTGGATAGATATCCACTGCCTAACATTTCAGAATTGCTAGCATTGTTGGGAGGTGCCAAAGTCTTCAGTACCATTGATTTAGCATCTGCTTATCACCAGATTGGGCTAGCAGAATCTTCAAGGGATCTTACCTCCTTTATTACCCCGTTTGGGACTTTTAGGTTTGTTTGGATGCCGTTTGGCCTGGTGTCTGCGGCGGCCGTTTTTCAGCGTGCAATGGAGAGGGTTCTCAAAGATTGTAATGGTGTCTGCGTCTACCAAGACGACATTCTTGTGTTTGGTAAAGATCATGAGGAACATGAGAATCGCCTCGATGTTGTCTTGGGTAGGCTTGAAGCAGCTAATCTCACCATAAAGTTGGAGAAGTGTCGGTTTGCGACTTCTTCCATTCACTACTTGGGGCACACAATCTCAGGAGAAGGTATTGCGCCTAAATCAGATTTAGTAGACACTATCTCTCACATGCCAGCCCCATCTTGTAGAGAAGAACTTATGAAGTTTTTCGGTATGATCGAATATTATAATAGGTTTGTTGAGGGTTTTGCAGAGCATTGCACCAGTATAAGGGGGCTCTTAAAGAAAGGTATCGAATTTAAGTGGAGTGAAGATTTGTCACGTCCCATAGGAGGGGCGCTGGAGGAACACTGCAGCGATGCGCTAAAGCGCGATATCGGCAGTAGGAAACTACAGCCCCCATGAGCCTTTGCGGTTCGGACGTCTCTGACGTCACCACGCTCTGAGACAGTTCATTGAAGAACGCTTCCGGGCGTTGGAGAGGTGCCGATTACTCTTTACAAGAGCTGCGCCGAGGACGAGAAGAGGCTGGTAAGGGTGCCTCGGGCACCACACTGCTAATTTTAGGCTATCTCAAGAAGCAGCTCTTTCTAGCGTGGCGAAGGCGTTGTGTTGTGATTTCACGTTGCTCCGTGGGTTGAACCAATTTCCTAGGTTCATGGCGGAGCAACTGTCTCAGTTAAGCACAACATCTAGGAATGAATAAACCCTGGCTGTTACTAGTATTTGCACTCTTGTGATGACAACCAGAGATACAGATCTTTACAGAATCAGTTTTGGGCTTCGTGAATAACAGAGCGTTTACTCTCGATTGGAGAACTGGCAAGTAGCGGTTCATGTGGAGAAAACGCCCTCACAAACAAGATACGAACTGTTTAAGACTTTGTTGGGTCGAAGGAAGAAACAAGGAGTTTCTTACCAGGCAACCATTCCTTATTCTTTATCATCTATTTATGTGGCCAATTAACCAAGAAGCAATGGGGGATTGTGCCAAAAATGTTTCGTGTTTACCTAGAGAGAATGTGGTGCATTGTGGTCTATGAAGTCATGCCTTTTTTCTTGTGTATTTCTTTGGCAGGAGTGCAGTGAGTGAGCAGGAGAATAGCTCTTCCGCACCCCTGTTTCAGCCCTCATTAAATACCTTAATGGTAGGTTAGATAATCTTAGTTCCCATCGACTGTATTAGGGGAAAAGGGTTTAGGGGAAAAGGGTTACTATACTAGTTGACTATATGCTTTTCTTTTAGATCTGACTGAGTGCAACCACACACCATATAGGTTAACCGAATTCCAGGAGAAGTTTATTTCTTTTACAGGTACGGTTCCCTAGATAGATACCAACGGAGAAGGGTAGGGTAGGAAGATCTACACTGTTATTTGCTGATCCCGGTGTCCTTATTTTTACAGGTCTCCCTCCCTGCTGTTCCCTTCCTTTCCTTCCCCCGCTTGATCACTCCATAGTGTCTGTGTGTTCTAATCAGACCTGTGGGGGTGTCGATAGGTGGACCCTTATTGAGCAACGTACGATTCTGAGGATTCCAGGCCACGACAGAGTAATCGGCCCACGGTTTATAATCCTCCCGGTCGTACGTTGAAGTATGGCTACTTTAGAAGACGTGCTTGCCGCGTTACACGTAGTACAGACGGAGTTGGCAGCCTCCAGGATAGAAACAGCCACACTGCAAGCCACAGTAGACAGAATGCAGCGAAACCCTTTCAGTGCGGGCATACCATTAGCAACCCATTCGGCTCCTTTGGTGGTAGAGATACCCACTCCTATCCCCTTGGCCACACCAGAGAGGTATTTCGGGGAAAGCAGCAAAGTACAGGTCTTCCTCACCCAGGTTATGCTGCATTTTTCCTGTAAACCTAAGGCGTTCATCACCAACCATGCGAGGGTGGCCTTTTTGATTTCCTATCTGGCAGGGGATGCAGCACAATGGGCAGTTCCTTTGGTTAAGCGAGACGACCCCCTACTCCACGATTGGGATTCCTTTATTAAGGATTTTGAAAGAACGTTCAATCGTCGAACGGCCACTCTTTCTGCCGATAAAGACCTGTTGGAGCTACGACAAGGGAACAGAGAACTTATTTCTTATCTGAACGATTTCCGTCGGCTGGTTACCGAAACCGAATGGCCAGAGGCGAAACAATCGGCCATTTTTCATCGAGGGCTAAGAGAAGAGATGAAGGATGTGCTGGCTCAAATTGAGCCCCAGCCAGCAACGTGCGAAGATCTGATTAGTCTAGTCCTCCGGCTAGATCATCGCCTCACCGAAAGGAGAGGGGAAAACAAACGGAAAGACCGAAGTTTCTGGAGAATGGATCAACCTCGAAACCCTGAAACCTCAACGGCCGCCAAAGCCGAACCTATGGAGATAGGGGCGGTCCGTTCCACCCTCACCAATGAGGAAAGAGAGTACAGACGAAAGAAAGGTTTGTGCATCTATTGCGGGAGGAAAGGCCACTACATTAGGGAATGCACCCTGAGAACCAAATACCCACGCATGGAACCACGTAGACAGCAAGCACTTGCATCTGACGGTACGGTGGGAAACGACAGAGCTTGAAGAAAGAAGAGGGGGATTCTTCAAGCCCAACGTATATCCCTTCATTGAGTGGGGACACCCTGTGTATAAGACAACATTTCTTTGTGGAACTGTCCCTGTTGGTAAAAGGAGAATGGAGTCAAGTAACCGCCATGTTAGACTCCGGAGCCACCGGGTGTTTTATTGATCAGGAAGAAGCATCGCGGTTGGGTTTGGTACTTCGTGAGAAGGAGAAACCGGAAGCGGTGTTTGCAGTGGATGGAAGACGCTTAGTTGCAGGTCCTATCCGTTTTCAAACGGATACCTTAGAGGTACGTCATGGACTTGACCATGCAGAAAAGCTCGCTTTCAGCGTAATTCAAGCTCCCCAATATGGGATAATATTGGGGTTACCATGGTTGAGGCTGCACAACCCTCAGGTGAACTGGGTGGAAAAACCGTTCGGTTTAACTCTGACTATTGTTCTCTACATTGTGTTCCATCGACAAGCAGCCCTGCGCAAGCCTTGGCTGTGCTTCATCACATCGCCACAGCCGCGGAACATCCAGTGAAACTGCCCGGGGAATACCAGGATTACGCGGATGTGTTTAACGATGTCAAGGCCGAAACACTTCCGCCTCATAGGCAATATGACTGCCAGATCGACTTGGTTCCAGGAGCCCTAGTGCCCACCGGAAGGGTGTACGCCCTAACAGAACCTGAGAACACACACCTGCGGGCTTACCTGGATAAATATCTGGCATTGGGGTTTATCCGTAATTCCAAGTCTCCTGCGGCTTCTCCACTGTTCTTTATCCCTAAAGCCAACGGTGAGTTGCGCGCATGCATTGACTTCAGAGCGTTAAACGCCATCACAATCAAGAATCGATATCCCCTGCCATTGATCCCGGTTTTATTGGAACAAGTCCAGAAGGCCGTTATATACACACGGCTGGATCTTAAAGGGGCTTATCATTTGGTGCGGATGCGCAAGGGCGACGAGTGGAAAACGGCCTTCAAAACACGCTACGGCCTATATGAATACCTTGTCATGCCCTTTGGGTTATGCAACGCGCCCGCGGCGTTTCAGTTCTTTCTGAACGACGTCTTGCGTGAACATCTGGATCGGTTCGTCATCGTATACATTGACGATATTTTGATCTATTCGTCCGATGTCAAGAGCCATGTATCTCATGTGCGGGCCATCCTTCAAACTCTACAAGAACACCACCTCTACTGCAAAATCAGCAAGTGTGAATTCGGAGTTTCCACAGTTGAATTCTTGGGCGTTATGCTAACCCCTCGGGGACAGGAGATGTCCGAACGGAAGATAGCAGCAGTGAGGGATTGGCCTACCCCAGCAACCGTTCGAGACATTCAATGTTTTCTCGGGTTTGCCAATTTTTACCGGCGGTTTATTGGCCGGTTTTCATACTTGGCAGCCCCACTAACCCGCTTGTTACAGAAGAAGATCCCTTTTCAATGGACCGAAGAGACTCAAAAAGGGTTCAAAGCTTTAAAAGAAGCATTTGTCTCCGCCCCGGTGTTGGTGCACGCCGATCCTGAACAACCGTATATAGTAGAGGCGGATGCCTCCGATCACGCGGTAGGAGCTGTGTTGTCCCAACGCCATACCAACACTGGTCAATTACACCCGGTGGCGTTTAGGTCCAGAAAGCTTAACCCGGCGGAACGCAATTACACGATTGCGGAGAAAGAGCTGCTCGCTATCAAGGATGCTTTCCAGGAGTGGCGGCACTATCTCATGGGAGCCAAACACATGGTCACCGTATTCACGGATCACCGTAACCTCCAGTTCATGGCTGCAGCCAGACACCTCTCCCCCCGGCAGCTAAGGTGGACTTTGTTTTTTGCTGAGTACAATTTCTTGGTCACATATAGACCAGGAAAGGATAACAAAAAGGCCGATGCTTTAACCCGCCAATCCAACACAACCCCAGTGGAGGAACCAGAGGAAAAAACCATCATCAATCCGCATAACGTTATATGCACCACAGTGACGGAACCCTTCCTTAGAAGCATTGCGAAGAACATACTTAATGCGGGATGGAAGGCATGGTTGGGCAGGCATTCGGAGTGGAGGATAAAAGAAGGTCTACCAATTCGAGGGAAACAGCTTTTGATCCCGATCCCATCACTAAGGAGGCGTGTTTTTACTTGGTGCCACACCCTACCCAGCGCAGGTCATAATGGAGTAGAGAAGACCACAGAAAGAGTATTGCGCCAATTCTGGTGGCCCACGGTACTAACGGATATTCGGTTATGGGTAGCGGAATGTTTGGTGTGCACTCAAATGAAGGCCTCACATACCAAACAGGCAGGACTTCTGCACCCCTTACCAACCCCCGAACATCCGTGGGAGAACATATCCCTGGATTTCGTCGTGGGCATGCCATCGGACAAGGGACACACGGTAATTCTGGTAGTAGTGGACTACCTCACCAAAATGGCCCATTTTATAGCCTGTAGGAAAATACCCACATCGGGCCAGTTGGCCTACTTGTTGCTGATCCATGTGGTTCGGCTACACGGACTACCTCAGGTGGTGGTTTCGGATCGAGGTTCCCAATTTACAGCTAAGTTCTGGAAGGTGTGGTGTACGGCCTTAAAAATAACCCCTAACGTGTCCACAAGTTTCCACCCCCAAACTGACGGCCAAACAGAGAGGGTAAACCAGACACTAAAGCAGTACCTAAGGTGTTACGTGAATAGCACAACGGAAGCCTGGGTGGAGAACCTCTGGTTGGCAGAGATAGCTTATAATAGCGCTACACATAGCTCCACTAAACACTCCCCTTTCTTCTGTAGTTATGGTTATCACCCGAGATTTATTCCATTTGTACATCCAGTTAGAACTGAGAACATTCCGGAAGTACAGGATAGGGTACACCATATACAGAAAACCTTACGAGAGGCGCAGAATAGGCTGAAAGAGGCAAAAGAACGCTACAAGGCCCACGCCGACTTAAAACGGCGTCCAGGACCCTGCTACAAGGTAGGGGACTATGTCTGGCTGTCCACTCGGAACATCAGATTTAAGAAGTATAGCGTTTTTAACCCTAAATACATCGGCCCCTATAAAATAGTGAAGCTCATAAACCCCGTAGTGGTTAAGCTGGCCTTACCCTCCTCTCTGAGAATCCATCCAGCGTTCCACACTTCCTTGCTCAAGCCCTCTCGTTCAGCGAAGAAAGGGAGCATGCCACCGGTGTTGATAAGAGGAGAGACAGAACATGAAGTAAGAGGCATCCTGGATTCCAAGATATACCGTACCAAATTATGGTATCTAATAGCTTGGAAGGGATACGGAAACGAGGAGAACTCTTGGGAGCCCGCAGAAGGGGTTCACGCGCCTCGTTATGTCAGACTATTCCACACTCGCTTCCCTAGGAAACCATGTCCCTGTCAGTGTTCTTCGGGAGGGGGGTGTACTGTCATGTCCCATAGGAGGGGCGCTGGAGGAACACTGCAGCGATGCGCTAAAGCGCGATATCGGCAGTAGGAAACTACAGCCCCCATGAGCCTTTGCGGTTCGGACGTCTCTGACGTCACCACGCTCTGAGACAGTTCATTGAAGAACGCTTCCGGGGCGTTGGAGAGGTGCCGATTACTCTTTACAAGAGCTGCGCCGAGGACGAGAAGAGGCTGGTAAGGGTGCCTCGGGCACCACACTGCTAATTTTAGGCTATCTCAAGAAGCAGCTCTTTCTAGCGTGGCGAAGGCGTTGTGTTGTGATTTCACGTTGCTCCGTGGGTTGAACCAATTTCCTAGGTTCATGGCGGAGCAACTGTCTCAGTTAAGCACAACATCTAGGAATGAATAAACCCTGGCTGTTACTAGTATTTGCACTCTTGTGATGACAACCAGAGATACAGATCTTTACAGAATCAGTTTTGGGCTTCGTGAATAACAGAGCGTTTACTCTCGATTGGAGAACTGGCAAGTAGCGGTTCATGTGGAGAAAACGCCCTCACAAACAAGATACGAACTGTTTAAGACTTTGTTGGGTCGAAGGAAGAAACAAGGAGTTTCTTACCAGGCAACCATTCCTTATTCTTTATCATCTATTTATGTGGCCAATTAACCAAGAAGCAATGGGGGATTGTGCCAAAAATGTTTCGTGTTTACCTAGAGAGAATGTGGTGCATTGTGGTCTATGAAGTCATGCCTTTTTTCTTGTGTATTTCTTTGGCAGGAGTGCAGTGAGTGAGCAGGAGAATAGCTCTTCCGCACCCCTGTTTCAGCCCTCATTAAATACCTTAATGGTAGGTTAGATAATCTTAGTTCCCATCGACTGTATTAGGGGAAAAGGGTTTAGGGGAAAAGGGTTACTATACTAGTTGACTATATGCTTTTCTTTTAGATCTGACTGAGTGCAACCACACACCATATAGGTTAACCGAATTCCAGGAGAAGTTTATTTCTTTTACAGGTACGGTTCCCTAGATAGATACCAACGGAGAAGGGTAGGGTAGGAAGATCTACACTGTTATTTGCTGATCCCGGTGTCCTTATTTTTACAGGTCTCCCTCCCTGCTGTTCCCTTCCTTTCCTTCCCCCGCTTGATCACTCCATAGTGTCTGTGTGTTCTAATCAGACCTGTGGGGGTGTCGAGAGGTGGACCCTTATTGAGCAACGTACGATCCTGAGGATTCCAGGCCACGACAAGATTGCAATCGTGAATTTATTTCTCTTAAGAGGAAACTCAGTGATGCCCCTAATCTCAAGAGTTTTAATCCCTCCAAAACCTCTATTGTTACCACTGATGCCAGCCTTAACGGGTTGGGTGCTGTACTCCAGCAAGAAAGTGAGAAGGGTATGGAAACCATCACATTCATCTCTCGAGGGCTTAAGGACCCTGAGTCGCGTTACTCCGTGATTGAGGGCGAAGCTCTCGCGGTATTTTGGGCCATCAGAAAACTGAAGAAGTTTCTTAGGGGAACAAAATTCTTAGTTAAAACTGATCACAAGCCCCTGTGTGAGATTTTCTCTAAAAAAGGGATAGACCAAGTCTCTGGTAGGATAAGCAAATGGGTCATAGCTCTCCAAGAATATGACTTTGAGATCAGATACATCCCTGGTGTGGAGAACAGTGTTGCTGATACGCTTTCGAGATTGGTTGTTGATGGAACTCTTGATGATAATGTTGATGAAGATTGGAGTGAAAATGATTTTCATGTGTGTGTGGTGGGTGAAGGGATCATTGATGAATGTCAGTGGCACCTCAAGTTATCCTTGGATCCTGTGTTGTCTGAGGTAATGGGTCTCATCCGCAATGGCTGGCACACAAAAAAACAGGCATCTGAGGAGGCTTCCAAGTTCTGGTGGGTCAAAGATGAATTGGCTGTGTGTGATGAGATGCTTGTACGTGGCACAAGGTTGATACCTCCGCTTGAGCTTCGCAAAGAGTTGGTTAATTTGTCTCATGAGTCTCACTCTGGTATGTCTAGGACTAAGGAGAGGCTCCGGTCCTCTTACTGGTGGCCTGGAATGGATATACAGGTTGAAAGGATCATAAGGGACTGCATGGTGTGTGCTACGAGTGAAAAATCCAAACTTTTGAGAGTCCAACCGATGGTTATCAGGGAGCTTCCTCGCGGGCCTTGGAAAGAAGTGGCTCTAGACATTGTGTGTCCTGTTCATTCCAATGGTCAGCAAATTTTCATTTTGGTTCTCCTAGATTTATTTTCCAGGTGGCCCGAAATCCATTTTACCTCTAGTATAGAGACTGTTCAAGTAATTAAATTTTTAGAGACTCTCATAGCCAGAGAAGGGTACTCTGAATCCATTCTCACGGACAATGGGGTGCAGTTAGTCTCGAAAGAAATGGAAACCTTTTTGAAGAACCGGGGCATAAAACATAAAAAATGCTCCCTTTACCACCCGGAAACCAATGGGATGGTGGAAAGGTTCAATAGGGTGTTGAAATATACCATCTCCTGGGCCAAAAACTCTGGGCTTAACTGGAAGGAACAAGTCCTAAGAAAGGTTGAGAATTATAGAGTAACTCCTCACAGTTCTACCGGTCACTCTCCCTTTGTTCTCTTCAAAGGAAGGGCTGCATGGACCCTAGTTGAACCCTCATGGGTAAGGCGTCTGGAGGAGTCTGTCTCTGGATCCTCTCCTCAAAAGAATGCAATTAACTGGCGAAAGAAGGAAGAGGCTAAATGTTTAGCTAGGAAATTAAATTTTGATGCCAGGAAATCCACTAAAGATACGGTGGTTAAGGTCGGTGATTGGGTGGTTATCAAACTCCCGGGCTCTAAAGTTAAGTTCTCAAAGCCAATGCATGTTGTTAAGGTGTTCAAAAATGCTGTAAGGACTCAGGACCACAGAATTTGGAATCTAAGTAGAATTTCTGTGTGTTCTGGTCCCATTTTGTGTGAAAAGTCTACATCTGGACAAGATTCGACTACTGACTCTTTTGCTTCTCCACGTGTGTCTTCTAGGATTGTTAAGAAGCCATGCTATTTAAAGGACTATGTTTCATAATCATCATATTGTTTTTCTTTTTCACTTGTTTTTTTTTTTATTTGTTACCTCCATACATCTTTCTTTTGTGTTAACGGGGGAAGGTGTGTGGCATCTGAGACTTGCTAGTCTCTGATGTCATGGTGCCATGGTTACCTATGGTTCCATGATCATGGTTGTGTTCTGTACTGAGTTTCCTAGGTGTTAGAATGTCTTGGTTCAAATGCTTGGAGCTGTTACCCAGACTGGCTGTGGCTTGGATGGGTCTTTCCTTTCCTTGGAATAAACCTAAAGGTCTTCGCCATACTTGCATCCTGTGTCATCTTTCAGCTGCATGAGAATCTTACAACAATGTTATGCAATGGGGGACAGGGGGACTCCGGGTGGTGGCTGCTCACGAGCTGGCCACAAGGTTGTGGGAGAAAAGCTCCTAGGGTGTAGCTCTGGGCAAAGGGCGATCCAACTAGCACACAAGGTGCACCCATAGCGGCACAGGGACGGCCGGGTGCAGAGTGCTGATTTGGCATTGGGTGCCCTGTTGTTTTCAATGGGAGTTGCCGGCTTTGGATTTTGGCTGCGGGCTCGGTCAAGGAAGACTTCCGGGAGGAACAAACAGCTAGACAGGTAAGTTGGAGGACTCGGGGACGAAGGTGCCACTTGGGTTCTCTTCTCCAGGGCGTAGAGCGGCTGGATGCAGGGGTGTCTTTTGAGGTCGGATTTCACCTTACTAGGCCACTTGCGGTTGGGAGGGTCTCCGTGCAGAGGCTGCAGGTGACGTCGGGGAGACCTGGATGGGTCAACCCATTGTGGACTCTGATTCTGGAGCGCTGGGACACCTCGCTGGGACTGTATACGGGCCGTAGGCGTCGGGTGCAGTGGTGGTTCCAGGCATTGGTTTTCTTTGTCCTCAGCAGGCTCCGAGTATGTCTTGGGAGTTTCTTTTGAACAGAGCTGCTATTCACCAGAGATTCCGTCTTTGTTTAAGGCAGTCAGTCCTCCCAGTGGTTCTGGAGGTCACTGGTTGCAGGACAAGGCATCTTTTGGCGCAGGATCTCTGGAAATTGTAGACATGCCTGTAGAGCTGGGGCCAAGTCAATTCTTCTCTGCAGTCTCCTCTGCTGGGCGTCTTCTTTCATCCTTCTTCTTAGGTTGCAGGAATCTGTCTTCTTGGTTCAGGGCTGCCCCCTAAATACTGTATTTAGGGGGCGTTTTAGGGGACTTGAGGTCAGTAGCCAATGGGCTACTGACCTTAGGGTGACTACCCCCTTGGTGTGCTCACCCCACGTTGGGCAGTGGGCACAATCCCTAACCCTGTTTGCGGAGTGCCTGCAATTTGCAAGATGGAGGGCACTGAAGAGTGGGCTTCACCTCGCCTCCCCATCTGAGGGGTGGGTTTGGCAGAGGTGGGCCAACCTTCTGGGCTGTTCTTTTTTGTGTTGCAATTCTTTTATTGAAGAAATTGAAAATAACAAGGGTGTACAACGCTGGAAACCATCATCCTTCAAACTTGTATATTAATCATATGCATAGGGAGTGTGGATGAGGGGTACATAGTATAAATCAGATGGGTAGGGGGAGAGGAGATGTGGAGGGGGAAGTGAGGGACCTCTGCTTGGACGGTGGTGGCCATGCATCTCTACGTCTGTGTTGGGAGGAAGAGCATGTCGGGTGGAGAGACATATGGCTGCCAAGGGGGAGTTGATAGTGGCTGGCAGTTGTGGCCGCACCTTCCATTATTGTTTGTCACCTACATAGGTCTATACCACTGTCAGGATGGGTGCCGGCTACTGGGGGATGTTAATGATAAGGGTAGGCAGGAATGAGCAGTTCTGTCCAGCTTTCATCGGAAAGGAGAAGAGAGAAAGGCCTTTACTGAGGGTTCATAGGTCTGCGTGACTGGGTGGGAGGAGGAATATCTGGGGGAAGGGGGCAGAGGGGAGGGGTGGGAGTGGAGGGAAGAGATGGGTGGTGGGGTGGGGTGGTATGGGGAGCAGAAAAGGGATACGAAGGAGGGGTGGACCATAGTTAGGGTAGTAAGGAGAAGAAAAAAGGGGGAAGTGAGTCATAGAGGAAGAGTATGCCTAAGACGGTGAGATACACGGCAAGAGGACGAGTGGTGAGGAGGCAGAAAAGAGAGAGTATGAGTGTGCAAGAGAAGGGTTACAGTAACTCAGGAGCCAAGCCGGTGTGCTGAGCGGCAATGCTTGCATTGGTCTGGACATTTTAGACTGTTGCAATGGGAGGCTCATAAACGCATGGTGTAGGATTTCCGCCGTCTTCCCCCGTGCGCAGAAAGGGTGGCCATGTCTGTATGAATAGATCTGTCTGGTCTTGTAAGTTGTAGATAACTTGTTCATGAGATGTAGTGTGTATCGTGGCAACTAGCCAGGCCTTCTGAGATGGGAGTGCCGGTGACTTCCACTGTCGGAAGATGCAGATTTTGGCTATAGCCATTGCTATGTGAAAAAGGCAATGGTGCAGATTCGACAGCTCAGGTATATTCATGTAAGAGGATAGCTGGGGTGATAGGTGGCAATTGGAGGGGCATGGAAGCACTCAGGACCTGACCTGACCTACACAAGAACAGATGATGTGAGTTGTGTTGCAGCGGGTATTCTCGCATCTCCAGCAGTTTGCGTGTGGGAGTAAGCCTGCTCTGCTCAATTTTATTGGAGTCCAGTGTCAGTTGTGTAATGTCTTTAAGAGGCAGAACTTCAGCCGCACCTCTCTGGTACCCCTGTCTAGGGCTTCCAGAATGTCCGCCCACTCATCCTCTTCATAGGAGACTGATAGACTGGCCTGCCATCTGGAATAAAGAGTGCGCGATAGAGGTTGCGAGATGAGAAGAGAGTGTGGTGTACAGGCATCCCCTTAGACAGTGCTGTAATTGCATATAGCAGCAGTGTTGTGGAGCAGGGAGGCCAAACTCTTCTTCAAGTTGTTCGAAAGATTTGAAATCCCCATTATGAAAGAGCTGGTCAAGGGTGTGTATTCCTGCTGCTTTCCATCGAGCCAGGACAGACTCTCTCCACTGATGCATATGCTAGCATTCCCCCATAGGGGGGCTTTTTCGTGGAGCTGTGGGTTTGTGCCTAGCAAGCAGTGTGCGCGCTGCCAGGCCTTGTGGGTAGGGTCATGTTGGCATGTCTCTTTCCCATATAGAGCAGAAAGGCCCGGATCTGCTGATAGTAGCTGCCGCTCGATGTGCACCCAATGTGGCCAGTCTGAGGCCCCAGGTAGCATGTACGCCAACTGGGAGAGCTAGAGGGCAAGGCATAGTGTCCAAAAGATGGTGGGCTTTCAATTTGGACACTGCTATGCAGGGTTCAAGGAGCCCTATACAAAAGAAGGTATCCTGGAGGCGTAATGGGGTAAGAGGTACCTGGATGGGGAGCATTCCAAGGGTGTAGATAAAGAGTGGGAGGGTCACCATTCGTACGGCTTGTACCCTGCCTCACATAGAGAACCTCAACGTGGCCCATTTCTCAAAGTCACTTTGCATCTGAGCAATCAGTGGGTTCATGTTTTCGGGTACCATTCCCACCAGTCCTCTGTTTGCCAGGATAACCAGATATTTAAGGCAGGAGGGTTGCCAGCTGAAGGGGTGTCCATATATGGATGCCTTAGTCGTGCCAGCCAAGATGGGGAGTGCTTCGCTCTAGTCCCAGTTGATTTTGTATTCAGAGAAGGATGAGAAGTCATCTATAATGCTTAGTAGAGATGGTATGGAATGGTGATCGTCCATGAGTGTTAGCAGGATGTCGTCCGCATAGAGGTATATTTTAGAGGTGCCGGTAGGGAGGGGTATGCACGTGACAATGGCCGCATTGCGTATGGTGGAGGCCAGGGGTTCCATGGCTAGGAGGAAAATGAGCGGGGAAAGGTGACATCCCTGGTGAGTCAATCGATGAATCGGGAAGGGGTCTAATAGGAAGCCCCCACAGTTGACCTGTACAGTGGGGCTGTCATGCAGCAATCTCACCTTAGGGGTGAATTGATCTCCCAGGCCAAAGCGTTACATCACCTTAAAGAAGTAATTCCATTCAATGAGAATGAACACCTTTTCAGTGTCAAGTGAGAGAGCCAGTGCATCTGTTTGAAGGGTTTTGACCGACCAATGCGTGTGGGCCACGGTGCATAGGTGGTTCCTGGAGGAGCGGCCAGGCACGAAACCAACTTGCGTATGATGTATCAGAGAGGGAAGGACTTTGCTTAGGCGGGAGGCCAAGATGCTGGCCAAGATTTTGATATCACAATTTAGCAGGGAGATGGGCCGATAACTGCTGCATGGTAGGGGGTCTTTCCCCAGCTTGGGTAGAATGGTAATCACTGCCTTGTTGGAGAGGGGGCCTAGGGAGGATGTCGCTTCACCTTGGAATGCAGTCTGTAGAGTACTAATTGCTTCATCTCCTGCCCACTGATGGAATTTTGCAGGACTCTGTCCTCCCTGGGGGCTTTGTGATAGGGTAATTTAGATATTGCTAACGCAATCTACTCATTGCTGAGGTCCCCATCCAGAAGCTCTCTACAGGGGGAGGTCTGCCTTCCTCAAGAAAGTATCAATGTTGTCCTCCTCGGAGGAATCTCCGGGGCCTTAAAGTGATGTGTAGAACAAAGCAAATTCATTCACTATTTCCTGAGGATGTGTGAGGATCTTGCCTCCTGCTAATTGTATGGCAGGGATGACCATGGCATCTTCGCGCTGGCGAAGCTGCGCTGCCAGTAGTCGTTCCACTTTTGCACCCTTGTTCATAGTGTCTCCCTTTAATGCATTGCAGGGCAAATTCTGCATTGGAGGTGAAAAGGTTGTTTAGGGCCATCCGGGCCTGCTCCTGGGACTTGAGGTGCTGCAGGGTAGGGTTTGCTGAGTATAGACGGAAATAAGACGAGATATCCCTTTCCAGTTCCTGTTGTCTGGCAGCTGCCTGCTGTTGGCCTGTGTTGTATCCCTCATGGTGGCGTTCGTGGCAGCCCAGAGGGTCATGTGGGAATTCACCGAACCTTGGTTGTCGGAGAGGTACTCCGTGAGATGTGTCTACAATCGGGATTTGCTCTAGGGGGTTCGGTGGCGCTGTATATTCATTTGCCAGGGCTTGCGCCCCAGACGGGCCAGTCCTAATTCCAGGGTCTGGGGAGTAGTCCGAGAGCGCCGCCTCCAATAATTGAGAATCTCGGATAAGCGCTACCATTCTGTGGGAGACTAAAAAGTAGTCTAGCCTGGACAGCGTGCCGTGAACCGGGGAGGAGAAGGTGAATTCTTTGTCTGTCGGGTGGCTAAGATGCAAGTGATCTATAAGACCATTGTCCGTAAGCACATCATCCATCAGTGCCCTGTCTGCAGCACTACGTTTGTCAATGGGCCCTGCTCTGTCCAGGAACGGGTACCTCGCTAGGTTCCAATCTCCGCCTAGTAGGTAGTGTGAGGCACTTATGTCTACTAAGAGACAGTTCAGTTGGAGAAGGAACAACTATTTTTCCCTCGTTGGGGCATACACCAACCCTACACATAAAGAATTGTCCCCTATGCGTAATTTGGCGAACATATACCTTCCACCTGGGTCCGTCCACGTCTTTGTTATCTTAACCGGAAGGGATTTACAAAGGAAAATTGCCATGCCACATTTACTGGGTAGACCTTCTCTCGGGTGTCTTCATTATATACCTTACTGTGGATCACCTTTCCCACCCAGTCCCGGGGCAGTTTGTCAGATTCTAGGGCATTCAAATGTGTTTCCTGTAGTCCACCCGCTTGGATTGGAGGTAAGATAGCATTTTTTTCTGTTTAATGAAGTGTGTGAGTCCGTGCACATTCCAAGATGTGGCGCGTAGGAGATGTGTGGCACACACAGTGAGAGCTATAGTGGCCAGGGGGATGTGACCTCTGATTGGCATATGTCAGATCTCCTCTAGGTGGATGGGCGCGAGAGGAAGTGACAGAAACAGAGCGTGGATATAGTATATATGGAGGGAGATTGGCATCTGGGGATTTATGAAGGAGGTAAAGTCGGTCTGAGGCAGAAAGGAAAAGGGGCTCAGGGATTCGAAATTAGAGATAGGCCTGTAGGGGGGGAGGTAGCTCGCAGAGGCAGGTCCAAGTAAGGAAGGGGGCAGAGGGGTGTTGGGTGGGATGGAGGGGGTAGAGGAGGGTTACACGGGGATAAGGGAGGGACAGGGGAGAGGGGTGTGGGGAGGATCCCTGGCACGCAGAGTATATGGGATGCTACTGTGGGGTAGCCGACACATGTGAGGGGCTGGTTCTGGTCTTGGTGATGTGGCAGATAGTGAGAGCAGTGGCCGATTGGGAGAAGAAAGGAAAAGAAGGGGGTGAAAAAGCTAAGTTAGGACTATGATAGGAGAAAGTGGGGTGGCAGTGGGACGGGCACGAGGAAAAAGGGGGGAGGGGAGTGTCAGCAATCTAGTTTGCAGCACTGTGGGTCCTAAACTTTGTACCGCAGGTCTAAACTCACTGGGTCTATGTCTCGAGGGGGGACCCCTTCGGGAGGGCAGGGCATTGTCTGATGTGGGTCTATAGGTTTCTTAAGCACCCTGGGAGTGGCATATGGGGGGGCTCAGGGAAATATGTCATGGCTGTGCAGTAGGGGTGAAAACGGATGGTATGGGCTGGTAGCATAGTCAGGGTCTGAGGGGAGGGGGGTAGGAAGGTAGTAAGGGCAGTGTTTACAGACAGTGCAGACTCCAGGGGGTCCCATGATTCTAGTGGTTGTGTTGGCCCCTGTATGCATCCGAGCGGGAGGGGGCCTGCGTTTAGTGCGTCGGGCAAACCGTCAGAAGGGAAGAGGGAGGATTTGGGTCCAAGGGATGTGGTACTAGATGTGTTGTAGTAGTAGAGAGGGGGTAGCAAGGATGCAATGCTGTTGTCTCTGGGGGGAGAGGGAAGAGAGATAGACGGAGACAGGAACAATGTCACAAGGAACATAACAGTAAGCATAATAGTGATCAGGCAAGCAATAATTCCAATAGGACCAACAAGAGCCATAACATCACCATCATCCACAGGTCATGTAGGCAACTGTGCATGCAACTGATAAAGTGAGAGTCAGAGTGATACTCAGCTGTCCGACGGCTGGAATCCGCCCAGTCTCATATTGCATCATCATTACTATGGAACATCTCTGGTGGGGAATAATAGCACAGATTTGTTTCTATTTTGCTCGTGGATGAAAGCAATCACTGACTGAAGGGCCAGGGCCTTGTCCTCTTAGATACTTGCTGTTTTCTCCTGGTCTCTGCTATGGTTCCACAATCCACTGGTGATTCTTCGCTTGACTCCCGGGGCAGGAGGGGGGAGATTCATTGACGGATTTTTTTCCAGCCATGGGGCAATAGACTTCCATGTCCTGAGGTTCGACAGTGTCCAGGAACAGGCACAGGTCCCGTGTGTCGTAGAAGTCCTTGGGATACCATCCCTGGTGATCCAGAAGCGAGCTGGCTCAAAGAGACCATATTTAATCTCCATGTGTCATAGCCGGGGTCGTAGGGAGAGAAAGGCCTTGCGGCGATCACTGGTCTCTCTAGAGAAATCTGCTGCCATGCGGATCTCATGGCCTTCATATGTGAATGGACCCTGCGTACGGGCTGCAGACAGCAGCTGTGGCCCTTGCTCATGGCACAGAAACTAGGCAATGAGGAGTCGACGACGCGCTGCAGAGTCTTTGCGTGGCGGGGTCAATGTGGTGGGCACGTTGCATTTCCAGCGGGGGTCAAAGCTGAGACCCGTTATTCCCGGGAGGATGTCGCTGAGAAATGCCTTGGTGTTTGAGCCTTCCTCTGTTTCCGGGAAGCCAAAAAAACAAAAATTGTCCCTCCTACTGCGGTCTTCCAAGTCTATTAAATTACTGCAGAGGAAGAGCCGGCCAAGTCCTCCCCATTCTGAAAAAGCCGTCGCTGGATCCAGCCTCCCCTGACAACTTCAGACCCATCTCCAACATCCCCCTCTTAGCCAAAGTGATGGAGAAATGTGTGCAGCAGCAGCTAACGCAAAGAAAACTGAATTTCTCCTGATCGCCCCGCCCAATACCAACCTTGAGATTCAATCATGGATTAAGGCTATCACAGCCTTGAATTGCCCACCGACCATCGTGGATTCGGCCAAATCCCTGGGAATCACCCTCGACAGCAACCTGAACATGTGGGACCACATCAATTCAATGGCCAAATCAGCCAGATTCCACCTGAGCTACCTTAGGAAATTGAAACCCTTCCTCGATGCTCCCGACCTAAAAATGGCAGTCCAAGCACTTATCATCTCTAGACTGGAATATGGCTGCTCTACCCTCTCGGGTCTACCCAAGATCTCCCTGGCACCTCTAAAAGCCTGCCTCAATGCGGCCGCCAGACTACTCACCGGCACAAGGAAATACGACCATATTTCTCCGCACTTGAAAGCTCTCAACTGGCTTCCCCTGGAGGCAAGAATACAGCTCAAAGTAGCATGCATCACGCACAAAGCCTATATCTGAGGCAGAAACTTGTGATCTCCGGAGGAATCAGAAACTCCCGATCTGCCAGAGACCTCCTGCTCCAACCTGCATGCTTTGGGGAAAAAAAAACTTACAACCGGGCTTTCTTCCGGGCTGCTCCAAGAATATGAAACTCTCTCCCACCTGACATCAGAAGAATCCCCTCTCTGACTCGCTTCAAAAAGGATGCCAAAACATTCCTTATGGGTAAATTTCTCGTTTAAACTTTGCCTCTACCACCACTACGGCCCTGATCTATGGCCATCTATTGCCTCCCTTCGGATTACCTAGCTCACCCCATCAGAAACTTGGGGCCTTGTCGCGAACATTGGTTAACGTAATCTGTAAATATGTTATCTCGTCTTGAGTATTTGGATATTTAATCTGTAAATACGTGCCCTATGTATCCTGCACCTTGCCCTCTCTCATTCGATCCGTAACTGGATGATGCTATGCCTATTCTGTACATGGCTATGTTTTCCTGTAAAGCGCTCTGATACCCTAACGGGTCAAGTTCGCGCTCTATAAAACACATAAATAAATAAATAAAAAATAAAGAGGAGCTCACGGTCCTTGTCCCAAACCTTGTCGAGTCTGCCTTCCACTGCTTTCACTCTTTGGTCCAACCCCTCCACTTGTATGTGGAACCCCGCAATGCTCAACCTTATCGATTTTGCCTCTTCCGCAAGCTTGGAGATGTTAGTGTCCATTCCTTCCAGCTGTCGGCTTACTGCAGATATTTTCTGCAGGATGCGGTCCATGGTCATGCCCTGCGTGGAGGTGGCGGGGGCTGCAGTGCATTACTTGTGGGAGGGGCGGTACCCTTCGTGGCCATGGTGCATGGCTGTTTGAGGTGCTTCCGTGAAGAGAAGTTGTCTGGAGGGCTTGCTCGGGTGCTTGTGAGCGGACATTCGCCCTCCAGGTTGTAACAATATTCTGCCCTCCTATGCTGTTGCACTTGCTTCCCACAGGAGAGAACTGTTGGGGTGGTGATGGGCTGTTGGCTACCGCTGTATCTAGGATGACAGCGCAGGAGATTGCTTTAGAAGGCAAAGTAGAGGTGTGCGCAGCCTGTTATGGAGGTTTCTCCAATTCTTCATGGAGGTAGGCTAAAAGGTAGCGTCAAGGACTAGATGGCCGTCGAAGGTCAGAGTACGAGGGAGGGAAGGTTTGCGGTCCCTAGAGGCCACGTAAGAGGGTCCTTCCTCCACTCCGTCTTGACACTGTGGTCCGAGTCGCCTGCCGGGGCTAGGAGGTACAGGGCATGGGCTCCTGTGTGGCACGCAGTCTGGGGGCGGGTTGTCGTCCCACCCATCTAAGGGTTCAGTGGTAAGCAGGGCAAGGTGCGGTGCTTCACAAACTATAGATGTGCCCCAGATTGGGCAGGAGGGCTGGCATGGGCTGATGTGAAGGCTGGCGTGACCTCTGCTTTGTCCCTGGGAGCGGGGCCACACAGGTTGACTGAGGGATGATGGAGTAGGTATGATATTGCTCACCCAGATGGATGGCCTGCGGGGATAGGAAAAGTCCCTGGATTGTCCCAGTCTTTTCTGGCCTTCTCCTGCTGACCAGTTCCCACCCTCCTGGGACTCAGATCGGTGAAAGGTAAAGGGGTAGGGGAAGGTCACTGTGTGTCAGTGCTCTCACCTGTGAAGGGGTACGTGTCGGCGAGGACCCCCTGTATGTGCCCGGGTGTCTGCTGGGCCTGCAGTGTGGGCCAGTCCAGGAGTTTGTGTAGTCCTGATGCTGGACTGTGGGGTGTGGTGGGTTCTTCTGGGGCCACCTGCCCCCTCTGTGCAACCTTATCCCCTGGCGTGCACAGTATGGAGAGCAAGGGGCGTCCGCGGGGTCTGAGGAGTAGTGGTGGGGTTGCTAGAGTTGAGGCTGTCAAATTGCCTCTAGGCCTTGTGGCTTCTGATTCCTCAGTGCCGCCAGTGCCCTTTTGACATTGGGGCTGGTTCCAGGCCCATCTGCGGTGTTAGACTGTGTTCCAGGAGAGCCTACTGGAGAGCCAGGTGCACCGTCACTGGCCAGGTCCGGGAACCACACTTCACAGGGACACCTCCAGGGCTGCGCGGGAGGCAGGCCTCGGTTTGCGAGCTGCAGTGTCTGGGAACAAGGGACGGGGCCGGCCCTTTACACAAGAGCTGAGGCTCCTGCCGTGGTGTCAGGTCCGGTAGCCACGCCCGGATGCGGGGGATTTCGCCACCTAGGCAGATCGCTGCCTGCAGATTTCAGCAGGTTGCCGCTGTTCGGAGTGCTGTGGAGAAGGGAGTAAGTCCAATGCGTGCTCCCAGCAACATGTGGAAGGCCACTGCATCCTCCTGGGGCCCGTCTCGGAGCATAGCCCACAGCTCAGGCAGCCATCTTTTCTCCTGGTCAGACCACCCCCCACTTCTGGGCTGTTCTAATTTTTCCCGCCTGTCTTCCCACCGAAAAAGGAGGGGAAACAGGAAAATAGCAGGACAGCCTGGGGGTTGTGTTACAAAGGAAGCAATGCCTTTGAAGCTTCCCTGCCACAGATGGCTCTTCCTGACCTGGGGGAGGTGTGACCACCTCCACCTAGGAAAGACTTTGTTTCTGAGCTCAGGGAGCAATGGCTCCCACCCCAGGGATCCAGAAACATGTCTCATGGTGGCAGGCTGGTGTTTACCAGTCAGGGAACCCACCAGAGCCTGGTCGTTTTTCAGGGGGCGTCTCTAAGGTGCCCTCTGAATGCATGGTATAATAAATCTCACACTGGCATCAGTGTGGGTTTATTATGCTGAGAAGTTTGATACCAAACTTCCCAGAATTCAGTAAAGCCTTTATGGTGCTGTGGAGTTCGTAATGACAAACCCCCATACACTCATTATGGATTTACTGCACTTACAATGACTAGAAATGAAGTTAGACACTGTAGGGGTACAGTGCTCATGCAACTGTACCGTCACCAGTGGTATAGTGCACCCAGCTAGAGGAGGGTCTTACCTATATGGGAAGAGGTGTGGCATGGGAAGAGGTGTGGTGCCGCAGCCAGGGCGACTGACGCTGGAATCTGGGGCTCACGGTTCAATCCCTGACATCGGCGGCAGGTCAGCTCAGCACCATGTGACTCTGGGCAATAGCTTGCTTAATCTTCCCAATGGCCCCCTGCGCCGGGATGCCTTCGGGTAGCTGTTCGCGCTTTACAAATACTGGATTTACATTTTTTATACCATAGCCAGTGGGTTGCAGGCATGTCACAAATGTATATGTGCCATGTTGACACTTCACTTTTCTCTGCACCAAAACACACAGACTACAATGGCAGTGTCTGTGTGTTAAGGTACAGGACCTCTAAGGGTGGCACAATATGTGCTGCAGCCCTTAGAGGCCTTCGCTGGTCACAGTGCCCTTGGTACCCATGGTAACTTTTACAAGGGACTTACATGTGGCCAGAGAGGTGCCAATTGGGAGCACAAAGGTATAATTTTGGGAAAGAACATAGGCCCTGGGAACCTAATTGGCAGGGACCCAGGGCACATCAAGTCTAAGTGCATCAGAAATCTGGCAAAAAAAGTGGGTGGGGGTTACTGTAACAGAAACCCAGCTTCCTACAACAGCACAGGGCCACAAAATCTAAAGAAGCCTCTCGAGCGTACCGGTGCCCAGATCGCTGCATCACCCCCCATCGCTGCTGTGCAGCCCAAGAGATCAGGAATCAATGGTCAAATGTTCCACCAGTGTCTGCTGGACCCAGGAAAGTCATCAGCGTGTAGCTTAGTCACCCAGAAGGAGAGTCATTGCCAAAAGAAGCCAGGCTTTTGGTAGCCCAGTGGCAACTGGACTTCTGATGAGCTGGAGGAGACTTTGTGGTGTGTCGACCCCTGTGGTCAGAATCACCTCTCTAGGATGGTGGATCAAGGAGTAGCACCAGGAAGACCCCTGTCGACTGCACAGCATCTTCAGCATCATTGAGCATATTCTGTATCCTGTAACCCTTGCGTTTGGCCACTACATAGAAGTGAATGGCAAGGAGCCACTGACATTAAAGACTAGACTGAAGTCTTCTTGCCTTGATGATCCCTCCCCCCCCAATTGGCTCCCTGCTGGAGTTGGCCTCCAAGATTAACTCTAAGTAGCAGCATTCCACTCAGACAAAGTTTTTCTTGAAAAATTTCCAAAGTGTAAAAATTGTTAAATTTGCCAATGCTTGTTCACGGTCTTGATTTGTCTTGTCTTGTAAACTCCATCTCTCTGGAACCCTCTGGTGGATCTTTTCCATTTTGTTATTCATAAACTCATAAAAATATACTCTATTTTTAAAAAATGTCAAATTTCTTGAGTCGAGTTTCTTTCTTCTTCAAATATGTTCACGCTTTAAATGCCTTGCACTTTGTGTATGCCTGACAGCTCAGAGCCACAGGTACCAAGGGATGAGCTAAGGTTTAACAAACAAAACCTAAATAGTCATAAAGGGGTTGGTAGTGTATTACATGTTGAGGACACGCAACCACACCATACAATACATCTCATTTCTCACAGTCACGACATATTCTGTTGCCACATATGTTCTTTATTATCTATATTACTTCCTTCCTTCGTGTTTTTTAAAAATATTTGGAACTCAAGGGAAGTTTCTGAACAAGTAAATTGACAACGTTGTCAAAGGTTATCAGTTATCAAAGTTGTCATCTGAACTAATACTTTCTTGTTTTATCCCCAGTTGTGGTAAGGAGATTTTATCACCAAATATTAGGATGTAATCAGCCAATAGTTTTCCCTGCTTCCCGAACTGAAAATTAGTTGTCACAACCCCCAATGATCGCTTAGACTTTCATAGAGTGAAATTCATGGCAAACCTAAAGTCCACCATTTAGTAGACATAGGGCCTGATTTAGATCTCAGCGGACGTGTTACTCTGTCACAACGATTAAAGATCTCTCATCCACCAAAATATAAATCCCAAGTGATATAGTGGAATTTATATTTCAGCGGATGGGATATCCGTCACCGTAGTGATGGAATAACCTGTCCGCCGAGATCTAAATCAGGCCCATGGTCTTGAACTTCACTCAGGTGCAACCAGTCCTCTATTGGACTCCACCGTAATATCAGTCAAGGCATCCACCATGGCATGACGACAGTGAGGCTTCCATCAGAGGTCTTGAGCATGGACAGGGACTATCTAATAATATCAGACTCTGGGTCTTCATTCTGTTCCCTGCATTGCATTGAAGGTCCTTCTTTGATGCTTCATCCTGACTGAAGTAACTGGTCTTGGTATGGTATTTACCTTCATTCCTTTTACACCTCTGTCATTAAGTACCCAACCCAAGCTAGCCATTAAAGACACAGACCCATCATAGATGCAGCGGTGTAAACTAATGTTTATTCATTTTTTTCAACGTGCAGTACAAAGCGGGTCTATATTTTCTTTCTATTATGGATTATAGCTGTGGCACAAAGCATGCTGATTGCTGGATTACACTGCACATATAATTGGAGATATGAACCAATAACCATGTGTTCTTGTATTTTGACAGCATCAACACAACTGTGCCAGATATCCTCCATTGCTTTATGTTAGAAGAGGTATTCAACCAAGAAGCAGAAGAAAAGCAGGAATGGCTGTTCATGGCTACTCATGAAGCCAGGGTTAGTAGCACATCAGGAGAAGCACCTTCTACAGCCATAAGACAGCATTGTTGGCTGATTGCAGGGCCTGTGCTTGGATCACTCAATGCATGAATCTAAGATAACCATCTGAGATGCCCAGGTGCATAAGATGGCTGAATAGAGAAGCCAGTGGTTAAACACCGTACTGGCCTGGATTGTACTGAGCACATTGGCCACTGGTATAATGTGTCTCGGAGAGGCTGATATGAGTTCATATGCTTCATTCTTACGATGTTCCTTCTCCACAACACCAGACACTGCATTCCACATTGTTGTAAAGATTTTAGGAATGTTTCTATCGACAATTACTAAGCTGGAGTAGGAGTGCCTATGGGGAATAAACAAAGGTCTCACACTTTCAGGGCCGGGGAACACTTTAAAGCATAATCATAGGCTTGTGTTCCCAGCAGGTTAAAAACTCCAATTTTGCAGAAGTCTGGAGTAGTGCATCCTTTACTGCTATATGGTCTCTCAGCTTCACCTGTACAAAAAACACAAACAATAATCATCATTAACATTGCTGTTAGATCAATGTTTTATGCATTTAGGAAGAAAATCACTTCCATCCCAGTGCCCAAGGTCTCAGATTGGCCGCTGGCCCAAAATAGTAATTCTTGGAGGCCACCTGGGCCAGGTTCCAGGGCACCTGAATTGTGTTACAGAAGGTCCACACATGTCCTGATGGTGGGAAATAAGAGCAATGAGCAGGACAAGGACACAGTCAGCCTGACTTGTACGTAATAGTCTCAGCTACTTATTGCTTACAATGATCATCATATTTTTTGACAGAGATTATGTAAGAAATCATGCTATTTTATACAGTTTTTGGACTTTCTTTTTTTATTTCTTTTGCAATGAATGTTGAACACTTCGCACATTTGATTCAACTGAAACCAAGACCACTCAGTTGTTGTTATACAGGGGAGATTCAAGGTGATAACAACACAGTACACACCGTTCTTCTAGTGTGTTATATTAGTGCGGTGCTAAAGTAGAAAGGATGTAAACCCTGCATCCAATGAGAAACAAAATAAGAACAGAAGTCTCCTAGCACACACACTATCATATAAACACAGTTTTATTGTATTCTTATGTCTTTTCTTTTTATTTGAGGCTGGCAGAAGAAATCAAATAAAAATAAAAGACAGAATAATACTCAGTTGTTGTTAATTAAATGCAGCCATGAGCTGTACCACCTTCATGGCAGAAAGTAAGTTTTATTTTTTATTTATTACCTCTTTGTGGAAACTCTGATGGTGACTTTATTCCAGCATACAACTTAAAATACCACTGCACCTCAGTGGTGTGTTAATGAGTGTGAGTTCATAGGAAACAATCCATCCTTATGTTTCTTCACACCGTTATCCTCTAGGCTACCAGTGTTCCAGAGTGAGAATACATATGACTCCTCTCTCTTTCCATAGGGTACCGCAGCATCAAGTGAACCCACGGTGCCTTAAGCTCCAACATGAAATCTGGAAGAGACTGACTGGGCTTTTCCATCCTAGGGAGTTACATGGTCTGCTCTGCATTTATGAGATGGTCTTGGAGAACCTTTCCTCTCAAATAGCTGAAACATGCACACATGCCACAATGTCAGGTGTGTCATGGCTGGGACTGACACCAGCAGTTAATTACCGAACATTTACATGGTGAGAATTTGAGGAAAAGTGGAAACTGGAAATAAAGCTGGATTGTCACCTTCCAGCTCACCTGTCACTCACTGACTTCCATATCTGCTTATTATTTCAGAGGGTATTGTCCTTTTGTGAAGGGCTCCCTTGGGATGTCCTGTATTATGGGTATGCAGTCATAGCAGAAAGGTAAGAATTGCACAGAAGGAGAGGATGGTATTATTTGGCATCTATGTATTTATCCTATCATCTCTTCCCCCATCAGGCAGAACAACCAAAAGTCTTCTGAAAAGGAATCATGTGGATTTATTGTGCTTAGGGTTTGTAGTTATTAGGCTGGGTTTCAACTGGCATTCTGGAGTTTTGGGAAAATATAAGACATATGAAACATAGTACTGGATCTATTCACATGATGAGGATTTGAGTTCTAGTCATAAATTTGGCATGGATTTGACATCATTTCACCCTGCAAAAGCAGAATCTCTCTTGCTTGTAAACAGTATCTGGCAGCTACACCTATTGTATTCACTCTTTCAATCACCTTAAATTCTGCGGATGATTGGAATGGCTGAATACATTATGAGTTGGGGAGAGGAGTTGGCCTAACGGCTAGGGCGGTTGTCCTCAAATCTGGGGAACTGGGTTTGAGTCTCGGCAACGACGCTGAACATCCTGTGATTCTGGGCAAATCACTTAATCTCCCCGTGCCTAACAAAAATGAATGTGTCCTCATGTAACGCAACTTGTGCTATGTAAAGCACTCTGATACCCAATACAGGGTCAAGTTCGTGCTATATAAAAAAAACTCCATAAGTAGGGCTGTGTAACCTTATTTTTCCAATCAGTGGAATTAGTCATTAACTTTTTTATATCGATACTATATAATATGCCCTGAAATTCACATGTGGGGCGATTTCGCATTCAGGCAAATATTTCAAATGGGTTTCTGCTTTTTTAAATTTGCTCACATTTTTTTACCTAGCTCTACTTATGACAACCCTTTGCACAGCACAATGCCACTTTATCAACAGCCAGCAAGGGAGGACTCTATCTCCCAGGGGGCCAAGCGGCAGGAGTCGCTAACACGTGTAATTCGGGCCAGGAGGTGCTTAAAAGGATCTCCAGGGTCCGGCACCGCGGGACGCGCCCTTTCCACAGCACAACGCGATTTTATCAGCAGCCAGCAAGGGAGGACTCTATCTCCCAGGGGGCCAAGCGGCAGGAGCAGCCAACGCGTGTAATTCGCGCCAGGAGGTGCTTATAAGGACCTCCAGGGTCCCGCATCGCGGGCGCGCCTGGGCCAAGGGGGAGCCCATCTGCCCCCGTCCGAGACTGGAGGAGGCTGGGCTGGGCCTACTCTCTTGGTTGCTCTTTTCCACCCTCTTTAACCCCCAGCACCAAGTCATAGCAAGTTGGATCATCTTCCAGCTCCAGTGGCAGAGGAGCAGGTAGGGAGAAAGCTACCCTTATATTCATCTTCATAGACATCTGTAAATTGTTCATTGGTTACAGGGCTGGAGTATTAGGTAATTGAGGGGCTTTGTATACTGTATCCAGAGCCCCCAGGCCTGTGTGCTTAACCGCCTGTGTGTGTAGCAGTAGACCTTAGGTTTGGTTGTTCTTGTGTTGAAGCCCGTCACTCAGTTCATAGACCTGGTTATACCATGGGGAAACATAAGGTGACTACAGATCCGGGGAGGGCCATGGTAGGCACTATAGTGACTATGGACTCGTTTTTACAGCGGGCCGCAGTAGTGCTCGATAAGGAGATAGAGCTGGTGGACTGGCGTCTTTCTAGGTCACCCATAAATGGTCCTCTTCCCATGCCCGCAGGTATACTAATGCCTGTGGATATTGCTGATGGATCACCAAATAACTCCGGGGTGCAAGAACCCGTCGGATTGAACACTTGCTCAAGTGGCCAGCAGTTACCCCTTACACCCACCATTGTGCTTAACAATTCTAGGGGGGGCAATGTACATTTAAGTCAGGGGCATGTGGTGGATACTCCTGTTACTCATCCGGTTAAACCAACAGCTGCCGGATTTGCTACGCAAGGGAGACCGGGAGGTGTTGAATCAGTTAGGCAAGGGTCGGACACGAAAAGAAAGGGCCAAATGTCTGGGGAAGGCCAAAAGATCAAGAGCCGATTTGACATCCCACAAGTCCCCAATCGATCAAGCAGGTAGATCTGACGTGCATATTAGAATCCTTCCAGGACTCTTTGAAGGCTATGATGGACTCCAAATTGGGTTCGTTATTACAACGGTTGACCTTGATTGAAAAGGGACTTTCTGACCTGAAATGCTGTTTACCCCTAAGTGGTGAAGCCGTCAACCTGGAATCAAGGCCATTAATAGCTTCACCAGCAATGGTTTGTCCCCCCGTGGCAGCCCCACACTCAACACTAGGGAGTTTTCAGCTTCCCCCCTAAGGTCAACGAGGGGCCAGGCACACTCATGATGGGTTTTGCCTTCTTCCCAGATCCACACAGTGTCAAATTCGGGTGCAGACATTTTGCTTTGTGGAAAGGTTTTCTACACGGGATCAACCCACTCCTGAGAGTAATATAGCTGGAGAGCCATCTCAGGGGGGAAGGGAGGGCTTTACGCAGAACCTGCCTGTCATCCATCTGCCAGCAGAATCAACACCATATGTTCTGATCCTGGGGAATGTGCCAACTCTCCCTCAGGGCATTGAGGAGGATTATTCTCAACTGAAGAATAAAGTCTTATATTGGTTATCCTGTAATACTGCTCTAGGAACGTGGGTAGAGAAAAACATTAACATGATGCGAAGGGTCAACTGGGTAGGCAGTTCTTATTAATCCCGTAAGGGCGATTGTTTGAATATCAATTTTAATAGACCCAACATTGCGGAAAGGATTTTGGTTACAACTACGAATGATGCTCCTCTTTGTCCCAAGTTGTCCATCATGGCTCTTCCTCTCGGATTTTTTATAAACCTGAGACATTTGGGCGGAGTTACATGACTAACATTCCCAAGGCTCTAGTCAACATGCAGTTGTCACCATATTCATCTTTCAGGAACTCAAACTCAAATGTATCTCCTAATCCAAACCATATGTATTGGCTAGCACAAGGCGGGCAGCAGTCAGCTCTACCCCTATGGAGCTAGCAAACCATTTTGCACCCTTGGCTGCCATGGACGTTTGTGATTGACTTAGTGGTCCTGCTCTCATGGATCCAGTGTGACTTACCTCCCAGCAGGAAACATCATGGCAAAGTAATGGGACTCCGGGTGAAATTGATCGCAATTTTATATCATGGAACATTGCCAGTTTAGCCAACAAGTTCTCTGACCCTTCGTGGATTGTATTTATAAAACAGTTCAGTTTGATTTCCTTGCAGGAAACATGGCTGTCTGAAAGTAGTTTACCACTGCAGGGTTATAAGTCCTTTTTTGTTCCGGCTACCCCTTCACCTGCAGGAAGATCAAGAGGTGGCCTTGCAATTTATATTTCCCTGGCAGTAGAATGTAAGATACAGGCTCTGCCAAAAGAAAGTCTGTGTATACATTCCCTGGTACTTTGCAAGTGGTCCCACAAATTGGGTTTTATTAATTTTTATAATTCAATATCCTGTGCCAAGGGTGTGTGTAATATTACTATGTTGGGATCCTTTTAAGGAAACATCTTAATGTTGCTTTTCAAAATTTCATGATTGCCGGGGATTTTTATATCCACCCATGTGGTGACCCCAGGGTCTCTAACCTGGCTAATCTGGGTTGCCCACGCGTAAGGGGAATTCATTTTTAACATTCTCTACAAGGGGATACATTGAATGGTTTCCTTCATGAATTTGACTTATTGTCCCTCATGTGTTCAACCGACCCCCGCAATAAGGCCGCTGTTCCATCTTTTAATGGGAGGGGTGGTGGCACATTTATAGATTTTATACTGGTATCATCGCCTTTACTTGATTTATTTGTAGAATTTGTTATTCAAGCCAGTGTACACAGTGACCATAACCCCTACTGTCGCACTTAGGAGGGGCTGGGCAGAGTGGGGTGGTGGGACCAACAGATGGTGGAAGACGGCTGAAATGGACCCAGATATCTCCAGATGCATTTTATGAATCAATATCGGTCTCTTGTGCAAACAAGTTAGGTCTGTGCACCACCCCGTCCACGCTCCGGGGGAGGTTATTAGTGCTTTTAAAACTATTTCCATTCAAATAAGTGACTTTTTAAGTGCCCCAGCTCGGAAAACTGTTCCACAGATCCCCAGATGGTTCGATTCCCTTTGCTCTCGGGCAGCAAGGAATCTGCGGGAAGCCTTAAATAGGAGCCCAAGAGATTCCACATTAGTTTGATCCTGCCGATAGAGAGTATAAAATGGTACTGGCAAAACGTAAGTCCACTCTAAAGGAGGAAGCCTGGAGGGAGTTAATTGAGGCTAGCACGCTGAGGGACAGTTCCAGGTTCTGGAGCATAATTAACAGCCCCTTCTTAAATCACGAGGAAGGAAGTGCAGTGGGTGCCCATATTACTGAGGAGGAGTGAGTGCTCCATTTTGAAGCTATGTTCCAGTGTCCCCCCGAGTTAAACTTACCCTCTGGCCATGAGGTCGGTATTCCTGACTTGGTTTTTAACAAAGAAGAGGTCAAGGATGGCATCGTCGGGTTGTCAAGCAACAAAGCCCCGGGTCCTGATGGTATCCCATCGGACCTTTTTAAATCAGATCCATCTTTTTGGGTGCCGGTTCTTACAGCAGTCATGAATGCAGCAGCAAAATCCGGCTGTCCCGAGTCTTGGGCTACTTCTACTATAGTGCCTGTTTTTAAAAAAGGCAATCGAGATAGCACTCACTGCTATAGACCGATTTCTTTGTTGGACTCGGTGGTTAAGGTGGTGGGTCGAGTACTTCTAGATAGGCTGACTAACTGGGCAGAGGAACATGCTATTTTATCAGACGTCCAGTAGGGGTTTCGCCCAGGGCGGTCCACCGTGGCCCAGTGCCTTAACCTACATATGATCCTCAACAAATACACGGTTGCCCGCTCTGGTATTATTTATTTAGCCTTCATGGATCTGTCCCCCACGTTTGATCGCGTGAACAGGGCTAAACTTTGGCAGACCATGTTGGCCATCAAGGTAGATGGCAACATTGTCTGTTTTCTGGAAAACCTCCATCAAGCAACAAAGGCGCAGGTTAGATTCTAACAAGATTTAAGAGAGGAGTACGCCAAGGGTGTATCTTAGCCCCCTTCCTGTTTAATTTGTATATTAATGATCTGGATGAAGTTTTATTGATGACAAGGGTTGATTATCCGCAGGTAGGTCGACGTAGTCTGCGGGTTTTATTATACGTGGATGACGCGGTTCTTATATCTAGGACTGCTAGGGGTTTACAAACTCTGCTTGACACCTTCTCCACCTTTATGGCGAACCTGGATTTATCAATAAACAACTCCAAATCTTATGTGATGCAGGTGGGTTTTCGCACGAAAAATACTTTTTAATTTAGGGTAGGATCTGCTCATGTCCCCCGCACTGATGTCCTCTCGTATCTGGGGGTCATATTGGATGAGCAGATGAAATGTGGCCCACTAAAACAGAGAAAGAGGGGAGACTTAGTGCGGGCAAATATGGCCATTTTTAATTTTGCTTCTAAATTGGGCAAGAGACCGATTGCAGCACTTTTAAAGATTTATCAGGCTAAGTGTGTCGCGAACGCCTCATATGATAGTGAAATATGGGGGCATGTCACTATGGACGAGCTACAAGTGGCTGAGAGTACGTTTTTGAAGCGTCTGTTAGGCGTGCACGTGGAATGTCCAATATGGTGATACACAAAGAATTGGGGTGCTCTATTTGTATGACACATTGGCTTTCAGCCCACTAATATTTTAGTTGAAAATCGGGCTGAATGAAGGATCGTCTTAGAGTCAATTGATATTGAAAGAGTGTATGACCCTTGACTATGCCCATCACATACCCTGGCTTAGATATATAAAGAGTAGCTTTAAAAGACTAGGAAGAGTAGAATTATATACAAACCCTGAATTTGTAAATAAAAAGGATCTGGGGTGGACAAGGGTGTCCTTCTGCAGTCTAAGCAAATTAGAGAGGGAGGGGCTGGATTTAAGGAAACATAGTGTTCGAAAAAGTTTAATATTGAAAACAACACTATTGACTGAGCCATATCTCCTGGGATCTTTTAGCACTTGCGAACGCTTTTTATTGACCAGGTTTCGCCTGGATCTCTTTCACCTCCTGTTGGACCTGCCACGGGGGAGTAGTAGAGGACAGATTCTAGCATCCTGTGGCTGCGACGATGTGTCTCCATAGGATTTGCTTCATTTTCTACTAGTCTGTAAGTATTATGCAATCCCCCGGAAAGTTTTTATTACCCCTATTTTAAGGAGGTTGAAATTTAAGCAGGCGCACACAGCTTTTATCTATTTACAACTGTTGCATGGAGATTCTATTTTATTTGTCCTTAATTTCCTAAAATCCGCAGTGAAGCTTAGAGCCTCCCTTGATTAAATGTCAGCATCTGTTAGGGTTTGTTTGTATTCTAGTCACCCTGATTATACATATAGATCAAATAAGGCCTTGGGACTTACCCTTCTAATGGTTTGCTTTTATTTCTGTGTTCTTGGGAATACGCACTTTATATTGTATTTTGCCATGTATTACAAGAGATTTTCAGGTACTGTGGTCTATCATGTGTTTAATTGTGTAACTATTTTATGAATTTTTTAATACTATGCATTGTTTTTTAAATATTAGAGTACTTTTATGGTTTTGTTTTTGAAAACCGAATAAAGTTGGTTTGATTGATTGACAACCCATGATGTTAGTAATATTTGCAAATCCAGTAGTCACTCTCCTTGGAATGATACACTCAGATTTTGGACCAGTACTAATGAAATCATAAAAATGTTTTTGTCTCACTCCAGTTGAATTAGATATATGCATGCATATATTGTTTCCCCTGCTCCATCACATGCATCTGCTGATTTAGATGATCTGAAGTTGTGACATCATCACATTTAATATCTTTGGAGGTTTGCCAGCTATTGTCAAGAAGAGGAACAACCCTTCTACCCACCATCTTCATGTTAGCAAAGCACACCTGCCATTTAGGTCTCAAATGCAAGCCCTGGTTGTGATTATTCACCCCATCAGCCTTATGTTTCCTTGGATAGCAAAGGGCAGACCAAGCCCTGCTCGAGATGCTCTTATAGACCACAATGTTTTTGTCCAAGCATTGGGTGAACTGGACACACCTTTTTCTCATGGTCCTGTGAAACCTGAAACAATATGGGGCAGATTTACAAGCCCCTTGCGCCACTTTTGCGTCACTTTTATCATGGGGAAAGTGACGCAAAAGTGGTGCAAGGGGCTTGTAAATCTGCCCCGACGTGTCCTGAACAGGCAGCTTGGCCAAAATGATATACAATCTAAGGTTTGATTTGAAATAATGTACTTGCCTTTGTTTTTGACTGACTTTGCTTAATCACATCAACAGCATTTTCAAGGCCCTGGTTTAATTATCACTAAGAAGTCATTGTTGTGTGAATCTCATAACTCATTTTACTGTTGTGCTGTGTCATTCGGCCATGTCATGGTATGTTATAACACGTCATGGAATGTAATTTGGATATTACACAAGAATGTTACAATAGGTGGCCTTCTGGAAGGAACTGAGCTTTCACAGGACAACAGGTGTCTTACTTAGATTAAGACCTGCAGCACAAATGTTAGCGGCACAAAGCTGACTGCTGTGATGTATAGATTACATTTTATTCGACGGAAGGGGTATCCATTTCCATTAAATGTTTTATCAGCTATTCACATAGTCTTTACTGGGAGACATTGACAAGCGCCAACCAATGTAGTGAAGGCCAAGCTGGAAAAGGTACCAGCTGTGTCACTAGCCTGAGGAGAGCAGTGCACCACCAAAAACCCGCGCCGCAGGGGGAGAGACTACAACTCCCAGGAGCAGTTCTTTGGTCTCGCGCATTCAAGTGTGCAGTGGCCCCGCAGTGCGGGCCGCACACGACCCGCGCCCGCGTGAACCCCAGGCCAAGGGTGGGCCCGTCCACGCCCATCGGAGCCCAAAGGAAGCTGGGCTAGCCCCCCTCTGACAAGCGACATAAAACACAGGTTAGTCTTGGTTGTTGTCACCGCTCTGAGGATTCTTGTGGGAGCTGAAAGATGGGCAAGAGGAAAACAGGCATTGATGAAACGGGGGGGGGGTAATCAACACGTTGGATGCTTTCTTATCAAGAGGGCAAATGTGCTGTCTCAGGAGATTGAGCTCACTGAGCGTCGACTCTCTTTGGAGGGAGAGAGACAGCGCTCTGAACATACTCTAGCCTTGCTTGGTCCAACTGCTGAATTACTCGTTGAGTCCAAGAAAGTGCTGCCACCTTTTCCCATAAGTAGCTCACCTGTGACTTTAATTGAATCTGCCCCCCTCATCCTCACCTACCTTAAGTATTCAACCTGTGGCCAAAAGAAAAAGAGGAGTGCGAAATTCAAGGCAAAAACCTACAAAGGTTTCAAGGGGACCAGTCAAAGTCACTGAATCACCAGAACCAATGAGGGAAACCTGCCCTGACATTTGTTTGCATTCGCTGGAAGATCACGCTGTTTAGCAAAAACTAGGGAAGATGTTGGCTAGTTTATTACGGCCTATACTGCTTAAATTAGATACAATTGAAGCGCGCCTATCTATTTGGGGAATAATGATAATTTTGAGCCCGGTCCAGGAGGGCCTTTGACAAGGGGGCTAGCTCAGCTAACTCAGGGGAGTATTGAGGAAGGAGTTCTAGAGACTCATCCTGACCAGCGGACTGTGTGTAAGGACCAGCGCCGTGACATTCTTTAACACCAGTTTAGGTGGGGTTAAAAATCAGACCTTCCACTTAAGCTGCAGTCACATCCTAGCGGTATGAACAGTGTTATAACGCAGTGGGGGGAAGGGACAGAGCCCTTGGACAGGCATCCAAATAAATCCAACAGGCCTACCATCATGCAAAGGAAAGAAGGAAAGAAAATTGCCCAGAGCTATCGGTCCTTGGATCTTCCTCTAGCAGCATCCCCGCTTGTTTTGGTCCTGGTAAAAGTCCCGGCATTAAGAGAGGGGAAAACGGAATCAACCATACAGTTGATGGATAAATCTCTCCATTGGCTAACCAGCAACCTTGGGTATTATGACAGAAGTCCTGAAGGTCTGTACAATCACATTACTATGGCAAAGAGAGTTGGGTGGGTGGGTTCCTCACTTAACGCGTATCCCGGCGATTGTGTTGTATTAAGCTTTAACACCAGAGCGGTACTCAGGCTCCTGTTGGCTCAGTTGACTGAATTGTCACCACTTAGGTCACAGATCTTTGCTGCTTCTCTGGAGCTTTTCTATAATCACATATCACCCTATATGAAACCTTCGGCTAGAGCCCCTACTGTAAGATCTTGTGTTAACCCAGGTCTAACAAATGTAAGAAACATGGCCCAATTAGGTGAGCCAAGAGTAACGGTGGGAAATAGATCCGCACAGCTTACAGACCTTGAAGCCTGAGATTGACTACCTTCCGCAGGTCTAAACCAAACTGTATACAGGGAATTATTGAAGGCACCACTGTCATCTAAACAAGAAAGAACAAATGACCCTACACCCCGGAGTGAGGTTTCGAACCCCGGCTTGAAAATAGCTTTTTGGAATCTGGCAGGTATAGGCACAAAATGGAATAATCCCCTGTGGCTAGAAAGTGTGGGAAAACCAGGACATTGTATGCTCTCAGGAGACTTGGTCACCTGAAAACCTTTATATAGATGGGTTCCGCTCATACCAAACACATGCAGTTCCATCTCTTGCAGGTAGAGCAAGAGGAGGTCTCCTAACACTAATAGCGAATGCACTGCCTAGCAAAATTAAAATAATTGTGACCCCAAGTTCACAATTTCATTTTTTATTGGTAGAGGGGGACAGCGACCAGGATTGTTTGTTAATACATTTTTATTATAATAATTTTAGAGACCTACAATCAGTGGTGCATTCCTTAGAAAGCGAACTAAGCCAATTTATAGTCTGGATGGGCGAATTTAACGTGCAACCGTGCAAATATAAATTGAACAAAATTTGCGGTTCAGTAGATACACAGGGTGAGCCGATTCAGCATTTTACACGCCATGAATATGGAAAGTGTTTGAATAGACTGCTCTATGCAAGAGATTTGGAAATTGTTAATGGGGTGGTTACAAGAAATGGTAAACTTCACAGGACAGTCACTAGAAACAACTATGAGTCCACTATTGATTATGTAATAGTCTACTCGGAGACAGACTGCTCAAATAGACTGACAACTTACAGCTTTTAGCGACCACGCTATTCTTTTTACTGCATTATTGCTAGAGGTAAAAAGAAATATACTAGTGCAAAATATGGAGCAACCCATCTTGGCTAGAAAAAATGGCAACCAGCTAACGGTGAAACGGTGGTTTGATGAAGCCTGTTCTAAAGCCTTAAGGAACTTGCATAGGACTTTAAAAGAACAACCCAGAGTTAGGGACCAGATTAAGATGCCCTGCAAAGTGTATGAGGTAGCTAGGAAGAATTGGGAAAGGGCTCTAAGAGAAGAAGCATGGGTAAACCTAGAGATAGCAGCAGCCTCCTAGAATTGTAAATATTTCTGGAAGGTGATTAATGCTCCCTTCTTTAAAAGTACGATTGACGCCTCTCTAGACTCTCATGCTAGTGAAGCCCAATGGGTGGCCCACTTTGAACAGATTTTTGATTCAAATAACACCTCCGGAACTGAACGCCCAATTGTAGAATCATCACCGAGCGAAACCTTGATATTTTCAGTACAGGAGGTTAGCAGGGGATTGGGAAAGTGCTCTAGTGGAATGAATGAATGAATGAAATAACACTTCTAAAGCGCGTAGCTACCCGAAGGCATCCCAGAAAGGCACTGGGGCCCAATGGTGTCCCTATTGACTTTTTCCGTGAGAACCAAGATTTATGTGCCCCGTTATTAACTAATGTTTCTAATGAAGTTGTTAAATCTACCCCTCAGGCCTCATGGAAAACTAGTATTATTGTTCCTATATACAAAAAGGGTGACCAAGAAAAGCCCCAGAATCAAAGACCCATCTGACTGCTGGATACCAAAGCAAGTTAATGGGGCGCCTACTTTTAAATTGGCTGAAAGAGTGGGCAAAAGAGAAGAGTATTTTGATGCAGGTTCGATATGGTTTTCAGAGTGGTAGAGGCACTATAGACCAGTGCCTCAATTTACCCATGATAATTATTAAATATACCAGAGCCAAAACAGGTCATATTTTCTGTGCTTTTATGGATCTAAGCGCAGCATTCAACTGCATGATCCACTCCCAACTTTCGAATATAATGGGGGTGGAGCCTGCAATAATTTGTTTTATTCGGCAACTCTATTCTGATGCTACTGCGAGTGTAAGATATGGGAAATGCACTCGCCCATTTAAGATCCGAAGGGGTGTCAGACAGGGGTGTGTGCTTGCTCCATTTGTGTTCTCTTTATATACTAATGGTGTTGAAGCAGCTCTCCTTGGAGCAACACCAGACATCCCTCTTTTCGAATCTTTAACTGTATCGATACTCGCATATGCTGATGATGCGGTATTATGCGCATGAACAGGGGTGGCCCTTCAACGACTAATAAATGCCTACGCCTCCTTCATGTCTTCACTGGGTCTAAGGGTAAACGAAGATAAGTCCTTTGTCCTTATAGTAGGGATGCCTGTGGTAAAGAGAGTGCAACATGTTGAGATAGGACAGAGGAGACTAGAGGTGGAAGACTCTTTTTCGCACTTAGGGGTCCATTTGTGACAAAAAACAGACTGGGGCAAATATGGTGAATAATAGAGCACTGATGATGGAGAGAAGTATGGAAGCTGTACTGGTTTTTGCTAAAAGGTTGGGCTCAAAACCCCTTACTACTATAAACAAGATATATCAGGCAAAGTCACTTTCAGTAGCAACTTATGGGGCAGGCATATAGGGTATGGTCTCGGTAACCCAATTACAAACTTTGGACGACAGATTTTATAAGAAAGTACTCGTCCTTCCCAGATAGTGCTCAAATTATATTTGCCATCTTGAATCAGGAGTACCTTATATAACAGAAACTATTAAGTTTGCCCCATTACTCTTGTGGCATTCTGTATGGCGTAGGACAACAGTAAACCTAACTCAGATTATAATTAAAACCTGCCTAGGCATGGATAACAGACGGAGGATTCCCTGCCTCCAGTATGTGAGATTAAACCTGGCTGCTTTGGGAATTATTTATTACCCCCAGTGTGTCTAAAACAATCTCGAAGCATAAGCTGAAGTCCATCTTCTTTTCAAAGGCGGCCTATGAGCGCCACAGAGAAAATTGTTTAAAGAAAACAGTGATGTTGTATCAACTGTCACCATCGATACTAGAGGGGGACTACTATTATTTACAGGGTGTAGGAAATGGCCAGCATAGATATATACTGCTGAGATTTTGACTAAATTTAATTCCGCTGATGTTAGGTTTCCTGCGAAGAGGTATAGAAATACTGACCTGTCGCCTGTCGCCTGTCGCCTTGCCCCTGTGACAAGAGATCGGAGCAGTCTGACCTTCATATATTCTTTTTTGTGGTTTTTATGAGAAAAAAATTATCAAGATGTATAATTCCAATTGTAAAGAAACTTAAAATCAGGCAATGACGCCCGCTTTATTGTTTTTAAAGAAACTTCATGATCCAGTCACTTGCTTTGCGATAGCCTCCTTTTTATTAGCTTGCCTAGGAAGAAGAAATTACTTTGTCATCAGTGCTCTTGAAAAAGATTAAAGCAGCTCTTTTAGTCCCAAAAACTGTATTTTGTCATTTCAAACATGTATGTATATGTTTGTCTGATGATATTGTTGTTTCTCCATTTTTGTAATTATATTTCATACCTTTCTAAACGTTTTTAAATGTTATTTATTTATTTATTGGATTTAATGGGCCTCAGGGATTAGGGTACAAGTTGTGTTTCTTATTTGCTCTGTTTTAAAAACTTATCTGAACAAAACTGTGTCTTTGTAATATGTTTTTTTTATATTCATTTTATATTCTTTATATTTATGATCTGTAACTTCTTTTAACTAAGCCTGGGTGGAGTTTGCCGAGTTCTGCGACGCAGAACTCTGCAAAGTGCAAAAGAACTCTGCCTTGCTACGTAGAGCTCCACAAGCGGTGGAGTGCGTTGGATAAATGCTGTTCACTGTGATTTTCAGTGCCAGGTGCTTGTCTGCACTGTGCAATTATCGCAAACGGCACCATGCACAGCGCAAATGGGCGCTGCTTCCTTTCTGCCGCTCGAGTAGGTTTTTACTCGAGCAGCAGCTTTCTTAATGCGAACGGACAGTTACTAAACGCGAGCGAGCACGAGCATACGCAACCACTCGCAATGAGAAATCTGACTGCCTGTGTTGATAAATCTTGCCGGTAGGTTGATTTTCCACACTTGCACTCGCCAACTTTATGTTGACGATCGTGAACGAGGATAAAATCTCACCGGGAGGTGGATTTTCCTCGCTCGCACTCTCCTACTTGAAGTTGACGAACACGAGCACGGAAAAAAAACTCTGCTCCGCTTGCGGAGTGGAGTTTTTTGGAACTCTGCGAGTTCTGCTTAACGGCGAGTACAAACTCCGTGAGCAGAGCGGAGCTCATGGCCCAGACTTACCTTTAACGGATCGAATAAAGAATGGATTGATTGATTGAGTCTGATGGACCTGTTGAAGTGCAGCGACAGCTAAGTGGACTTAGAATGGATGTAAAAAGACACACACATTCTGGGAGCCTTAGACTTAATTTCACAAACACTGCGGTTTACAAAAAACTGCACTTTTTGAAAGGACTTTGGCACCATATGAAGACGATCTGATCAGATAACAGGTTATAAACATAACCATAAAAACCTTAAGGTACATCTACATGATGTGTGCTTTGTACAATGATGATGCATGGGTGAACATTGCTATGTGCTGCTGAATCATCACGCAGCCAACCCAGAGTCCCGATATTTTGAGACTCACCATCAAGGGCCCTGGGGGGGGGCATCTTAGACTTGTTTAATGTCTACATTAGAGGGACTAAGGGGGGCAACCCATCGCCCACTGTTACCTTATTAGAACAAGCTATATCTAGCTGCTCGCCCCATGCAAGAATTTTGGACACAGGTGACTTTAATTGCACCTTTGAGCCTTTGAGCTCAGAGGACACGCTGGGGCCTGAGGGAGACGATAGAAAATGGGCTGTCCCTCCACTTAACATACCCCCTGTCAAAAGATGGACCTAATTAGCAATCCAACTTAATGCGCTCACCATGGAGTTCGGCCTAAGGGCAGCCAATGGCAGAACTCCTTCGGACATTCAGGGGGCAAACACTTTTAATAGAGTCAGCTGCCCCTCACGCATCGATTATATCCTAATTGATGTAAAACTTTGGAGCAAAATGACTGACATGTTTGTGGGTACCACGACTGACAGTGACCACAACCCCTTATGTATGACCATGGAGATTCCGTGGGATTTACCATCTCACCCTCAGACCACTCGGGCTTCAAATTCTATCTCTGATATCGTCCCCTCCAACTGTAAAAGGTATTTGAAGTGGCATAAGGTTTCCTTGCAAGATACCAAAATAGCGGGTATGTCAGGATGTCCTGTCCACGAATACATTAGAGCTCCAGGCCGCACTCGCGGAAACAGGCGAGTGGGCAGCAGTTCCCACAATGCACTCACACACAATGGAACAACTGAGTTCTTACTTTCGAGCACCGGGCAAGCATATCAAATCGTGCGCCCCTCAAAAAAACCGGCACCCATGGTATTCCAAGAATTGCAGGCTCAAAAGATAGGCCCCAGCCCAAGCAATCAGAAGCAAGAACTGCCCCTTGGTTAAAAAGGCAAGGAAGGAATATAACGCTGCCCTGCGCAAAGCAAAAATCGAGTGGGACGAATTGCACTGGCAGGAACTGAAGGATGCCAGCCTTGCAAAAAACACAAACCAGTTTTGGACATTAGTGAGCCGGGGCAACAGCAGGGAACTAGGCATTCCTTCCAATCATATCACAAGCCAAGACTGGTATGACCACTTTGGGAAACTGTATTCCGTTACAGAGGACGGATGTCGGGAGGAGCCATGCGGCCCCATAGACATCCCTCCAGCAGGGAATGCTAGCGAACCCTTTTCTCTGGTTGAAATAGAGGCAGCTATCAAGAAGATAGTCCCTGCCAAAGCCCCCGGACCAGACGACCTCCCCGGAGATCTATTTCTCGCTGACCCTAGAGGTTGGTCACGGTACATACAGCTACTGATTAACGCTATAGTCGATGGTTGCCCAGTACCAGAAACCTGGAAAGGCGCTGAGGTGGTCCCGATCTTCAAAAAGGGTGCCAGAGAAGATCCCTCAAATTATAGGCCAATAAGCCTGATTGATGTAATGCAAAATGTGGTAGGTAGGGTGCTCTTACAGAGAATCCAAACGTGGTCCGAAGAGGGCGATGTCCTCTCCCAATACCAGGCTGGCTTTAGGGCCAGTACCGGAACGATCGACCAGGTATTTAGGTTACTCCTTATGTACTGGAAAGTCGTGATAATTGGCAAGGGCAGTCTTTACCTCGCATTTATTGACTTAAAGACTGCCTTCGATCTGGTACCTAGGACCAGGCTGTGGCAGACTCTTAAAGATATGGGGATTCGCCCCTAATCCTCAATCTACTGATCCGACTTCACGAGGGAAATTATGCCCAGGTGAGATGGGGGACCCAAGGCCAGCTGACCAAACAGATCCCTGTTGGCAGGGCATCCGCCAGGGTTGTGTCATGGCCCCCACCCTGTTCCCTTTATATGTGAATAGGGTGGTGAGTTTTCTCCAAGAAGATCCTGCTGACGCTCCAATCCTGGCGGGCGACAAAGTGCTGACGCTTCTATTCGCTGACGACACCTTGTTGGTGTCGAAGACTCCAGCTGGGCTACAAAAATTATTGAATAGATACCAATTTTTCTGTGACTCCCGGGGACTAGTCATCAACACCTCTAAGACAATGCTCATGGCATTCAACCCCCATAAATCTTTTAGGAACAACCTCACACTTAATGGCACCCCCCTGGAGAGAGTCAGCATCTTTGATTATCTTGGAATCCGACTCTCAGACAAAATGCATTGGAGGCCCCATTTAGTCAAAATGCTCATGAACCACAAACGCGTGGTCGGGGCACTAAGCAAAGAACACCACTCCTCCTACAGCAGGCCAGTTGCCCCGGCCCTTGTGGTCTATGATGCTAAGGCAGTTAGCTCAGCACTATATGGAGCTGAGCTATGGGGGTTTGATAATGTAGATGATATCAGCAGATCTGAGCACAAGTTTTTGAGGGACTTGGTGATGCTCCCACGTAACACCCCATTAACACCGCTAATGTTTGACATGGGTAGGCGGCCGTTTAAAGATATTGCCAACCTACGCCCACTGCTATTTTGGGCACGCCTAAGGCGCACCCCAGAGCTTACTAAATATGCCACAGCACTAACCGAGGTGATGAACCTAGATGTGGACCACAGGGTCAAATGGATTTCTAATGTTAAGAAAACGATGACACAAATGGGGCTTAAAGAATCATGGGATAACCAAAACCCCCCAAGCAAGGTAGAGCTCAAGCGCTCATACTGGGAGTGGATAGATAGCTAGGAGCTCAGTAAGCCCAACGCGGGGAGGCTAACGGACGAATTTCTCTGCTTTAAGCAGACCAGAAGCCTCGAGCCTTACCTAGATGTAATCAGGGCCTTGTACATCCAATTTAGGCTTGGCTCGCTCCCAGTTCATGCACTAACATCAAAGTGGCACTCACCCAAGAATACAACAGAAGGTTGCCCTTGTTGCGGAGCCCCGTTGGAGTGTGTTGCCCATGTCATGTTTGCTTGCCCAGCCTATAACATCGCAAGGTAAAAATGCCTAAAACCAATCTGCAGGAACATGGGCACCCGCTACCACCGGGCTGCCTTGCGTATCCTGAAATCCGACCCAAGTACCCTTTATTCTTGTGCGGTGGCTAAGTTTTTAAGCTATGCCTGGATAGCAAGGCACAAAGCCCTGCGAGGGGTGCCTTAATTTTATGCCTTGGGTGACACTGGAGGCCCCCGGGTGGCTCTGCATATATTGAAACTCGAAAAAGGAGCCCCTATTTGTGGGCTAACCAAAACTTAAGCTTTGCATGTATAGCCAGCCAAAAAGGATTGTGAGGGGTCCCTCACTTACTAAATTTTAGACCACACCGGGATGTTGCATTAACGCAGTCAAGTCTAATTAGAATCAAAAAGCACAGGCACTTTATATAATACCGCTGGGTTGCACTGCTATGTTTTTATCCCTTCTTTTAAATACTCGTTTTTAATCCATGCATGATTTTATGGTATGAATTTGCTGAAATCTGTATGTATAGCTTTTAGATAACTGTTTTTATGTTCCATGATGCAATATGTACTCTAAAAATACAGTGTAAGCACAATCTCCAGTTTAATTATGTACCAAAGAACTATCTTCATCGGTCTAATGGCTTTTATTCACTGTATAAAAGTTGCACAAAGCTTTTATGATACAAAGCTATCGAAATAAAGCAATTTAAAAAAAAAAAAAAAAACAATGATGATGCCTGCTGAAGACATTGTCAGTTTCTATGAGTTACAAATAATTAGCCTGAACATAATTGCAATCTAAAGAAATAGTTGGAAACCATGAAGAGTAGTGCAGAGGGATATACAACTCTTAATTGCAAGAATCAATGTATCTCACCAGGAATGGAGGCAGTTCCAGAGAAGGTGCCACAGGTGTTCTGCTTCCCGGTGCACTGAACTACTCCAGTCGCTGTGCAGGGATCCGTGGACTGGTCATTTAAACAATCTTCACATATGTAGCCATTGGGGGTGTTGTCTGCAGGAGGCACTAAAACAACCAAGGACAGGAATTGAGAAGCATATTTCTGTTCATAAAATGGTGCTGACTCATGTCTAAATCCCCATATTCACACAATAACCACTTTAGACACCCCACTTTGTATGCAATTACATAAATGTTAGATTTGTCTCTTGAGTCCGAGATTTTTCCACTGTGTGTTTGTCTATAAAAGGGTTTTGTTACCAGTGAGTGCTGTAGAATTGTGTGTGGTTTGAGTAGCTCACTAGCCTGATTGTATGCTTCATGTAAGTGAGTAGTAAGGGCAACAATACACACACATATCCACAATACAAAAATATGCAATGCACCCTTGCCTTTTGAGCTACTAAATCAAAATATTAAAAATAGTTCAAAATCTAAATAAATATAAATTAATTCTAAAAATATATATAAATAGTAAATATAAAAAAATGAATTATAAGAAGTTTTAATACGCTACTTTGCAACTTAAAGATTGAGGTAACAATAAACCTAATTTATATTTATTTGTATTTTTAACTATTTAATATTCAATAATTGAATTCAACATTATTTTCTATGGGGTTTTATTTTAATCTCCTACCTCCATTATTTTCTAACGGAGGGTGTTGCAGTGGCAGCGGTTGGCCCTGTGTGGTGCTGCACTTACTAATGTTTTTGTTTTTTGTTTTTACTAGTAACTTCCACTCAGATCTTGGGACAGCAAAAAGTAGTACAGTTACTTAAAATTTAATTTACCTTTGTGAATCAGACCAATGAAGACTTGCCAATCTAATGTTCCATTTTCATTGATGTTTCCTTAAATTTGTTTCACCATCTTTGTCCTTTTATACCCTTTCTTCATTCTGCCCTCTTGCTCTTCTTCCCTCCAACCCTGGGGTGGCTCCCACCATGTTCTAAGCCTCCCCCACTTCTACTTACTGGCAGACACAGAGCAAACCAGCCATGAAGCAGATGCCACCTGACCCCGGCCTGGCTAGTACCTGGGCCCTTAAGGCCGTCACCTTTTTGTGCCCAGCTCTAGTGTTGTGCAAGGCCCCCCAGTGTATGCTTCTTTTCTTTCCCTCCTGCTACTTTACTTCTCTCTTCACTTTTCTGCTCTCTTTTTACATCTTCACTCTCTTTGCCTTCTGAACTCCTATTTTTCCTTCATTTCTAGACTCTTTTACAGTTTCTCACCACACTCACCCTCACTTATTCACATCATAACTTGGTACACACTTGTCATGATGGCATTGGTCATCAACATGCTGATGTCTATCTTATTTTGGATTACATTGCAAGTCATCTCATAACAGGTTATAAAGTGTACATCCTATACTTTATTCCATAATAATAACCATAACTTGCCTAATCCTGCAATGCATCAATCTTACAGTCATGATGTCCCTTCAAGGTTGTCATAAATTGCTTTCAACTGCTCTGACAGCTCTACTTGTGTCACTTGGTACACCGAGTCACAGCTTCGAGGCTTCAACTTGCTACCTCATGTGTGGCATTTGTGTCTGGGTGGCCATGCCTGGGCTACTAGTGCTGTGTCCGCCTAGCGGTGACCATTTCTTACCCTTTTGTGTACCCTCCAGCATCCCTGCTGTGAGGCATCCCAAGGACCTTGTCCGGGTACTTGTCTCAAGAATCGCAGCCATTACGCATCCCAAGGACCTTGTTGGGGCACTTGTCTTATGAGTCCCTGCAGTGAGACATCCCAAGAACCTTGTCCGGGCACTTTTCTCAAGAATCCCAGCCGTGAGGCATCCCAAGGACCTTTTCTGGGCACTTGTTTCAAAAGTCTCAGCCATAAGGCATCCCAAGGACCTTGTCCTGGCACTTGTCTCAAGAGTCTCTGCTGTGAGGCACCCCAAGTACCTTTTCCAGGCACTTGTCTCAAGAGTCCCTGCTGTGAGGCATCCCAAGGACCTTGTCCAGGCACTCGTCTCAAGAGTCTCTGCCTTGAGGCACCCCAAGGACCTTGTCCAAGCACTTGTCTCAAGAGTCTCTGCCGTGAGGCACCCCAACGACCTTGTCTGGGCACTTGCCTCAAGAGTCCCTGCTGTGAGGCATCCCAAGCACTTTGTACGGGCACTTGTCTCAAGAGTCCTCGCCATAAGGCATCCCAACGACCTTGTACGGGCACTTGTCTCAAGAGTCCCTGTCATGAGGCATTACAAGGACGTTGTCCGGCACTTTTTTCAAGAGTCCTAGCAGTGAGGCATCCCCAAGACCTTTTCAGGGCACTTGTCTCAAGAGTCCTAGCAGTGAGGCATCCCAAGGACCTTTTCCGGGCACTTGTCACAAGTCTCCCTGCTGTGAGTCATTATAAGGACCTTGTCCGGGCACTTTCCTCAAGAGTCCCTGCTGTAAGGCATGCAAAAGGACTTTGTCCGGGCACTTGTCTCAAGAGTCCCTGCCGTGAGGCATACCAACGACCTTGTCCGGCACGTGTCTCAAGAGCCCCTGCAGTGAGTCATCCCAATGACTTTGTCCAGGGATTTGTCTCAAGAGTCATCGCCATGAGGCATCCCAAGGACCTTGTCCGAGCACTTTTCTCAAGAGTCCCTCCCATGAGGCATCCCAAAGACCTTGTCCAGCACTTGTTTCAAGAGTCCCTGCTGTAAGGAATCCCAAAGGACCTTGTCCGGGCATTTGTCTCAAGCGTCCCTGCCATGAGGCATCCAAAGGACCTTGTCCGGGCACTTGTCTTAAGTGTCACTGCCATGAGGCATCCTAAGGACCTTGACTGGGCACTTGTCTCAAGAGTCCCTGCTGTGAGTCATCCCAAGGATCTTGTCCAGGAACTTGTCTCAAGAGTCATTGCCATAAGGCATCCCAAGGACCTTGTCCAGACACTTGTTGCAAAAGTCCCTGATGTGAGGTATCCCAAGGACCTTGTTCGGGCACTTGTCTCAGGAGTCCCTGCCATGAGGTATCCCAAGGACCTTGTTCGGGCACTTGTCTCAGGAGTCCCTGCCATGAGGTATCCCAAGGACCTTGTCCGGGCACTTGTCTCAAGAGTCCCAGCCCTAAGGCAACCCAAGGACCTTGTCCAGGCACTTGTCGCAAAAGTCCCTGCTGTGAGGCATCCCAAGGACCTTGTCCGGGCACTTGTCTCAAGAGTCCCTGCTGTGAGGCATCCCAAGGACCTTGTCTGGGCACTTGTCTCAAGAGTCCTAGCAGTGAGGCATCCCAAAGACCTTTTCCGGGCACTTGTCACAAGTCTCCCTGCTGTGAGTCATTATAAGGACCTTGTCTGGGCACTTTCCTCAAGAGTCCCTGGTGTAAGGCATCCAAAAGGACTTTGTCCGGGCACTTGTCTCAAGAGACCCTGCCGTGAGGCATACCAAGGACCTTGTCCCGCACATGTCTCAAGAGTCCCTGCTGTGAGTCATCCCAATGATTTTGTCCAGGGATTTGTCTCAAGAGTCCCTGCCATGAGGCTTCCCAAGGACCTTGTCCGTGCACGTATCTCAAGAGTCCCTGCTGTAAGGCATCCAAAAGGACCTTGCCATGAGGCTTCCCAAGGACCTTGTCCAGCACTTGTCTCAACAGTCCTAGCCGTGAGACATCCCAAGGACCTCGTCTGGGCACTTGTCTCAAGTGTCTGGTGCCCATGGAAGGAGTTAGCAACCCTCCCTCTAGGGTCCACTGTGCCTCCCGGTCAGCAGTAACACTCTTCCACAGCCTTTGACGCCACTTGAGCTCCTTGCAATCACTCACCCCTCTTACTCATTCCTTCTTGACGCTCTTTTGTGCCTTTTTTGCTTTTTCCTCCTAGCTTCTATAAATGTACTTCCTCATCTGCCATCTTTGGCATTTTACCTCCTCTCCACCTTCCCACTCTTTTGCACAAATAAGGCCCTCCCCCCCCCCCAGGCTTAACATGCATCACCTCATGGCAGAAAATACAACTTTTAAATTTTTTTTTTTTATCTCTATATGCAGACACTGGATGGAGGCAATCTAGCATTATATTTATAATACCACCTCACCTAAGTGGTGTGTTCATGAGAGTGAGTTCACAGACAATACTTCATTTGTATGACTTTTCATTCCGTTATCCTGTAAGCTTCCAGGCTTGCGAAGTGAGAATAGATATGACCCATTTTTCTTTCTACAGAGGCTCCATGCAAGCCCATGGTGCCTGCAGCTCCAACATCACACTTGGAGGAGACTGACTGAGTTTAGCCACCCTCTGCTTTTCCCATCTCATGTCTTGCTTCTCCCAACCCTCTAAGTCTTGCCCACCCCCAAAAGCACACGCTCAAAAGTACTTAATGGTGGACGCAGCACAAAGTGAAGAGGATGCATGGAGCGGGGTGCCACTGGCACGCTAAAGGCAAGCCCACCTGTGCCAGTCTTTGCCCTGCACGCACACAGCGCCAGAAGTCATGGTCATCCTCTCATCCAACGCGCCTCAACCCATCTGCTTGCCCTGAGTTATGGCCAAGGCCCACCAGAGAACACCAAAGGGGCTTTCTCCTGTGTTTCTTTCACCCTCTGACAACCTCTGCACGTACCATACATTGTGTACACACAGCAACCACCACACACCCGACCACACTCACCCCAGCCCCACCGCTCCCCTGTCCTGCATCCTCACTCACCTTCACAGACTATACTTACCCTGCACATCCCCTCTGTTACTACACCTACTCTGCTACTCCCTCTGCTATAGAAGTCAGAGTGGCAAAGTATATTTACCATTCACTTGCCCTCTGTTACAGATGGCATCACAGACTGTTTGTTCCCTGCACATCTCCTCTGTTATACTTATTGGAGTCACAGGCTGATCGTACCTTGCACATCCCCTCCATTACAGATGTCAGAGTCACAGACTGCACATACCCTGAACATCCCTTCTGTTACAGATGTTGTAGTCACAGACTGCACGTACCCTTCACATCCCCTCCATTGCAGAAATCAGAGTCACAGCACGTTCTACTTGTCCGTAAAGAGGCCCCCGAAGCTTTGAAGGAGAACTCTCTGCCACAGGCTGCTTTTTGGGAAGGATCCAGACAGTCCTTGAATACAGTTAGAATAAAATGACTCCCTGTTGAAAAAAATGCATATTTTGATTCAACAAAAAACAGATCAGAGCATAAGTTCCAGCGCGGACATGGTTAACTTGAAGGAGTCTGGTGAGTCACCAGTGGTGAAACAGGTACAGTCACTACTTGTGCATCATTAAGGTGGCCGAGCAGGAGTTTGTGTGTTAAAAAAAACCTTACATCTATGTTTTTCATCACATAACAATTTTAATTAGGCAATACATTTTTCTGAATATTTTATGAATTGGGTGTCACACTTCCCTGCTCCCACAATGCTGCTTACTCCATGGCATTCTACTGCTGACTTTTATGTCATGCTCCTTTTATACCCATTTCCACAATTCTGCCCTTCCTGAGCTTGTTTTCGTCCATAGATTGTTTGCAAAATATGACTTTGAAATCAGGCAAGAAAGAGATCTGGGTGGAGGACTGAGGAATTCAGACCAGACAGCACATAGCCAATTAGAAGTTGGTGCCATGTGGACACCTGGGAGGGGCATTCTGGAGGTCAGACAGGAAGCTTGCAGGCACCTTCACAAATGGCCACAATGTTTCCAATGGGGTCACATGTTACAGATATGCAGCGCGTTGCACTTACCCAGTGTGGTGTTCTCTAGGCCTGCAACGCAATGAGTGACGTCAGGAGGGCACTGCGTGAAGATACCCGAGCAGCTGCTGGTGTGGAGAGCGAAGCACTGCTCGCAAAATAGGCAATCTGAAAGAAAAACAAATTCTGTCTAGAGTCCTGTATATAATGTGGTTCTTTATTTAAAAAGAGTGATTCAGGTGTAAAAATGCGTCTGGGTGCTCAGAGTGCGGAATTTTCACTCTTTAGATTGAAATGTTTTGGGGATAAGGACAAGATAACAAAGTACTGATGCTCCACGGTACACAGTCTAATGCAAAAATAAATGCGCCAGCGACTAGCAATGAGTGGATGGGATTGAATGTAGCAGAGAGTTCCATTCTTTGGGGCGTAGAAGAGTGATGGAGCATAAACCCCAAATGAGGAAGAGTCAAAGACTAGAGACAAGCAAAAACTGAGACAGAATGAAGATTACAACAGAAAGAAAGAGTCATACAGACACAGAGAAATGGGTAGGCAGAGGCAGATAGCAAGAGACAGACAAATACACAGAGATAAAGACAAGTAAAAGGGTATAATTACTAACGTTTGACTCAACAAAGAGCAGCAACCAAAGTTGATGTGCTGTTTTGTGTCAGGGAGAGAGCAAAACAGGGCCATTTCTACTCAGATATGATATGGGGTGGGTGGAACATGCAGAGTTTCAGTCTCAAATTGGGCAGAGATACATAAACTCTGCAAGATTCCTCAGAGTTTAGCTAGTAGGCAGAATTTGGCACGTCGCACTGCTTGCATTGATTTTTTGCACCAGAAGCTTGTTCAGCACTTTGAAATGAGCGTGACCGGCACCACGCGGTGCACCAGAGACCGCCGCTTCTTTCTGCTGTTCAAGTAGATTTTCTACTCAAGAGGCAGCTTTCTCAACACCAACGGTTGCAACCTGCAGCGGCTGCTAACATTAAGAAAATCCCGCCAGGTGGCGTTCTATCCTCTGAAAATCACGCTAGGAGACACAAAGTCTCGCTCACACTTGACACTTTTGAAATTGGCGAAACGCGTATGAGAATAAGTTATGCCACACAGCGGTTAGCAGAATTTTGCCGACACTCAGAGTCACAAGTGTAATGCAGAGAGGGCAAAACTCTGTGGGCGGAGAGACTTTCCACCTTAGATATAATCTACCCCCTCCCACCTTAGTACATTGGGCTGCCTAGTGCCATGCAAGCACAATTTCACCATAGTACAAAGGTATCACCATGATGTTTAGTATAGGTTTTGCTCTGAAAGGCTACCTTTCCAGTGCAGAACAATATGCTCAGACACGTCTTCCACATCTGTATGGCTGCTGTACATTGAAGCAAACATGCAAAGTGGAAAAGGTTTGGGGAAAAGAAAACATTTCTCCAATTGTACTCCTACCTTGAGGAGGTGTACTTTTTTGGCACAGAGCCCTGTTTACCTTTTTTAATAAATAGACTGCTTGCATGGGAACACACATCACCATTCATTTTGGGCCCCCTCGATGCGAAGAAGCAGTACGTAGGACTACTTTCCAGCACAAAGTAATTCTCAAATTAACACTTTGTGACAGTAACACAAACCTGGCGCAACGTGTTTGTAAATCTGGGCCATAAAGAGGTAGTTACAGACAGACAGATTGAGACATATATTATGATAGACAGAAAGACAGAGACAGATGAACATAGAAATCAACAGTTCCAACAGTTAATCGAGCAAGCGGAGGTTACATGCATTGTAGTGATAAGTCTGGCAAGGTTAAATGGCTCTTGTATGTTAAGAGTATGTTATCTCAGATAGGGCTGGGTGACTTTTGGTCTTCTACTCCCACCTCCAAGCATTGTTCAAAGTTTACACATAAGAAAGCTTTTCGGGACTTCAAATACATTGAGAATCTCAGGAATGTGTCTGTAGGATCCCTCACAGCTCACTTTTTGGACTTTAAGCGTCTTGTGAGATTTCAGTCTGTTTTAGACTGTGTATCACTGCCAGCTACTAGGAAGATTTATCTGAAGATCCGATACGGCACTCTACCGCTATTGGTGCTCCAAGAGAACAGGAATCCCCGTAGCTGCTTGAGCTATGTATGTCCCACATGTTTGCAGGCTGAGGAATCCTTGTCTCACTTCCTATTTGTTTTCCCTTTTATGTTTACCTTAGAAAGTGATGGATTATCCCTTTGTGTAAACAGTTGGGATGTAGACAGCACCAGGATGCCTTGCGGCTATTGCGCACGGAATCTAATCAGGCGATTATATGCGCAGTTTCCAAATATCTTCATTGGAGCTGGTCTGTCAGAGCAAAAGCACTTGCATCTTAGGCCTCTTCGTATTCTTAAATTTGGTGTCTTTAAAGATTTGATATGGCCTTTTTAGGTCTCGGCTAGGCAGCGCATGCGCTATCTCGTGGAGAGATGCTGTGTACACTATAGTGGGGGAAGCTCCACCCACTTTCCGCCCATCTTTTTGATTGGCTTTGATCATAAAATCTGCATTGTGATTGGTGTTTGGCTTGTTAGTCCCGCCTCCTGACGCCTATGTCGTCATTTTGCTCCTTCCGAGGCTATCAGCCCCTTTACTCGAACACTATTTGCTGTCCTGTGTCCCCCCCCGCCCGCTCTCGCAGTTCGCAGATTTTTCGCCCCCCCCTCTGTCCCCCACTCCTGTTCGTGCCTTCGTAAACGCGAGAGCTCCCATTTGTAATGCAATATATCTCGCGTGAATGCGAGTCGTATTGCATTGCAAATGCTTGTTTTTAAGTAGTGCGCAAAGTAAAGGAAGCGTGAAGACCAGAAGGCAGGCGTCTCGCGCCTGAGTGTGGGCGGGGCTCGAAAGCCGTCATTCGAACGCGCCATGTTGTGGAACTAGTTTTGTCTCACGTTGTGAGATTCTAAGATCAGCATGGGGCGCATATGCTTTAAGGAGGCAGCCATGTCAGAGTCAGGAAGACACTAGTCCAGGGCCCTGTGCAATCGCCGACCCGCTCTGATTGCTACGGAGACTTGCCTGTTATTAAAATGCCTACCCTTGTGACTCAGTTACGCCCTTGGCGCAGTGGGGAATGCGCAGAATGGATGTATCCGCACCGGAGTACTTGTGTGTTTAGCATTCGGGTGTAGAAGGGGCACTGGGTTATATGAAATCTGCCAAATATCGGCATGGAGACCACTCAGTCCCAGACCCCAGCTACCCCAGTAGTCAAGAAAGCTAGGTTTAACAACTGCACAGAACCTGTGAAGAACTTTGAGCGATGGAAGAAAAAGTACAGTAAAAAGCAGCAGAAGTGCAAGATCCTGCGAAAAGAGCGACGTAAGCCTGAGTGGCAAGTGGAGAAGGAGAGCATCAGCCGTCTGGTACAGCGATACAATGAGGTAAGAGCAGAAACACTGAAGGTACGGAGGGCACTGCATTAGGGACTCGGCAGGGACATGGGGCTGTCACTGCTTGGGAGAAGCACAGTATGTGAAAAGGCAGGCACATTACTTTGTCATTTTTCGGAGGGACATAGACATTTTAGAATGAGAGGAGATATGTACAAGCTATGCTTGGGGAGAGTAACTTGTAGAGAAAGGCAACACTAAGGAAAAATAACTTTAATTTAAGAAACTACTATTAGGGTGGTCAAGTTTCCAATATCATTTCGCGGGACACTTTGCAAATATGGCGAGACATTGCGCGTGGTGGCATCAGATTTCTGTTGGGGATGGAGTACCTATAGTCACGTAGCATATTTTGAGGATTCCATTCTAACCCCCCCTCTAAATAAGTCCATATTAAATGATAAACGCTGCCATAGATTGAGTGTATTGAGTGTGATTATTGTGCACACTGTACCAGTCTCTATTCCCCGGTCTGTCCCACTTCAGTGCTGATTGCAGTACATCGCAGTGTTGCCTTTAATTCCTCCCAGATCATACTAATGTGAACATCCAAGGCGGCATTATCGCCAAAGAATATATTTATTGCCTTTGCCATTATCGCCTTATGTACATACTGAAAAATTATTTACAAACTTTGAAAAACAATTGTATGAAAGGTATGTGTTCCCACCCAAATGTAAAACAAATATAACGCAATGTGATTTATCAATATACCACTGCATGACGCATCATCACACACTGTTACGCAACAATGAAAATGCATCAGAATGCTGCGCGTCATCAATGCAGCCATAGGCGATGATGCAAGGACATCAGTATAAGAAAACCTCCATCACAGAACTGCCTGCCAAGCTCATCTACAATGCTCTGCTATGCACTCAAGTGTGGGGCTCCACTGATTACTCAAGTCTTGGGGTCCCGTTTTTCTTGAAATTCATTTTTCCAGCAGAGAGACGGATGCTTGCTGCTCTCTTTGAAGCACGAACATTATTTTCGAAGCCTGACACGAGACGCCAACCGGCTGGTGGCTGTCACGTGTGCACATTCCAAAGACTCCAACCGGCTGGTGGAGACTTTCTGCTTAAACGATTAATTCTATTCTAGAAAGAGTTTTCTGAGATATGCAACGGGACCCCAAGACTTGAGTAATCAGTGGAGCCCCACACTTGAGTGCATAGCGGAGCCCATTATTGGATTCCAATCACAATTTTTCGATTTCATTGATTGAAGATTCTGCCTCTGTGGCTGTCCAACTCCCCTTCCATAGTCCTGAGGAAGACCCGCCCAGACGCACACCATTCTGCGCTGCTTCAAGGGTCGAAACGTCGACATTCTCTATTTCATATGTCCACACAGATTCCTTTGACCAATAAATTGATTCGCCAATGGGTCTTGGATTACATGGGAAAAACTAGGAGACGGAACAAGAACTTTAAAATATTCCTCTTTTTCTTTATGTCACTTACGTATGTCATGTATATAGTGTACTGTTTACTTCACCATTCACTATATGTCGCTCTTTCACCACAGTCACTTGTTTGATTACAATTCATTTGTACATGTGACAGCCATTATTATTCAATACTTTCTTGAAGCATAAGAGTAAATCAACCATATATTTGGAATTTCTTTGTTTGGTGTGTTCATTCTTTACAAATTGTTCTCTCACTTATGAATGATAGGAATTGAGATATACTTTTTCCCCTTAATCACAGTACTCACAGCAATTGTTTTACCCGACAGAATCAATTGTTTATATACCGTAAATGGGAATGAGGCCCACTGGAACGTCCATTACTGTGGACTATGATGGCCCAAGATAAGTGTGAGGTGCACTGGGTTGTGAGATGATATGGAGATGGCTGATTAGACAGGAGACCCAGTCACAGTTGGGTGTGTGTAGTGGTGTGTCAAGCTGGGTCTCAGGAAATGCTGTGTTCCAGTAATCCCCAAAGGTCAGAGACTACAAAGACCCTAGGTCTCCCTACTTTGCAGTGTGAAACAATAACTCTAGATTACCCCCCATCCAAGCTCAAGAAAGTGTTCAAATGCAATGCGTAGTTCACCTCCTGATGCAGAGGAGGGGCCGTCCCCCCTAGACAGTGCATCCTAAAGAAAGGAATTAAGGCATTCCTGGAAAGAGTTCTTCCAATCCATAAACAACACTCAAGGAAAGGAAATGTCCATGCCCCATTGTAGGAGGGTCAGTCCATGTCTACTCAAACTCCACCTCGAGTCTGAGGAGGGCAGGCCTGGAGCATCAGGTTCATAGTTCAGAAGAAAAAGTCGAAATCTCCTTCAAAGAGGAGCGTGACTAATCCCTGCTATGATTGTAGATCAGGACATCCAGCATCTTGTTGAGGCCAGCTCTGTCCAAGCATATGTGGTGGGTCCCATGGCTGGAATCCTGGTGTGACCTGTCCTGCAAGTCAATTGCCTTCTTCTGTAAATGGAGGATATTGGTGCCCCAGTCAGGTTGCAAGCTGATCAAGCAATCTAGATTGTACAGGTGCCTGTCTGTCAAATCCAAATGGGAATTTGGGTTTCAGAAGTGTGACTGAATTGACTTAAGGTCTGTGGCCATCTCAGTCACAGTGCTATTGAATATGGTGATCTTTGAGCTTCTTGCTGTCACCTTTGTGACTAACGTTCCTTTGGTCATACTGGAAGGTTTAGGAGTCGACTGTGATGAATCTCCAGCCAACTACTCAGTGAAAGGCATTTTACAGGATGATTTCAGGTGTGACATGTGGGCAGGATGCACTTCTAGAACCTGGTAACTCAAGCTAAGTTGTGGGAGTACTCAGTGTGAGGGACTGTCTTTTACATTGGAGGGGTCAAGGGGTGGTATGCCCTGTAATGTGTTTCACCATCCCCTCTCCCTCACAGGGATCCCTGGCATGGGTGTAAGTGGTCTTGTGAACTCAGATGACACCAGAGGAGGGCACCCTCACCTCCAGGTCAACGGGTCCCCACCAGGTGTCTCTCCGGCAGTCCAAGTGCAATGGAAGGATCCAGCGACTGCATCACTCACTTCTCAATTATGGTGGGCCTCATATCTGAGTCCATCCATGGGCCCAATGGTCAAGCTAGCTGATCCAGCGAATCAATGTAGGCCCTAGTCACAGTACGGCTCCACTGCCACGTATTTGAAATGGTGATCAGAGAGAAACTGCGGGCTGCAGGGTAGGCTTTTTGTGGTTGGCAGTGGGGGGTGGAAAAAGGCACACCAGTCAGGCAAGCAGCAGCCAAGGATCACATCTATACAGGCCATAGTCCATTGCTTACCTCGCCTCCACAAACAGGACGGGTGGGATCTTCAGGTCGCCACAATCAAATGGCCTATCCCAACCTCAGGGATGGTTTCTGGAGCATGCAAGCCTTGAATTCCATATTTTACAGCAGACTAGATGATCAGTGGCTCTCCGTAGGTCTCAGAGCACCAAGATCACACTATCAGCTCTCCAGTCATGTGAGGATAGCCAATGCCAGAAGTACAGTCTGGTTTGTAAGCATAGGCGAGTCCCCAGAACAGCACAGCTAGAGGAGGGGGAGAGACGGATGGTTTCCTTGCTCCAGTGTCACCAGGGCTCAGGGGGAGGAAAAGCATCCAGCTCCTTGGGGGGGGGGGGACTGCAAATAGGTCCTGATTTCCACCAAATGCATCCCATTTTTCTGTAAGAAAATGCCAGCGGGCCACTATTCTTATGAGGGGGGAGAGTGACAGTGGGTCACAATTTGCAATCTAGCTCATTATTATTCATGAGGTAAGTCATAATTATGACCCACTACAATTTGGTACTTGTAAATCGATAGTACAAAGGTCAATTTGCAAAATATCAGTGCATTCAATAGGATTGACTGGATTCCTTGTAAATGTGACCCTAAGTGCATGGTGACTTGCCTTCCACCATACCTGTGCTAATGTTACCCACAGAGCTGCTAGCATGATTCATTTATTGTAATTGTATTTATATAGCACTTACTACCCCTGACGAGACGATGGAGCACTTTACTGTGAGTAGCATGCTTCCCTGGAAGCCAAAGTTATAGGTTAATATAATTTTTATTGGTTATTGACATTAGTCATGTGCTCTTAAAAAAATAAATGCATGAATTAATTCACGTTACTTTGTGATCATTAGTGATTTCAGGTGAATGGACAGTGGAATAGATTAGCTGGTGGAGATTAGGTAATGTTAGATACAGGAATGGGGTTTTAAAGGGGAGAAGTTGTGATCTATGAAATGAGGTATCAGCTAATTTCACACATACATAAGAAGGATTATGGCAGGTAGGCGTGAGACTGAGAGGAGTCTATACTCAGAAACAGAAGACATGCAGAGGATGAAAGATAAAAAAAGAATCACTCTGAAGAAAGAAAGGAGCGCAATCAAGAGCGAGTACATTAGAGTACAGTGAGGTAAGACTTTTTTAAATAGCAAGCAATCGAAGGATGTAAGCTGTAGAAAGAAACAGCATTCTGCATAGTGCAACATGCGCTGCCTTCAAGAGAAGAGCTATTGGGTTTATTGATGGTTAGCCATGTTGCACATGGTGAAAGAAGACATGCAAAGGTGCTCTTGCACTGGTATGTGTCTATGCCTGAGGATGCTTAAAACCACCCATCACCAGACATCCGTGAGCGCAGATCAATTATCATCAATCGCTAAAAGTGGAAGTGCATTCGAGCTGATGCAGCACTAAGGATTAACGTAGCCAGCTGTGTGATGCGGTGGGATATGGGTGTCGTACACTAATCATTGGTTTCATAGAAGTAATGCACCACCATGCTATGTCTCTGAACAATCTCCTGGTTATTGCTCATTAGTCCCATGTTCACGGGCAGGAAGTTTAGTTCAGGTGTCAATGTTTTAACAGATCACCACCTAATGTCGATCACAGTGGACACGTTCCATTTTGGAGTTTGAGCATTGTGGAGGTATATTGCAGCTAGTACACAGCATGGTGACATGAGCTGTGTGGTCTCCTGTCCAAACAAATCAGATAAGCTAAAAACAGCCACACATGTTCTCAGTAAAATAAGGTAAAAGGGGTCTGACACAAAGTCAGATGAAAATGAAAGAGTTCCTACGTGAAGAGCAGAAGATCATGAGCTCATCGGAGGGAGTTTTGTGAGATGTCTATCTTTTTAGTTGTCTTCCGAAAGTGGGTGATTCATTTTGAACTGAATACACAGAACAATGTGATAACTTTCCTCAGGTCAGGTTTTGGAATTTATTGATTTGCATAAATTAATAAAAACCATTGCATAACAAATAAGATAATAAAAAACCATGATACTAAACCACAAAAACTCCAATTGCTTTCATGTCCAATTAAAGTTGTTTTGGATAAAATGTTACGGCAGACCCTTCCGTCAAAGTTCAAGAGAGGTAGGGTAATTTCAGGTAATGCCCAAGAAGAGACACGTTTCCCAGGCCGACCCTTGCGAACAATATCCCCTGAGTTCTATCCCTTTGGTTCTCCAGCTCTGTAGCCCTCACCTTTAAGCAGCATGTGATTAGCCCAATGGCCAATTCTCCAGTAAGGTGTGTTAGATTTGGGGGTCTCTAGTTGGCAGAGGTAGGTACCTTTGTCCAAATAGGGATCCTTGAGTCTAGTCAGGGAAAGTAGGTACACTCCTGAAATAACCCCTGCTCACCCTCTTGGTAGCTTGGTACGAGCAGACAGGCTTAGTTCAGAGGCAGTGTGTAAAGCATTTGTGAACACATACAGTAATCAAGTGACAACACTACAAATGGACACCACACAGGTTGTATATTTATAAAAATAGGTATACTTTATATAGATTTATCACAAGACCATAAACGACAAAAATAATCCACAATACTGTCAAGAATGCTTAGTTCTGATCAAAAAGGCTTAATTCAAGGTTCTGTGCGAGTCGGTAGCCTTCTCCGGCTACGGCGATGTCATGAACAAACACAGTCTAACAAATCCAGCTGACCGCGTCGAGACGGGCCAACACAGCGTAGACAGACTCGGTCACAGTGCCTTTTACTTGAAGCGGCAGACACGGGCGTGCGAGCTGGATGGCTGTTCGTCGCGGTCGCGATGCAAAATGGAAGCGTTGCAGGACGCGTTGTCCCTCGATGCGGGGCAGGCAGCGGCTCGTTGACGTCGTCGAGACGGAGTCGGTGAGACCAGGGCCGTGCGTTGCAGGGCGAGTCGGTGCTTCGATGCGGTGCTGGCAGGTTGTGGGGCGGTGACGGAGCCAGATTCGGGAGCTGGCGTCGATCAGTCCGGACAGCGGTGCGAGTCGGGCGGTGCGTCGCGAAGTGTGCGAGCGGTGCCCAACTCCGGTGCGGTCACAGGACTCGAACTCAGCAGCAGTGACCGTGTCGGTCGGACCAGTTCGATTCGGTGTAGCGAGGCTTTGCGAGGTGCGGTGCTCACAGGTTACGGTGCAGGCAACGGCTCGGTGACGGCATCGAGACGGAGTCGGTGAGACCAAGGCCGTGCGTTGCAAGATGCGAGCGGTGCTCGATGCGGTGCCAACAGGACACCGAGCCGGTCGTTAGAGTCGGTCACAGCTCTCTACCTCTGTAGCCACTGAAACAGAGTTTCCAGCAGCAATTCACAAAGGCTGGTGAAGTCCACTGTTCCTGGGACTTCGTTACAGGGGGAAAGCTCTCTTCCAAGCCCTTGGAGATCCTTCACAAGTTGATGAAAGTAACAGCAAAGCAAAAGATCCTTTCTCCTTTCTTTGGCAGTCAGGCAAACCACTGCAAGCCAATCCCCCAAGCAGCACTTCAGGCTTAGGGATAGTCTCTCCTCAGTTTCTTCTTGGTTCCGCTCCTCAGCAAAGGTTTCTTCTTGCTCCCAAAAGTGATCTAATTTTCCTGGGGTCTGGGTGCCCCTCTTATACCCTGATTCTCTTTGTTCTCTGGAGGCAGAGAGGCCTTTGCCTAGCTTAAACCAGTTCTATGCAGCTCTGGAGCACTCTGTGTACATGACTCCTTCTTTCCTTTCAGAATGTGGGGCAGGATACTCAGACGCCCGGCAGGAGGTGGAGCCAGCATTGTGGCAGGCAGGCACAGCCCTATTCAGACCCAGAAGCAACTACTCCCTCCACTCTGGATGCAGATCTCTCTATTCAGCCCTGGGCTGCCTCACCCTGTCTCCTGTGGCCACCCCCAGCCCCTGTCACGCACAAACCAGACACACAATACACAAGCTGGCAGAGGCAGGCTGGATAGTTAGGCAAGAAAATACCCACTTTCCAAAAGTGGTATTTTCAAACACAGAATGTTAAAACCAACTTCACTAAAAGATGTATTTTATCATTCTGAGTTCAGGCATACTAAACTCGAATTTCTACCTAGTTCCCTGAGTCAGTTTAGGATTATAAGATGTTATAATCAAACTGCCCATTCTGGCCTATGGGGAACAGGTAGCCTTGCAATAGTGAAAAACAAAAATGGCTGTAATTCACTATTAGGACATGCCACACACACCAGGCATGTCCCACCTTATCCTTACAATGCACCCTGCCCGTAGGCCTACCATAGGGGTGTCTGATATGAAGAAAAGGGAAGGTTTGGGGACTGGTAGGTGGGTGCACTTACCAAGTCAACATGGCAGTCACAGACTGCACACAGGCTCTTCAATGGCAGGCCTGAGACACACTTTACAAGCTACTTCTGTGGGTGGCACAACCATGTGCTGCAAGCCCACCAGCAGCATTTGATTTACAAGCCCTGGGCACGCTCAGTGCACTGTACTAGGGTCTGACAGTAATTCAAATAAGCCAAACATGGAGTCACTAATTCACATCACAATTTACAATAGGGAGCACTTGCACTTTGGCACTGATTAGCAGTGGCAAAGTGCCCATGAGCATCTAGTCCAGCAAAAACATATCGACAACAGTGGAGGCATTATGAAAAAATGGAAGGGAGACCCACGCCAAGGATGCCAGGTCTAACAAGGTGCATGCCCTCTGTGCGGTAGCCTAATGCTTATAGTTCGTGTTAGTAACGTCCATTTTCGAGTAGGTAAGGCCCCAATGAATAAATCTTGTCGGGGTACTGTAAGCTTCGTCCATGGCATGGCTAAGCTGGAATAAGGATGTGGTCTCATAATTTCGTTTTTAGATCGGCAAAAGGACCAGGGCCATGTTTACATTTGAAGTAGTCCAGTATCAGTTTTTGCACTTTGTGTGGGCGTTGAGGAGTACCAAGACAAGGCTGAAAAGTGTCTCCGAGGGTTTGTACGAATCTAGCACAGCACGCCAGGGTTGAGGGGGCCTTTTGAGTAAGGCATAAGGGCGAGGCCTCTAAGCAGGTACTCACTCCTTCTCTTAAGTATATTTCCTTAAGGAGAACTCTCCTTGCGTGGGCTATGGCAGGACAGCAGCATAAGGGATGCAGACAAGATTCATGACTATGGAAATGCCCTTTATTTAGGAGCCCCCCAAGCCACAATTTCCAAGCTACAGATGGTTCAAAACTGCGCAGCTCGCCTG